>CM075879.1:17924514-18524514 GCA_038021265.1 Cyprinella venusta
TGTTATGAAACTGATCTAAGTAGAGCACTAGAGTTGTTTGTTTACAGACAGTGGCCTTGATGGTGGAGCCTTTAATGACTGAATGGGTCACGGAGGTACAGCATTGAATAAAAGGCAGAGACGGATGATGGATAGAGAGTTACAGCAAATGAGAAGAAATGAAGGGAGGAAGGGAAGAGAATATTAAAGTGGTGGAGAGAAAAAAGTAACAAAGTTTTGATATATTTATCATCGTTCAGGAATGAATGATCCTGGGAGAAGAGGAGGTGGAATTTAGCCATCCACACTTCTCCTCTCTCTCTCTCTCTCTCTCTCTCTCTCTCTCTCTCTCTCTCTCTCTCTCTCTCTCTCTCTCTCTGTCTGTCTCTCTGTCATTATTTGTGATAAACTAGGCTTTTAAAACAACATTTTAAAGGGTAAGAGATTAGATAAATATAAAATATGATAAAGATTCACTCAATTTCAGTTCATAGTAGTTTAGATAAACGTATGTGTAAGGATGTATTAAATACATGTGTAATGAATGTTTTAAAGTCCCCCTGTAGTCAATAATTGTATCCCTTGAAACTATTTTTTTGATCACCAAAATGGCATATTTAATTTTTTTTTTCGTGTAAAAAAAATGATTCATGCCTTAAAATAGCTTGAATGTAACTCCACACCCTTGCTCCATTTACTATACTCTGATCTATGAATATGCAAATGAGCCCCGCCTCCACTCACTCATACCGGCTCATCTACAAGTCAATGAATAAGAATGGAAACGCAATTTATGTATCGCTCTCTACAACGTCGAACACATAACAGTAAATAATATGATTAGCCTTTTGCTTAGCTACGTTATCAAACGGTTCACAAACAATGTTCCCATTTGCACAGATTCAGATCATAAGAACATAATTCACCCGCTATATTGTTAAAAGTACACTTTTTTTAATACACTGGGATAATCTGGCTTCTCTTGAGACTCCCATGCTTCAGAGAATAGTTATGATAGATATGCTTAAGCCTGCCCGCATAATAGATATGCTTAAGCCTGCCCGCACGTTGACGTGATTGATTAAAATATAGTTTAGGATGTAAGAAACATCAGCGATTTCAAACCACGATTTTTTTTTTCTCTTCAGAAAATACTCAGTAATGGTTTTGGCTTATGAATTTGCACATGGTTTGTCTTAAAGCATATTAAAAACCCCACATAGACAACATTAAAACGTGATTTTCATCACAAGGGGTCTTTAAATCTTGGTTAGTGTTTTCTAATCAAATTAGAACATCACATTAGATCACAAAATCACACACACAAAAAAAATCTTTAGTTAGAACCTAATGCGCTTCTAAGATTTAACGCATCTGTAAATACCTTTCTAAATTGTTTGCATGTTCCACTAGAAATATGCGATGTCTGGTTGGGCCAGAGTAGAAGGTTACTCTTTATGCAGAATGACCCGGGTTCAATTGCCATGCTAGAATAAATGAATTGTTTTAATAAATCAAGTAAAATCGCTGCTCTGTGCCAGTGGATGTATTTAAACTAGTGATTTCACTGATTTGATTAACTTGACCTCAAAGCTGTAATGAACTCGCTATTTTTTTTTTTTTTTTGTTGGCTTCACTTGAACTGTTCACTCACCACTGTTAAAAATCACTACTAGTGTACTATAAATGCATTTGTTCATGGCCCTCTATCAGAATCCAGAGTTTTGAGAAGATTGGAGAAACTTAATTTTTCACCCCCCGAAAAAAAAACATAAGGGGTAACACTGTCATTTTTTTTTTCTGGTCAAAACTTTAAGTTTCAATATCTCAGCTCTGGAAGGGTCTAGAGCCTCAATTTTTGCACCCAGGTCCATGTCTCGTGGCCCTCTATCAGAATCCAGAGTTTGAGAAGATTGGAGAAACTTAATTTTTCACCCCCCGAAAAAAAACATAAGGGGTAACACTGTCATTTTTTTTTTCTGGTCAAAACTTTAAGTTTCAATATCTCAGCTCTGGAAGGGTCTAGAGCCTCAATTTTTGCACCCAGGTCCATGTCTCGTGGCCCTCTATCAGAATCCAGAGTTTTGAGAAGATCGGAGAAACTTAATTTTTCACCCCCCGAAAAAAAACATAAGGGGTAACACTGTCATTTTTTTTTCTGGTCAAAACTTTAAGTTTCAATATCTCAGCTCTGGAAGGGTCTAGAGCCTCAATTTTTGCACCCAGGTCCATGTCTCGTGGCCCTCTATCAGAATCCAGAGTTTTGAGAAGATTGGAGAAACTTAATTTTTCACCCCCGAAAAAAAAACATAAGGGGTAACACTGTCATTTTTTTTTTTCTGGTCAAAACTTTAAGTTTCAATATCTCAGCTCTGGAAGGGTCTAGAGCCTCAATTTTTGCACCCAGGTCCATGTCTCGTGGCCCTCTATCAGAATCCAGAGTTTTGAGAAGATTGGAGAAACTTAATTTTTCACCCCCCGAAAAAAAAAACATAAGGGGTAACACTGTCATTTTTTTTTTCTGGTCAAACTTTAAGTTTCAATATCTCAGCTCTGGAAGGGTCTAGAGCCTCAATTTTTGCACCCAGGTCCATGTCTCGTGGCCCCTCTATCAGAATCCAAAGTTTTGAGAAGATTGGAGAAACTTAATTTTTCACCCCCCAAAAAAAAAACATAAGGGGTAACACTGTCATTTTTTTTTCTGGTCAAAACTTTAAGTTTCAATATCTCAGCTCTGGAAGGGTCTAGAGCCTCAATTTTGCACCCAGGTCCATGTCTCGTGGCCCTCTATCAGAATCCAGAGTTTTGAGAAGATTGGAGAAACTTAATTTTTCACCCCCCGAAAAAAAACATAAGGGGTAACACTGTCATTTTTTTTTTTCTGGTCAAAACTTTAAGTTTCAATATCTCAGCTCTGGAAGGGTCTAGAGCCTCAATTTTTGCACCCAGGTCCATGTCTCGTGGCCCTCTATCAGAATCCAGAGTTTTGAGAAGATTGGAGAAACTTAATTTTTCACCCCCGAAAAAAAAACATAAGGGGTAACACTGTCATTTTTTTTTTCTGGTGAAAACTTTAAGTTTCAATATCTCAGCTCTGGAAGGGTCTAGAGCCTCAATTTTTTGCACCCAGGTCCATGTCTCGTGGCCCTATATCAGAATCCAGAGTTTTGAGAAGATTGGAGAAACTTAATTTTTCACCCCCCGAAAAAAAACATAAGGGGTAACACTGTCATTTTTTTTTCTGGTCAAAACTTTAAGTTTCAATATCTCAGCTCTGGAAGGTCTAGAGCCTCAATTTTTGCACCCAGGTCCATGTCTCGTGGCCCTCTATCAGAATCCAGAGTTTTGAGAAGATTGGAGAAACTTAATTTTTCACCCCCGAAAAAAAACATAAGGGGTAACACTGTCATTTTTTTTTTCTGGTCAAAACTTTAAGTTTCAATATCTCAGCTCTGGAAGGGTCTAGAGCCTCAATTTTTGCACCCAGGTCCATGTCTCGTGGCCCTCTATCAGAATCCAGAGTTTTGAGAAGATTGGAGAAACTTAATTTTTCACCCCCCGAAAAAAAACATAAGGGGTAACACTGTCATTTTTTTTTTCTGGTCAAAACTTTAAGTTTCAATATCTCAGCTCTGGACGGTTCTAGAGCCTCAATTTTTGCACCCAGGTCCATGTCTCGTGGCCCTCTATCAGAATCCAGAGTTTTGAGAAGATCGGAGAAACTTAATTTTTCACCCCCCGAAAAAAAACATAAGGGGTAACACTGTCATTTTTTTTTCTGGTCAAAACTTTAAGTTTCAATATCTCAGCTCTGGAAGGGTCTAGAGCCTCAATTTTTGCACCCAGGTCCATGTCTCGTGGCCCTCTATCAGAATCCAGAGTTTTGAGAAGATTGGAGAAACTTAATTTTTCACCCCCCGAAAAAAAACATAAGGGGTAACACTGTCATTTTTTTTTTCTGGTGAAAACTTTAAGTTTCAATATCTCAGCTCTGGAAGGGTCTAGAGCCTCAATTTTTGCACCCAGGTCCATGTCTCGTGGCCCTCTATCAGAATCCAGAGTTTTGAGAAGATTGGAGAAACTTAATTTTTCACCCCCCCGAAAAAAAACATAAGGGGTAACACTGTCATTTTTTTTTTCTGGTCAAAACTTTAAGTTTCAATATCTCAGCTCTGGAAGGGTCTAGAGCCTCAATTTTTGCACCCAGGTCCATGTCTTGTGGCCCTCTATCAGAATCCAGAGTTTTGAGAAGATTGGAGAAACTTAATTTTTCACCCCCCGAAAAAAAACATAAGGGGTAACACTGTCATTTTTTTTTTCTGGTGAAAACTTTAAGTTTCAATATCTCAGCTCTGGAAGGGTCTAGAGCCTCAATTTTTGCACCCAGGTCCATGTCTCGTGGCCCTCTATCAGAATCCAGAGTTTTGAGAAGATTGGAGAAACTTAATTTTTCACCCCCCGAAAAAAAACATAAGGGGTAACACTGTCATTTTTTTTTCTGGTCAAAACTTTAAGTTTCAATATCTCAGCTCTGGACGGTTCTAGAGCCTCAATTTTTGCACCCAGGGTCCATGTCTCGTGGCCCTCTATCAGAATCCAGGGTTTTGAGAAGATCGGAGAAACTTAATTTTTCACCCCCCGAAAAAAAACATAAGGGGTAACACTGTCATTTTTTTTTTCTGGTCAAAACTTTAAGTTTCAATATCTCAGCTCTGGAAGGGTCTAGAGCCTCAATTTTTGCACCCAGGTCCATGTCTCGTGGCCCTATATCAGAATCCAGAGTTTTGAGAAGATTGGAGAAACTTAATTTTTCACCCCCCGAAAAAAAACATAAGGGGTAACACTGTCATTTTTTTTTTCTGGTCAAAACTTTAAGTTTCAATATCTCAGCTCTGGAAGGGTCTAGAGCCTCAATTTTTGCACCCAGGTCCATGTCTCGTGGCCCTCTATCAGAATCCAGAGTTTTGAGAAGATTGGAGAAACTTAATTTTTCACCCCCCGAAAAAAAACATAAGGGGTAACACTGTCATTTTTTTTTTCTGGTCAAAACTTTAAGTTTCAATATCTCAGCTCTGGAAGGGTCTAGAGCCTCAATTTTGCACCCAGGTCCATGTCTCGTGGCCCTCTATCAGAATCCAGAGTTTTGAGAAGATTGGAGAAACTTAATTTTTCACCCCCCGAAAAAAAACATAAGGGGTAACACTGTCATTTTTTTTTCTGGTCAAAACTTTAAGTTTCAATATCTCAGCTCTGGAAGGGTCTAGAGCCTCAATTTTTGCACCCAGGTCCATGTCTCGTGGCCCTCTATCAGAATCCAGAGTTTTGAGAAGATTGGAGAAACTTAATTTTTCACCCCCCGAAAAAAAACATAAGGGGTAACACTGTCATTTTTTTTTTCTGGTCAAAACTTTAAGTTTCAATATCTCAGCTCTGGAAGGGTCTAGAGCCTCAATTTTTGCACCCAGGTCCATGTCTCGTGGCCCTCTATCAGAATCCAAAGTTTTGAGAAGATTGGAGAAACTTAATTTTTCACCCCCCGAAAAAAAACATAAGGGGTAACACTGTCATTTTTTTTTCTGGTCAAAACTTTAAGTTTCAATATCTCAGCTCTGGAAGGGTCTAGAGCCTCAATTTTTGCACCCAGGTCCATGTCTCGTGGCCCTCTATCAGAATCCAGAGTTTTGAGAAGATTGGAGAAACTTAATTTTTCACCCCCCGAAAAAAACATAAGGGGTAACACTGTCATTTTTTTTTTCTGGTCAAAACTTTAAGTTTCAATATCTCAGCTCTGGACGGTTCTAGAGCCTCAATTTTTGCACCCAGGTCCATGTCTCGTGGCCCTCTATCAGAATCCAGAGTTTTGAGAAGATCGGAGAAACTTAATTTTTCACCCCCCGAAAAAAAACATAAGGGGTAACACTGTCATTTTTTTTTTTCTGGTCAAAACTTTAAGTTTCAATATCTCAGCTCTGGAAGGGTCTAGAGCCTCAATTTTTGCACCCAGGTCCATGTCTCGTGGCCCTCTATCAGAATCCAGAGTTTTGAGAAGATTGGAGAAACTTAATTTTTCACCCCCCGAAAAAAACATAAGGGGTAACACTGTCATTTTTTTTTCTGGTGAAAACTTTAAGTTTCAATATCTCAGCTCTGGAAGGGTCTAGAGCCTCAATTTTTGCACCCAGGTCCATGTCTCGTGGCCCTCTATCAGAATCCAGAGTTTGAGAAGATTGGAGAAACTTAATTTTTCACCCCCCCGAAAAAAAACATAAGGGGTAACACTGTCATTTTTTTTTCTGGTCAAAACTTTAAGTTTCAATATCTCAGCTCTGGAAGGGTCTAGAGCCTCAATTTTGCACCCAGGTCCATGTCTCGTGGCCCTCTATCAGAATCCAGAGTTTTGAGAAGATTGGAGAAACTTAATTTTTCACCCCCCGAAAAAAAACATAAGGGGTAACACTGTCATTTTTTTTTTTCTGGTCAAAACTTTAAGTTTCAATATCTCAGCTCTGGAAGGGTCTAGAGCCTCAATTTTTGCACCCAGGTCCATGTCTCGTGGCCCTCTATCAGAATCCAGAGTTTTGAGAAGATTGGAGAAACTTAATTTTTCACCCCCCGAAAAAAAACATAAGGGGTAACATTGTCATTTTTTTTTTCTGGTCAAAACTTTAAGTTTCAATATCTCAGCTCTGGAAGGGTCTAGAGCCTCAATTTTTGCACCCAGGTCCATGTCTCGTGGCCCTCTATCAGAATCCAGAGTTTTGAGAAGATTGGAGAAACTTAATTTTTAACCCCCCGAAAAAAAACATAAGGGGTAACACTGTCATTTTTTTTTTTCTGATCAAAACTTTAAGTTTCAATATCTCAGCTCTGGAAGGGTCTAGAGCCTCAATTTTTGCACCCAGGTCCATGTCTCGTGGCCCTCTATCAGAATCCAGAGTTTTGAGAAGATTGGAGAAACTTAATTTTTCACCCCCCGAAAAAAAACATTAAGGGGTAACACTGTCATTTTTTTTTTCTGATCAAAACTTTAAGTTTCAATATCTCAGCTCTGGAAGGGTCTAGAGCCTCAATTTTTGCACCCAGGTCCATGTTTCGTGGCCCTCTATCAGAATCCAGAGTTTTGAGAAGATTGGAGAAACTTAATTTTTCACCCCCCGAAAAAAAACATAAGGGGTAACACTGTCATTTTTTTTTCTGGTCAAAACTTTAAGTTTCAATATCTCAGCTCTGGAAGGGTCTAGAGCCTCAATTTTTGCACCCAGGTCCATGTCTCGTGGCCCTCTATCAGAATCCAGAGTTTTGAGAAGATTGGAGAAACTTAATTTTTCACCCCCCGAAAAAAAACATAAGGGGTAACACTGTCATTTTTTTTTTCTGGTCAAAACTTTAAGTTTCAATATCTCAGCTCTGGAAGGGTCTAGAGCCTCAATTTTTGCACCCAGGTCCATGTCTCGTGGCCCTCTATCAGAATCCAGAGTTTTGAGAAGATTGGAGAAACTTAATTTTTCACCCCCGAAAAAAAGCATAAGGGGTAACACTGTCATTTTTTTTTTCTGGTCAAAACTTTAAGTTTCAATATCTCAGCTCTGGAAGGGTCTAGAGCCTCAATTTTTGCACCCAGGTCCATGTCTCGTGGCCCTCTATCAGAATCCAGAGTTTTGAGAAGATCGGAGAAACTTATTTTTCACCCCCCGAAAAAAAACATAAGATGTAACACTGTCATTTTTTTTTTCTGGTCAAAACTTTAAGTTCAATATCTCAGCTCTGGAAGGGTCTAGAGCCTCAATTTTTGCACCCAGGTCCATGTCTCGTGGCCCTCTATCAGAATCCAGAGTTTTGAGAAGATCGGAGAAACTTAATTTTTCACCCCCCGAAAAAAAACATAAGGGGTAACACTGTCATTTTTTTTTCTGGTCAAAACTTTAAGTTTCAATATCTCAGCTCTGGAAGGTTCTAGAGCCTCAATTTTTGCACCCAGGTCCATGTCTCGTGGCCCTCTATCAGAATCCAGAGTTTTGAGAAGATTGGAGAAACTTAATTTTTCACCCCCCGAAAAAAAACATAAGGGGTAACACTGTCATTTTTTTTTCTGGTCAAAACTTTAAGTTTCAATATCTCAGCTCTGGAAGGGTCTAGAGCCTCAATTTTTGCACCCAGGTCCATGTCTCGTGGCCCTCTATCAGAATCCAGAGTTTTGAGAAGATTGGAGAAACTTAATTTTTCACCCCCCGAAAAAAACATAAGGGGTAACACTGTCATTTTTTTTTTCTGGTCAAAACTTTAAGTTTCAATATCTCAGCTCTGGAAGGGTCTAGAGCCTCAATTTTGCACCCAGGTCCATGTTTCGTGGCCCTCTATCAGAATCCAGAGTTTTGAGAAGATTGGAGAAACTTAATTTTTCACCCCCCGAAAAAAAACATAAGGGGTAACACTGTCATTTTTTTTTTCTGGTCAAAACTTTAAGTTTCAATATCTCAGCTCTGGAAGGGTCTAGAGCCTCAATTTTTGCACCCAGGTCCATGTCTCGTGGCCCTCTATCAGAATCCAGAGTTTTGAGAAGATTGGAGAAACTTAATTTTTCACCCCCCGAAAAAAAACATAAGGGGTAACACTGTCATTTTTTTTTTCTGGTCAAAACTTTAAGTTTCAATATCTCAGCTCTGGAAGGGTCTAGAGCCTCAATTTTTGCACCCAGGTCCATGTCTCGTGGCCCTCTATCAGAATCCAGAGTTTTGAGAAGATTGGAGAAACTTAATTTTTCACCCCCCGAAAAAAAACATAAGGGGTAACACTGTCATTTTTTTTTTCTGGTCAAAACTTTAAGTTTCAATATCTCAGCTCTGGAAGGGTCTAGAGCCTCAATTTTTGCACCCAGGTCCATGTCTCGTGGCCCTCTATCAGAATCCAGAGTTTTGAGAAGATCGGAGAAACTTAATTTTTCACCCCCCGAAAAAAAACATAAGGGGTAACACTGTCATTTTTTTTTTCTGGTCAAAACTTTAAGTTTCAATATCTCAGCTCTGGAAGGGTCTAGAGCCTCAATTTTTGCACCCAGGTCCATGTCTCGTGGCCCTCTATCAGAATCCAGAGTTTTGAGAAGATTGGAGAAACTTAATTTTTCACCCCCCGAAAAAAAACATAAGGGGTAACACTGTCATTTTTTTTTTCTGGTCAAAATTTTAAGTTTCAATATCTCAGCTCTGGAAGGGTCTAGAGCCTCAATTTTTGCACCCAGGTCCATGTCTCGTGGCCCTCTATCAGAATCCAGAGTTTTGAGAAGATTGGAGAAACTTAATTTTTCACCCCCCGAAAAAAAAACATAAGGGGTAACACTGTCATTTTTTTTTTCTGGTCAAAACTTTAAGTTTCAATATCTCAGCTCTGGAAGGGTCTAGAGCCTCAATTTTTGCACCCAGGTCCATGTCTCGTGGCCCTCTATCAGAATCCAGAGTTTTGAGAAGATTGGAGAAACTTAATTTTTCACCCCCCGAAAAAAAACATAAGGGGTAACACTGTCATTTTTTTTTTCTGGTCAAAACTTTAAGTTTCAATATCTCAGCTCTGGAAGGGTCTAGAGCCTCAATTTTTGCACCCAGGTCCATGTCTCGTGGCCCTCTATCAGAATCCAGAGTTTTGAGAAGATCGGAGAAACTTAATTTTTCACCCCCCGAAAAAAAACATAAGGGGTAACACTGTCATTTTTTTTTTCTGGTCAAAACTTTAAGTTTTAATATCTCAGCTCTGGAAGGGTCTAGAGCCTCAATTTTTGCACCCAGGTCCATGTCTCGTGGCCCTCTATCAGAATCCAGAGTTTTGATAAGATTGGAGAAACTTAATTTTTCACCCCCCGAAAAAAAACATAAGGGGTAACACTGTCATTTTTTTTTTCTGGTCAAAACTTTAAGTTTCAATATCTCAGCTCTGGAAGGGTCTAGAGCCTCAATTTTTGCACCCAGGTCCATGTCTCGTGGCCCTCTATCAGAATCCAGAGTTTTGAGAAGATTGGAGAAACTTAATTTTTCACCCCCCGAAAAAAAAACATAAGGGGTAACACTGTCATTTTTTTTTTCTGGTCAAAACTTTAAGTTTCAATATCTCAGCTCTGGAAGGGTCTAGAGCCTCAATTTTTGCACCCAGGTCCATGTCTCGTGGCCCTCTATCAGAATCCAGAGTTTTGAGAAGATCGGAGAAACTTAATTTTTCACCCCCCGAAAAAAAACATAAGGGGTAACACTGTCATTTTTTTTTTCTGGTCAAAACTTTAAGTTTCAATATCTCAGCTCTGGAAGGGTCTAGAGCCTCAATTTTTGCACCCAGGTCCATGTCTCGTGGCCCTCTATCAGAATCCAGAGTTTTGAGAAGATCGGAGAAACTTAATTTTTCACCCCCCGAAAAAAAACATAAGGGGTAACACTGTCATTTTTTTTTTTCTGGTCAAAACTTTAAGTTTCAATATCTCAGCTCTGGAAGGGTCTAGAGCCTCAATTTTTGCACCCAGGTCCATGTCTCGTGGCCCTCTATCAGAATCCAGAGTTTTGAGAAGATCGGAGAAACTTAATTTTTCACCCCCCGAAAAAAAACATAAGGGGTAACACTGTCATTTTTTTTTTCTGGTCAAAACTTTAAGTTTCAATATCTCAGCTCTGGAAGGGTCTAGAGCCTCAATTTTTGCACCCAGGTCCATGTCTCGTGGCCCTCTATCAGAATCCAGAGTTTTGAGAAGATTGGAGAAACTTAATTTTTCACCCCCCGAAAAAAAACATAAGGGGTAACACTGTCATTTTTTTTTTCTGGTCAAAACTTTAAGTTTCAATATCTCAGCTCTGGAAGGGTCTAGAGCCTCAATTTTTGCACCCAGGTCCATGTCTCGTGGCCCTCTATCAGAATCCAGAGTTTTGAGAAGATTGGAGAAACTTAATTTTTCACCCCCCGCAAAAAAACATAAGGGGTAACACTGTCATTTTTTTTTTCTGGTCAAAACTTTAAGTTTCAATATCTCAGCTCTGGAAGGGTCTAGAGCCTCAATTTTTGCACCCAGGTCCATGTCTCGTGGCCCTCTATCAGAATCCAGAGTTTTGAGAAGATTGGAGAAACTTAATTTTTCACCCCCCGAAAAAAAACATAAGGGGTAACACTGTCATTTTTTTTTCTGATCAAAACTTTAAGTTTCAATATCTCAGCTCTGGAAGGGTCTAGAGCCTCAATTTTTGCACCCAGGTCCATGTCTCGTGGCCCTCTATCAGAATCCAGAGTTTTGAGAAGATTGGAGAAACTTAATTTTTCACCCCCCGAAAAAAAACATAAGGGGTAACACTGTCATTTTTTTTTCTGGTCAAAACTTTAAGTTTCAATATCTCAGCTCTGGAAGGGTCTAGAGCCTCAATTTTTGCACCCAGGTCCATGTTTCGTGGCCCTCTATCAGAATCCAGAGTTTTGAGAAGATTGGAGAAACTTAATTTTTCACCCCCCGAAAAAAAAACATAAGGGGTAACACTGTCATTTTTTTTTTCTGGTCAAAACTTTAAGTTTCAATATCTCAGCTCTGGAAGGGTCTAGAGCCTCAATTTTTGCACCCAGGTCCATGTCTCGTGGCCCTCTATCAGAATCCAGAGTTTTGAGAAGATTGGAGAAACTTAATTTTTCACCCCCCGAAAAAAAACATAAGGGGTAACACTGTCATTTTTTTTTTCTGGTCAAAACTTTAAGTTTCAATATCTCAGCTCTGGAAGGGTCTAGAGCCTCAATTTTTGCACCCAGGTCCATGTCTCGTGGCCCTCTATCAGAATCCATAGTTTTGAGAAGATCGGAGAAACTTAATTTTTCACCCCCCGAAAAAAAACATAAGGGGTAACACTGTCATTTTTTTTCTGGTCAAAACTTTAAGTTTCAATATCTCAGCTCTGGAAGGGTCTAGAGCCTCAATTTTTGCACCCAGGTCCATGTCTCGTGGCCCTCTATCAGAATCCAGAGTTTTGAGAAGATTGGAGAAACTTAATTTTTCACCCCCCGAAAAAAAACATAAGGGGTAACACTGTCATTTTTTTTTTTCTGGTCAAAACTTTAAGTTTCAATATCTCAGCTCTGGAAGGGTCTAGAGCCTTAATTTTTGCACCCAGGTCCATGTCTCGTGGCCCTCTATCAGAATCCAGAGTTTTGAGAAGATTGGAGAAACTTAATTTTTCACCCCCCGAAAAAAAAACATAAGGGGTAACACTGTCATTTTTTTTTTCTGGTCAAAACTTTAAGTTTCAATATCTCAGCTCTGGAAGGGTCTAGAGCCTCAATTTTTGCACCCAGGTCCATGTCTCGTGGCCCTCTATCAGAATCCAAAGTTTTGAGAAGATTGGAGAAACTTAATTTTTCACCCCCCGAAAAAAAACATAAGGGGTAACACTGTCATTTTTTTTTCTGGTCAAAACTTTAAGTTTCAATATCTCAGCTCTGGAAGGGTCTAGAGCCTCAATTTTTGCACCCAGGTCCATGTCTCGTGGCCCTCTATCAGAATCCAGAGTTTTGAGAAGATTGGAGAAACTTAATTTTTCACCCCCCGAAAAAAAACATAAGGGGTAACACTGTCATTTTTTTTTTCTGGTCAAAACTTTAAGTTTCAATATCTCAGCTCTGGACGGTTCTAGAGCCTCAATTTTTGCACCCAGGTCCATGTCTCGTGGCCCTCTATCAGAATCCAGAGTTTTGAGAAGATCGGAGAAACTTAATTTTTCACCCCCCGAAAAAAAACATAAGGGGTAACACTGTCATTTTTTTTTCTGGTCAAAACTTTAAGTTTCAATATCTCAGCTCTGGAAGGGTCTAGAGCCTCAATTTTTGCACCCAGGTCCATGTCTCGTGGCCCTCTATCAGAATCCAGAGTTTTGAGAAGATTGGAGAAACTTAATTTTTCACCCCCCGAAAAAAAACATAAGGGGTAACACTGTCATTTTTTTTTTCTGGTGAAAACTTTAAGTTTCAATATCTCAGCTCTGGAAGGGTCTAGAGCCTCAATTTTTGCACCCAGGTCCATGTCTCGTGGCCCTCTATCAGAATCCAGAGTTTTGAGAAGATTGGAGAAACTTAATTTTTCACCCCCCGAAAAAAAACATAAGGGGTAACACTGTCATTTTTTTTTTCTGGTCAAAACTTTAAGTTTCAATATCTCAGCTCTGGAAGGGTCTAGAGCCTCAATTTTTGCACCCAGGTCCATGTCTCGTGGCCCTCTATCAGAATCCAGAGTTTTGAGAACATTGGAGAAACTTAATTTTTCACCCCCCGAAAAAAAACATAAGGGGTAACACTGTCATTTTTTTTTTCTGGTCAAAACTTTAAGTTTCAATATCTCAGCTCTGGAAGGGTCTAGAGCCTCAATTTTTGCACCCAGGTCCATGTCTCGTGGCCCTCTATCAGAATCCAGAGTTTTGAGAAGATTGGAGAAACTTAATTTTTCACCCCCCGAAAAAAAACATAAGGGGTAACACTGTCATTTTTTTTTCTGGTCAAAACTTTAAGTTTCAATATCTCAGCTCTGGACGGTTCTAGAGCCTCAATTTTTGCACCCAGGTCCATGTCTCGTGGCCCTCTATCAGAATCCAGAGTTTTGAGAAGATCGGAGAAACTTAATTTTTCACCCCCCGAAAAAAAACATAAGGGGTAACACTGTCATTTTTTTTTTCTGGTCAAAACTTTAAGTTTCAATATCTCAGCTCTGGAAGGGTCTAGAGCCTCAATTTTTGCACCCAGGTCCATGTCTCGTGGCCCTCTATCAGAATCCAGAGTTTTGAGAAGATTGGAGAAACTTAATTTTTCACCCCCCGAAAAAAAACATAAGGGGTAACACTGTCATTTTTTTTTTCTGGTGAAAACTTTAAGTTTCAATATCTCAGCTCTGGAAGGGTCTAGAGCCTCAATTTTTGCACCCAGGTCCATGTCTCGTGGCCCTCTATCAGAATCCAGAGTTTTGAGAAGATTGGAGAAACTTAATTTTTCACCCCCCGAAAAAAAACATAAGGGGTAACACTGTCATTTTTTTTTCTGGTCAAAACTTTAAGTTTCAATATCTCAGCTCTGGAAGGGTCTAGAGCCTCAATTTTTGCACCCAGGTCCATGTCTCGTGGCCCTCTATCAGAATCCAGAGTTTTGAGAAGATTGGAGAAACTTAATTTTTCACCCCCCGAAAAAAAACATAAGGGGTAACACTGTCATTTTTTTTTCTGGTCAAAACTTTAAGTTTCAATATCTCAGCTCTGGAAGGGTCTAGAGCCTCAATTTTTGCACCCAGGTCCATGTCTCGTGGCCCTCTATCAGAATCCAGAGTTTTGAGAAGATTGGAGAAACTTAATTTTTCACCCCCCGAAAAAAAACATAAGGGGTAACACTGTCATTTTTTTTTTCTGGTCAAAACTTTAAGTTTCAATATCTCAGCTCTGGAAGGGTCTAGAGCCTCAATTTTTGCACCCAGGTCCATGTCTCGTGGCCCTCTATCAGAATCCAGAGTTTTGAGAAGATTGGAGAAACTTAATTTTTCACCCCCCGAAAAAAAGCATAAGGGGTAACACTGTCATTTTTTTTTTCTGGTCAAAACTTTAAGTTTCAATATCTCAGCTCTGGAAGGGTCTAGAGCCTCAATTTTTGCACCCAGGTCCATGTCTCGTGGCCCTCTATCAGAATCCAGAGTTTTGAGAAGATTGGAGAAACTTAATTTTTCACCCCCCGAAAAAAAACATAAGGGGTAACACTGTCATTTTTTTTTCTGGTCAAAACTTTAAGTTTCAATATCTCAGCTCTGGAAGGGTCTAGAGCCTCAATTTTTGCACCCAGGTCCATGTCTCGTGGCCCTCTATCAGAATCCAGAGTTTTGAGAAGATCGGAGAAACTTAATTTTTCACCCCCCGAAAAAAAACATAAGGGGTAACACTGTCATTTTTTTTTCTGGTCAAAACTTTAAGTTTCAATATCTCAGCTCTGGAAGGGTCTAGAGCCTCAATTTTTGCACCCAGGTCCATGTCTCGTGGCCCTCTATCAGAATCCAGAGTTTTGAGAAGATTGGAGAAACTTAATTTTTCACCCCCCGAAAAAAAACATAAGGGGTAACACTGTCATTTTTTTTTTCTGGTCAAAACTTTAAGTTTCAATATCTCAGCTCTGGAAGGGTCTAGAGCCTCAATTTTTGCACCCAGGTCCATGTCTCGTGGCCCTCTATCAGAATCCAGAGTTTTGAGAAGATTGGAGAAACTTAATTTTTCACCCCCCGAAAAAAAACATAAGGGGTAACACTGTCATTTTTTTTTTTCTGGTCAAAACTTTAAGTTTCAATATCTCAGCTCTGGAAGGTTCTAGAGCCTCAATTTTTGCACCCAGGTCCATGTCTCGTGGCCCTCTATCAGAATCCAGAGTTTTGAGAAGATCGGAGAAACTTAATTTTTCACCCCCCGAAAAAAAACATAAGGGGTAACACTGTCATTTTTTTTTTCTGGTCAAAACTTTAAGTTTCAATATCTCAGCTCTGGAAGGGTCTAGAGCCTCAATTTTTGCACCCAGGTCCATGTCTCGTGGCCCTCTATCAGAATCCAGAGTTTTGAGAAGATTGGAGAAACTTAATTTTTCACCCCCCGAAAAAAAACATAAGGGGTAACACTGTCATTTTTTTTTTCTGGTCAAAACTTTAAGTTTCAATATCTCAGCTCTGGAAGGGTCTAGAGCCTCAATTTTTGCACCCAGGTCCATGTCTCGTGGCCCTCTATCAGAATCCAGAGTTTTGAGAAGATTGGAGAAACTTAATTTTTCACCCCCCGTAAAAAAACATAAGGGGTAACACTGTCATTTTTTTTTCTGGTCAAAACTTTAAGTTTCAATATCTCAGCTCTGGAAGGGTCTAGAGCCTCAATTTTTGCACCCAGGTCCATGTTTCGTGGCCCTCTATCAGAATCCAGAGTTTTGAGAAGATTGGAGAAACTTAATTTTTCACCCCCCGAAAAAAAACATAAGGGGTAACACTGTCATTTTTTTTTCTGGTCAAAACTTTAAGTTTCAATATCTCAGCTCTGGAAGGGTCTAGAGCCTCAATTTTTGCACCCAGGTCCATGTCTCGTGGCCCTCTATCAGAATCCAGAGTTTTGAGAAGATTGGAGAAACTTAATTTTTCACCCCCCGAAAAAAAACATAAGGGGTAACACTGTCATTTTTTTTTTCTGGTCAAAACTTTAAGTTTCAATATCTCAGCTCTGGAAGGGTCTAGAGCCTCAATTTTTGCACCTAGGTCCATGTCTCGTGGCCCTCTATCAGAATCCAGAGTTTTGAGAAGATTGGAGAAACTTAATTTTTCACCCCCCGAAAAAAAACATAAGGGGTAACACTGTCATTTTTTTTTTCTGGTCAAAACTTTAAGTTTCAATATCTCAGCTCTGGAAGGGTCTAGAGCCTCAATTTTTGCACCCAGGTCCATGTCTCGTGGCCCTCTATCAGAATCCAGAGTTTTGAGAAGATTGGAGAAACTTAATTTTTCACCCCCCGAAAAAAAACATAAGGGGTAACACTGTCATTTTTTTTTCTGATCAAAACTTTAAGTTTCAATATCTCAGCTCTGGAAGGGTCTAGAGCCTCAATTTTTGCACCCAGGTCCATGTCTCGTGGCCCTCTATCAGAATCCAGAGTTTTGAGAAGATTGGAGAAACTTAATTTTTCACCCCCCGAAAAAAAACATAAGGGGTAACACTGTCATTTTTTTTTCTGGTCAAAACTTTAAGTTTCAATATCTCAGCTCTGGAAGGGTCTAGAGCCTCAATTTTCGCACCCAGGTCCATGTCTCGTGGCCCTCTATCAGAATCCAGAGTTTTGAGAAGATTGGAGAAACTTAATTTTTCACCCCCCGAAAAAAAACATAAGGGGTAACACTGTCATTTTTTTTTCTGGTCAAAACTTTAAGTTTCAATATCTCAGCTCTGGAAGGGTCTAGAGCCTCAATTTTTGCACCCAGGTCCATGTCTCGTGGCCCTCTATCAGAATCCAGAGTTTTGAGAAGATCGGAGAAACTTAATTTTTCACCCCCCGAAAAAAAACATAAGGGGTAACACTGTCATTTTTTTTTTCTGGTCAAAACTTTAAGTTTCAATATCTCAGCTCTGGAAGGGTCTAGAGCCTCAATTTTTGCACCCAGGTCCATGTCTCGTGGCCCTCAATCAGAATCCAGAGTTTTGAGAAGATTGGAGAAACTTAATTTTTCACCCCCCGAAAAAAAAAAAACATAAGGGGTAACACTGTCATTTTTTTTTTCTGGTCAAAACTTTAAGTTTCAATATCTCAGCTCTGGAAGGGTCTAGAGCCTCAATTTTTGCACCCAGGTCCATGTCTCGTGGCCCTCAATCAGAATCCAGAGTTTTGAGAAGATTGGAGAAACTTAATTTTTCACCCCCCGAAAAAAAAAAAACATAAGGGGTAACACTGTCATTTTTTTTTTCTGGTCAAAACTTTAAGTTTCAATATCTCAGCTCTGGAAGGGTCTAGAGCCTCAATTTTTGCACCCAGGTCCATGTCTCGTGGCCCTCTATCAGAATCCAGAGTTTTGAGAAGATCGGAGAAACTTAATTTTTCACCCCCCGAAAAAAAACATAAGGGGTAACACTGTCATTTTTTTTTTCTGGTCAAAACTTTAAGTTTCAATATCTCAGCTCTGGAAGGGTCTAGAGCCTCAATTTTTGCACCCAGGTCCATGTCTCGTGGCCCTCTATCAGAATCCAGAGTTTTGATAAGATTGGAGAAACTTAATTTTTCACCCCCCGAAAAAAAACATAAGGGGTAACACTGTCATTTTTTTTTCTGGTCAAAACTTTAAGTTTCAATATCTCAGCTCTGGAAGGGTCTAGAGCCTCAATTTTTGCACCCAGGTCCATGTCTCGTGGCCCTCTATCAGAATCCAGAGTTTTGAGAAGATCGGAGAAACTTAATTTTTCACCCCCCGAAAAAAAACATAAGGGGTAACACTGTCATTTTTTTTTTCTGGTCAAAACTTTAAGTTTCAATATCTCAGCTCTGGAAGGGTCTAGAGCCTCAATTTTTGCACCCAGGTCCATGTCTCGTGGCCCTCTATCAGAATCCAGAGTTTTGAGAAGATTGGAGAAACTTAATTTTTCACCCCCCGAAAAAAAACATAAGGGGTAACACTATCATTTTTTTTTTCTGGTCAAAACTTTAAGTTTCAATATCTCAGCTCTGGAAGGGTCTAGAGCCTCAATTTTTGCACCCAGGTCCATGTCTCGTGGCCCTCTATCAGAATCCAGAGTTTTGAGAAGATTGGAGAAGCTTAATTTTTCACCCCCCGAAAAAAAACATAAGGGGTAACACTGTCATTTTTTTTTTCTGGTCAAAACTTTAAGTTTCAATATCTCAGCTCTGGAAGGGTCTAGAGCCTCAATTTTTGCACCCAGGTCCATGTCTCGTGGCCCTCTATCAGAATCCAGAGTTTTGAGAAGATTGGAGAAACTTAATTTTTCACCCCCCGCAAAAAAACATAAGGGGTAACATTGTGATTTTTTTTTTCTGGTCAAAACTTTAAGTTTCAATATCTCAGCTCTGGAAGGGTCTAGAGCCTCAATTTTTGCACCCAGGTCCATGTCTCGTGGCCCTCTATCAGAATCCAGAGTTTTGAGAAGATTGGAGAAACTTAATTTTTCACCCCCCGAAAAAAAACATAAGGGGTAACACTGTCATTTTTTTTTCTGATCAAAACTTTAAGTTTCAATATCTCAGCTCTGGAAGGGTCTAGAGCCTCAATTTTTGCACCCAGGTCCATGTCTCGTGGCCCTCTATCAGAATCCAGAGTTTTGAGAAGATTGGAGAAACTTAATTTTTCACCCCCCGAAAAAAAACATAAGGGGTAACACTGTCATTTTTTTTTTCTGGTGAAAACTTTAAGTTTCAATATCTCAGCTCTGGAAGGGTCTAGAGCCTCAATTTTTGCACCCAGGTCCATGTTTCGTGGCCCTCTATCAGAATCCAGAGTTTTGAGAAGATTGGAGAAACTTAATTTTTCACCCCCCGAAAAAAAAACATAAGGGGTAACACTGTCATTTTTTTTTTCTGGTCAAAACTTTAAGTTTCAATATCTCAGCTCTGGAAGGGTCTAGAGCCTCAATTTTTGCACCCAGGTCCATGTCTCGTGGCCCTCTATCAGAATCCAGAGTTTTGAGAAGATTGGAGAAACTTAATTTTTCACCCCCCGAAAAAAAACATAAGGGGTAACACTGTCATTTTTTTTTTCTGGTCAAAACTTTAAGTTTCAATATCTCAGCTCTGGAAGGGTCTAGAGCCTCAATTTTTGCACCCAGGTCCATGTCTCGTGGCCCTCTATCAGAATCCAGAGTTTTGAGAAGATCGGAGAAACTTAATTTTTCACCCCCCGAAAAAAAACATAAGGGGTAACACTGTCATTTTTTTTTCTGGTCAAAACTTTAAGTTTCATTATCTCAGCTCTGGAAGGGTCTAGAGCCTCAATTTTTGCACCCAGGTCCATGTCTCGTGGCCCTCTATCAGAATCCAGAGTTTTGAGAAGATTGGAGAAACTTAATTTTTCACCCCCCGAAAAAAAACATAAGGGGTAACACTGTCATTTTTTTTTTCTGGTCAAAACTTTAAGTTTCAATATCTCAGCTCTGGAAGGGTCTAGAGCCTCAATTTTTGCACCCAGGTCCATGTCTCGTGGCCCTCTATCAGAATCCAGAGTTTTGAGAAGATTGGAGAAACTTAATTTTTCACCCCCCGAAAAAAAAACATAAGGGGTAACACTGTCATTTTTTTTTTCTGGTCAAACTTTAAGTTTCAATATCTCAGCTCTGGAAGGGTCTAGAGCCTCAATTTTTGCACCCAGGTCCATGTCTCGTGGCCCTCTATCAGAATCCAAAGTTTTGAGAAGATTGGAGAAACTTAATTTTTCACCCCCCCAAAAAAAAACATAAGGGGTAACACTGTCATTTTTTTTTCTGGTCAAAACTTTAAGTTTCAATATCTCAGCTCTGGAAGGGTCTAGAGCCTCAATTTTTGCACCCAGGTCCATGTCTCGTGGCCCTCTATCAGAATCCAGAGTTTTGAGAAGATCGGAGAAACTTAATTTTTCACCCCCCGAAAAAAAACATAAGGGGTAACACTGTCATTTTTTTTTTCTGGTCAAAACTTTAAGTTTCAATATCTCAGCTCTGGAAGGGTCTAGAGCCTCAATTTTTGCACCCAGGTCCATGTCTCGTGGCCCTCTATCAGAATCCAGAGTTTTGATAAGATTGGAGAAACTTAATTTTTCACCCCCCGAAAAAAAACATAAGGGGTAACACTGTCATTTTTTTTTCTGGTCAAAACTTTAAGTTTCAATATCTCAGCTCTGGAAGGGTCTAGAGCCTCAATTTTTGCACCCAGGTCCATGTCTCGTGGCCCTCTATCAGAATCCAGAGTTTTGAGAAGATCGGAGAAACTTAATTTTTCACCCCCCGAAAAAAAACATAAGGGGTAACACTGTCATTTTTTTTTTCTGGTCAAAACTTTAAGTTTCAATATCTCAGCTCTGGAAGGGTCTAGAGCCTCAATTTTTGCACCCAGGTCCATGTCTCGTGGCCCTCTATCAGAATCCAGAGTTTTGAGAAGATTGGAGAAACTTAATTTTTCACCCCCCGAAAAAAAACATAAGGGGTAACACTATCATTTTTTTTTTCTGGTCAAAACTTTAAGTTTCAATATCTCAGCTCTGGAAGGGTCTAGAGCCTCAATTTTTGCACCCAGGTCCATGTCTCGTGGCCCTCTATCAGAATCCAGAGTTTTGAGAAGATTGGAGAAGCTTAATTTTTCACCCCCCGAAAAAAAACATAAGGGGTAACACTGTCATTTTTTTTTTCTGGTCAAAACTTTAAGTTTCAATATCTCAGCTCTGGAAGGGTCTAGAGCCTCAATTTTTGCACCCAGGTCCATGTCTCGTGGCCCTCTATCAGAATCCAGAGTTTTGAGAAGATTGGAGAAACTTAATTTTTCACCCCCCGCAAAAAAACATAAGGGGTAACATTGTGATTTTTTTTTTCTGGTCAAAACTTTAAGTTTCAATATCTCAGCTCTGGAAGGGTCTAGAGCCTCAATTTTTGCACCCAGGTCCATGTCTCGTGGCCCTCTATCAGAATCCAGAGTTTTGAGAAGATTGGAGAAACTTAATTTTTCACCCCCCGAAAAAAAACATAAGGGGTAACACTGTCATTTTTTTTTCTGATCAAAACTTTAAGTTTCAATATCTCAGCTCTGGAAGGGTCTAGAGCCTCAATTTTTGCACCCAGGTCCATGTCTCGTGGCCCTCTATCAGAATCCAGAGTTTTGAGAAGATTGGAGAAACTTAATTTTTCACCCCCCGAAAAAAAACATAAGGGGTAACACTGTCATTTTTTTTTTTCTGGTGAAAACTTTAAGTTTCAATATCTCAGCTCTGGAAGGGTCTAGAGCCTCAATTTTTGCACCCAGGTCCATGTTTCGTGGCCCTCTATCAGAATCCAGAGTTTTGAGAAGATTGGAGAAACTTAATTTTTCACCCCCCGAAAAAAAAACATAAGGGGTAACACTGTCATTTTTTTTTTCTGGTCAAAACTTTAAGTTTCAATATCTCAGCTCTGGAAGGGTCTAGAGCCTCAATTTTTGCACCCAGGTCCATGTCTCGTGGCCCTCTATCAGAATCCAGAGTTTTGAGAAGATTGGAGAAACTTAATTTTTCACCCCCCGAAAAAAAACATAAGGGGTAACACTGTCATTTTTTTTTCTGATCAAAACTTTAAGTTTCAATATCTCAGCTCTGGAAGGGTCTAGAGCCTCAATTTTTGCACCCAGGTCCATGTCTCGTGGCCCTCTATCAGAATCCAGAGTTTTGAGAAGATTGGAGAAACTTAATTTTTCACCCCCCGAAAAAAAACATAAGGGGTAACACTGTCATTTTTTTTTTCTGGTGAAAACTTTAAGTTTCAATATCTCAGCTCTGGAAGGGTCTAGAGCCTCAATTTTTGCACCCAGGTCCATGTTTCGTGGCCCTCTATCAGAATCCAGAGTTTTGAGAAGATTGGAGAAACTTAATTTTTCACCCCCCGAAAAAAAAACATAAGGGGTAACACTGTCATTTTTTTTTTCTGGTCAAAACTTTAAGTTTCAATATCTCAGCTCTGGAAGGGTCTAGAGCCTCAATTTTTGCACCCAGGTCCATGTCTCGTGGCCCTCTATCAGAATCCAGAGTTTTGAGAAGATTGGAGAAACTTAATTTTTCACCCCCCGAAAAAAAACATAAGGGGTAACACTGTCATTTTTTTTTTCTGGTCAAAACTTTAAGTTTCAATATCTCAGCTCTGGAAGGGTCTAGAGCCTCAATTTTTGCACCCAGGTCCATGTCTCGTGGCCCTCTATCAGAATCCAGAGTTTTGAGAAGATCGGAGAAACTTAATTTTTCACCCCCCGAAAAAAAACATAAGGGGTAACACTGTCATTTTTTTTTCTGGTCAAAACTTTAAGTTTCATTATCTCAGCTCTGGAAGGGTCTAGAGCCTCAATTTTTGCACCCAGGTCCATGTCTCGTGGCCCTCTATCAGAATCCAGAGTTTTGAGAAGATTGGAGAAACTTAATTTTTCACCCCCCGAAAAAAAACATAAGGGGTAACACTGTCATTTTTTTTTTCTGGTCAAAACTTTAAGTTTCAATATCTCAGCTCTGGAAGGGTCTAGAGCCTCAATTTTTGCACCCAGGTCCATGTCTCGTGGCCCTCTATCAGAATCCAGAGTTTTGAGAAGATTGGAGAAACTTAATTTTTCACCCCCCG
The DNA here is from genome assembly GCA_038021265.1 of Cyprinella venusta. Taxonomy (NCBI): domain Eukaryota; kingdom Metazoa; phylum Chordata; class Actinopteri; order Cypriniformes; family Leuciscidae; genus Cyprinella; species Cyprinella venusta. The sequence continues at coordinate 17,947,299 of CM075879.1, forward strand.
AAAAAAAAACATAAGGGGTAACACTGTCATTTTTTTTTTCTGGTCAAACTTTAAGTTTCAATATCTCAGCTCTGGAAGGGTCTAGAGCCTCAATTTTTGCACCCAGGTCCATGTCTCGTGGCCCTCTATCAGAATCCAAAGTTTTGAGAAGATTGGAGAAACTTAATTTTTCACCCCCCCAAAAAAAAACATAAGGGGTAACACTGTCATTTTTTTTTCTGGTCAAAACTTTAAGTTTCAATATCTCAGCTCTGGAAGGGTCTAGAGCCTCAATTTTTGCACCCAGGTCCATGTCTCGTGGCCCTCTATCAGAATCCAGAGTTTTGAGAAGATCGGAGAAACTTAATTTTTCACCCCCCGAAAAAAAACATAAGGGGTAACACTGTCATTTTTTTTTTCTGGTCAAAACTTTAAGTTTCAATATCTCAGCTCTGGAAGGGTCTAGAGCCTCAATTTTTGCACCCAGGTCCATGTCTCGTGGCCCTCTATCAGAATCCAGAGTTTTGATAAGATTGGAGAAACTTAATTTTTCACCCCCCGAAAAAAAACATAAGGGGTAACACTGTCATTTTTTTTTCTGGTCAAAACTTTAAGTTTCAATATCTCAGCTCTGGAAGGGTCTAGAGCCTCAATTTTTGCACCCAGGTCCATGTCTCGTGGCCCTCTATCAGAATCCAGAGTTTTGAGAAGATCGGAGAAACTTAATTTTTCACCCCCCGAAAAAAAACATAAGGGGTAACACTGTCATTTTTTTTTTCTGGTCAAAACTTTAAGTTTCAATATCTCAGCTCTGGAAGGGTCTAGAGCCTCAATTTTTGCACCCAGGTCCATGTCTCGTGGCCCTCTATCAGAATCCAGAGTTTTGAGAAGATTGGAGAAACTTAATTTTTCACCCCCCGAAAAAAAACATAAGGGGTAACACTATCATTTTTTTTTTCTGGTCAAAACTTTAAGTTTCAATATCTCAGCTCTGGAAGGGTCTAGAGCCTCAATTTTTGCACCCAGGTCCATGTCTCGTGGCCCTCTATCAGAATCCAGAGTTTTGAGAAGATTGGAGAAGCTTAATTTTTCACCCCCCGAAAAAAAACATAAGGGGTAACACTGTCATTTTTTTTTTCTGGTCAAAACTTTAAGTTTCAATATCTCAGCTCTGGAAGGGTCTAGAGCCTCAATTTTTGCACCCAGGTCCATGTCTCGTGGCCCTCTATCAGAATCCAGAGTTTTGAGAAGATTGGAGAAACTTAATTTTTCACCCCCCGCAAAAAAACATAAGGGGTAACATTGTGATTTTTTTTTTCTGGTCAAAACTTTAAGTTTCAATATCTCAGCTCTGGAAGGGTCTAGAGCCTCAATTTTTGCACCCAGGTCCATGTCTCGTGGCCCTCTATCAGAATCCAGAGTTTTGAGAAGATTGGAGAAACTTAATTTTTCACCCCCCGAAAAAAAACATAAGGGGTAACACTGTCATTTTTTTTTCTGATCAAAACTTTAAGTTTCAATATCTCAGCTCTGGAAGGGTCTAGAGCCTCAATTTTTGCACCCAGGTCCATGTCTCGTGGCCCTCTATCAGAATCCAGAGTTTTGAGAAGATTGGAGAAACTTAATTTTTCACCCCCCGAAAAAAAACATAAGGGGTAACACTGTCATTTTTTTTTTCTGGTGAAAACTTTAAGTTTCAATATCTCAGCTCTGGAAGGGTCTAGAGCCTCAATTTTTGCACCCAGGTCCATGTTTCGTGGCCCTCTATCAGAATCCAGAGTTTTGAGAAGATTGGAGAAACTTAATTTTTCACCCCCCGAAAAAAAAACATAAGGGGTAACACTGTCATTTTTTTTTTCTGGTCAAAACTTTAAGTTTCAATATCTCAGCTCTGGAAGGGTCTAGAGCCTCAATTTTTGCACCCAGGTCCATGTCTCGTGGCCCTCTATCAGAATCCAGAGTTTTGAGAAGATTGGAGAAACTTAATTTTTCACCCCCCGAAAAAAAACATAAGGGGTAACACTGTCATTTTTTTTTTCTGGTCAAAACTTTAAGTTTCAATATCTCAGCTCTGGAAGGGTCTAGAGCCTCAATTTTTGCACCCAGGTCCATGTCTCGTGGCCCTCTATCAGAATCCAGAGTTTTGAGAAGATCGGAGAAACTTAATTTTTCACCCCCCGAAAAAAAACATAAGGGGTAACACTGTCATTTTTTTTTCTGGTCAAAACTTTAAGTTTCAATATCTCAGCTCTGGAAGGGTCTAGAGCCTCAATTTTTGCACCCAGGTCCATGTCTCGTGGCCCTCTATCAGAATCCAGAGTTTTGAGAAGATTGGAGAAACTTAATTTTTCACCCCCCGAAAAAAAACATAAGGGGTAACACTGTCATTTTTTTTTTTCTGGTCAAAACTTTAAGTTTCAATATCTCAGCTCTGGAAGGGTCTAGAGCCTCAATTTTTGCACCCAGGTCCATGTCTCGTGGCCCTCTATCAGAATCCAGAGTTTTGAGAAGATTGGAGAAACTTAATTTTTCACCCCCCGAAAAAAAAACATAAGGGGTAACACTGTCATTTTTTTTTTCTGGTCAAACTTTAAGTTTCAATATCTCAGCTCTGGAAGGGTCTAGAGCCTCAATTTTTGCACCCAGGTCCATGTCTCGTGGCCCTCTATCAGAATCCAAAGTTTTGAGAAGATTGGAGAAACTTAATTTTTCACCCCCCAAAAAAAAAACATAAGGGGTAACACTGTCATTTTTTTTTCTGGTCAAAACTTTAAGTTTCAATATCTCAGCTCTGGAAGGGTCTAGAGCCTCAATTTTTGCACCCAGGTCCATGTCTCGTGGCCCTCTATCAGAATCCAGAGTTTTGAGAAGATTGGAGAAACTTAATTTTTCACCCCCCGAAAAAAAACATAAGGGGTAACACTGTCATTTTTTTTTTCTGGTCAAAACTTTAAGTTTCAATATCTCAGCTCTGGAAGGGTCTAGAGCCTCAATTTTTGCACCCAGGTCCATGTCTCGTGGCCCTCTATCAGAATCCAGAGTTTTGAGAAGATTGGAGAAACTTAATTTTTCACCCCCCGAAAAAAAAACATAAGGGGTAACACTGTCATTTTTTTTTTCTGGTGAAAACTTTAAGTTTCAATATCTCAGCTCTGGAAGGGTCTAGAGCCTCAATTTTTGCACCCAGGTCCATGTCTCGTGGCCCTATATCAGAATCCAGAGTTTTGAGAAGATTGGAGAAACTTAATTTTTCACCCCCCGAAAAAAAACATAAGGGGTAACACTGTCATTTTTTTTTTCTGGTCAAAACTTTAAGTTTCAATATCTCAGCTCTGGAAGGGTCTAGAGCCTCAATTTTTGCACCCAGGTCCATGTCTCGTGGCCCTCTATCAGAATCCAGAGTTTTGAGAAGATTGGAGAAACTTAATTTTTCACCCCCCGAAAAAAAACATAAGGGGTAACACTGTCATTTTTTTTTTCTGGTCAAAACTTTAAGTTTCAATATCTCAGCTCTGGAAGGGTCTAGAGCCTCAATTTTTGCACCCAGGTCCATGTCTCGTGGCCCTCTATCAGAATCCAGAGTTTTGAGAAGATTGGAGAAACTTAATTTTTCACCCCCCGAAAAAAAACATAAGGGGTAACACTGTCATTTTTTTTTTCTGGTCAAAACTTTAAGTTTCAATATCTCAGCTCTGGACGGTTCTAGAGCCTCAATTTTTGCACCCAGGTCCATGTCTCGTGGCCCTCTATCAGAATCCAGAGTTTTGAGAAGATCGGAGAAACTTAATTTTTCACCCCCCGAAAAAAAACATAAGGGGTAACACTGTCATTTTTTTTTTCTGGTCAAAACTTTAAGTTTCAATATCTCAGCTCTGGAAGGGTCTAGAGCCTCAATTTTTGCACCCAGGTCCATGTCTCGTGGCCCTCTATCAGAATCCAGAGTTTTGAGAAGATTGGAGAAACTTAATTTTTCACCCCCCGAAAAAAAACATAAGGGGTAACACTGTCATTTTTTTTTTCTGGTGAAAACTTTAAGTTTCAATATCTCAGCTCTGGAAGGGTCTAGAGCCTCAATTTTTGCACCCAGGTCCATGTCTCGTGGCCCTCTATCAGAATCCAGAGTTTTGAGAAGATTGGAGAAACTTAATTTTTCACCCCCCGAAAAAAAACATAAGGGGTAACACTGTCATTTTTTTTTTCTGGTCAAAACTTTAAGTTTCAATATCTCAGCTCTGGAAGGGTCTAGAGCCTCAATTTTTGCACCCAGGTCCATGTCTTGTGGCCCTCTATCAGAATCCAGAGTTTTGAGAAGATTGGAGAAACTTAATTTTTCACCCCCCGAAAAAAAACATAAGGGGTAACACTGTCATTTTTTTTTTCTGGTGAAAACTTTAAGTTTCAATATCTCAGCTCTGGAAGGGTCTAGAGCCTCAATTTTTGCACCCAGGTCCATGTCTCGTGGCCCTCTATCAGAATCCAGAGTTTTGAGAAGATTGGAGAAACTTAATTTTTCACCCCCCGAAAAAAAACATAAGGGGTAACACTGTCATTTTTTTTTCTGGTCAAAACTTTAAGTTTCAATATCTCAGCTCTGGACGGTTCTAGAGCCTCAATTTTTGCACCCAGGTCCATGTCTCGTGGCCCTCTATCAGAATCCAGGGTTTTGAGAAGATCGGAGAAACTTAATTTTTCACCCCCCGAAAAAAAACATAAGGGGTAACACTGTCATTTTTTTTTTCTGGTCAAAACTTTAAGTTTCAATATCTCAGCTCTGGAAGGGTCTAGAGCCTCAATTTTTGCACCCAGGTCCATGTCTCGTGGCCCTATATCAGAATCCAGAGTTTTGAGAAGATTGGAGAAACTTAATTTTTCACCCCCCGAAAAAAAACATAAGGGGTAACACTGTCATTTTTTTTTTCTGGTCAAAACTTTAAGTTTCAATATCTCAGCTCTGGAAGGGTCTAGAGCCTCAATTTTTGCACCCAGGTCCATGTCTCGTGGCCCTCTATCAGAATCCAGAGTTTTGAGAAGATTGGAGAAACTTAATTTTTCACCCCCCGAAAAAAAACATAAGGGGTAACACTGTCATTTTTTTTTTCTGGTCAAAACTTTAAGTTTCAATATCTCAGCTCTGGAAGGGTCTAGAGCCTCAATTTTTGCACCCAGGTCCATGTCTCGTGGCCCTCTATCAGAATCCAGAGTTTTGAGAAGATTGGAGAAACTTAATTTTTCACCCCCCGAAAAAAAACATAAGGGGTAACACTGTCATTTTTTTTTTCTGGTCAAAACTTTAAGTTTCAATATCTCAGCTCTGGAAGGGTCTAGAGCCTCAATTTTTGCACCCAGGTCCATGTCTCGTGGCCCTCTATCAGAATCCAGAGTTTTGAGAAGATTGGAGAAACTTAATTTTTCACCCCCCGAAAAAAAACATAAGGGGTAACACTGTCATTTTTTTTTTCTGGTCAAAACTTTAAGTTTCAATATCTCAGCTCTGGAAGGGTCTAGAGCCTCAATTTTTGCACCCAGGTCCATGTCTCGTGGCCCTCTATCAGAATCCAAAGTTTTGAGAAGATTGGAGAAACTTAATTTTTCACCCCCCGAAAAAAAACATAAGGGGTAACACTGTCATTTTTTTTTCTGGTCAAAACTTTAAGTTTCAATATCTCAGCTCTGGAAGGGTCTAGAGCCTCAATTTTTGCACCCAGGTCCATGTCTCGTGGCCCTCTATCAGAATCCAGAGTTTTGAGAAGATTGGAGAAACTTAATTTTTCACCCCCCGAAAAAAAACATAAGGGGTAACACTGTCATTTTTTTTTTCTGGTCAAAACTTTAAGTTTCAATATCTCAGCTCTGGACGGTTCTAGAGCCTCAATTTTTGCACCCAGGTCCATGTCTCGTGGCCCTCTATCAGAATCCAGAGTTTTGAGAAGATCGGAGAAACTTAATTTTTCACCCCCCGAAAAAAAACATAAGGGGTAACACTGTCATTTTTTTTTTTCTGGTCAAAACTTTAAGTTTCAATATCTCAGCTCTGGAAGGGTCTAGAGCCTCAATTTTTGCACCCAGGTCCATGTCTCGTGGCCCTCTATCAGAATCCAGAGTTTTGAGAAGATTGGAGAAACTTAATTTTTCACCCCCCGAAAAAAAACATAAGGGGTAACACTGTCATTTTTTTTTCTGGTGAAAACTTTAAGTTTCAATATCTCAGCTCTGGAAGGGTCTAGAGCCTCAATTTTTGCACCCAGGTCCATGTCTCGTGGCCCTCTATCAGAATCCAGAGTTTTGAGAAGATTGGAGAAACTTAATTTTTCACCCCCCGAAAAAAAACATAAGGGGTAACACTGTCATTTTTTTTTTCTGGTCAAAACTTTAAGTTTCAATATCTCAGCTCTGGAAGGGTCTAGAGCCTCAATTTTTGCACCCAGGTCCATGTCTCGTGGCCCTCTATCAGAATCCAGAGTTTTGAGAAGATTGGAGAAACTTAATTTTTCACCCCCCGAAAAAAAACATAAGGGGTAACACTGTCATTTTTTTTTTCTGGTCAAAACTTTAAGTTTCAATATCTCAGCTCTGGAAGGGTCTAGAGCCTCAATTTTTGCACCCAGGTCCATGTCTCGTGGCCCTCTATCAGAATCCAGAGTTTTGAGAAGATTGGAGAAACTTAATTTTTCACCCCCCGAAAAAAAACATAAGGGGTAACATTGTCATTTTTTTTTTCTGGTCAAAACTTTAAGTTTCAATATCTCAGCTCTGGAAGGGTCTAGAGCCTCAATTTTTGCACCCAGGTCCATGTCTCGTGGCCCTCTATCAGAATCCAGAGTTTTGAGAAGATTGGAGAAACTTAATTTTTAACCCCCCGAAAAAAAACATAAGGGGTAACACTGTCATTTTTTTTTTCTGATCAAAACTTTAAGTTTCAATATCTCAGCTCTGGAAGGGTCTAGAGCCTCAATTTTTGCACCCAGGTCCATGTCTCGTGGCCCTCTATCAGAATCCAGAGTTTTGAGAAGATTGGAGAAACTTAATTTTTCACCCCCCGAAAAAAAACATAAGGGGTAACACTGTCATTTTTTTTTTCTGATCAAAACTTTAAGTTTCAATATCTCAGCTCTGGAAGGGTCTAGAGCCTCAATTTTTGCACCCAGGTCCATGTTTCGTGGCCCTCTATCAGAATCCAGAGTTTTGAGAAGATTGGAGAAACTTAATTTTTCACCCCCCGAAAAAAAACATAAGGGGTAACACTGTCATTTTTTTTTCTGGTCAAAACTTTAAGTTTCAATATCTCAGCTCTGGAAGGGTCTAGAGCCTCAATTTTTGCACCCAGGTCCATGTCTCGTGGCCCTCTATCAGAATCCAGAGTTTTGAGAAGATTGGAGAAACTTAATTTTTCACCCCCCGAAAAAAAACATAAGGGGTAACACTGTCATTTTTTTTTTCTGGTCAAAACTTTAAGTTTCAATATCTCAGCTCTGGAAGGGTCTAGAGCCTCAATTTTTGCACCCAGGTCCATGTCTCGTGGCCCTCTATCAGAATCCAGAGTTTTGAGAAGATTGGAGAAACTTAATTTTTCACCCCCCGAAAAAAAGCATAAGGGGTAACACTGTCATTTTTTTTTTCTGGTCAAAACTTTAAGTTTCAATATCTCAGCTCTGGAAGGGTCTAGAGCCTCAATTTTTGCACCCAGGTCCATGTCTCGTGGCCCTCTATCAGAATCCAGAGTTTTGAGAAGATCGGAGAAACTTAATTTTTCACCCCCCGAAAAAAAACATAAGATGTAACACTGTCATTTTTTTTTCTGGTCAAAACTTTAAGTTTCAATATCTCAGCTCTGGAAGGGTCTAGAGCCTCAATTTTTGCACCCAGGTCCATGTCTCGTGGCCCTCTATCAGAATCCAGAGTTTTGAGAAGATCGGAGAAACTTAATTTTTCACCCCCCGAAAAAAAACATAAGGGGTAACACTGTCATTTTTTTTTCTGGTCAAAACTTTAAGTTTCAATATCTCAGCTCTGGAAGGTTCTAGAGCCTCAATTTTTGCACCCAGGTCCATGTCTCGTGGCCCTCTATCAGAATCCAGAGTTTTGAGAAGATTGGAGAAACTTAATTTTTCACCCCCCGAAAAAAAACATAAGGGGTAACACTGTCATTTTTTTTTCTGGTCAAAACTTTAAGTTTCAATATCTCAGCTCTGGAAGGGTCTAGAGCCTCAATTTTTGCACCCAGGTCCATGTCTCGTGGCCCTCTATCAGAATCCAGAGTTTTGAGAAGATTGGAGAAACTTAATTTTTCACCCCCCGAAAAAAAACATAAGGGGTAACACTGTCATTTTTTTTTTCTGGTCAAAACTTTAAGTTTCAATATCTCAGCTCTGGAAGGGTCTAGAGCCTCAATTTTTGCACCCAGGTCCATGTTTCGTGGCCCTCTATCAGAATCCAGAGTTTTGAGAAGATTGGAGAAACTTAATTTTTCACCCCCCGAAAAAAAACATAAGGGGTAACACTGTCATTTTTTTTTCTGGTCAAAACTTTAAGTTTCAATATCTCAGCTCTGGAAGGGTCTAGAGCCTCAATTTTTGCACCCAGGTCCATGTCTCGTGGCCCTCTATCAGAATCCAGAGTTTTGAGAAGATTGGAGAAACTTAATTTTTCACCCCCCGAAAAAAAACATAAGGGGTAACACTGTCATTTTTTTTTTCTGGTCAAAACTTTAAGTTTCAATATCTCAGCTCTGGAAGGGTCTAGAGCCTCAATTTTTGCACCTAGGTCCATGTCTCGTGGCCCTCTATCAGAATCCAGAGTTTTGAGAAGATTGGAGAAACTTAATTTTTCACCCCCCGAAAAAAAACATAAGGGGTAACACTGTCATTTTTTTTTTCTGGTCAAAACTTTAAGTTTCAATATCTCAGCTCTGGAAGGGTCTAGAGCCTCAATTTTTGCACCCAGGTCCATGTCTCGTGGCCCTCTATCAGAATCCAGAGTTTTGAGAAGATCGGAGAAACTTAATTTTTCACCCCCCGAAAAAAAACATAAGGGGTAACACTGTCATTTTTTTTTTCTGGTCAAAACTTTAAGTTTCAATATCTCAGCTCTGGAAGGGTCTAGAGCCTCAATTTTTGCACCCAGGTCCATGTCTCGTGGCCCTCTATCAGAATCCAGAGTTTTGAGAAGATTGGAGAAACTTAATTTTTCACCCCCCGAAAAAAAACATAAGGGGTAACACTGTCATTTTTTTTTTCTGGTCAAAATTTTAAGTTTCAATATCTCAGCTCTGGAAGGGTCTAGAGCCTCAATTTTTGCACCCAGGTCCATGTCTCGTGGCCCTCTATCAGAATCCAGAGTTTTGAGAAGATTGGAGAAACTTAATTTTTCACCCCCCGAAAAAAAAACATAAGGGGTAACACTGTCATTTTTTTTTTCTGGTCAAAACTTTAAGTTTCAATATCTCAGCTCTGGAAGGGTCTAGAGCCTCAATTTTTGCACCCAGGTCCATGTCTCGTGGCCCTCTATCAGAATCCAGAGTTTTGAGAAGATTGGAGAAACTTAATTTTTCACCCCCCGAAAAAAAACATAAGGGGTAACACTGTCATTTTTTTTTTCTGGTCAAAACTTTAAGTTTCAATATCTCAGCTCTGGAAGGGTCTAGAGCCTCAATTTTTGCACCCAGGTCCATGTCTCGTGGCCCTCTATCAGAATCCAGAGTTTTGAGAAGATCGGAGAAACTTAATTTTTCACCCCCCGAAAAAAAACATAAGGGGTAACACTGTCATTTTTTTTTTCTGGTCAAAACTTTAAGTTTTAATATCTCAGCTCTGGAAGGGTCTAGAGCCTCAATTTTTGCACCCAGGTTCATGTCTCGTGGCCCTCTATCAGAATCCAGAGTTTTGATAAGATTGGAGAAACTTAATTTTTCACCCCCCGAAAAAAAACATAAGGGGTAACACTGTCATTTTTTTTTTCTGGTCAAAACTTTAAGTTTCAATATCTCAGCTCTGGAAGGGTCTAGAGCCTCAATTTTTGCACCCAGGTCCATGTCTCGTGGCCCTCTATCAGAATCCAGAGTTTTGAGAAGATTGGAGAAACTTAATTTTTCACCCCCCGAAAAAAAAACATAAGGGGTAACACTGTCATTTTTTTTTTCTGGTCAAAACTTTAAGTTTCAATATCTCAGCTCTGGAAGGGTCTAGAGCCTCAATTTTTGCACCCAGGTCCATGTCTCGTGGCCCTCTATCAGAATCCAGAGTTTTGAGAAGATCGGAGAAACTTAATTTTTCACCCCCCGAAAAAAAACATAAGGGGTAACACTGTCATTTTTTTTTTCTGGTCAAAACTTTAAGTTTCAATATCTCAGCTCTGGAAGGGTCTAGAGCCTCAATTTTTGCACCCAGGTCCATGTCTCGTGGCCCTCTATCAGAATCCAGAGTTTTGAGAAGATCGGAGAAACTTAATTTTTCACCCCCCGAAAAAAAACATAAGGGGTAACACTGTCATTTTTTTTTTCTGGTCAAAACTTTAAGTTTCAATATCTCAGCTCTGGAAGGGTCTAGAGCCTCAATTTTTGCACCCAGGTCCATGTCTCGTGGCCCTCTATCAGAATCCAGAGTTTTGAGAAGATCGGAGAAACTTAATTTTTCACCCCCCGAAAAAAAACATAAGGGGTAACACTGTCATTTTTTTTTTCTGGTCAAAACTTTAAGTTTCAATATCTCAGCTCTGGAAGGGTCTAGAGCCTCAATTTTTGCACCCAGGTCCATGTCTCGTGGCCCTCTATCAGAATCCAGAGTTTTGAGAAGATTGGAGAAACTTAATTTTTCACCCCCCGAAAAAAAACATAAGGGGTAACACTGTCATTTTTTTTTTCTGGTCAAAACTTTAAGTTTCAATATCTCAGCTCTGGAAGGGTCTAGAGCCTCAATTTTTGCACCCAGGTCCATGTCTCGTGGCCCTCTATCAGAATCCAGAGTTTTGAGAAGATTGGAGAAACTTAATTTTTCACCCCCCGCAAAAAAACATAAGGGGTAACACTGTCATTTTTTTTTTCTGGTCAAAACTTTAAGTTTCAATATCTCAGCTCTGGAAGGGTCTAGAGCCTCAATTTTTGCACCCAGGTCCATGTCTCGTGGCCCTCTATCAGAATCCAGAGTTTTGAGAAGATTGGAGAAACTTAATTTTTCACCCCCCGAAAAAAAACATAAGGGGTAACACTGTCATTTTTTTTTCTGATCAAAACTTTAAGTTTCAATATCTCAGCTCTGGAAGGGTCTAGAGCCTCAATTTTTGCACCCAGGTCCATGTCTCGTGGCCCTCTATCAGAATCCAGAGTTTTGAGAAGATTGGAGAAACTTAATTTTTCACCCCCCGAAAAAAAACATAAGGGGTAACACTGTCATTTTTTTTTTCTGGTCAAAACTTTAAGTTTCAATATCTCAGCTCTGGAAGGGTCTAGAGCCTCAATTTTTGCACCCAGGTCCATGTTTCGTGGCCCTCTATCAGAATCCAGAGTTTTGAGAAGATTGGAGAAACTTAATTTTTCACCCCCCGAAAAAAAAACATAAGGGGTAACACTGTCATTTTTTTTTTCTGGTCAAAACTTTAAGTTTCAATATCTCAGCTCTGGAAGGGTCTAGAGCCTCAATTTTTGCACCCAGGTCCATGTCTCGTGGCCCTCTATCAGAATCCAGAGTTTTGAGAAGATTGGAGAAACTTAATTTTTCACCCCCCGAAAAAAAACATAAGGGGTAACACTGTCATTTTTTTTTTCTGGTCAAAACTTTAAGTTTCAATATCTCAGCTCTGGAAGGGTCTAGAGCCTCAATTTTTGCACCCAGGTCCATGTCTCGTGGCCCTCTATCAGAATCCATAGTTTTGAGAAGATCGGAGAAACTTAATTTTTCACCCCCCGAAAAAAAACATAAGGGGTAACACTGTCATTTTTTTTCTGGTCAAAACTTTAAGTTTCAATATCTCAGCTCTGGAAGGGTCTAGAGCCTCAATTTTTGCACCCAGGTCCATGTCTCGTGGCCCTCTATCAGAATCCAGAGTTTTGAGAAGATTGGAGAAACTTAATTTTTCACCCCCCGAAAAAAAAACATAAGGGGTAACACTGTCATTTTTTTTTTCTGGTCAAAACTTTAAGTTTCAATATCTCAGCTCTGGAAGGGTCTAGAGCCTTAATTTTTGCACCCAGGTCCATGTCTCGTGGCCCTCTATCAGAATCCAGAGTTTTGAGAAGATTGGAGAAACTTAATTTTTCACCCCCCGAAAAAAAAACATAAGGGGTAACACTGTCATTTTTTTTTTCTGGTCAAAACTTTAAGTTTCAATATCTCAGCTCTGGAAGGGTCTAGAGCCTCAATTTTTGCACCCAGGTCCATGTCTCGTGGCCCTCTATCAGAATCCAAAGTTTTGAGAAGATTGGAGAAACTTAATTTTTCACCCCCCGAAAAAAAACATAAGGGGTAACACTGTCATTTTTTTTTCTGGTCAAAACTTTAAGTTTCAATATCTCAGCTCTGGAAGGGTCTAGAGCCTCAATTTTTGCACCCAGGTCCATGTCTCGTGGCCCTCTATCAGAATCCAGAGTTTTGAGAAGATTGGAGAAACTTAATTTTTCACCCCCCGAAAAAAAACATAAGGGGTAACACTGTCATTTTTTTTTTCTGGTCAAAACTTTAAGTTTCAATATCTCAGCTCTGGACGGTTCTAGAGCCTCAATTTTTGCACCCAGGTCCATGTCTCGTGGCCCTCTATCAGAATCCAGAGTTTTGAGAAGATCGGAGAAACTTAATTTTTCACCCCCCGAAAAAAAACATAAGGGGTAACACTGTCATTTTTTTTTCTGGTCAAAACTTTAAGTTTCAATATCTCAGCTCTGGAAGGGTCTAGAGCCTCAATTTTTGCACCCAGGTCCATGTCTCGTGGCCCTCTATCAGAATCCAGAGTTTTGAGAAGATTGGAGAAACTTAATTTTTCACCCCCCGAAAAAAAACATAAGGGGTAACACTGTCATTTTTTTTTTCTGGTGAAAACTTTAAGTTTCAATATCTCAGCTCTGGAAGGGTCTAGAGCCTCAATTTTTGCACCCAGGTCCATGTCTCGTGGCCCTCTATCAGAATCCAGAGTTTTGAGAAGATTGGAGAAACTTAATTTTTCACCCCCCGAAAAAAAACATAAGGGGTAACACTGTCATTTTTTTTTTCTGGTCAAAACTTTAAGTTTCAATATCTCAGCTCTGGAAGGGTCTAGAGCCTCAATTTTTGCACCCAGGTCCATGTCTCGTGGCCCTCTATCAGAATCCAGAGTTTTGAGAACATTGGAGAAACTTAATTTTTCACCCCCCGAAAAAAAACATAAGGGGTAACACTGTCATTTTTTTTTTTCTGGTCAAAACTTTAAGTTTCAATATCTCAGCTCTGGAAGGGTCTAGAGCCTCAATTTTTGCACCCAGGTCCATGTCTCGTGGCCCTCTATCAGAATCCAGAGTTTTGAGAAGATTGGAGAAACTTAATTTTTCACCCCCCGAAAAAAAACATAAGGGGTAACACTGTCATTTTTTTTTCTGGTCAAAACTTTAAGTTTCAATATCTCAGCTCTGGACGGTTCTAGAGCCTCAATTTTTGCACCCAGGTCCATGTCTCGTGGCCCTCTATCAGAATCCAGAGTTTTGAGAAGATCGGAGAAACTTAATTTTTCACCCCCCGAAAAAAAACATAAGGGGTAACACTGTCATTTTTTTTTTCTGGTCAAAACTTTAAGTTTCAATATCTCAGCTCTGGAAGGGTCTAGAGCCTCAATTTTTGCACCCAGGTCCATGTCTCGTGGCCCTCTATCAGAATCCAGAGTTTTGAGAAGATTGGAGAAACTTAATTTTTCACCCCCCGAAAAAAAAACATAAGGGGTAACACTGTCATTTTTTTTTTCTGGTGAAAACTTTAAGTTTCAATATCTCAGCTCTGGAAGGGTCTAGAGCCTCAATTTTTGCACCCAGGTCCATGTCTCGTGGCCCTCTATCAGAATCCAGAGTTTTGAGAAGATTGGAGAAACTTAATTTTTCACCCCCCGAAAAAAAACATAAGGGGTAACACTGTCATTTTTTTTTTCTGGTCAAAACTTTAAGTTTCAATATCTCAGCTCTGGAAGGGTCTAGAGCCTCAATTTTTGCACCCAGGTCCATGTCTCGTGGCCCTCTATCAGAATCCAGAGTTTTGAGAAGATTGGAGAAACTTAATTTTTCACCCCCCGAAAAAAAACATAAGGGGTAACACTGTCATTTTTTTTTTCTGGTCAAAACTTTAAGTTTCAATATCTCAGCTCTGGACGGTTCTAGAGCCTCAATTTTTGCACCCAGGTCCATGTCTCGTGGCCCTCTATCAGAATCCAGAGTTTTGAGAAGATCGGAGAAACTTAATTTTTCACCCCCCGAAAAAAAACATAAGGGGTAACACTGTCATTTTTTTTTCTGGTCAAAACTTTAAGTTTCAATATCTCAGCTCTGGAAGGGTCTAGAGCCTCAATTTTTGCACCCAGGTCCATGTCTCGTGGCCCTCTATCAGAATCCAGAGTTTTGAGAAGATTGGAGAAACTTAATTTTTCACCCCCCGAAAAAAAACATAAGGGGTAACACTGTCATTTTTTTTTTCTGGTGAAAACTTTAAGTTTCAATATCTCAGCTCTGGAAGGGTCTAGAGCCTCAATTTTTGCACCCAGGTCCATGTCTCGTGGCCCTCTATCAGAATCCAGAGTTTTGAGAAGATTGGAGAAACTTAATTTTTCACCCCCCGAAAAAAAACATAAGGGGTAACACTGTCATTTTTTTTTTCTGGTCAAAACTTTAAGTTTCAATATCTCAGCTCTGGAAGGGTCTAGAGCCTCAATTTTTGCACCCAGGTCCATGTCTCGTGGCCCTCTATCAGAATCCAGAGTTTTGAGAACATTGGAGAAACTTAATTTTTCACCCCCCGAAAAAAAACATAAGGGGTAACACTGTCATTTTTTTTTTTCTGGTCAAAACTTTAAGTTTCAATATCTCAGCTCTGGAAGGGTCTAGAGCCTCAATTTTTGCACCCAGGTCCATGTCTCGTGGCCCTCTATCAGAATCCAGAGTTTTGAGAAGATTGGAGAAACTTAATTTTTCACCCCCCGAAAAAAAACATAAGGGGTAACACTGTCATTTTTTTTTCTGGTCAAAACTTTAAGTTTCAATATCTCAGCTCTGGACGGTTCTAGAGCCTCAATTTTTGCACCCAGGTCCATGTCTCGTGGCCCTCTATCAGAATCCAGAGTTTTGAGAAGATCGGAGAAACTTAATTTTTCACCCCCCGAAAAAAAACATAAGGGGTAACACTGTCATTTTTTTTTTCTGGTCAAAACTTTAAGTTTCAATATCTCAGCTCTGGAAGGGTCTAGAGCCTCAATTTTTGCACCCAGGTCCATGTCTCGTGGCCCTCTATCAGAATCCAGAGTTTTGAGAAGATTGGAGAAACTTAATTTTTCACCCCCCGAAAAAAAAACATAAGGGGTAACACTGTCATTTTTTTTTTCTGGTGAAAACTTTAAGTTTCAATATCTCAGCTCTGGAAGGGTCTAGAGCCTCAATTTTTGCACCCAGGTCCATGTCTCGTGGCCCTCTATCAGAATCCAGAGTTTTGAGAAGATTGGAGAAACTTAATTTTTCACCCCCCGAAAAAAAACATAAGGGGTAACACTGTCATTTTTTTTTTCTGGTCAAAACTTTAAGTTTCAATATCTCAGCTCTGGAAGGGTCTAGAGCCTCAATTTTTGCACCCAGGTCCATGTCTCGTGGCCCTCTATCAGAATCCAGAGTTTTGAGAAGATTGGAGAAACTTAATTTTTCACCCCCCGAAAAAAAACATAAGGGGTAACACTGTCATTTTTTTTTCTGGTCAAAACTTTAAGTTTCAATATCTCAGCTCTGGAAGGGTCTAGAGCCTCAATTTTTGCACCCAGGTCCATGTCTCGTGGCCCTCTATCAGAATCCAGAGTTTTGAGAAGATTGGAGAAACTTAATTTTTCACCCCCCGAAAAAAAACATAAGGGGTAACACTGTCATTTTTTTTTTCTGGTCAAAACTTTAAGTTTCAATATCTCAGCTCTGGAAGGGTCTAGAGCCTCAATTTTTGCACCCAGGTCCATGTCTCGTGGCCCTCTATCAGAATCCAGAGTTTTGAGAAGATTGGAGAAACTTAATTTTTCACCCCCCGAAAAAAAGCATAAGGGGTAACACTGTCATTTTTTTTTTTCTGGTCAAAACTTTAAGTTTCAATATCTCAGCTCTGGAAGGGTCTAGAGCCTCAATTTTTGCACCCAGGTCCATGTCTCGTGGCCCTCTATCAGAATCCAGAGTTTTGAGAAGATTGGAGAAACTTAATTTTTCACCCCCCGAAAAAAAACATAAGGGGTAACACTGTCATTTTTTTTTCTGGTCAAAACTTTAAGTTTCAATATCTCAGCTCTGGAAGGGTCTAGAGCCTCAATTTTTGCACCCAGGTCCATGTCTCGTGGCCCTCTATCAGAATCCAGAGTTTTGAGAAGATCGGAGAAACTTAATTTTTCACCCCCCGAAAAAAAACATAAGGGGTAACACTGTCATTTTTTTTTCTGGTCAAAACTTTAAGTTTCAATATCTCAGCTCTGGAAGGGTCTAGAGCCTCAATTTTTGCACCCAGGTCCATGTCTCGTGGCCCTCTATCAGAATCCAGAGTTTTGAGAAGATTGGAGAAACTTAATTTTTCACCCCCCGAAAAAAAACATAAGGGGTAACACTGTCATTTTTTTTTTCTGGTCAAAACTTTAAGTTTCAATATCTCAGCTCTGGAAGGGTCTAGAGCCTCAATTTTTGCACCCAGGTCCATGTCTCGTGGCCCTCTATCAGAATCCAGAGTTTTGAGAAGATTGGAGAAACTTAATTTTTCACCCCCCGAAAAAAAACATAAGGGGTAACACTGTCATTTTTTTTTTTCTGGTCAAAACTTTAAGTTTCAATATCTCAGCTCTGGAAGGTTCTAGAGCCTCAATTTTTGCACCCAGGTCCATGTCTCGTGGCCCTCTATCAGAATCCAGAGTTTTGAGAAGATCGGAGAAACTTAATTTTTCACCCCCCGAAAAAAAACATAAGGGGTAACACTGTCATTTTTTTTTTCTGGTCAAAACTTTAAGTTTCAATATCTCAGCTCTGGAAGGGTCTAGAGCCTCAATTTTTGCACCCAGGTCCATGTCTCGTGGCCCTCTATCAGAATCCAGAGTTTTGAGAAGATTGGAGAAACTTAATTTTTCACCCCCCCGAAAAAAAACATAAGGGGTAACACTGTCATTTTTTTTTTCTGGTCAAAACTTTAAGTTTCAATATCTCAGCTCTGGAAGGGTCTAGAGCCTCAATTTTTGCACCCAGGTCCATGTCTCGTGGCCCTCTATCAGAATCCAGAGTTTTGAGAAGATTGGAGAAACTTAATTTTTCACCCCCCGTAAAAAAACATAAGGGGTAACACTGTCATTTTTTTTTCTGGTCAAAACTTTAAGTTTCAATATCTCAGCTCTGGAAGGGTCTAGAGCCTCAATTTTTGCACCCAGGTCCATGTTTCGTGGCCCTCTATCAGAATCCAGAGTTTTGAGAAGATTGGAGAAACTTAATTTTTCACCCCCCGAAAAAAAACATAAGGGGTAACACTGTCATTTTTTTTTCTGGTCAAAACTTTAAGTTTCAATATCTCAGCTCTGGAAGGGTCTAGAGCCTCAATTTTTGCACCCAGGTCCATGTCTCGTGGCCCTCTATCAGAATCCAGAGTTTTGAGAAGATTGGAGAAACTTAATTTTTCACCCCCCGAAAAAAAACATAAGGGGTAACACTGTCATTTTTTTTTTCTGGTCAAAACTTTAAGTTTCAATATCTCAGCTCTGGAAGGGTCTAGAGCCTCAATTTTTGCACCTAGGTCCATGTCTCGTGGCCCTCTATCAGAATCCAGAGTTTTGAGAAGATTGGAGAAACTTAATTTTTCACCCCCCGAAAAAAAACATAAGGGGTAACACTGTCATTTTTTTTTTCTGGTCAAAACTTTAAGTTTCAATATCTCAGCTCTGGAAGGGTCTAGAGCCTCAATTTTTGCACCCAGGTCCATGTCTCGTGGCCCTCTATCAGAATCCAGAGTTTTGAGAAGATTGGAGAAACTTAATTTTTCACCCCCCGAAAAAAAACATAAGGGGTAACACTGTCATTTTTTTTTCTGATCAAAACTTTAAGTTTCAATATCTCAGCTCTGGAAGGGTCTAGAGCCTCAATTTTTGCACCCAGGTCCATGTCTCGTGGCCCTCTATCAGAATCCAGAGTTTTGAGAAGATTGGAGAAACTTAATTTTTCACCCCCCGAAAAAAAACATAAGGGGTAACACTGTCATTTTTTTTTCTGGTCAAAACTTTAAGTTTCAATATCTCAGCTCTGGAAGGGTCTAGAGCCTCAATTTTCGCACCCAGGTCCATGTCTCGTGGCCCTCTATCAGAATCCAGAGTTTTGAGAAGATTGGAGAAACTTAATTTTTCACCCCCCGAAAAAAAACATAAGGGGTAACACTGTCATTTTTTTTTCTGGTCAAAACTTTAAGTTTCAATATCTCAGCTCTGGAAGGGTCTAGAGCCTCAATTTTTGCACCCAGGTCCATGTCTCGTGGCCCTCTATCAGAATCCAGAGTTTTGAGAAGATCGGAGAAACTTAATTTTTCACCCCCCGAAAAAAAACATAAGGGGTAACACTGTCATTTTTTTTTTCTGGTCAAAACTTTAAGTTTCAATATCTCAGCTCTGGAAGGGTCTAGAGCCTCAATTTTTGCACCCAGGTCCATGTCTCGTGGCCCTCAATCAGAATCCAGAGTTTTGAGAAGATTTGGAGAAACTTAATTTTTCACCCCCCGAAAAAAAAAAACATAAGGGGTAACACTGTCATTTTTTTTTTCTGGTCAAAACTTTAAGTTTCAATATCTCAGCTCTGGAAGGGTCTAGAGCCTCAATTTTTGCACCCAGGTCCATGTCTCGTGGCCCTCAATCAGAATCCAGAGTTTTGAGAAGATTGGAGAAACTTAATTTTTCACCCCCCGAAAAAAAAAAAACATAAGGGGTAACACTGTCATTTTTTTTTTCTGGTCAAAACTTTAAGTTTCAATATCTCAGCTCTGGAAGGGTCTAGAGCCTCAATTTTTGCACCCAGGTCCATGTCTCGTGGCCCTCTATCAGAATCCAGAGTTTTGAGAAGATCGGAGAAACTTAATTTTTCACCCCCCGAAAAAAAACATAAGGGGTAACACTGTCATTTTTTTTTTCTGGTCAAAACTTTAAGTTTCAATATCTCAGCTCTGGAAGGGTCTAGAGCCTCAATTTTTGCACCCAGGTCCATGTCTCGTGGCCCTCTATCAGAATCCAGAGTTTTGATAAGATTGGAGAAACTTAATTTTTCACCCCCCGAAAAAAAACATAAGGGGTAACACTGTCATTTTTTTTTCTGGTCAAAACTTTAAGTTTCAATATCTCAGCTCTGGAAGGGTCTAGAGCCTCAATTTTTGCACCCAGGTCCATGTCTCGTGGCCCTCTATCAGAATCCAGAGTTTTGAGAAGATCGGAGAAACTTAATTTTTCACCCCCCGAAAAAAAACATAAGGGGTAACACTGTCATTTTTTTTTTCTGGTCAAAACTTTAAGTTTCAATATCTCAGCTCTGGAAGGGTCTAGAGCCTCAATTTTTGCACCCAGGTCCATGTCTCGTGGCCCTCTATCAGAATCCAGAGTTTTGAGAAGATTGGAGAAACTTAATTTTTCACCCCCCGAAAAAAAACATAAGGGGTAACACTATCATTTTTTTTTTCTGGTCAAAACTTTAAGTTTCAATATCTCAGCTCTGGAAGGGTCTAGAGCCTCAATTTTTGCACCCAGGTCCATGTCTCGTGGCCCTCTATCAGAATCCAGAGTTTTGAGAAGATTGGAGAAGCTTAATTTTTCACCCCCCGAAAAAAAACATAAGGGGTAACACTGTCATTTTTTTTTTCTGGTCAAAACTTTAAGTTTCAATATCTCAGCTCTGGAAGGGTCTAGAGCCTCAATTTTTGCACCCAGGTCCATGTCTCGTGGCCCTCTATCAGAATCCAGAGTTTTGAGAAGATTGGAGAAACTTAATTTTTCACCCCCCGAAAAAAAACATAAGGGGTAACACTGTCATTTTTTTTTCTGGTCAAAACTTTAAGTTTCAATATCTCAGCTCTGGAAGGGTCTAGAGCCTCAATTTTTGCACCCAGGTCCATGTCTCGTGGCCCTCTATCAGAATCCAGAGTTTTGAGAAGATTGGAGAAACTTAATTTTTCACCCCCCGAAAAAAAAACATAAGGGGTAACACTGTCATTTTTTTTCTGGTCAAAACTTTAAGTTTCAATATCTCAGCTCTGGAAGGGTCTAGAGCCTCAATTTTTGCACCCAGGTCCATGTCTCGTGGCCCTCTATCAGAATCCAGAGTTTTGAGAAGATTGGAGAAACTTAATTTTTCACCCCCGAAAAAAAACATAAGGGGTAACACTGTCATTTTTTTTTTTCTGGTCAAAACTTTAAGTTTCAATATCTCAGCTCTGGAAGGGTCTAGAGCCTCAATTTTTGCACCCAGGTCCATGTCTCGTGGCCCTCTATCAGAATCCAGAGTTTTGAGAAGATTGGAGAAACTTAATTTTTCAGCCCCCGAAAAAAAACATAAGGGGTAACACTGTCATTTTTTTTTTCTGGTCAAAACTTTAAGTTTCAATATCTCAGCTCTGGAAGGGTCTAGAGCCTCAATTTTTGCACCCAGGTCCATGTCTCGTGGCCCTCTATCAGAATCCAGAGTTTTGTGAAGATTGGAGAAACTTAATTTTTCACCCCCCGAAAAAAAACACAAGGGGTAACACTGTCATTTTTTTTTTCTGGTCAAAACTTTAAGTTTCAATATCTCAGCTCTGGAAGGGTCTAGAGCCTCAATTTTTGCACCCAGGTCCATGTCTCGTGGCCCTCTATCAGAATCCAGAGTTTTGAGAAGATTGGAGAAACTTAATTTTTCACCCCCCGAAAAAAAACATAAGGGGTAACACTGTCATTTTTTTTTCTGGTCAAAACTTTAAGTTTCAATATCTCAGCTCTGGAAGGGTCTAGAGCCTCAATTTTTGCACCCAGGTCCATGTCTCGTGGCCCTCTATCAGAATCCAGAGTTTTGAGAAGATTGGAGAAACTTAATTTTTCACCCCCTGAAAAAAAACATAAGGGGTAACACTGTCATTTTTTTTTCTGGTCAAAACTTTAAGTTTCAATATCTCAGCTCTGGAAGGGTCTAGAGCCTCAATTTTTGCACCCAGGTCCATGTCTCGTGGCCCTCTATCAGAATCCAGAGTTTTGAGAAGATTGGAAAAACTTAATTTTTCACCCCCCGAAAAAAAACATAAGGGGTAACACTGTCATTTTTTTTTCTGGTCAAAACTTTAAGTTTCAATATCTCAGCTCTGGAAGGGTCTAGAGCCTCAATTTTTGCACCCAGGTCCATGTCTCGTGGCCCTCTATCAGAATCCAGAGTTTTGAGAAGATTGGAGAAACTTAATTTTTCACCCCCCGAAAAAAAACATAAGGGGTAACACTGTCATTTTTTTTTCTGATCAAAACTTTAAGTTTCAATATCTCAGCTCTGGAAGGGTCTAGAGCCTCAATTTTTGCACCCAGGTCCATGTCTCGTGGCCCTCTATCAGAATCCAGAGTTTTGAGAAGATTGGAGAAACTTAATTTTTCACCCCCCGAAAAAAAACATAAGGGGTAACACTGTCATTTTTTTTTTCTGGTCAAAACTTTAAGTTTCAATATCTCAGCTCTGGAAGGGTCTAGAGCCTCAATTTTTGCACCCAGGTCCATGTCTCGTGGCCCTCTATCAGAATCCAGAGTTTTGAGAAGATTGGAGAAACTTAATTTTTCACCCCCCGAAAAAAAACACAAGGGGTAACACTGTCATTTTTTTTTTCTGGTCAAAACTTTAAGTTTCAATATCTCAGCTCTGGAAGGGTCTAGAGCCTCAATTTTTGCACCCAGGTCCATGTCTCGTGGCCCTCTATCAGAATCCAGAGTTTTGAGAAGATTGGAGAAACTTAATTTTTCACCCCCCGAAAAAAAACATAAGGGGTAACACTGTCATTTTTTTTTTCTGGTCAAAACTTTAAGTTTCAATATCTCAGCTCTGGAAGGGTCTAGAGCCTCAATTTTTGCACCCAGGTCCATGTCTCGTGGCCCTCTATCAGAATCCAGAGTTTTGAGAAGATTGGAGAAACTTAATTTTTCACCCCCCCGAAAAAAAAACATAAGGGGTAACACTGTCATTTTTTTTTCTGGTCAAAACTTTAAGTTTCAATATCTCAGCTCTGGAAGGGTCTAGAGCCTCAATTTTTGCACCCAGGTCCATGTCTCGTGGCCCTCTATCAGAATCCAGAGTTTTGAGAAGATTGGAGAAATTTAATTTTTCACCCCCCGAAAAAAAACATAAGGGGTAACACTGTCATTTTTTTTTCTGGTCAAAACTTTAAGTTTCAATATCTCAACTCTGGAAGGGTCTAGAGCCTCAATTTTTGCACCCAGGTCCATGTCTCGTGGCCCTCTATCAGAATCCAGAGTTTTGAGAAGATTGGAGAAACTTAATTTTTCACCCCCCGAAAAAAAACATAAGGGGTAACACTGTCATTTTTTTTTTCTGATCAAAACTTTAAGTTTCAATATCTCAGCTCTGGAAGGGTCTAGAGCCTCAATTTTTGCACCCAGGTCCATGTCTCGTGGCCCTCTATCAGAATCCAGAGTTTTGTGAAGATTGGAGAAACTTAATTTTTCACCCCCCGAAAAAAAACACAAGGGGTAACACTGTCATTTTTTTTTTCTGGTCAAAACTTTAAGTTTCAATATCTCAGCTCTGGAAGGGTCTAGAGCCTCAATTTTTGCACCCAGGTCCATGTCTCGTGGCCCTCTATCAGAATCCAGAGTTTTGAGAAGATTGGAGAAACTTAATTTTTCACCCCCCGAAAAAAAACATAAGGGGTAACACTGTCATTTTTTTTTTCTGGTCAAAACTTTAAGTTTCAATATCTCAGCTCTGGAAGGGTCTAGAGCCTCAATTTTTGCACCCAGGTCCATGTCTCGTGGCCCTCTATCAGAATCCAGAGTTTTGAGAAGATTGGAGAAACTTAATTTTTCACCCCCTGAAAAAAAACATAAGGGGTAACACTGTCATTTTTTTTTCTGGTCAAAACTTTAAGTTTCAATATCTCAGCTCTGGAAGGGTCTAGAGCCTCAATTTTTGCACCCAGGTCCATGTCTCGTGGCCCTCTATCAGAATCTAGAGTTTTGAGAAGATTGGAGAAACTTAATTTTTCACCCCCCGAAAAAAAACATAAGGGGTAACACTGTCATTTTTTTTTCTGGTCAAAACTTTAAGTTTCAATATCTCAGCTCTGGAAGGGTCTAGAGCCTCAATTTTTGCACCCAGGTCCATGTCTCGTGGCCCTCTATCAGAATCCAGAGTTTTGAGAAGATTGGAGAAACTTAATTTTTCACCCCCCGAAAAAAAAACATAAGGGGTAACACTGTCATTTTTTTTCTGGTCAAAACTTTAAGTTTCAATATCTCAGCTCTGGAAGGGTCTAGAGCCTCAATTTTTGCACCCAGGTCCATGTCTCGTGGCCCTCTATCAGAATCCAGAGTTTTGAGAAGATTGGAGAAACTTAATTTTTCACCCCCCGAAAAAAAACATAAGGGGTAACACTGTCATTTTTTTTTTCTGGTCAAAACTTTAAGTTTCAATATCTCAGCTCTGGAAGGGTCTAGAGCCTCAATTTTTGCACCCAGGTCCATGTCTCGTGGCCCTCTATCAGAATCCAGAGTTTTGAGAAGATTGGAGAAACTTAATTTTTCACCCCCCGAAAAAAAACATAAGGGGTAACACTGTCATTTTTTTTTTCTGGTCAAAACTTTAAGTTTCAATATCTCAGCTCTGGAAGGGTCTAGAGCCTCAATTTTTGCACCCAGGTCCATGTCTCGTGGCCCTCTATCAGAATCCAGAGTTTTCAGAAGATTGGAGAAATTTAATTTTTCACCCCCCGAAAAAAAACATAAGGGGTAACACTGTCATTTTTTTTTCTGGTCAAAACTTTAAGTTTCAATATCTCAACTCTGGAAGGGTCTAGAGCCTCAATTTTTGCACCCAGGTCCATGTCTCGTGGCCCTCTATCAGAATCCAGAGTTTTGAGAAGATTGGAGAAACTTAATTTTTCACCCCCCGAAAAAAAACATAAGGGGTAACACTGTCATTTTTTTTTTCTGATCAAAACTTTAAGTTTCAATATCTCAGCTCTGGAAGGGTCTAGCCTCAATTTTTGCACCCAGGTCCATGTCTCGTGGCCCTCTATCAGAATCCAGAGTTTTGAGAAGATTGGAGAAACTTAATTTTTCACCCCCCGAAAAAAAACATAAGGGGTAACACTGTCATTTTTTTTTTCTGGTCAAAACTTTAAGTTTCAATATCTCAGCTCTGGAAGGGTCTAGAGCCTCAATTTTTGCACCCAGGTCCATGTTTCGTGGCCCTCTATCAGAATCCAGAGTTTTGAGAAGATTGGAGAAACTTAATTTTTCACCCCCCGAAAAAAAACATAAGGGGTAACACTGTCATTTTTTTTTTCTGGTCAAAACTTTAAGTTTCAATATCTCAGCTCTGGAAGGGTCTAGAGCCTCAATTTTTGCACCCAGGTCCATGTCTCGTGGCCCTCTATCAGAATCCAGAGTTTTGAGAAGATTGGAGAAACTTAATTTTTCACCCCCCGAAAAAAAAACATAAGGGGTAACACTGTCATTTTTTTTTTTCTGGTCAAAAATGTAAGTTTCAATATCTCAGCTCTGGAAGGGTCTAGAGCCTCAATTTTTGCACCCAGGTCCATGTCTCGTGGCCCTCTATCAGAATCCAGAGTTTTGAGAAGATCGGAGAAACTTAATTTTTCACCCCCCCAAAAAAAACATAAGGGGTAACACTGTCATTTTTTTTTTCTGGTCAAAACTTTAAGTTTCAATATCTCAGCTCTGGAAGGGTCTAGAGCCTCAATTTTTGCACCCAGGTCCATGTCTCGTGGCCCTCTATCAGAATCCAGAGTTTTGAGAAGATCGGAGAAACTTAATTTTTCACCCCCCGAAAAAAAACATAAGGGGTAACACTGTCATTTTTTTTTTCTGGTCAAAACTTTAAGTTTCAAAATCTCAGCTCTGGATGGGTCTAGAGCCTCAATTTTTGCACCCAGGTCCATGTCTCGTGGCCCTCTATCAGAATCCAGAGTTTTGAGAAGATTGGAGAAACTTAATTTTTCACCCCCCGAAAAAAAACATAAGGGGTAACACTGTCATTTTTTTTTCTGGTCAAAACTTTAAGTTTCAATATCTCAGCTCTGGAAGGGTCTAGAGCCTCAATTTTTGCACCCAGGTCCATGTCTCGTGGCCCTCTATCAGAATCCAGAGTTTTGAGAAGATTGGAGAAACTTAATTTTTCACCCCCCGAAAAAAAACACAAGGGGTAACACTGTCATTTTTTTTTCTGGTCAAAACTTTAAGTTTCAATATCTCAGCTCTGGAAGGGTCTAGAGCCTCAATTTTTGCACCCAGGTCCATGTCTCGTGGCCCTCTATCAGAATCCAGAGTTTTGAGAAGATTGGAGAAACTTAATTTTTCACCCCCGAAAAAAAACATAAGGGGTAACACTGTCATTTTTTTTTTCTGGTCAAAACTTTAAGTTTCAATATCTCAGCTCTGGAAGGGTCTAGAGCCTCAATTTTTGCACCCAGGTCCATGTCTCGTGGCCCTCTATCAGAATCCAGAGTTTTGAGAAGATCGGAGAAACTTAATTTTTCACCCCCCGAAAAAAAACATAAGGGGTAACACTGTCATTTTTTTTTTTCTGGTCAAAACTTTAAGTTTCAATATCTCAGCTCTGGATGGGTCTAGAGCCTCAATTTTTGCACCCAGGTCCATGTCTCGTGGCCCTCTATCAGAATCCAGAGTTTTGAGAAGATTGGAGAAACTTAATTTTTCACCCCCCGAAAAAAAACATAAGGGGTAACACTGTCATTTTTTTTTCTGGTCAAAACTTTAAGTTTCAATATCTCAGCTCTGGAAGGGTCTAGAGCCTCAGTTTTTGCACCCAGGTCCATGTCTCGTGGCCCTCTATCAGAATCCAGAGTTTTGAGAAGATTGGAGAAACTTAATTTTTCACCCCCCGAAAAAAAACACAAGGGGTAACACTGTCATTTTTTTTTCTGGTCAAAACTTTAAGTTTCAATATCTCAGCTCTGGAAGGGTCTAGAGCCTCAATTTTTGCACCCAGGTCCATGTCTCGTGGCCCTCTATCAGAATCCAGAGTTTTGAGAAGATTGGAGAAACTTAATTTTTCACCCCCCGAAAAAAAACATAAGGGGTAACACTGTCATTTTTTTTTTTCTGGTCAAAACTTTAAGTTTCAATATCTCAGCTCTGGAAGGGTCTAGAGCCTCAATTTTTGCACCCAGGTCCATGTCTCGTGGCCCTCTATCAGAATCCAGAGTTTTGAGAAGATTGGAGAAACTTAATTTTTCACCCCCCGAAAAAAAAAACATAAGGGGTAACACTGTCATTTTTTTTTTCTGGTCAAAACTTTAAGTTTCAATATCTCAGCTCTGGAAGGGTCTAGAGCCTCAATTTTTGCACCCAGGTCCATGTCTCGTGGCCCTCTATCAGAATCCAGAGTTTTGAGAAGATTGGAGAAACTTAATTTTTCACCCCCCGAAAAAAAACATAAGGGGTAACACTGTCATTTTTTTTTCTGGTCAAAACTTTAAGTTTCAATATCTCAGCTCTGGAAGGGTCTAGAGCCTCAATTTTTGCACCCAGGTCCATGTCTCGTGGCCCTCTATCAGAATCCAGAGTTTTGAGAAGATTGGAGAAACTTAATTTTTCACCCCCCGAAAAAAAACATAAGGGGTAACACTGTCATTTTTTTTTTCTGGTCAAAACTTTAAGTTTCAATATCTCAGCTCTGGAAGGGTCTAGAGCCTCAATTTTTGCACCCAGGTCCATGTCTCGTGGCCCTCTATCAGAATCCAGAGTTTTGAGAAAATTGGAGAAACTTAATTTTTCACCCCCCGAAAAAAAACATAAGGGGTAACACTGTCATTTTTTTTTTCTGGTCAAAACTTTAAGTTTCAATATCTCAGCTCTGGAAGGGTCTAGAGCCTCAATTTTTGCACCCAGGTCCATGTCTCGTGGCCCTCTATCAGAATCCAGAGTTTTGAGAAGATTGGAGAAACTTAATTTTTCACCCCCCGAAAAAAACATAAGGGGTAACACTGTCATTTTTTTTTCTGGTCAAAACTTTAAGTTTCAATATCTCAGCTCTGGAAGGGTCTAGAGCCTCAATTTTTGCACCCAGGTCCATGTCTCGTGGCCCTCTATCAGAATCCAGAGTTTTGAGAAGATTGGAGAAACTTAATTTTTCACCCCCCGAAAAAAAACATAAGGGGTAACACTGTCATTTTTTTTTTCTGGTCAAAACTTTAAGTTTCAATATCTCAGCTCTGGAAGGGTCTAGAGCCTCAATTTTTGCACCCAGGTCCATGTCTCGTGGCCCTCTATCAGAATCCAGAGTTTTCAGAAGATTGGAGAAATTTAATTTTTCACCCCCCGAAAAAAAACATAAGGGGTAACACTGTCATTTTTTTTTCTGGTCAAAACTTTAAGTTTCAATATCTCAACTCTGGAAGGGTCTAGAGCCTCAATTTTTGCACCCAGGTCCATGTCTCGTGGCCCTCTATCAGAATCCAGAGTTTTGAGAAGATTGGAGAAACTTAATTTTTCACCCCCCGAAAAAAAACATAAGGGGTAACACTGTCATTTTTTTTTCTGATCAAAACTTTAAGTTTCAATATCTCAGCTCTGGAAGGGTCTAGCCTCAATTTTTGCACCCAGGTCCATGTCTCGTGGCCCTCTATCAGAATCCAGAGTTTTGAGAAGATTGGAGAAACTTAATTTTTCACCCCCCGAAAAAAAACATAAGGGGTAACACTGTCATTTTTTTTTTCTGGTCAAAACTTTAAGTTTCAATATCTCAGCTCTGGAAGGGTCTAGAGCCTCAATTTTTGCACCCAGGTCCATGTTTCGTGGCCCTCTATCAGAATCCAGAGTTTTGAGAAGATTGGAGAAACTTAATTTTTCACCCCCCGAAAAAAAACATAAGGGGTAACACTGTCATTTTTTTTTTCTGGTCAAAACTTTAAGTTTCAATATCTCAGCTCTGGAAGGGTCTAGAGCCTCAATTTTTGCACCCAGGTCCATGTCTCGTGGCCCTCTATCAGAATCCAGAGTTTTGAGAAGATTGGAGAAACTTAATTTTTCACCCCCCGAAAAAAAAACATAAGGGGTAACACTGTCATTTTTTTTTTTCTGGTCAAAAATGTAAGTTTCAATATCTCAGCTCTGGAAGGGTCTAGAGCCTCAATTTTTGCACCCAGGTCCATGTCTCGTGGCCCTCTATCAGAATCCAGAGTTTTGAGAAGATCGGAGAAACTTAATTTTTCACCCCCCAAAAAAAACATAAGGGGTAACACTGTCATTTTTTTTTTCTGGTCAAAACTTTAAGTTTCAATATCTCAGCTCTGGAAGGGTCTAGAGCCTCAATTTTTGCACCCAGGTCCATGTCTCGTGGCCCTCTATCAGAATCCAGAGTTTTGAGAAGATCGGAGAAACTTAATTTTTCACCCCCCGAAAAAAAACATAAGGGGTAACACTGTCATTTTTTTTTTCTGGTCAAAACTTTAAGTTTCAAAATCTCAGCTCTGGATGGGTCTAGAGCCTCAATTTTTGCACCCAGGTCCATGTCTCGTGGCCCTCTATCAGAATCCAGAGTTTTGAGAAGATTGGAGAAACTTAATTTTTCACCCCCCGAAAAAAAACATAAGGGGTAACACTGTCATTTTTTTTTCTGGTCAAAACTTTAAGTTTCAATATCTCAGCTCTGGAAGGGTCTAGAGCCTCAATTTTTGCACCCAGGTCCATGTCTCGTGGCCCTCTATCAGAATCCAGAGTTTTGAGAAGATCGGAGAAACTTAATTTTTCACCCCCCGAAAAAAAACATAAGGGGTAACACTGTCATTTTTTTTTTTTCTGGTCAAAACTTTAAGTTTCAATATCTCAGCTCTGGATGGGTCTAGAGCCTCAATTTTTGCACCCAGGTCCATGTCTCGTGGCCCTCTATCAGAATCCAGAGTTTTGAGAAGATTGGAGAAACTTAATTTTTCACCCCCCGAAAAAAAACATAAGGGGTAACACTGTCATTTTTTTTTTCTGGTCAAAACTTTAAGTTTCAATATCTCAGCTCTGGAAGGGTCTAGAGCCTCAGTTTTTGCACCCAGGTCCATGTCTCGTGGCCCTCTATCAGAATCCAGAGTTTTGAGAAGATTGGAGAAACTTAATTTTTCACCCCCCGAAAAAAAACATAAGGGGTAACACTGTCATTTTTTTTTTCTGATCAAAACTTTAAGTTTCAATATCTCAGCTCTGGAAGGGTCTAGAGCCTCAATTTTTGCACCCAGGTCCATGTTTCGTGGCCCTCTATCAGAATCCAGAGTTTTGAGAAGATTGGAGAAACTTAATTTTTCACCCCCCGAAAAAAAACATAAGGGGTAACACTGTCATTTTTTTTTCTGGTCAAAACTTTAAGTTTCAATATCTCAGCTCTGGAAGGGTCTAGAGCCTCAATTTTTGCACCCAGGTCCATGTCTCGTGGCCCTCTATCAGAATCCAGAGTTTTGAGAAGATTGGAGAAACTTAATTTTTCACCCCCCGAAAAAAAACATAAGGGGTAACACTGTCATTTTTTTTTTCTGGTCAAAACTTTAAGTTTCAATATCTCAGCTCTGGAAGGGTCTAGAGCCTCAATTTTTGCACCCAGGTCCATGTCTCGTGGCCCTCTATCAGAATCCAGAGTTTTGAGAAGATTGGAGAAACTTAATTTTTCACCCCCCGAAAAAAAGCATAAGGGGTAACACTGTCATTTTTTTTTTCTGGTCAAAACTTTAAGTTTCAATATCTCAGCTCTGGAAGGGTCTAGAGCCTCAATTTTTGCACCCAGGTCCATGTCTCGTGGCCCTCTATCAGAATCCAGAGTTTTGAGAAGATCGGAGAAACTTAATTTTTCACCCCCCGAAAAAAAACATAAGATGTAACACTGTCATTTTTTTTTCTGGTCAAAACTTTAAGTTTCAATATCTCAGCTCTGGAAGGGTCTAGAGCCTCAATTTTTGCACCCAGGTCCATGTCTCGTGGCCCTCTATCAGAATCCAGAGTTTTGAGAAGATCGGAGAAACTTAATTTTTCACCCCCCGAAAAAAAACATAAGGGGTAACACTGTCATTTTTTTTTCTGGTCAAAACTTTAAGTTTCAATATCTCAGCTCTGGAAGGTTCTAGAGCCTCAATTTTTGCACCCAGGTCCATGTCTCGTGGCCCTCTATCAGAATCCAGAGTTTTGAGAAGATTGGAGAAACTTAATTTTTCACCCCCCGAAAAAAAACATAAGGGGTAACACTGTCATTTTTTTTTCTGGTCAAAACTTTAAGTTTCAATATCTCAGCTCTGGAAGGGTCTAGAGCCTCAATTTTTGCACCCAGGTCCATGTCTCGTGGCCCTCTATCAGAATCCAGAGTTTTGAGAAGATTGGAGAAACTTAATTTTTCACCCCCCGAAAAAAAACATAAGGGGTAACACTGTCATTTTTTTTTTCTGGTCAAAACTTTAAGTTTCAATATCTCAGCTCTGGAAGGGTCTAGAGCCTCAATTTTTGCACCCAGGTCCATGTTTCGTGGCCCTCTATCAGAATCCAGAGTTTTGAGAAGATTGGAGAAACTTAATTTTTCACCCCCCGAAAAAAAACATAAGGGGTAACACTGTCATTTTTTTTTCTGGTCAAAACTTTAAGTTTCAATATCTCAGCTCTGGAAGGGTCTAGAGCCTCAATTTTTGCACCCAGGTCCATGTCTCGTGGCCCTCTATCAGAATCCAGAGTTTTGAGAAGATTGGAGAAACTTAATTTTTCACCCCCCGAAAAAAAACATAAGGGGTAACACTGTCATTTTTTTTTTCTGGTCAAAACTTTAAGTTTCAATATCTCAGCTCTGGAAGGGTCTAGAGCCTCAATTTTTGCACCTAGGTCCATGTCTCGTGGCCCTCTATCAGAATCCAGAGTTTTGAGAAGATTGGAGAAACTTAATTTTTCACCCCCCGAAAAAAAACATAAGGGGTAACACTGTCATTTTTTTTTTCTGGTCAAAACTTTAAGTTTCAATATCTCAGCTCTGGAAGGGTCTAGAGCCTCAATTTTTGCACCCAGGTCCATGTCTCGTGGCCCTCTATCAGAATCCAGAGTTTTGAGAAGATCGGAGAAACTTAATTTTTCACCCCCCGAAAAAAAACATAAGGGGTAACACTGTCATTTTTTTTTTCTGGTCAAAACTTTAAGTTTCAATATCTCAGCTCTGGAAGGGTCTAGAGCCTCAATTTTTGCACCCAGGTCCATGTCTCGTGGCCCTCTATCAGAATCCAGAGTTTTGAGAAGATTGGAGAAACTTAATTTTTCACCCCCCGAAAAAAAACATAAGGGGTAACACTGTCATTTTTTTTTTCTGGTCAAAATTTTAAGTTTCAATATCTCAGCTCTGGAAGGGTCTAGAGCCTCAATTTTTGCACCCAGGTCCATGTCTCGTGGCCCTCTATCAGAATCCAGAGTTTTGAGAAGATTGGAGAAACTTAATTTTTCACCCCCCGAAAAAAAACATAAGGGGTAACACTGTCATTTTTTTTTTCTGGTCAAAACTTTAAGTTTCAATATCTCAGCTCTGGAAGGGTCTAGAGCCTCAATTTTTGCACCCAGGTCCATGTCTCGTGGCCCTCTATCAGAATCCAGAGTTTTGAGAAGATTGGAGAAACTTAATTTTTCACCCCCCGAAAAAAAACATAAGGGGTAACACTGTCATTTTTTTTTCTGGTCAAAACTTTAAGTTTCAATATCTCAGCTCTGGAAGGGTCTAGAGCCTCAATTTTTGCACCCAGGTCCATGTCTCGTGGCCCTCTATCAGAATCCAGAGTTTTGAGAAGATCGGAGAAACTTAATTTTTCACCCCCCGAAAAAAAACATAAGGGGTAACACTGTCATTTTTTTTTTCTGGTCAAAACTTTAAGTTTTAATATCTCAGCTCTGGAAGGGTCTAGAGCCTCAATTTTTGCACCCAGGTTCATGTCTCGTGGCCCTCTATCAGAATCCAGAGTTTTGATAAGATTGGAGAAACTTAATTTTTCACCCCCCGAAAAAAAACATAAGGGGTAACACTGTCATTTTTTTTTCTGGTCAAAACTTTAAGTTTCAATATCTCAGCTCTGGAAGGGTCTAGAGCCTCAATTTTTGCACCCAGGTCCATGTCTCGTGGCCCTCTATCAGAATCCAGAGTTTTGAGAAGATTGGAGAAACTTAATTTTTCACCCCCCGAAAAAAAAACATAAGGGGTAACACTGTCATTTTTTTTTTCTGGTCAAAACTTTAAGTTTCAATATCTCAGCTCTGGAAGGGTCTAGAGCCTCAATTTTTGCACCCAGGTCCATGTCTCGTGGCCCTCTATCAGAATCCAGAGTTTTGAGAAGATCGGAGAAACTTAATTTTTCACCCCCCGAAAAAAAACATAAGGGGTAACACTGTCATTTTTTTTTTCTGGTCAAAACTTTAAGTTTCAATATCTCAGCTCTGGAAGGGTCTAGAGCCTCAATTTTTGCACCCAGGTCCATGTCTCGTGGCCCTCTATCAGAATCCAGAGTTTTGAGAAGATCGGAGAAACTTAATTTTTCACCCCCCGAAAAAAAACATAAGGGGTAACACTGTCATTTTTTTTTTCTGGTCAAAACTTTAAGTTTCAATATCTCAGCTCTGGAAGGGTCTAGAGCCTCAATTTTTGCACCCAGGTCCATGTCTCGTGGCCCTCTATCAGAATCCAGAGTTTTGAGAAGATCGGAGAAACTTAATTTTTCACCCCCCGAAAAAAAACATAAGGGGTAACACTGTCATTTTTTTTTTCTGGTCAAAACTTTAAGTTTCAATATCTCAGCTCTGGAAGGGTCTAGAGCCTCAATTTTTGCACCCAGGTCCATGTCTCGTGGCCCTCTATCAGAATCCAGAGTTTTGAGAAGATTGGAGAAACTTAATTTTTCACCCCCCGAAAAAAACATAAGGGGTAACACTGTCATTTTTTTTTTCTGGTCAAAACTTTAAGTTTCAATATCTCAGCTCTGGAAGGGTCTAGAGCCTCAATTTTTGCACCCAGGTCCATGTCTCGTGGCCCTCTATCAGAATCCAGAGTTTTGAGAAGATTGGAGAAACTTAATTTTTCACCCCCCGCAAAAAAACATAAGGGGTAACACTGTCATTTTTTTTTCTGGTCAAAACTTTAAGTTTCAATATCTCAGCTCTGGAAGGGTCTAGAGCCTCAATTTTTGCACCCAGGTCCATGTCTCGTGGCCCTCTATCAGAATCCAGAGTTTTGAGAAGATTGGAGAAACTTAATTTTTCACCCCCCGAAAAAAAACATAAGGGGTAACACTGTCATTTTTTTTTCTGATCAAAACTTTAAGTTTCAATATCTCAGCTCTGGAAGGGTCTAGAGCCTCAATTTTTGCACCCAGGTCCATGTCTCGTGGCCCTCTATCAGAATCCAGAGTTTTGAGAAGATTGGAGAAA
Source organism: Cyprinella venusta (assembly GCA_038021265.1). Taxonomy (NCBI): domain Eukaryota; kingdom Metazoa; phylum Chordata; class Actinopteri; order Cypriniformes; family Leuciscidae; genus Cyprinella; species Cyprinella venusta. Next base: position 17,981,091 of record CM075879.1, read on the forward strand.
CTTAATTTTTCACCCCCCGAAAAAAAACATAAGGGGTAACACTGTCATTTTTTTTTCTGGTCAAAACTTTAAGTTTCAATATCTCAGCTCTGGAAGGGTCTAGAGCCTCAATTTTTGCACCCAGGTCCATGTTTCGTGGCCCTCTATCAGAATCCAGAGTTTTGAGAAGATTGGAGAAACTTAATTTTTCACCCCCCGAAAAAAAACATAAGGGGTAACACTGTCATTTTTTTTTCTGGTCAAAACTTTAAGTTTCAATATCTCAGCTCTGGAAGGGTCTAGAGCCTCAATTTTTGCACCCAGGTCCATGTCTCGTGGCCCTCTATCAGAATCCAGAGTTTTGAGAAGATTGGAGAAACTTAATTTTTCACCCCCCGAAAAAAAACATAAGGGGTAACACTGTCATTTTTTTTTTCTGGTCAAAACTTTAAGTTTCAATATCTCAGCTCTGGAAGGGTCTAGAGCCTTAATTTTTGCACCCAGGTCCATGTCTCGTGGCCCTCTATCAGAATCCAGAGTTTTGAGAAGATTGGAGAAACTTAATTTTTCACCCCCCGAAAAAAAAACATAAGGGGTAACACTGTCATTTTTTTTTTCTGGTCAAAACTTTAAGTTTCAATATCTCAGCTCTGGAAGGGTCTAGAGCCTCAATTTTTGCACCCAGGTCCATGTCTCGTGGCCCTCTATCAGAATCCAGAGTTTTGAGAAGATTGGAGAAACTTAATTTTTCACCCCCCGAAAAAAAACATAAGGGGTAACACTGTCATTTTTTTTTTCTGGTCAAAACTTTAAGTTTCAATATCTCAGCTCTGGACGGTTCTAGAGCCTCAATTTTTGCACCCAGGTCCATGTCTCGTGGCCCTCTATCAGAATCCAGAGTTTTGAGAAGATCGGAGAAACTTAATTTTTCACCCCCCGAAAAAAAACATAAGGGGTAACACTGTCATTTTTTTTTCTGGTCAAAACTTTAAGTTTCAATATCTCAGCTCTGGAAGGGTCTAGAGCCTCAATTTTTGCACCCAGGTCCATGTCTCGTGGCCCTCTATCAGAATCCAGAGTTTTGAGAAGATTGGAGAAACTTAATTTTTCACCCCCCGAAAAAAAACATAAGGGGTAACACTGTCATTTTTTTTTTCTGGTGAAAACTTTAAGTTTCAATATCTCAGCTCTGGAAGGGTCTAGAGCCTCAATTTTTGCACCCAGGTCCATGTCTCGTGGCCCTCTATCAGAATCCAGAGTTTTGAGAAGATTGGAGAAACTTAATTTTTCACCCCCCGAAAAAAAAACATAAGGGGTAACACTGTCATTTTTTTTTTCTGGTCAAAACTTTAAGTTTCAATATCTCAGCTCTGGAAGGGTCTAGAGCCTCAATTTTTGCACCCAGGTCCATGTCTCGTGGCCCTCTATCAGAATCCAGAGTTTTGAGAAGATTGGAGAAACTTAATTTTTCACCCCCCGAAAAAAAACATAAGGGGTAACACTGTCATTTTTTTTTTCTGGTCAAAACTTTAAGTTTCAATATCTCAGCTCTGGAAGGGTCTAGAGCCTCAATTTTTGCACCTAGGTCCATGTCTCGTGGCCCTCTATCAGAATCCATAGTTTTGAGAAGATCGGAGAAACTTAATTTTTCACCCCCCGAAAAAAAACATAAGGGGTAACACTGTCATTTTTTTTTTCTGGTCAAAACTTTAAGTTTCAATATCTCAGCTCTGGAAGGGTCTAGAGCCTCAATTTTTGCACCCAGGTCCATGTCTCGTGGCCCTCTATCAGAATCCAGAGTTTTGAGAAGATTGGAGAAACTTAATTTTTCACCCCCCGAAAAAAAACATAAGGGGTAACACTGTCATTTTTTTTTCTGATCAAAACTTTAAGTTTCAATATCTCAGCTCTGGAAGGGTCTAGAGCCTCAATTTTTGCACCCAGGTCCATGTCTCGTGGCCCTCTATCAGAATCCAGAGTTTTGAGAAGATTGGAGAAACTTAATTTTTCACCCCCCGAAAAAAAACATAAGGGGTAACACTGTCATTTTTTTTTCTGGTCAAAACTTTAAGTTTCAATATCTCAGCTCTGGAAGGGTCTAGAGCCTCAATTTTCGCACCCAGGTCCATGTCTCGTGGCCCTCTATCAGAATCCAGAGTTTTGAGAAGATTGGAGAAACTTAATTTTTCACCCCCCGAAAAAAAACATAAGGGGTAACACTGTCATTTTTTTTTCTGGTCAAAACTTTAAGTTTCAATATCTCAGCTCTGGAAGGGTCTAGAGCCTCAATTTTTGCACCCAGGTCCATGTCTCGTGGCCCTCTATCAGAATCCAGAGTTTTGAGAAGATCGGAGAAACTTAATTTTTCACCCCCCGAAAAAAAACATAAGGGGTAACACTGTCATTTTTTTTTTCTGGTCAAAACTTTAAGTTTCAATATCTCAGCTCTGGAAGGGTCTAGAGCCTCAATTTTTGCACCCAGGTCCATGTCTCGTGGCCCTCAATCAGAATCCAGAGTTTTGAGAAGATTGGAGAAACTTAATTTTTCACCCCCCGAAAAAAAAAAACATAAGGGGTAACACTGTCATTTTTTTTTTCTGGTCAAAACTTTAAGTTTCAATATCTCAGCTCTGGAAGGGTCTAGAGCCTCAATTTTTGCACCCAGGTCCATGTCTCGTGGCCCTCAATCAGAATCCAGAGTTTTGAGAAGATTGGAGAAACTTAATTTTTCACCCCCCGAAAAAAAAAAACATAAGGGGTAACACTGTCATTTTTTTTTTCTGGTCAAAACTTTAAGTTTCAATATCTCAGCTCTGGAAGGGTCTAGAGCCTCAATTTTTGCACCCAGGTCCATGTCTCGTGGCCCTCTATCAGAATCCAGAGTTTTGAGAAGATCGGAGAAACTTAATTTTTCACCCCCCGAAAAAAAACATAAGGGGTAACACTGTCATTTTTTTTTTCTGGTCAAAACTTTAAGTTTCAATATCTCAGCTCTGGAAGGGTCTAGAGCCTCAATTTTTGCACCCAGGTCCATGTCTCGTGGCCCTCTATCAGAATCCAGAGTTTTGATAAGATTGGAGAAACTTAATTTTTCACCCCCCGAAAAAAAACATAAGGGGTAACACTGTCATTTTTTTTTCTGGTCAAAACTTTAAGTTTCAATATCTCAGCTCTGGAAGGGTCTAGAGCCTCAATTTTTGCACCCAGGTCCATGTCTCGTGGCCCTCTATCAGAATCCAGAGTTTTGAGAAGATCGGAGAAACTTAATTTTTCACCCCCCGAAAAAAAACATAAGGGGTAACACTGTCATTTTTTTTTTCTGGTCAAAACTTTAAGTTTCAATATCTCAGCTCTGGAAGGGTCTAGAGCCTCAATTTTTGCACCCAGGTCCATGTCTCGTGGCCCTCTATCAGAATCCAGAGTTTTGAGAAGATTGGAGAAACTTAATTTTTCACCCCCCGAAAAAAAACATAAGGGGTAACACTATCATTTTTTTTTTCTGGTCAAAACTCTAAGTTTCAATATCTCAGCTCTGGAAGGGTCTAGAGCCTCAATTTTTGCACCCAGGTCCATGTCTCGTGGCCCTCTATCAGAATCCAGAGTTTTGAGAAGATTGGAGAAGCTTAATTTTTCACCCCCCGAAAAAAAACATAAGGGGTAACACTGTCATTTTTTTTTTCTGGTCAAAACTTTAAGTTTCAATATCTCAGCTCTGGAAGGGTCTAGAGCCTCAATTTTTGCACCCAGGTCCATGTCTCGTGGCCCTCTATCAGAATCCAGAGTTTTGAGAAGATTGGAGAAACTTAATTTTTCACCCCCCGAAAAAAAACATAAGGGGTAACACTGTCATTTTTTTTTCTGGTCAAAACTTTAAGTTTCAATATCTCAGCTCTGGAAGGGTCTAGAGCCTCAATTTTTGCACCCAGGTCCATGTCTCGTGGCCCTCTATCAGAATCCAGAGTTTTGAGGAGATTGGAGAAACTTAATTTTTCACCCCCCGAAAAAAAAACATAAGGGGTAACACTGTCATTTTTTTTCTGGTCAAAACTTTAAGTTTCAATATCTCAGCTCTGGAAGGGTCTAGAGCCTCAATTTTTGCACCCAGGTCCATGTCTCGTGGCCCTCTATCAGAATCCAGAGTTTTGAGAAGATTGGAGAAACTTAATTTTTCACCCCCCGAAAAAAAACATAAGGGGTAACACTGTCATTTTTTTTTTTCTGGTCAAAACTTTAAGTTTCAATATCTCAGCTCTGGAAGGGTCTAGAGCCTCAATTTTTGCACCCAGGTCCATGTCTCGTGGCCCTCTATCAGAATCCAGAGTTTTGAGAAGATTGGAGAAACTTAATTTTTCAGCCCCCGAAAAAAAACATAAGGGGTAACACTGTCATTTTTTTTTTCTGGTCAAAACTTTAAGTTTCAATATCTCAGCTCTGGAAGGGTCTAGAGCCTCAATTTTTGCACCCAGGTCCATGTCTCGTGGCCCTCTATCAGAATCCAGAGTTTTGTGAAGATTGGAGAAACTTAATTTTTCACCCCCCGAAAAAAAACACAAGGGGTAACACTGTCATTTTTTTTTTCTGGTCAAAACTTTAAGTTTCAATATCTCAGCTCTGGAAGGGTCTAGAGCCTCAATTTTTGCACCCAGGTCCATGTCTCGTGGCCCTCTATCAGAATCCAGAGTTTTGAGAAGATTGGAGAAACTTAATTTTTCACCCCCCGAAAAAAAACATAAGGGGTAACACTGTCATTTTTTTTTTCTGGTCAAAACTTTAAGTTTCAATATCTCAGCTCTGGAAGGGTCTAGAGCCTCAATTTTTGCACCCAGGTCCATGTCTCGTGGCCCTCTATCAGAATCCAGAGTTTTGAGAAGATTGGAGAAACTTAATTTTTCACCCCCTGAAAAAAAACATAAGGGGTAACACTGTCATTTTTTTTTCTGGTCAAAACTTTAAGTTTCAATATCTCAGCTCTGGAAGGGTCTAGAGCCTCAATTTTTGCACCCAGGTCCATGTCTCGTGGCCCTCTATCAGAATCCAGAGTTTTGAGAAGATTGGAGAAACTTAATTTTTCACCCCCCGAAAAAAAACATAAGGGGTAACACTGTCATTTTTTTTTCTGGTCAAAACTTTAAGTTTCAATATCTCAGCTCTGGAAGGGTCTAGAGCCTCAATTTTTGCACCCAGGTCCATGTCTCGTGGCCCTCTATCAGAATCCAGAGTTTTGAGAAGATTGGAGAAACTTAATTTTTCACCCCCCGAAAAAAAACATAAGGGGTAACACTGTCATTTTTTTTTCTGATCAAAACTTTAAGTTTCAATATCTCAGCTCTGGAAGGGTCTAGAGCCTCAATTTTTGCACCCAGGTCCATGTCTCGTGGCCCTCTATCAGAATCCAGAGTTTTGAGAAGATTGGAGAAACTTAATTTTTCACCCCCCGAAAAAAAACATAAGGGGTAACACTGTCATTTTTTTTTTCTGGTCAAAACTTTAAGTTTCAATATCTCAGCTCTGGAAGGGTCTAGAGCCTCAATTTTTGCACCCAGGTCCATGTCTCGTGGCCCTCTATCAGAATCCAGAGTTTTGAGAAGATTGGAGAAACTTAATTTTTCACCCCCCGAAAAAAAACACAAGGGGTAACACTGTCATTTTTTTTTTCTGGTCAAAACTTTAAGTTTCAATATCTCAGCTCTGGAAGGGTCTAGAGCCTCAATTTTTGCACCCAGGTCCATGTCTCGTGGCCCTCTATCAGAATCCAGAGTTTTGAGAAGATTGGAGAAACTTAATTTTTCACCCCCCGAAAAAAAACATAAGGGGTAACACTGTCATTTTTTTTTTCTGGTCAAAACTTTAAGTTTCAATATCTCAGCTCTGGAAGGGTCTAGAGCCTCAATTTTTGCACCCAGGTCCATGTCTCGTGGCCCTCTATCAGAATCCAGAGTTTTGAGAAGATTGGAGAAACTTAATTTTTCACCCCCCCGAAAAAAAAACATAAGGGGTAACACTGTCATTTTTTTTTCTGGTCAAAACTTTAAGTTTCAATATCTCAGCTCTGGAAGGGTCTAGAGCCTCAATTTTTGCACCCAGGTCCATGTCTCGTGGCCCTCTATCAGAATCCAGAGTTTTGAGAAGATTGGAGAAATTTAATTTTTCACCCCCCGAAAAAAAACATAAGGGGTAACACTGTCATTTTTTTTTCTGGTCAAAACTTTAAGTTTCAATATCTCAACTCTGGAAGGGTCTAGAGCCTCAATTTTTGCACCCAGGTCCATGTCTCGTGGCCCTCTATCAGAATCCAGAGTTTTGAGAAGATTGGAGAAACTTAATTTTTCACCCCCCGAAAAAAAACATAAGGGGTAACACTGTCATTTTTTTTTTCTGATCAAAACTTTAAGTTTCAATATCTCAGCTCTGGAAGGGTCTAGAGCCTCAATTTTTGCACCCAGGTCCATGTCTCGTGGCCCTCTATCAGAATCCAGAGTTTTGTGAAGATTGGAGAAACTTAATTTTTCACCCCCCGAAAAAAAACACAAGGGGTAACACTGTCATTTTTTTTTTCTGGTCAAAACTTTAAGTTTCAATATCTCAGCTCTGGAAGGGTCTAGAGCCTCAATTTTTGCACCCAGGTCCATGTCTCGTGGCCCTCTATCAGAATCCAGAGTTTTGAGAAGATTGGAGAAACTTAATTTTTCACCCCCCGAAAAAAAACATAAGGGGTAACACTGTCATTTTTTTTTTCTGGTCAAAACTTTAAGTTTCAATATCTCAGCTCTGGAAGGGTCTAGAGCCTCAATTTTTGCACCCAGGTCCATGTCTCGTGGCCCTCTATCAGAATCCAGAGTTTTGAGAAGATTGGAGAAACTTAATTTTTCACCCCCTGAAAAAAAACATAAGGGGTAACACTGTCATTTTTTTTTCTGGTCAAAACTTTAAGTTTCAATATCTCAGCTCTGGAAGGGTCTAGAGCCTCAATTTTTGCACCCAGGTCCATGTCTCGTGGCCCTCTATCAGAATCTAGAGTTTTGAGAAGATTGGAGAAACTTAATTTTTCACCCCCCGAAAAAAAACATAAGGGGTAACACTGTCATTTTTTTTTCTGGTCAAAACTTTAAGTTTCAATATCTCAGCTCTGGAAGGGTCTAGAGCCTCAATTTTTGCACCCAGGTCCATGTCTCGTGGCCCTCTATCAGAATCCAGAGTTTTGAGAAGATTGGAGAAACTTAATTTTTCACCCCCCGAAAAAAAAACATAAGGGGTAACACTGTCATTTTTTTTCTGGTCAAAACTTTAAGTTTCAATATCTCAGCTCTGGAAGGGTCTAGAGCCTCAATTTTTGCACCCAGGTCCATGTCTCGTGGCCCTCTATCAGAATCCAGAGTTTTGAGAAGATTGGAGAAACTTAATTTTTCACCCCCCGAAAAAAAACATAAGGGGTAACACTGTCATTTTTTTTTTCTGGTCAAAACTTTAAGTTTCAATATCTCAGCTCTGGAAGGGTCTAGAGCCTCAATTTTTGCACCCAGGTCCATGTCTCGTGGCCCTCTATCAGAATCCAGAGTTTTGAGAAGATTGGAGAAACTTAATTTTTCACCCCCCGAAAAAAAACATAAGGGGTAACACTGTCATTTTTTTTTTCTGGTCAAAACTTTAAGTTTCAATATCTCAGCTCTGGAAGGGTCTAGAGCCTCAATTTTTGCACCCAGGTCCATGTCTCGTGGCCCTCTATCAGAATCCAGAGTTTTCAGAAGATTGGAGAAATTTAATTTTTCACCCCCCGAAAAAAAACATAAGGGGTAACACTGTCATTTTTTTTTCTGGTCAAAACTTTAAGTTTCAATATCTCAACTCTGGAAGGGTCTAGAGCCTCAATTTTTGCACCCAGGTCCATGTCTCGTGGCCCTCTATCAGAATCCAGAGTTTTGAGAAGATTGGAGAAACTTAATTTTTCACCCCCCGAAAAAAAACATAAGGGGTAACACTGTCATTTTTTTTTTCTGATCAAAACTTTAAGTTTCAATATCTCAGCTCTGGAAGGGTCTAGCCTCAATTTTTGCACCCAGGTCCATGTCTCGTGGCCCTCTATCAGAATCCAGAGTTTTGAGAAGATTGGAGAAACTTAATTTTTCACCCCCCGAAAAAAAACATAAGGGGTAACACTGTCATTTTTTTTTTCTGGTCAAAACTTTAAGTTTCAATATCTCAGCTCTGGAAGGGTCTAGAGCCTCAATTTTTGCACCCAGGTCCATGTTTCGTGGCCCTCTATCAGAATCCAGAGTTTTGAGAAGATTGGAGAAACTTAATTTTTCACCCCCCGAAAAAAAACATAAGGGGTAACACTGTCATTTTTTTTTTCTGGTCAAAACTTTAAGTTTCAATATCTCAGCTCTGGAAGGGTCTAGAGCCTCAATTTTTGCACCCAGGTCCATGTCTCGTGGCCCTCTATCAGAATCCAGAGTTTTGAGAAGATTGGAGAAACTTAATTTTTCACCCCCCGAAAAAAAAACATAAGGGGTAACACTGTCATTTTTTTTTTTCTGGTCAAAAATGTAAGTTTCAATATCTCAGCTCTGGAAGGGTCTAGAGCCTCAATTTTTGCACCCAGGTCCATGTCTCGTGGCCCTCTATCAGAATCCAGAGTTTTGAGAAGATCGGAGAAACTTAATTTTTCACCCCCCCAAAAAAAACATAAGGGGTAACACTGTCATTTTTTTTTTCTGGTCAAAACTTTAAGTTTCAATATCTCAGCTCTGGAAGGGTCTAGAGCCTCAATTTTTGCACCCAGGTCCATGTCTCGTGGCCCTCTATCAGAATCCAGAGTTTTGAGAAGATCGGAGAAACTTAATTTTTCACCCCCCGAAAAAAAACATAAGGGGTAACACTGTCATTTTTTTTTTCTGGTCAAAACTTTAAGTTTCAAAATCTCAGCTCTGGATGGGTCTAGAGCCTCAATTTTTGCACCCAGGTCCATGTCTCGTGGCCCTCTATCAGAATCCAGAGTTTTGAGAAGATTGGAGAAACTTAATTTTTCACCCCCCGAAAAAAAACATAAGGGGTAACACTGTCATTTTTTTTTCTGGTCAAAACTTTAAGTTTCAATATCTCAGCTCTGGAAGGGTCTAGAGCCTCAATTTTTGCACCCAGGTCCATGTCTCGTGGCCCTCTATCAGAATCCAGAGTTTTGAGAAGATTGGAGAAACTTAATTTTTCACCCCCCGAAAAAAAACACAAGGGGTAACACTGTCATTTTTTTTTCTGGTCAAAACTTTAAGTTTCAATATCTCAGCTCTGGAAGGGTCTAGAGCCTCAATTTTTGCACCCAGGTCCATGTCTCGTGGCCCTCTATCAGAATCCAGAGTTTTGAGAAGATTGGAGAAACTTAATTTTTCACCCCCGAAAAAAAACATAAGGGGTAACACTGTCATTTTTTTTTTCTGGTCAAAACTTTAAGTTTCAATATCTCAGCTCTGGAAGGGTCTAGAGCCTCAATTTTTGCACCCAGGTCCATGTCTCGTGGCCCTCTATCAGAATCCAGAGTTTTGAGAAGATCGGAGAAACTTAATTTTTCACCCCCCGAAAAAAAACATAAGGGGTAACACTGTCATTTTTTTTTTTCTGGTCAAAACTTTAAGTTTCAATATCTCAGCTCTGGATGGGTCTAGAGCCTCAATTTTTGCACCCAGGTCCATGTCTCGTGGCCCTCTATCAGAATCCAGAGTTTTGAGAAGATTGGAGAAACTTAATTTTTCACCCCCCGAAAAAAAACATAAGGGGTAACACTGTCATTTTTTTTTCTGGTCAAAACTTTAAGTTTCAATATCTCAGCTCTGGAAGGGTCTAGAGCCTCAGTTTTTGCACCCAGGTCCATGTCTCGTGGCCCTCTATCAGAATCCAGAGTTTTGAGAAGATTGGAGAAACTTAATTTTTCACCCCCCGAAAAAAAACACAAGGGGTAACACTGTCATTTTTTTTTCTGGTCAAAACTTTAAGTTTCAATATCTCAGCTCTGGAAGGGTCTAGAGCCTCAATTTTTGCACCCAGGTCCATGTCTCGTGGCCCTCTATCAGAATCCAGAGTTTTGAGAAGATTGGAGAAACTTAATTTTTCACCCCCCGAAAAAAAACATAAGGGGTAACACTGTCATTTTTTTTTTCTGGTCAAAACTTTAAGTTTCAATATCTCAGCTCTGGAAGGGTCTAGAGCCTCAATTTTTGCACCCAGGTCCATGTCTCGTGGCCCTCTATCAGAATCCAGAGTTTTGAGAAGATTGGAGAAACTTAATTTTTCACCCCCCGAAAAAAAAAACATAAGGGGTAACACTGTCATTTTTTTTTTCTGGTCAAAACTTTAAGTTTCAATATCTCAGCTCTGGAAGGGTCTAGAGCCTCAATTTTTGCACCCAGGTCCATGTCTCGTGGCCCTCTATCAGAATCCAGAGTTTTGAGAAGATTGGAGAAACTTAATTTTTCACCCCCCGAAAAAAAACATAAGGGGTAACACTGTCATTTTTTTTTCTGGTCAAAACTTTAAGTTTCAATATCTCAGCTCTGGAAGGGTCTAGAGCCTCAATTTTTGCACCCAGGTCCATGTCTCGTGGCCCTCTATCAGAATCCAGAGTTTTGAGAAGATTGGAGAAACTTAATTTTTCACCCCCCGAAAAAAAACATAAGGGGTAACACTGTCATTTTTTTTTTTCTGGTCAAAACTTTAAGTTTCAATATCTCAGCTCTGGAAGGGTCTAGAGCCTCAATTTTTGCACCCAGGTCCATGTCTCGTGGCCCTCTATCAGAATCCAGAGTTTTGAGAAAATTGGAGAAACTTAATTTTTCACCCCCCGAAAAAAAACATAAGGGGTAACACTGTCATTTTTTTTTTCTGGTCAAAACTTTAAGTTTCAATATCTCAGCTCTGGAAGGGTCTAGAGCCTCAATTTTTGCACCCAGGTCCATGTCTCGTGGCCCTCTATCAGAATCCAGAGTTTTGAGAAGATTGGAGAAACTTAATTTTTCACCCCCCGAAAAAAACATAAGGGGTAACACTGTCATTTTTTTTTCTGGTCAAAACTTTAAGTTTCAATATCTCAGCTCTGGAAGGGTCTAGAGCCTCAATTTTTGCACCCAGGTCCATGTCTCGTGGCCCTCTATCAGAATCCAGAGTTTTGAGAAGATTGGAGAAACTTAATTTTTCACCCCCCGAAAAAAAACATAAGGGGTAACACTGTCATTTTTTTTTTTCTGGTCAAAACTTTAAGTTTCAATATCTCAGCTCTGGAAGGGTCTAGAGCCTCAATTTTTGCACCCAGGTCCATGTCTCGTGGCCCTCTATCAGAATCCAGAGTTTTCAGAAGATTGGAGAAATTTAATTTTTCACCCCCCGAAAAAAAACATAAGGGGTAACACTGTCATTTTTTTTTCTGGTCAAAACTTTAAGTTTCAATATCTCAACTCTGGAAGGGTCTAGAGCCTCAATTTTTGCACCCAGGTCCATGTCTCGTGGCCCTCTATCAGAATCCAGAGTTTTGAGAAGATTGGAGAAACTTAATTTTTCACCCCCCGAAAAAAAACATAAGGGGTAACACTGTCATTTTTTTTTTCTGATCAAAACTTTAAGTTTCAATATCTCAGCTCTGGAAGGGTCTAGCCTCAATTTTTGCACCCAGGTCCATGTCTCGTGGCCCTCTATCAGAATCCAGAGTTTTGAGAAGATTGGAGAAACTTAATTTTTCACCCCCCGAAAAAAAACATAAGGGGTAACACTGTCATTTTTTTTTTCTGGTCAAAACTTTAAGTTTCAATATCTCAGCTCTGGAAGGGTCTAGAGCCTCAATTTTTGCACCCAGGTCCATGTTTCGTGGCCCTCTATCAGAATCCAGAGTTTTGAGAAGATTGGAGAAACTTAATTTTTCACCCCCCGAAAAAAAACATAAGGGGTAACACTGTCATTTTTTTTTTCTGGTCAAAACTTTAAGTTTCAATATCTCAGCTCTGGAAGGGTCTAGAGCCTCAATTTTTGCACCCAGGTCCATGTCTCGTGGCCCTCTATCAGAATCCAGAGTTTTGAGAAGATTGGAGAAACTTAATTTTTCACCCCCCGAAAAAAAAACATAAGGGGTAACACTGTCATTTTTTTTTTTCTGGTCAAAAATGTAAGTTTCAATATCTCAGCTCTGGAAGGGTCTAGAGCCTCAATTTTTGCACCCAGGTCCATGTCTCGTGGCCCTCTATCAGAATCCAGAGTTTTGAGAAGATCGGAGAAACTTAATTTTTCACCCCCCCAAAAAAAACATAAGGGGTAACACTGTCATTTTTTTTTTCTGGTCAAAACTTTAAGTTTCAATATCTCAGCTCTGGAAGGGTCTAGAGCCTCAATTTTTGCACCCAGGTCCATGTCTCGTGGCCCTCTATCAGAATCCAGAGTTTTGAGAAGATCGGAGAAACTTAATTTTTCACCCCCCGAAAAAAAACATAAGGGGTAACACTGTCATTTTTTTTTTCTGGTCAAAACTTTAAGTTTCAAAATCTCAGCTCTGGATGGGTCTAGAGCCTCAATTTTTGCACCCAGGTCCATGTCTCGTGGCCCTCTATCAGAATCCAGAGTTTTGAGAAGATTGGAGAAACTTAATTTTTCACCCCCCGAAAAAAAACATAAGGGGTAACACTGTCATTTTTTTTTCTGGTCAAAACTTTAAGTTTCAATATCTCAGCTCTGGAAGGGTCTAGAGCCTCAATTTTTGCACCCAGGTCCATGTCTCGTGGCCCTCTATCAGAATCCAGAGTTTTGAGAAGATCGGAGAAACTTAATTTTTCACCCCCCGAAAAAAAACATAAGGGGTAACACTGTCATTTTTTTTTTTTCTGGTCAAAACTTTAAGTTTCAATATCTCAGCTCTGGATGGGTCTAGAGCCTCAATTTTTGCACCCAGGTCCATGTCTCGTGGCCCTCTATCAGAATCCAGAGTTTTGAGAAGATTGGAGAAACTTAATTTTTCACCCCCCGAAAAAAAACATAAGGGGTAACACTGTCATTTTTTTTTTCTGGTCAAAACTTTAAGTTTCAATATCTCAGCTCTGGAAGGGTCTAGAGCCTCAGTTTTTGCACCCAGGTCCATGTCTCGTGGCCCTCTATCAGAATCCAGAGTTTTGAGAAGATTGGAGAAACTTAATTTTTCACCCCCCGAAAAAAAACACAAGGGGTAACACTGTCATTTTTTTTTCTGGTCAAAACTTTAAGTTTCAATATCTCAGCTCTGGAAGGGTCTAGAGCCTCAATTTTTGCACCCAGGTCCATGTCTCGTGGCCCTCTATCAGAATCCAGAGTTTTGAGAAGATTGGAGAAACTTAATTTTTCACCCCCCGAAAAAAAACATAAGGGGTAACACTGTCATTTTTTTTTTCTGGTCAAAACTTTAAGTTTCAATATCTCAGCTCTGGAAGGGTCTAGAGCCTCAATTTTTGCACCCAGGTCCATGTCTCGTGGCCCTCTATCAGAATCCAGAGTTTTGAGAAGATTGGAGAAACTTAATTTTTCACCCCCCGAAAAAAAAAACATAAGGGGTAACACTGTCATTTTTTTTTTCTGGTCAAAACTTTAAGTTTCAATATCTCAGCTCTGGAAGGGTCTAGAGCCTCAATTTTTGCACCCAGGTCCATGTCTCGTGGCCCTCTATCAGAATCCAGAGTTTTGAGAAGATTGGAGAAACTTAATTTTTCACCCCCCGAAAAAAAACATAAGGGGTAACACTGTCATTTTTTTTTCTGGTCAAAACTTTAAGTTTCAATATCTCAGCTCTGGAAGGGTCTAGAGCCTCAATTTTTGCACCTAGGTCCATGTCTCGTGGCCCTCTATCAGAATCCAGAGTTTTGAGAAGATTGGAGAAACTTAATTTTTCACCCCCCGAAAAAAAAACATAAGGGGTAACACTGTCATTTTTTTTTCTGGTCAAAACTTTAAGTTTCAATATCTCAGCTCTGGAAGGGTCTAGAGCCTCAATTTTTGCACCCAGGTCCATGTCTCGTGGCCCTCTATCAGAATCCAGAGTTTTGAGAAGATTGGAGAAACTTAATTTTTCACCCCCCGAAAAAAAACATAAGGGGTAACACTGTCATTTTTTTTTTCTGATCAAAACTTTAAGTTTCAATATCTCAGCTCTGGAAGGGTCTAGAGCCTCAATTTTTGCACCCAGGTCCATGTCTCGTGGCCCTCTATCAGAATCCAGAGTTTTGAGAAGATTGGAGAAACTTAATTTTTCACCCCCCCGAAAAAAAACATAAGGGGTAACACTGTCATTTTTTTTTTCTGGTCAAAACTTTAAGTTTCAATATCTCAGCTCTGGAAGGGTCTAGAGCCTCAATTTTCGCACCCAGGTCCATGTCTCGTGGCCCTCTATCAGAATCCAGAGTTTTGAGAAGATTGGAGAAACTTAATTTTTCACCCCCCGAAAAAAAACATAAGGGGTAACACTGTCATTTTTTTTTCTGGTCAAAACTTTAAGTTTCAATATCTCAGCTCTGGAAGGGTCTAGAGCCTCAATTTTTGCACCCAGGTCCATGTCTCGTGGCCCTCTATCAGAATCCAGAGTTTTGAGAAGATCGGAGAAACTTAATTTTTCACCCCCCGAAAAAAAACATAAGGGGTAACACTGTCATTTTTTTTTCTGGTCAAAACTTTAAGTTTCAATATCTCAGCTCTGGAAGGGTCTAGAGCCTCAATTTTTGCACCCAGGTCCATGTCTCGTGGCCCTCAATCAGAATCCAGAGTTTTGAGAAGATTGGAGAAACTTAATTTTTCACCCCCCGAAAAAAACATAAGGGGTAACACTGTCATTTTTTTTTTCTGGTCAAAACTTTAAGTTTCAATATCTCAGCTCTGGAAGGGTCTAGAGCCTCAATTTTTGCACCCAGGTCCATGTCTCGTGGCCCTCTATCAGAATCCAGAGTTTTGAGAAGATTGGAGAAACTTAATTTTTCACCCCCCGAAAAAAAAAACATAAGGGGTAACACTGTCATTTTTTTTTTCTGGTCAAAACTTTAAGTTTCAATATCTCAGCTCTGGAAGGGTCTAGAGCCTCAATTTTTGCACCCAGGTCCATGTCTCGTGGCCCTCTATCAGAATCCAGAGTTTTGAGAAGATCGGAGAAACTTAATTTTTCACCCCCCGAAAAAAAAACATAAGGGGTAACACTGTCATTTTTTTTTCTGGTCAAAACTTTAAGTTTCAATATCTCAGCTCTGGAAGGGTCTAGAGCCTCAATTTTTGCACCCAGGTCCATGTCTCGTGGCCCTCTATCAGAATCCAGAGTTTTGAGAAGATTGGAGAAACTTAATTTTTCACCCCCCGAAAAAAAACATAAGGGGTAACACTGTCATTTTTTTTTTCTGGTCAAAACTTTAAGTTTCAATATCTCAGCTCTGGAAGGGTCTAGAGCCTCAATTTTTGCACCCAGGTCCATGTCTCGTGGCCCTCTATCAGAATCCAGAGTTTTGATAAGATTGGAGAAACTTAATTTTTCACCCCCCGAAAAAAACATAAGGGGTAACACTGTCATTTTTTTTTCTGGTCAAAACTTTAAGTTTCAATATCTCAGCTCTGGAAGGGTCTAGAGCCTCAATTTTTGCACCCAGGTCCATGTCTCGTGGCCCTCTATCAGAATCCAGAGTTTTGAGAAGATCGGAGAAACTTAATTTTTCACCCCCCGAAAAAAAACATAAGGGGTAACACTGTCATTTTTTTTTTCTGGTCAAAACTTTAAGTTTCAATATCTCAGCTCTGGAAGGGTCTAGAGCCTCAATTTTTGCACCCAGGTCCATGTCTCGTGGCCCTCTATCAGAATCCAGAGTTTTGAGAAGATTGGAGAAACTTAATTTTTCACCCCCCGAAAAAAAACATAAGGGGTAACACTATCATTTTTTTTTTCTGGTCAAAACTTTAAGTTTCAATATCTCAGCTCTGGAAGGGTCTAGAGCCTCAATTTTTGCACCCAGGTCCATGTCTCGTGGCCCTCTATCAGAATCCAGAGTTTTGAGAAGATTGGAGAAGCTTAATTTTTCACCCCCCGAAAAAAAACATAAGGGGTAACACTGTCATTTTTTTTTTCTGGTCAAAACTTTAAGTTTCAATATCTCAGCTCTGGAAGGGTCTAGAGCCTCAATTTTTGCACCCAGGTCCATGTCTCGTGGCCCTCTATCAGAATCCAGAGTTTTGAGAAGATTGGAGAAACTTAATTTTTCACCCCCCGAAAAAAAACATAAGGGGTAACACTGTCATTTTTTTTTTCTGGTCAAAACTTTAAGTTTCAATATCTCAGCTCTGGAAGGGTCTAGAGCCTCAATTTTTGCACCCAGGTCCATGTCTCGTGGCCCTCTATCAGAATCCAGAGTTTTGAGAAGATTGGAGAAACTTAATTTTTCACCCCCCGAAAAAAAAACATAAGGGGTAACACTGTCATTTTTTTTCTGGTCAAAACTTTAAGTTTCAATATCTCAGCTCTGGAAGGGTCTAGAGCCTCAATTTTTGCACCCAGGTCCATGTCTCGTGGCCCTCTATCAGAATCCAGAGTTTTGAGAAGATTGGAGAAACTTAATTTTTCACCCCCCGAAAAAAAACATAAGGGGTAACACTGTCATTTTTTTTTTCTGGTCAAAACTTTAAGTTTCAATATCTCAGCTCTGGAAGGGTCTAGAGCCTCAATTTTTGCACCCAGGTCCATGTCTCGTGGCCCTCTATCAGAATCCAGAGTTTTGAGAAGATTGGAGAAACTTAATTTTTCAGCCCCCGAAAAAAAACATAAGGGGTAACACTGTCATTTTTTTTTTTCTGGTCAAAACTTTAAGTTTCAATATCTCAGCTCTGGAAGGGTCTAGAGCCTCAATTTTTGCACCCAGGTCCATGTCTCGTGGCCCTCTATCAGAATCCAGAGTTTTGTGAAGATTGGAGAAACTTAATTTTTCACCCCCCGAAAAAAAACACAAGGGGTAACACTGTCATTTTTTTTTTCTGGTCAAAACTTTAAGTTTCAATATCTCAGCTCTGGAAGGGTCTAGAGCCTCAATTTTTGCACCCAGGTCCATGTCTCGTGGCCCTCTATCAGAATCCAGAGTTTTGAGAAGATTGGAGAAACTTAATTTTTCACCCCCTGAAAAAAAACATAAGGGGTAACACTGTCATTTTTTTTTCTGGTCAAAACTTTAAGTTTCAATATCTCAGCTCTGGAAGGGTCTAGAGCCTCAATTTTTGCACCCAGGTCCATGTCTCGTGGCCCTCTATCAGAATCCAGAGTTTTGAGAAGATTGGAGAAACTTAATTTTTCACCCCCCGAAAAAAAACATAAGGGGTAACACTGTCATTTTTTTTTCTGGTCAAAACTTTAAGTTTCAATATCTCAGCTCTGGAAGGGTCTAGAGCCTCAATTTTTGCACCCAGGTCCATGTCTCGTGGCCCTCTATCAGAATCCAGAGTTTTGAGAAGATTGGAGAAACTTAATTTTTCACCCCCCGAAAAAAAACATAAGGGGTAACACTGTCATTTTTTTTTCTGATCAAAACTTTAAGTTTCAATATCTCAGCTCTGGAAGGGTCTAGAGCCTCAATTTTTGCACCCAGGTCCATGTCTCGTGGCCCTCTATCAGAATCCAGAGTTTTGAGAAGATTGGAGAAACTTAATTTTTCACCCCCCGAAAAAAAACATAAGGGGTAACACTGTCATTTTTTTTTTCTGGTCAAAACTTTAAGTTTCAATATCTCAGCTCTGGAAGGGTCTAGAGCCTCAATTTTTGCACCCAGGTCCATGTCTCGTGGCCCTCTATCAGAATCCAGAGTTTTGAGAAGATTGGAGAAACTTAATTTTTCACCCCCCGAAAAAAAACATAAGGGGTAACACTGTCATTTTTTTTTCTGGTCAAAACTTTAAGTTTCAATATCTCAGCTCTGGAAGGGTCTAGAGCCTCAATTTTTGCACCCAGGTCCATGTCTCGTGGCCCTCTATCAGAATCCAGAGTTTTGAGAAGATTGGAGAAACTTAATTTTTCACCCCCCGAAAAAAAACATAAGGGGTAACACTGTCATTTTTTTTTCTGATCAAAACTTTAAGTTTCAATATCTCAGCTCTGGAAGGGTCTAGAGCCTCAATTTTTGCACCCAGGTCCATGTCTCGTGGCCCTCTATCAGAATCCAGAGTTTTGAGAAGATTGGAGAAACTTAATTTTTCACCCCCCGAAAAAAAACATAAGGGGTAACACTGTCATTTTTTTTTCTGGTCAAAACTTTAAGTTTCAATATCTCAGCTCTGGAAGGGTCTAGAGCCTCAATTTTTGCACCCAGGTCCATGTCTCGTGGCCCTCTATCAGAATCCAGAGTTTTGAGAAGATTGGAGAAACTTAATTTTTCACCCCCCGAAAAAAAACACAAGGGGTAACACTGTCATTTTTTTTTTCTGGTCAAAACTTTAAGTTTCAATATCTCAGCTCTGGAAGGGTCTAGAGCCTCAATTTTTGCACCCAGGTCCATGTCTCGTGGCCCTCTATCAGAATCCAGAGTTTTGAGAAGATTGGAGAAACTTAATTTTTCACCCCCCGAAAAAAAACATAAGGGGTAACACTGTCATTTTTTTTTCTGGTCAAAACTTTAAGTTTCAATATCTCAGCTCTGGAAGGGTCTAGAGCCTCAATTTTTGCACCCAGGTCCATGTCTCGTGGCCCTCTATCAGAATCCAGAGTTTTGAGAAGATTGGAGAAACTTAATTTTTCACCCCCCCGAAAAAAAAACATAAGGGGTAACACTGTCATTTTTTTTTCTGGTCAAAACTTTAAGTTTCAATATCTCAGCTCTGGAAGGGTCTAGAGCCTCAATTTTTGCACCCAGGTCCATGTCTCGTGGCCCTCTATCAGAATCCAGAGTTTTGAGAAGATTGGAGAAACTTAATTTTTCACCCCCCGAAAAAAAAACATAAGGGGTAACACTGTCATTTTTTTTCTGGTCAAAACTTTAAGTTTCAATATCTCAGCTCTGGAAGGGTCTAGAGCCTCAATTTTTGCACCCAGGTCCATGTCTCGTGGCCCTCTATCAGAATCCAGAGTTTTGAGAAGATTGGAGAAACTTAATTTTTCACCCCCCGAAAAAAAACATAAGGGGTAACACTGTCATTTTTTTTTTCTGGTCAAAACTTTAAGTTTCAATATCTCAGCTCTGGAAGGGTCTAGAGCCTCAATTTTTGCACCCAGGTCCATGTCTCGTGGCCCTCTATCAGAATCCAGAGTTTTCAGAAGATTGGAGAAATTTAATTTTTCACCCCCCGAAAAAAAACATAAGGGGTAACACTGTCATTTTTTTTTCTGGTCAAAACTTTAAGTTTCAATATCTCAACTCTGGAAGGGTCTAGAGCCTCAATTTTTGCACCCAAGTCCATGTCTCGTGGCCCTCTATCAGAATCCAGAGTTTTGAGAAGATTGGAGAAACTTAATTTTTCACCCCCCGAAAAAAAACATAAGGGGTAACACTGTCATTTTTTTTTTCTGATCAAAACTTTAAGTTTCAATATCTCAGCTCTGGAAGGGTCTAGCCTCAATTTTTGCACCCAGGTCCATGTCTCGTGGCCCTCTATCAGAATCCAGAGTTTTGAGAAGATTGGAGAAACTTAATTTTTCACCCCCCGAAAAAAAACATAAGGGGTAACACTGTCATTTTTTTTTTTCTGGTCAAAACTTTAAGTTTCAATATCTCAGCTCTGGAAGGGTCTAGAGCCTCAATTTTTGCACCCAGGTCCATGTTTCGTGGCCCTCTATCAGAATCCAGAGTTTTGAGAAGATTGGAGAAACTTAATTTTTCACCCCCCGAAAAAAAACATAAGGGGTAACACTGTCATTTTTTTTTTCTGGTCAAAACTTTAAGTTTCAATATCTCAGCTCTGGAAGGGTCTAGAGCCTCAATTTTTGCACCCAGGTCCATGTCTCGTGGCCCTCTATCAGAATCCAGAGTTTTGAGAAGATTGGAGAAACTTAATTTTTCACCCCCCGAAAAAAAAACATAAGGGGTAACACTGTCATTTTTTTTTTCTGGTCAAAAATGTAAGTTTCAATATCTCAGCTCTGGAAGGGTCTAGAGCCTCAATTTTTGCACCCAGGTCCATGTCTCGTGGCCCTCTATCAGAATCCAGAGTTTTGAGAAGATCGGAGAAACTTAATTTTTCACCCCCCCAAAAAAAACATAAGGGGTAACACTGTCATTTTTTTTTTCTGGTCAAAACTTTAAGTTTCAATATCTCAGCTCTGGAAGGGTCTAGAGCCTCAATTTTTGCACCCAGGTCCATGTCTCGTGGCCCTCTATCAGAATCCAGAGTTTTGAGAAGATCGGAGAAACTTAATTTTTCACCCCCCGAAAAAAAACATAAGGGGTAACACTGTCATTTTTTTTTTCTGGTCAAAACTTTAAGTTTCAAAATCTCAGCTCTGGATGGGTCTAGAGCCTCAATTTTTGCACCCAGGTCCATGTCTCGTGGCCCTCTATCAGAATCCAGAGTTTTGAGAAGATTGGAGAAACTTAATTTTTCACCCCCCGAAAAAAAACATAAGGGGTAACACTGTCATTTTTTTTTCTGGTCAAAACTTTAAGTTTCAATATCTCAGCTCTGGAAGGGTCTAGAGCCTCAATTTTTGCACCCAGGTCCATGTCTCGTGGCCCTCTATCAGAATCCAGAGTTTTGAGAAGATTGGAGAAACTTAATTTTTCACCCCCCGAAAAAAAACACAAGGGGTAACACTGTCATTTTTTTTTCTGGTCAAAACTTTAAGTTTCAATATCTCAGCTCTGGAAGGGTCTAGAGCCTCAATTTTTGCACCCAGGTCCATGTCTCGTGGCCCTCTATCAGAATCCAGAGTTTTGAGAAGATTGGAGAAACTTAATTTTTCACCCCCGAAAAAAAACATAAGGGGTAACACTGTCATTTTTTTTTTCTGGTCAAAACTTTAAGTTTCAATATCTCAGCTCTGGAAGGGTCTAGAGCCTCAATTTTTGCACCCAGGTCCATGTCTCGTGGCCCTCTATCAGAATCCAGAGTTTTGAGAAGATCGGAGAAACTTAATTTTTCACCCCCCGAAAAAAAACATAAGGGGTAACACTGTCATTTTTTTTTTTCTGGTCAAAACTTTAAGTTTCAATATCTCAGCTCTGGATGGGTCTAGAGCCTCAATTTTTGCACCCAGGTCCATGTCTCGTGGCCCTCTATCAGAATCCAGAGTTTTGAGAAGATTGGAGAAACTTAATTTTTCACCCCCCGAAAAAAAACATAAGGGGTAACACTGTCATTTTTTTTTCTGGTCAAAACTTTAAGTTTCAATATCTCAGCTCTGGAAGGGTCTAGAGCCTCAGTTTTTGCACCCAGGTCCATGTCTCGTGGCCCTCTATCAGAATCCAGAGTTTTGAGAAGATTGGAGAAACTTAATTTTTCACCCCCCGAAAAAAAACACAAGGGGTAACACTGTCATTTTTTTTTCTGGTCAAAACTTTAAGTTTCAATATCTCAGCTCTGGAAGGGTCTAGAGCCTCAATTTTTGCACCCAGGTCCATGTCTCGTGGCCCTCTATCAGAATCCAGAGTTTTGAGAAGATTGGAGAAACTTAATTTTTCACCCCCCGAAAAAAAACATAAGGGGTAACACTGTCATTTTTTTTTTTTCTGGTCAAAACTTTAAGTTTCAATATCTCAGCTCTGGAAGGGTCTAGAGCCTCAATTTTTGCACCCAGGTCCATGTCTCGTGGCCCTCTATCAGAATCCAGAGTTTTGAGAAGATTGGAGAAACTTAATTTTTCACCCCCCGAAAAAAAAAACATAAGGGGTAACACTGTCATTTTTTTTTTCTGGTCAAAACTTTAAGTTTCAATATCTCAGCTCTGGAAGGGTCTAGAGCCTCAATTTTTGCACCCAGGTCCATGTCTCGTGGCCCTCTATCAGAATCCAGAGTTTTGAGAAGATTGGAGAAACTTAATTTTTCACCCCCCGAAAAAAAACATAAGGGGTAACACTGTCATTTTTTTTTTCTGGTCAAAACTTTAAGTTTCAATATCTCAGCTCTGGAAGGGTCTAGAGCCTCAATTTTTGCACCCAGGTCCATGTCTCGTGGCCCTCTATCAGAATCCAGAGTTTTGAGAAGATTGGAGAAACTTAATTTTTCACCCCCCGAAAAAAAACATAAGGGGTAACACTGTCATTTTTTTTTTTCTGGTCAAAACTTTAAGTTTCAATATCTCAGCTCTGGAAGGGTCTAGAGCCTCAATTTTTGCACCCAGGTCCATGTCTCGTGGCCCTCTATCAGAATCCAGAGTTTTGAGAAAATTGGAGAAACTTAATTTTTCACCCCCCGAAAAAAAACATAAGGGGTAACACTGTCATTTTTTTTTTCTGGTCAAAACTTTAAGTTTCAATATCTCAGCTCTGGAAGGGTCTAGAGCCTCAATTTTTGCACCCAGGTCCATGTCTCGTGGCCCTCTATCAGAATCCAGAGTTTTGAGAAGATTGGAGAAACTTAATTTTTCACCCCCCGAAAAAAACATAAGGGGTAACACTGTCATTTTTTTTTCTGGTCAAAACTTTAAGTTTCAATATCTCAGCTCTGGAAGGGTCTAGAGCCTCAATTTTTGCACCCAGGTCCATGTCTCGTGGCCCTCTATCAGAATCCAGAGTTTTGAGAAGATTGGAGAAACTTAATTTTTCACCCCCCGAAAAAAAACATAAGGGGTAACACTGTCATTTTTTTTTTCTGGTCAAAACTTTAAGTTTCAATATCTCAGCTCTGGAAGGGTCTAGAGCCTCAATTTTTGCACCCAGGTCCATGTCTCGTGGCCCTCTATCAGAATCCAGAGTTTTCAGAAGATTGGAGAAATTTAATTTTTCACCCCCCGAAAAAAAACATAAGGGGTAACACTGTCATTTTTTTTTCTGGTCAAAACTTTAAGTTTCAATATCTCAACTCTGGAAGGGTCTAGAGCCTCAATTTTTGCACCCAGGTCCATGTCTCGTGGCCCTCTATCAGAATCCAGAGTTTTGAGAAGATTGGAGAAACTTAATTTTTCACCCCCCGAAAAAAAACATAAGGGGTAACACTGTCATTTTTTTTTTCTGATCAAAACTTTAAGTTTCAATATCTCAGCTCTGGAAGGGTCTAGCCTCAATTTTTGCACCCAGGTCCATGTCTCGTGGCCCTCTATCAGAATCCAGAGTTTTGAGAAGATTGGAGAAACTTAATTTTTCACCCCCCGAAAAAAAACATAAGGGGTAACACTGTCATTTTTTTTTTCTGGTCAAAACTTTAAGTTTCAATATCTCAGCTCTGGAAGGGTCTAGAGCCTCAATTTTTGCACCCAGGTCCATGTTTCGTGGCCCTCTATCAGAATCCAGAGTTTTGAGAAGATTGGAGAAACTTAATTTTTCACCCCCCGAAAAAAAACATAAGGGGTAACACTGTCATTTTTTTTTTCTGGTCAAAACTTTAAGTTTCAATATCTCAGCTCTGGAAGGGTCTAGAGCCTCAATTTTTGCACCCAGGTCCATGTCTCGTGGCCCTCTATCAGAATCCAGAGTTTTGAGAAGATTGGAGAAACTTAATTTTTCACCCCCCGAAAAAAAAACATAAGGGGTAACACTGTCATTTTTTTTTTTTCTGGTCAAAAATGTAAGTTTCAATATCTCAGCTCTGGAAGGGTCTAGAGCCTCAATTTTTGCACCCAGGTCCATGTCTCGTGGCCCTCTATCAGAATCCAGAGTTTTGAGAAGATCGGAGAAACTTAATTTTTCACCCCCCCAAAAAAAACATAAGGGGTAACACTGTCATTTTTTTTTTCTGGTCAAAACTTTAAGTTTCAATATCTCAGCTCTGGAAGGGTCTAGAGCCTCAATTTTTGCACCCAGGTCCATGTCTCGTGGCCCTCTATCAGAATCCAGAGTTTTGAGAAGATCGGAGAAACTTAATTTTTCACCCCCCGAAAAAAAACATAAGGGGTAACACTGTCATTTTTTTTTTCTGGTCAAAACTTTAAGTTTCAAAATCTCAGCTCTGGATGGGTCTAGAGCCTCAATTTTTGCACCCAGGTCCATGTCTCGTGGCCCTCTATCAGAATCCAGAGTTTTGAGAAGATTGGAGAAACTTAATTTTTCACCCCCCGAAAAAAAACATAAGGGGTAACACTGTCATTTTTTTTTCTGGTCAAAACTTTAAGTTTCAATATCTCAGCTCTGGAAGGGTCTAGAGCCTCAATTTTTGCACCCAGGTCCATGTCTCGTGGCCCTCTATCAGAATCCAGAGTTTTGAGAAGATCGGAGAAACTTAATTTTTCACCCCCCGAAAAAAAACATAAGGGGTAACACTGTCATTTTTTTTTTTTCTGGTCAAAACTTTAAGTTTCAATATCTCAGCTCTGGATGGGTCTAGAGCCTCAATTTTTGCACCCAGGTCCATGTCTCGTGGCCCTCTATCAGAATCCAGAGTTTTGAGAAGATTGGAGAAACTTAATTTTTCACCCCCCGAAAAAAAACATAAGGGGTAACACTGTCATTTTTTTTTTCTGGTCAAAACTTTAAGTTTCAATATCTCAGCTCTGGAAGGGTCTAGAGCCTCAGTTTTTGCACCCAGGTCCATGTCTCGTGGCCCTCTATCAGAATCCAGAGTTTTGAGAAGATTGGAGAAACTTAATTTTTCACCCCCCGAAAAAAAACACAAGGGGTAACACTGTCATTTTTTTTTCTGGTCAAAACTTTAAGTTTCAATATCTCAGCTCTGGAAGGGTCTAGAGCCTCAATTTTTGCACCCAGGTCCATGTCTCGTGGCCCTCTATCAGAATCCAGAGTTTTGAGAAGATTGGAGAAACTTAATTTTTCACCCCCCGAAAAAAAACATAAGGGGTAACACTGTCATTTTTTTTTTCTGGTCAAAACTTTAAGTTTCAATATCTCAGCTCTGGAAGGGTCTAGAGCCTCAATTTTTGCACCCAGGTCCATGTCTCGTGGCCCTCTATCAGAATCCAGAGTTTTGAGAAGATTGGAGAAACTTAATTTTTCACCCCCCGAAAAAAAAAAACATAAGGGGTAACACTGTCATTTTTTTTTTCTGGTCAAAACTTTAAGTTTCAATATCTCAGCTCTGGAAGGGTCTAGAGCCTCAATTTTTGCACCCAGGTCCATGTCTCGTGGCCCTCTATCAGAATCCAGAGTTTTGAGAAGATTGGAGAAACTTAATTTTTCACCCCCCGAAAAAAAACATAAGGGGTAACACTGTCATTTTTTTTTCTGGTCAAAACTTTAAGTTTCAATATCTCAGCTCTGGAAGGGTCTAGAGCCTCAATTTTTGCACCCAGGTCCATGTCTCGTGGCCCTCTATCAGAATCCAGAGTTTTGAGAAGATTGGAGAAACTTAATTTTTCACCCCCCGTAAAAAAACATAAGGGGTAACACTGTCATTTTTTTTCTGGTCAAAACTTTAAGTTTCAATATCTCAGCTCTGGAAGGGTCTAGAGCCTCAATTTTTGCACCCAGGTCCATGTTTCGTGGCCCTCTATCAGAATCCAGAGTTTTGTGAAGATTGGAGAAACTTAATTTTTCACCCCCCGAAAAAAAACACAAGGGGTAACACTGTCATTTTTTTTTTCTGGTCAAAACTTTAAGTTTCAATATCTCAGCTCTGGAAGGGTCTAGAGCCTCAATTTTTGCACCCAGGTCCATGTCTCGTGGCCCTCTATCAGAATCCAGAGTTTTGAGAAGATTGGAGAAACTTAATTTTTCACCCCCCGAAAAAAAACATAAGGGGTAACACTGTCATTTTTTTTTCTGGTCAAAACTTTAAGTTTCAATATCTCAGCTCTGGAAGGGTCTAGAGCCTCAATTTTTGCACCTAGGTCCATGTCTCGTGGCCCTCTATCAGAATCCAGAGTTTTGAGAAGATTGGAGAAACTTAATTTTTCACCCCCCGAAAAAAAAACATAAGGGGTAACACTGTCATTTTTTTTTCTGGTCAAAACTTTAAGTTTCAATATCTCAGCTCTGGAAGGGTCTAGAGCCTCAATTTTTGCACCCAGGTCCATGTCTCGTGGCCCTCTATCAGAATCCAGAGTTTTGAGAAGATTGGAGAAACTTAATTTTTCACCCCCCGAAAAAAAACATAAGGGGTAACACTGTCATTTTTTTTTTCTGATCAAAACTTTAAGTTTCAATATCTCAGCTCTGGAAGGGTCTAGAGCCTCAATTTTTGCACCCAGGTCCATGTCTCGTGGCCCTCTATCAGAATCCAGAGTTTTGAGAAGATTGGAGAAACTTAATTTTTCACCCCCCCGAAAAAAAACATAAGGGGTAACACTGTCATTTTTTTTTTCTGGTCAAAACTTTAAGTTTCAATATCTCAGCTCTGGAAGGGTCTAGAGCCTCAATTTTCGCACCCAGGTCCATGTCTCGTGGCCCTCTATCAGAATCCAGAGTTTTGAGAAGATTGGAGAAACTTAATTTTTCACCCCCCGAAAAAAAACATAAGGGGTAACACTGTCATTTTTTTTTCTGGTCAAAACTTTAAGTTTCAATATCTCAGCTCTGGAAGGGTCTAGAGCCTCAATTTTTGCACCCAGGTCCATGTCTCGTGGCCCTCTATCAGAATCCAGAGTTTTGAGAAGATCGGAGAAACTTAATTTTTCACCCCCCGAAAAAAAACATAAGGGGTAACACTGTCATTTTTTTTTCTGGTCAAAACTTTAAGTTTCAATATCTCAGCTCTGGAAGGGTCTAGAGCCTCAATTTTTGCACCCAGGTCCATGTCTCGTGGCCCTCAATCAGAATCCAGAGTTTTGAGAAGATTGGAGAAACTTAATTTTTCACCCCCCGAAAAAAACATAAGGGGTAACACTGTCATTTTTTTTTTTCTGGTCAAAACTTTAAGTTTCAATATCTCAGCTCTGGAAGGGTCTAGAGCCTCAATTTTTGCACCCAGGTCCATGTCTCGTGGCCCTCTATCAGAATCCAGAGTTTTGAGAAGATTGGAGAAACTTAATTTTTCACCCCCCGAAAAAAAAAAACATAAGGGGTAACACTGTCATTTTTTTTTTCTGGTCAAAACTTTAAGTTTCAATATCTCAGCTCTGGAAGGGTCTAGAGCCTCAATTTTTGCACCCAGGTCCATGTCTCGTGGCCCTCTATCAGAATCCAGAGTTTTGAGAAGATCGGAGAAACTTAATTTTTCACCCCCCGAAAAAAAAACATAAGGGGTAACACTGTCATTTTTTTTTTCTGGTCAAAACTTTAAGTTTCAATATCTCAGCTCTGGAAGGGTCTAGAGCCTCAATTTTTGCACCCAGGTCCATGTCTCGTGGCCCTCTATCAGAATCCAGAGTTTTGAGAAGATTGGAGAAACTTAATTTTTCACCCCCCGAAAAAAAACATAAGGGGTAACACTGTCATTTTTTTTTTCTGGTCAAAACTTTAAGTTTCAATATCTCAGCTCTGGAAGGGTCTAGAGCCTCAATTTTTGCACCCAGGTCCATGTCTCGTGGCCCTCTATCAGAATCCAGAGTTTTGATAAGATTGGAGAAACTTAATTTTTCACCCCCCGAAAAAAACATAAGGGGTAACACTGTCATTTTTTTTTCTGGTCAAAACTTTAAGTTTCAATATCTCAGCTCTGGAAGGGTCTAGAGCCTCAATTTTTGCACCCAGGTCCATGTCTCGTGGCCCTCTATCAGAATCCAGAGTTTTGAGAAGATCGGAGAAACTTAATTTTTCACCCCCCGAAAAAAAACATAAGGGGTAACACTGTCATTTTTTTTTTCTGGTCAAAACTTTAAGTTTCAATATCTCAGCTCTGGAAGGGTCTAGAGCCTCAATTTTTGCACCCAGGTCCATGTCTCGTGGCCCTCTATCAGAATCCAGAGTTTTGAGAAGATTGGAGAAACTTAATTTTTCACCCCCCGAAAAAAAACATAAGGGGTAACACTATCATTTTTTTTTTCTGGTCAAAACTTTAAGTTTCAATATCTCAGCTCTGGAAGGGTCTAGAGCCTCAATTTTTGCACCCAGGTCCATGTCTCGTGGCCCTCTATCAGAATCCAGAGTTTTGAGAAGATTGGAGAAGCTTAATTTTTCACCCCCCGAAAAAAAACATAAGGGGTAACACTGTCATTTTTTTTTCTGGTCAAAACTTTAAGTTTCAATATCTCAGCTCTGGAAGGGTCTAGAGCCTCAATTTTTGCACCCAGGTCCATGTCTCGTGGCCCTCTATCAGAATCCAGAGTTTTGAGAAGATTGGAGAAACTTAATTTTTCACCCCCCGAAAAAAAACATAAGGGGTAACACTGTCATTTTTTTTTCTGGTCAAAACTTTAAGTTTCAATATCTCAGCTCTGGAAGGGTCTAGAGCCTCAATTTTTGCACCCAGGTCCATGTCTCGTGGCCCTCTATCAGAATCCAGAGTTTTGAGAAGATTGGAGAAACTTAATTTTTCACCCCCCGAAAAAAAAACATAAGGGGTAACACTGTCATTTTTTTTCTGGTCAAAACTTTAAGTTTCAATATCTCAGCTCTGGAAGGGTCTAGAGCCTCAATTTTTGCACCCAGGTCCATGTCTCGTGGCCCTCTATCAGAATCCAGAGTTTTGAGAAGATTGGAGAAACTTAATTTTTCACCCCCCGAAAAAAAACATAAGGGGTAACACTGTCATTTTTTTTTTCTGGTCAAAACTTTAAGTTTCAATATCTCAGCTCTGGAAGGGTCTAGAGCCTCAATTTTTGCACCCAGGTCCATGTCTCGTGGCCCTCTATCAGAATCCAGAGTTTTGAGAAGATTGGAGAAACTTAATTTTTCAGCCCCCGAAAAAAAACATAAGGGGTAACACTGTCATTTTTTTTTTTCTGGTCAAAACTTTAAGTTTCAATATCTCAGCTCTGGAAGGGTCTAGAGCCTCAATTTTTGCACCCAGGTCCATGTCTCGTGGCCCTCTATCAGAATCCAGAGTTTTGTGAAGATTGGAGAAACTTAATTTTTCACCCCCCGAAAAAAAACACAAGGGGTAACACTGTCATTTTTTTTTTCTGGTCAAAACTTTAAGTTTCAATATCTCAGCTCTGGAAGGGTCTAGAGCCTCAATTTTTGCACCCAGGTCCATGTCTCGTGGCCCTCTATCAGAAT
Organism: Cyprinella venusta; assembly: GCA_038021265.1. NCBI lineage: Eukaryota > Metazoa > Chordata > Actinopteri > Cypriniformes > Leuciscidae > Cyprinella > Cyprinella venusta. The sequence continues at coordinate 18,010,202 of CM075879.1, forward strand.
CCAGAGTTTTGAGAAGATTGGAGAAACTTAATTTTTCACCCCCTGAAAAAAAACATAAGGGGTAACACTGTCATTTTTTTTTCTGGTCAAAACTTTAAGTTTCAATATCTCAGCTCTGGAAGGGTCTAGAGCCTCAATTTTTGCACCCAGGTCCATGTCTCGTGGCCCTCTATCAGAATCCAGAGTTTTGAGAAGATTGGAGAAACTTAATTTTTCACCCCCCGAAAAAAAACATAAGGGGTAACACTGTCATTTTTTTTTCTGGTCAAAACTTTAAGTTTCAATATCTCAGCTCTGGAAGGGTCTAGAGCCTCAATTTTTGCACCCAGGTCCATGTCTCGTGGCCCTCTATCAGAATCCAGAGTTTTGAGAAGATTGGAGAAACTTAATTTTTCACCCCCCGAAAAAAAACATAAGGGGTAACACTGTCATTTTTTTTTCTGATCAAAACTTTAAGTTTCAATATCTCAGCTCTGGAAGGGTCTAGAGCCTCAATTTTTGCACCCAGGTCCATGTCTCGTGGCCCTCTATCAGAATCCAGAGTTTTGAGAAGATTGGAGAAACTTAATTTTTCACCCCCCGAAAAAAAACATAAGGGGTAACACTGTCATTTTTTTTTTCTGGTCAAAACTTTAAGTTTCAATATCTCAGCTCTGGAAGGGTCTAGAGCCTCAATTTTTGCACCCAGGTCCATGTCTCGTGGCCCTCTATCAGAATCCAGAGTTTTGAGAAGATTGGAGAAACTTAATTTTTCACCCCCCGAAAAAAAACACAAGGGGTAACACTGTCATTTTTTTTTTTCTGGTCAAAACTTTAAGTTTCAATATCTCAGCTCTGGAAGGGTCTAGAGCCTCAATTTTTGCACCCAGGTCCATGTCTCGTGGCCCTCTATCAGAATCCAGAGTTTTGAGAAGATTGGAGAAACTTAATTTTTCACCCCCCGAAAAAAAACATAAGGGGTAACACTGTCATTTTTTTTTCTGGTCAAAACTTTAAGTTTCAATATCTCAGCTCTGGAAGGGTCTAGAGCCTCAATTTTTGCACCCAGGTCCATGTCTCGTGGCCCTCTATCAGAATCCAGAGTTTTGAGAAGATTGGAGAAACTTAATTTTTCACCCCCCCCGAAAAAAAAACATAAGGGGTAACACTGTCATTTTTTTTTCTGGTCAAAACTTTAAGTTTCAATATCTCAGCTCTGGAAGGGTCTAGAGCCTCAATTTTTGCACCCAGGTCCATGTCTCGTGGCCCTCTATCAGAATCCAGAGTTTTGAGAAGATTGGAGAAATTTAATTTTTCACCCCCCGAAAAAAAACATAAGGGGTAACACTGTCATTTTTTTTTCTGGTCAAAACTTTAAGTTTCAATATCTCAACTCTGGAAGGGTCTAGAGCCTCAATTTTTGCACCCAGGTCCATGTCTCGTGGCCCTCTATCAGAATCCAGAGTTTTGAGAAGATTGGAGAAACTTAATTTTTCACCCCCCGAAAAAAAACATAAGGGGTAACACTGTCATTTTTTTTTTCTGATCAAAACTTTAAGTTTCAATATCTCAGCTCTGGAAGGGTCTAGAGCCTCAATTTTTGCACCCAGGTCCATGTCTCGTGGCCCTCTATCAGAATCCAGAGTTTTGTGAAGATTGGAGAAACTTAATTTTTCACCCCCCGAAAAAAAACACAAGGGTTAACACTGTCATTTTTTTTTTCTGGTCAAAACTTTAAGTTTCAATATCTCAGCTCTGGAAGGGTCTAGAGCCTCAATTTTTGCACCCAGGTCCATGTCTCGTGGCCCTCTATCAGAATCCAGAGTTTTGAGAAGATTGGAGAAACTTAATTTTTCACCCCCCGAAAAAAAACATAAGGGGTAACACTGTCATTTTTTTTTTCTGGTCAAAACTTTAAGTTTCAATATCTCAGCTCTGGAAGGGTCTAGAGCCTCAATTTTTGCACCCAGGTCCATGTCTCGTGGCCCTCTATCAGAATCCAGAGTTTTGAGAAGATTGGAGAAACTTAATTTTTCACCCCCTGAAAAAAAACATAAGGGGTAACACTGTCATTTTTTTTTCTGGTCAAAACTTTAAGTTTCAATATCTCAGCTCTGGAAGGGTCTAGAGCCTCAATTTTTGCACCCAGGTCCATGTCTCGTGGCCCTCTATCAGAATCTAGAGTTTTGAGAAGATTGGAGAAACTTAATTTTTCACCCCCCGAAAAAAAACATAAGGGGTAACACTGTCATTTTTTTTTCTGGTCAAAACTTTAAGTTTCAATATCTCAGCTCTGGAAGGGTCTAGAGCCTCAATTTTTGCACCCAGGTCCATGTCTCGTGGCCCTCTATCAGAATCCAGAGTTTTGAGAAGATTGGAGAAACTTAATTTTTCACCCCCCGAAAAAAAAACATAAGGGGTAACACTATCATTTTTTTTTTCTGGTCAAAACTTTAAGTTTCAATATCTCAGCTCTGGAAGGGTCTAGAGCCTCAATTTTTGCACCCAGGTCCATGTCTCGTGGCCCTCTATCAGAATCCAGAGTTTTGAGAAGATTGGAGAAACTTAATTTTTCACCCCCCGAAAAAAAACATAAGGGGTAACACTATCATTTTTTTTTTCTGGTCAAAACTTTAAGTTTCAATATCTCAGCTCTGGAAGGGTCTAGAGCCTCAATTTTTGCACCCAGGTCCATGTCTCGTGGCCCTCTATCAGAATCCAGAGTTTTGAGAAGATTGGAGAAGCTTAATTTTTCACCCCCCGAAAAAAAACATAAGGGGTAACACTGTCATTTTTTTTTTCTGGTCAAAACTTTAAGTTTCAATATCTCAGCTCTGGAAGGGTCTAGAGCCTCAATTTTTGCACCCAGGTCCATGTCTCGTGGCCCTCTATCAGAATCCAGAGTTTTGAGAAGATTGGAGAAACTTAATTTTTCACCCCCCGAAAAAAAACATAAGGGGTAACACTGTCATTTTTTTTTCTGGTCAAAACTTTAAGTTTCAATATCTCAGCTCTGGAAGGGTCTAGAGCCTCAATTTTTGCACCCAGGTCCATGTCTCGTGGCCCTCTATCAGAATCCAGAGTTTTGAGAAGATTGGAGAAACTTAATTTTTCACCCCCCGAAAAAAAAACATAAGGGGTAACACTGTCATTTTTTTTCTGGTCAAAACTTTAAGTTTCAATATCTCAGCTCTGGAAGGGTCTAGAGCCTCAATTTTTGCACCCAGGTCCATGTCTCGTGGCCCTCTATCAGAATCCAGAGTTTTGAGAAGATTGGAGAAACTTAATTTTTCACCCCCCGAAAAAAAACATAAGGGGTAACACTGTCATTTTTTTTTCTGGTCAAAACTTTAAGTTTCAATATCTCAGCTCTGGAAGGGTCTAGAGCCTCAATTTTTGCACCCAGGTCCATGTCTCGTGGCCCTCTATCAGAATCCAGAGTTTTGAGAAGATTGGAGAAACTTAATTTTTCAGCCCCCGAAAAAAAACATAAGGGGTAACACTGTCATTTTTTTTTTTCTGGTCAAAACTTTAAGTTTCAATATCTCAGCTCTGGAAGGGTCTAGAGCCTCAATTTTTGCACCCAGGTCCATGTCTCGTGGCCCTCTATCAGAATCCAGAGTTTTGTGAAGATTGGAGAAACTTAATTTTTCACCCCCCGAAAAAAAACACAAGGGGTAACACTGTCATTTTTTTTTTCTGGTCAAAACTTTAAGTTTCAATATCTCAGCTCTGGAAGGGTCTAGAGCCTCAATTTTTGCACCCAGGTCCATGTCTCGTGGCCCTCTATCAGAATCCAGAGTTTTGAGAAGATTGGAGAAACTTAATTTTTCACCCCCTGAAAAAAAACATAAGGGGTAACACTGTCATTTTTTTTTCTGGTCAAAACTTTAAGTTTCAATATCTCAGCTCTGGAAGGGTCTAGAGCCTCAATTTTTGCACCCAGGTCCATGTCTCGTGGCCCTCTATCAGAATCCAGAGTTTTGAGAAGATTGGAGAAACTTAATTTTTCACCCCCCGAAAAAAAACATAAGGGGTAACACTGTCATTTTTTTTTCTGGTCAAAACTTTAAGTTTCAATATCTCAGCTCTGGAAGGGTCTAGAGCCTCAATTTTTGCACCCAGGTCCATGTCTCGTGGCCCTCTATCAGAATCCAGAGTTTTGAGAAGATTGGAGAAACTTAATTTTTCACCCCCCGAAAAAAAACATAAGGGGTAACACTGTCTTTTTTTTTTCTGATCAAAACTTTAAGTTTCAATATCTCAGCTCTGGAAGGGTCTAGAGCCTCAATTTTTGCACCCAGGTCCATGTCTCGTGGCCCTCTATCAGAATCCAGAGTTTTGAGAAGATTGGAGAAACTTAATTTTTCACCCCCCGAAAAAAAACATAAGGGGTAACACTGTCATTTTTTTTTTCTGGTCAAAACTTTAAGTTTCAATATCTCAGCTCTGGAAGGGTCTAGAGCCTCAATTTTTGCACCCAGGTCCATGTCTCGTGGCCCTCTATCAGAATCCAGAGTTTTGAGAAGATTGGAGAAACTTAATTTTTCACCCCCCGAAAAAAAACACAAGGGGTAACACTGTCATTTTTTTTTTCTGGTCAAAACTTTAAGTTTCAATATCTCAGCTCTGGAAGGGTCTAGAGCCTCAATTTTTGCACCCAGGTCCATGTCTCGTGGCCCTCTATCAGAATCCAGAGTTTTGAGAAGATTGGAGAAACTTAATTTTTCACCCCCCGAAAAAAAACATAAGGGGTAACACTGTCATTTTTTTTTCTGGTCAAAACTTTAAGTTTCAATATCTCAGCTCTGGAAGGGTCTAGAGCCTCAATTTTTGCACCCAGGTCCATGTCTCGTGGCCCTCTATCAGAATCCAGAGTTTTGAGAAGATTGGAGAAACTTAATTTTTCACCCCCCCCGAAAAAAAAACATAAGGGGTAACACTGTCATTTTTTTTTCTGGTCAAAACTTTAAGTTTCAATATCTCAGCTCTGGAAGGGTCTAGAGCCTCAATTTTTGCACCCAGGTCCATGTCTCGTGGCCCTCTATCAGAATCCAGAGTTTTGAGAAGATTGGAGAAATTTAATTTTTCACCCCCCGAAAAAAAACATAAGGGGTAACACTGTCATTTTTTTTTTCTGGTCAAAACTTTAAGTTTCAATATCTCAACTCTGGAAGGGTCTAGAGCCTCAATTTTTGCACCCAGGTCCATGTCTCGTGGCCCTCTATCAGAATCCAGAGTTTTGAGAAGATTGGAGAAACTTAATTTTTCACCCCCCGAAAAAAAACATAAGGGGTAACACTGTCATTTTTTTTTTCTGATCAAAACTTTAAGTTTCAATATCTCAGCTCTGGAAGGGTCTAGAGCCTCAATTTTTGCACCCAGGTCCATGTCTCGTGGCCCTCTATAAGAATCCAGAGTTTTGTGAAGATTGGAGAAACTTAATTTTTCACCCCCCGAAAAAAAACACAAGGGGTAACACTGTCATTTTTTTTTTCTGGTCAAAACTTTAAGTTTCAATATCTCAGCTCTGGAAGGGTCTAGAGCCTCAATTTTTGCACCCAGGTCCATGTCTCGTGGCCCTCTATCAGAATCCAGAGTTTTGAGAAGATTGGAGAAACTTAATTTTTCACCCCCCGAAAAAAAACATAAGGGGTAACACTGTCATTTTTTTTTCTGGTCAAAACTTTAAGTTTCAATATCTCAGCTCTGGAAGGGTCTAGAGCCTCAATTTTTGCACCCAGGTCCATGTCTCGTGGCCCTCTATCAGAATCCAGAGTTTTGAGAAGATTGGAGAAACTTAATTTTTCACCCCCTGAAAAAAAACATAAGGGGTAACACTGTCATTTTTTTTTCTGGTCAAAACTTTAAGTTTCAATATCTCAGCTCTGGAAGGGTCTAGAGCCTCAATTTTTGCACCCAGGTCCATGTCTCGTGGCCCTCTATCAGAATCTAGAGTTTTGAGAAGATTGGAGAAACTTAATTTTTCACCCCCCGAAAAAAAACATAAGGGGTAACACTGTCATTTTTTTTTTCTGGTCAAAACTTTAAGTTTCAATATCTCAGCTCTGGAAGGGTCTAGAGCCTCAATTTTTGCACCCAGGTCCATGTCTCGTGGCCCTCTATCAGAATCCAGAGTTTTGAGAAGATTGGAGAAACTTAATTTTTCACCCCCCGAAAAAAAAACATAAGGGGTAACACTGTCATTTTTTTTCTGGTCAAAACTTTAAGTTTCAATATCTCAGCTCTGGAAGGGTCTAGAGCCTCAATTTTTGCACCCAGGTCCATGTCTCGTGGCCCTCTATCAGAATCCAGAGTTTTGAGAAGATTGGAGAAACTTAATTTTTCACCCCCCGAAAAAAAACATAAGGGGTAACACTGTCATTTTTTTTTTCTGGTCAAAACTTTAAGTTTCAATATCTCAGCTCTGGAAGGGTCTAGAGCCTCAATTTTTGCACCCAGGTCCATGTCTCGTGGCCCTCTATCAGAATCCAGAGTTTTGAGAAGATTGGAGAAACTTAATTTTTCACCCCCCGAAAAAAAACATAAGGGGTAACACTGTCATTTTTTTTTTCTGGTCAAAACTTTAAGTTTCAATATCTCAGCTCTGGAAGGGTCTAGAGCCTCAATTTTTGCACCCAGGTCCATGTCTCGTGGCCCTCTATCAGAATCCAGAGTTTTCAGAAGATTGGAGAAATTTAATTTTTCACCCCCCGAAAAAAAACATAAGGGGTAACACTGTCATTTTTTTTCTGGTCAAAACTTTAAGTTTCAATATCTCAACTCTGGAAGGGTCTAGAGCCTCAATTTTTGCACCCAGGTCCATGTCTCGTGGCCCTCTATCAGAATCCAGAGTTTTGAGAAGATTGGAGAAACTTAATTTTTCACCCCCCGAAAAAAAACATAAGGGGTAACACTGTCATTTTTTTTTTCTGATCAAAACTTTAAGTTTCAATATCTCAGCTCTGGAAGGGTCTAGCCTCAATTTTTGCACCCAGGTCCATGTCTCGTGGCCCTCTATCAGAATCCAGAGTTTTGAGAAGATTGGAGAAACTTAATTTTTCACCTCCCGAAAAAAAACATAAGGGGTAACACTGTCATTTTTTTTTTCTGGTCAAAACTTTAAGTTTCAATATCTCAGCTCTGGAAGGGTCTAGAGCCTCAATTTTTGCACCCAGGTCCATGTTTCGTGGCCCTCTATCAGAATCCAGAGTTTTGAGAAGATTGGAGAAACTTAATTTTTCACCCCCCGAAAAAAAACATAAGGGGTAACACTGTCATTTTTTTTTTCTGGTCAAAACTTTAAGTTTCAATATCTCAGCTCTGGAAGGGTCTAGAGCCTCAATTTTTGCACCCAGGTCCATGTCTCGTGGCCCTCTATCAGAATCCAGAGTTTTGAGAAGATTGGAGAAACTTAATTTTTCACCCCCCGAAAAAAAAACATAAGGGGTAACACTGTCATTTTTTTTTTCTGGTCAAAAATGTAAGTTTCAATATCTCAGCTCTGGAAGGGTCTAGAGCCTCAATTTTTGCACCCAGGTCCATGTCTCGTGGCCCTCTATCAGAATCCAGAGTTTTGAGAAGATCGGAGAAACTTAATTTTTCACCCCCCAAAAAAAAACATAAGGGGTAACACTGTCATTTTTTTTTTTCTGGTCAAAACTTTAAGTTTCAATATCTCAGCTCTGGAAGGGTCTAGAGCCTCAATTTTTGCACCCAGGTCCATGTCTCGTGGCCCTCTATCAGAATCCAGAGTTTTGAGAAGATCGGAGAAACTTAATTTTTCACCCCCCGAAAAAAAACATAAGGGGTAACACTGTCATTTTTTTTTTCTGGTCAAAACTTTAAGTTTCAAAATCTCAGCTCTGGATGGGTCTAGAGCCTCAATTTTTGCACCCAGGTCCATGTCTCGTGGCCCTCTATCAGAATCCAGAGTTTTGAGAAGATTGGAGAAACTTAATTTTTCACCCCCCGAAAAAAAACATAAGGGGTAACACTGTCATTTTTTTTTTTCTGGTCAAAACTTTAAGTTTCAATATCTCAGCTCTGGAAGGGTCTAGAGCCTCAATTTTTGCACCCAGGTCCATGTCTCGTGGCCCTCTATCAGAATCCAGAGTTTTGAGAAGATTGGAGAAACTTAATTTTTCACCCCCCGAAAAAAAACACAAGGGGTAACACTGTCATTTTTTTTCTGGTCAAAACTTTAAGTTTCAATATCTCAGCTCTGGAAGGGTCTAGAGCCTCAATTTTTGCACCCAGGTCCATGTCTCGTGGCCCTCTATCAGAATCCAGAGTTTTGAGAAGATTGGAGAAACTTAATTTTTCACCCCCGAAAAAAAACATAAGGGGTAACACTGTCATTTTTTTTTTCTGGTCAAAACTTTAAGTTTCAATATCTCAGCTCTGGAAGGGTCTAGAGCCTCAATTTTTGCACCCAGGTCCATGTCTCGTGGCCCTCTATCAGAATCCAGAGTTTTGAGAAGATCGGAGAAACTTAATTTTTCACCCCCCGAAAAAAAACATAAGGGGTAACACTGTCATTTTTTTTTTCTGGTCAAAACTTTAAGTTTCAATATCTCAGCTCTGGATGGGTCTAGAGCCTCAATTTTTGCACCCAGGTCCATGTCTCGTGGCCCTCTATCAGAATCCAGAGTTTTGAGAAGATTGGAGAAACTTAATTTTTCACCCCCCGAAAAAAAACATAAGGGGTAACACTGTCATTTTTTTTTTTCTGGTCAAAACTTTAAGTTTCAATATCTCAGCTCTGGAAGGGTCTAGAGCCTCAGTTTTTGCACCCAGGTCCATGTCTCGTGGCCCTCTATCAGAATCCAGAGTTTTGAGAAGATTGGAGAAACTTAATTTTTCACCCCCCGAAAAAAAACACAAGGGGTAACACTGTCATTTTTTTTTCTGGTCAAAACTTTAAGTTTCAATATCTCAGCTCTGGAAGGGTCTAGAGCCTCAATTTTTGCACCCAGGTCCATGTCTCGTGGCCCTCTATCAGAATCCAGAGTTTTGAGAAGATTGGAGAAACTTAATTTTTCACCCCCCGAAAAAAAACATAAGGGGTAACACTGTCATTTTTTTTTTTCTGGTCAAAACTTTAAGTTTCAATATCTCAGCTCTGGAAGGGTCTAGAGCCTCAATTTTTGCACCCAGGTCCATGTCTCGTGGCCCTCTATCAGAATCCAGAGTTTTGAGAAGATTGGAGAAACTTAATTTTTCACCCCCCGAAAAAAAAAACATAAGGGGTAACACTGTCATTTTTTTTTTCTGGTCAAAACTTTAAGTTTCAATATCTCAGCTCTGGAAGGGTCTAGAGCCTCAATTTTTGCACCCAGGTCCATGTCTCGTGGCCCTCTATCAGAATCCAGAGTTTTGAGAAGATTGGAGAAACTTAATTTTTCACCCCCCGAAAAAAAACATAAGGGGTAACACTGTCATTTTTTTTTCTGGTCAAAACTTTAAGTTTCAATATCTCAGCTCTGGAAGGGTCTAGAGCCTCAATTTTTGCACCCAGGTCCATGTCTCGTGGCCCTCTATCAGAATCCAGAGTTTTGAGAAGATTGGAGAAACTTAATTTTTCACCCCCCGAAAAAAAACATAAGGGGTAACACTGTCATTTTTTTTTTCTGGTCAAAACTTTAAGTTTCAATATCTCAGCTCTGGAAGGGTCTAGAGCCTCAATTTTTGCACCCAGGTCCATGTCTCGTGGCCCTCTATCAGAATCCAGAGTTTTGAGAAAATTGGAGAAACTTAATTTTTCACCCCCCGAAAAAAAACATAAGGGGTAACACTGTCATTTTTTTTTTTCTGGTCAAAACTTTAAGTTTCAATATCTCAGCTCTGGAAGGGTCTAGAGCCTCAATTTTTGCACCCAGGTCCATGTCTCGTGGCCCTCTATCAGAATCCAGAGTTTTGAGAAGATTGGAGAAACTTAATTTTTCACCCCCCGAAAAAAACATAAGGGGTAACACTGTCATTTTTTTTTTTCTGGTCAAAACTTTAAGTTTCAATATCTCAGCTCTGGAAGGGTCTAGAGCCTCAATTTTTGCACCCAGGTCCATGTCTCGTGGCCCTCTATCAGAATCCAGAGTTTTGAGAAGATTGGAGAAACTTAATTTTTCACCCCCCGAAAAAAAACATAAGGGGTAACACTGTCATTTTTTTTTTCTGGTCAAAACTTTAAGTTTCAATATCTCAGCTCTGGAAGGGTCTAGAGCCTCAATTTTTGCACCCAGGTCCATGTCTCGTGGCCCTCTATCAGAATCCAGAGTTTTGAGAAGATCGGAGAAACTTAATTTTTCACCCCCCGAAAAAAAACATAAGGGGTAACACTGTCATTTTTTTTTTCTGGTCAAAACTTTAAGTTTCAATATCTCAGCTCTGGAAGGGTCTAGAGCCTCAATTTTTGCACCCAGGTCCATGTCTCGTGGCCCTCTATCAGAATCCAGAGTTTTGAGAAGATTGGAGAAACTTAATTTTTCACCCCCCGAAAAAAAACATAAGGGGTAACATTGTCATTTTTTTTTTCTGATCAAAACTTTAAGTTTCAATATCTCAGCTCTGGAAGGGTCTAGAGCCTCAATTTTTGCACCCAGGTCCATGTCTCGTGGCCCTCTATCAGAATCCAGAGTTTTGAGAAGATTGGAGAAACTTAATTTTTCACCCCCCGAAAAAAAACATAAGGGGTAACACTGTCATTTTTTTTTCTGGTCAAAACTTTAAGTTTCAATATCTCAGCTCTGGAAGGGTCTAGAGCCTCAATTTTTGCACCCAGGTCCATGTCTCGTGGCCCTCTATCAGAATCCAGAGTTTTGAGAAGATTGGAGAAACTTAATTTTTCACCCCCCGAAAAAAAACATAAGGGGTAACACTGTCATTTTTTTTTTTCTGGTCAAAATTTTGAGTTTCAATATCTCAGCTCTGGAAGGGTCTACAGCCTCAATTTTTGCACCCAGGTCCATGTCTCGTGGCCCTCTATCAGAATCCAGAGTTTTGAGAAGATTGGAGAAACTTAATTTTTTCACCCCCCGAAAAAAAAAACATAAGGGGTAACACTGTCATTTTTTTTTCTGGTCAAAATTTTGAGTTTCAATATCTCAGCTCTGGAAGGGTCTACAGCCTCAATTTTTGCACCCAGGTCCATGTCTCGTGGCCCTCTATCAGAATCCAGAGTTTTGAGAAGATTGGAGAAACTTAATTTTTCACCCCCCGAAAAAAAAACGTAAGGGGTAACACTGTCATTTTTTTTCTGGTCAAAATTTTGAGTTTCAATATCACACTCGTGGCCCTCTGTCAGAATCCAGAGTTTTGAGAAGATTGGAGAAACTTAATTTTTCACCCCCCGAAAAAAAACGTAAGGGGTAACACTGTCATTTTTTTTTTCTGGTCAAAATTTTGAGTTTCAATATCTCAGCTCTGGAAGGGTCTACAGCCTCAATTTTTGCACCCAGGTCCATGTCTCGTGGCCCTCTATCAGAATCCAGAGTTTTGAGAAGATTGGAGAAACTTAATTTTTCACCCCCCGAAAAAAAACATAAGGGGTAACACTGTCATTTTTTTTTTCTGGTCAAAATTTTGAGTTTCAATATCTCAGCTCTGGAAGGGTCTACAGCCTCAGTTTTTGCACCCAGGTCCATGTCTCGTGGCCCTCTATCAGAATCCAGAGTTTTGAGAAGATTGGAGAAACTTAATTTTTCACCCCCCGAAAAAAAAAAACATAAGGGGTAACACTGTCATTTTTTTTTCTGGTCAAAATTTTGAGTTTCAATATCTCAGCTCTGGAAGGGTCTACAGCCTCAATTTTTGCACCCAGGTCCATGTCTCGTGGCCCTCTATCAGAATCCAGAGTTTTGAGAAGATTGGAGAAACTTAATTTTTCACCCCCCGAAAAAAAACACAAGGGGTAACACTGTCATTTTTTTTTTCTGGTCAAAACTTTAAGTTTCAATATCTCAGCTCTGGAAGGGTCTAGAGCCTCAATTTTTGCACCCAGGTCCATGTCTCGTGGCCCTCTATCAGAATCCAGAGTTTTGAGAAGATTGGAGAAACTTAATTTTTCACCCCCCGAAAAAAAACATAAGGGGTAACACTGTCATTTTTTTTTCTGGTCAAAACTTTAAGTTTCAATATCTCAGCTCTGGAAGGGTCTAGAGCCTCAATTTTTGCACCCAGGTCCATGTCTCGTGGCCCTCTATCAGAATCCAGAGTTTTGAGAAGATTGGAGAAACTTAATTTTTCACCCCCCCGAAAAAAAAACATAAGGGGTAACACTGTCATTTTTTTTTCTGGTCAAAACTTTAAGTTTCAATATCTCAGCTCTGGAAGGGTCTAGAGCCTCAATTTTTGCACCCAGGTCCATGTCTCGTGGCCCTCTATCAGAATCCAGAGTTTTGAGAAGATTGGAGAAATTTAATTTTTCACCCCCCGAAAAAAAACATAAGGGGTAACACTGTCATTTTTTTTTCTGGTCAAAACTTTAAGTTTCAATATCTCAACTCTGGAAGGGTCTAGAGCCTCAATTTTTGCACCCAGGTCCATGTCTCGTGGCCCTCTATCAGAATCCAGAGTTTTGAGAAGATTGGAGAAACTTAATTTTTCACCCCCCGAAAAAAAACATAAGGGGTAACACTGTCATTTTTTTTTTCTGATCAAAACTTTAAGTTTCAATATCTCAGCTCTGGAAGGGTCTAGAGCCTCAATTTTTGCACCCAGGTCCATGTCTCGTGGCCCTCTATAAGAATCCAGAGTTTTGTGAAGATTGGAGAAACTTAATTTTTCACCCCCCGAAAAAAAACACAAGGGGTAACACTGTCATTTTTTTTTTCTGGTCAAAACTTTAAGTTTCAATATCTCAGCTCTGGAAGGGTCTAGAGCCTCAATTTTTGCACCCAGGTCCATGTCTCGTGGCCCTCTATCAGAATCCAGAGTTTTGAGAAGATTGGAGAAACTTAATTTTTCACCCCCCGAAAAAAAACATAAGGGGTAACACTGTCATTTTTTTTTCTGGTCAAAACTTTAAGTTTCAATATCTCAGCTCTGGAAGGGTCTAGAGCCTCAATTTTTGCACCCAGGTCCATGTCTCGTGGCCCTCTATCAGAATCCAGAGTTTTGAGAAGATTGGAGAAACTTAATTTTTCACCCCCTGAAAAAAAACATAAGGGGTAACACTGTCATTTTTTTTTCTGGTCAAAACTTTAAGTTTCAATATCTCAGCTCTGGAAGGGTCTAGAGCCTCAATTTTTGCACCCAGGTCCATGTCTCGTGGCCCTCTATCAGAATCTAGAGTTTTGAGAAGATTGGAGAAACTTAATTTTTCACCCCCCGAAAAAAAACATAAGGGGTAACACTGTCATTTTTTTTTCTGGTCAAAACTTTAAGTTTCAATATCTCAGCTCTGGAAGGGTCTAGAGCCTCAATTTTTGCACCCAGGTCCATGTCTCGTGGCCCTCTATCAGAATCCAGAGTTTTGAGAAGATTGGAGAAACTTAATTTTTCACCCCCCGAAAAAAAAACATAAGGGGTAACACTGTCATTTTTTTTCTGGTCAAAACTTTAAGTTTCAATATCTCAGCTCTGGAAGGGTCTAGAGCCTCAATTTTTGCACCCAGGTCCATGTCTCGTGGCCCTCTATCAGAATCCAGAGTTTTGAGAAGATTGGAGAAACTTAATTTTTCACCCCCCGAAAAAAAACATAAGGGGTAACACTGTCATTTTTTTTTTCTGGTCAAAACTTTAAGTTTCAATATCTCAGCTCTGGAAGGGTCTAGAGCCTCAATTTTTGCACCCAGGTCCATGTCTCGTGGCCCTCTATCAGAATCCAGAGTTTTGAGAAGATTGGAGAAACTTAATTTTTCACCCCCCGAAAAAAAACATAAGGGGTAACACTGTCATTTTTTTTTTCTGGTCAAAACTTTAAGTTTCAATATCTCAGCTCTGGAAGGGTCTAGAGCCTCAATTTTTGCACCCAGGTCCATGTCTCGTGGCCCTCTATCAGAATCCAGAGTTTTCAGAAGATTGGAGAAATTTAATTTTTCACCCCCCGAAAAAAAACATAAGGGGTAACACTGTCATTTTTTTTCTGGTCAAAACTTTAAGTTTCAATATCTCAACTCTGGAAGGGTCTAGAGCCTCAATTTTTGCACCCAGGTCCATGTCTCGTGGCCCTCTATCAGAATCCAGAGTTTTGAGAAGATTGGAGAAACTTAATTTTTCACCCCCCGAAAAAAAACATAAGGGGTAACACTGTCATTTTTTTTTTCTGATCAAAACTTTAAGTTTCAATATCTCAGCTCTGGAAGGGTCTAGCCTCAATTTTTGCACCCAGGTCCATGTCTCGTGGCCCTCTATCAGAATCCAGAGTTTTGAGAAGATTGGAGAAACTTAATTTTTCACCCCCCGAAAAAAAACATAAGGGGTAACACTGTCATTTTTTTTTTCTGGTCAAAACTTTAAGTTTCAATATCTCAGCTCTGGAAGGGTCTAGAGCCTCAATTTTTGCACCCAGGTCCATGTTTCGTGGCCCTCTATCAGAATCCAGAGTTTTGAGAAGATTGGAGAAACTTAATTTTTCACCCCCCGAAAAAAAACATAAGGGGTAACACTGTCATTTTTTTTTTCTGGTCAAAACTTTAAGTTTCAATATCTCAGCTCTGGAAGGGTCTAGAGCCTCAATTTTTGCACCCAGGTCCATGTCTCGTGGCCCTCTATCAGAATCCAGAGTTTTGAGAAGATTGGAGAAACTTAATTTTTCACCCCCCGAAAAAAAAACATAAGGGGTAACACTGTCATTTTTTTTTTCTGGTCAAAAATGTAAGTTTCAATATCTCAGCTCTGGAAGGGTCTAGAGCCTCAATTTTTGCACCCAGGTCCATGTCTCGTGGCCCTCTATCAGAATCCAGAGTTTTGAGAAGATCGGAGAAACTTAATTTTTCACCCCCCAAAAAAAAACATAAGGGGTAACACTGTCATTTTTTTTTTCTGGTCAAAACTTTAAGTTTCAATATCTCAGCTCTGGAAGGGTCTAGAGCCTCAATTTTTGCACCCAGGTCCATGTCTCGTGGCCCTCTATCAGAATCCAGAGTTTTGAGAAGATCGGAGAAACTTAATTTTTCACCCCCCGAAAAAAAACATAAGGGGTAACACTGTCATTTTTTTTTTCTGGTCAAAACTTTAAGTTTCAAAATCTCAGCTCTGGATGGGTCTAGAGCCTCAATTTTTGCACCCAGGTCCATGTCTCGTGGCCCTCTATCAGAATCCAGAGTTTTGAGAAGATTGGAGAAACTTAATTTTTCACCCCCCGAAAAAAAACATAAGGGGTAACACTGTCATTTTTTTTTCTGGTCAAAACTTTAAGTTTCAATATCTCAGCTCTGGAAGGGTCTAGAGCCTCAATTTTTGCACCCAGGTCCATGTCTCGTGGCCCTCTATCAGAATCCAGAGTTTTGAGAAGATTGGAGAAACTTAATTTTTCACCCCCCGAAAAAAAACACAAGGGGTAACACTGTCATTTTTTTTCTGGTCAAAACTTTAAGTTTCAATATCTCAGCTCTGGAAGGGTCTAGAGCCTCAATTTTTGCACCCAGGTCCATGTCTCGTGGCCCTCTATCAGAATCCAGAGTTTTGAGAAGATTGGAGAAACTTAATTTTTCACCCCCGAAAAAAAACATAAGGGGTAACACTGTCATTTTTTTTTTCTGGTCAAAACTTTAAGTTTCAATATCTCAGCTCTGGAAGGGTCTAGAGCCTCAATTTTTGCACCCAGGTCCATGTCTCGTGGCCCTCTATCAGAATCCAGAGTTTTGAGAAGATCGGAGAAACTTAATTTTTCACCCCCCGAAAAAAAACATAAGGGGTAACACTGTCATTTTTTTTTCTGGTCAAAACTTTAAGTTTCAATATCTCAGCTCTGGATGGGTCTAGAGCCTCAATTTTTGCACCCAGGTCCATGTCTCGTGGCCCTCTATCAGAATCCAGAGTTTTGAGAAGATTGGAGAAACTTAATTTTTCACCCCCCGAAAAAAAACATAAGGGGTAACACTGTCATTTTTTTTTTTCTGGTCAAAACTTTAAGTTTCAATATCTCAGCTCTGGAAGGGTCTAGAGCCTCAGTTTTTGCACCCAGGTCCATGTCTCGTGGCCCTCTATCAGAATCCAGAGTTTTGAGAAGATTGGAGAAACTTAATTTTTCACCCCCCGAAAAAAAACACAAGGGGTAACACTGTCATTTTTTTTTCTGGTCAAAACTTTAAGTTTCAATATCTCAGCTCTGGAAGGGTCTAGAGCCTCAATTTTTGCACCCAGGTCCATGTCTCGTGGCCCTCTATCAGAATCCAGAGTTTTGAGAAGATTGGAGAAACTTAATTTTTCACCCCCCGAAAAAAAACATAAGGGGTAACACTGTCATTTTTTTTTTTCTGGTCAAAACTTTAAGTTTCAATATCTCAGCTCTGGAAGGGTCTAGAGCCTCAATTTTTGCACCCAGGTCCATGTCTCGTGGCCCTCTATCAGAATCCAGAGTTTTGAGAAGATTGGAGAAACTTAATTTTTCACCCCCCGAAAAAAAAAACATAAGGGGTAACACTGTCATTTTTTTTTTCTGGTCAAAACTTTAAGTTTCAATATCTCAGCTCTGGAAGGGTCTAGAGCCTCAATTTTTGCACCCAGGTCCATGTCTCGTGGCCCTCTATCAGAATCCAGAGTTTTGAGAAGATTGGAGAAACTTAATTTTTCACCCCCCGAAAAAAAACATAAGGGGTAACACTGTCATTTTTTTTTCTGGTCAAAACTTTAAGTTTCAATATCTCAGCTCTGGAAGGGTCTAGAGCCTCAATTTTTGCACCCAGGTCCATGTCTCGTGGCCCTCTATCAGAATCCAGAGTTTTGAGAAGATTGGAGAAACTTAATTTTTCACCCCCCGAAAAAAAACATAAGGGGTAACACTGTCATTTTTTTTTTCTGGTCAAAACTTTAAGTTTCAATATCTCAGCTCTGGAAGGGTCTAGAGCCTCAATTTTTGCACCCAGGTCCATGTCTCGTGGCCCTCTATCAGAATCCAGAGTTTTGAGAAAATTGGAGAAACTTAATTTTTCACCCCCCGAAAAAAAACATAAGGGGTAACACTGTCATTTTTTTTTTCTGGTCAAAACTTTAAGTTTCAATATCTCAGCTCTGGAAGGGTCTAGAGCCTCAATTTTTGCACCCAGGTCCATGTCTCGTGGCCCTCTATCAGAATCCAGAGTTTTGAGAAGATTGGAGAAACTTAATTTTTCACCCCCCGAAAAAAACATAAGGGGTAACACTGTCATTTTTTTTTTCTGGTCAAAACTTTAAGTTTCAATATCTCAGCTCTGGAAGGGTCTAGAGCCTCAATTTTTGCACCCAGGTCCATGTCTCGTGGCCCTCTATCAGAATCCAGAGTTTTGAGAAGATTGGAGAAACTTAATTTTTCACCCCCCGAAAAAAAACATAAGGGGTAACACTGTCATTTTTTTTTTCTGGTCAAAACTTTAAGTTTCAATATCTCAGCTCTGGAAGGGTCTAGAGCCTCAATTTTTGCACCCAGGTCCATGTCTCGTGGCCCTCTATCAGAATCCAGAGTTTTGAGAAGATCGGAGAAACTTAATTTTTCACCCCCCGAAAAAAAACATAAGGGGTAACACTGTCATTTTTTTTTTCTGGTCAAAACTTTAAGTTTCAATATCTCAGCTCTGGAAGGGTCTAGAGCCTCAATTTTTGCACCCAGGTCCATGTCTCGTGGCCCTCTATCAGAATCCAGAGTTTTGAGAAGATTGGAGAAACTTAATTTTTCACCCCCCGAAAAAAAACATAAGGGGTAACATTGTCATTTTTTTTTTCTGATCAAAACTTTAAGTTTCAATATCTCAGCTCTGGAAGGGTCTAGAGCCTCAATTTTTGCACCCAGGTCCATGTCTCGTGGCCCTCTATCAGAATCCAGAGTTTTGAGAAGATTGGAGAAACTTAATTTTTCACCCCCCGAAAAAAAACATAAGGGGTAACACTGTCATTTTTTTTTCTGGTCAAAACTTTAAGTTTCAATATCTCAGCTCTGGAAGGGTCTAGAGCCTCAATTTTTGCACCCAGGTCCATGTCTCGTGGCCCTCTATCAGAATCCAGAGTTTTGAGAAGATTGGAGAAACTTAATTTTTCACCCCCCGAAAAAAAACATAAGGGGTAACACTGTCATTTTTTTTTCTGGTCAAAACTTTAAGTTTCAATATCTCAGCTCTGGAAGGGTCTAGAGCCTCAATTTTTGCACCCAGGTCCATGTCTCGTGGCCCTCTATCAGAATCCAGAGTTTTGAGAAGATTGGAGAAACTTAATTTTTCACCCCCTGAAAAAAAACATAAGGGGTAACACTGTCATTTTTTTTTCTGGTCAAAACTTTAAGTTTCAATATCTCAGCTCTGGAAGGGTCTAGAGCCTCAATTTTTGCACCCAGGTCCATGTCTCGTGGCCCTCTATCAGAATCTAGAGTTTTGAGAAGATTGGAGAAACTTAATTTTTCACCCCCCGAAAAAAAACATAAGGGGTAACACTGTCATTTTTTTTTCTGGTCAAAACTTTAAGTTTCAATATCTCAGCTCTGGAAGGGTCTAGAGCCTCAATTTTTGCACCCAGGTCCATGTCTCGTGGCCCTCTATCAGAATCCAGAGTTTTGAGAAGATTGGAGAAACTTAATTTTTCACCCCCCGAAAAAAAAACATAAGGGGTAACACTGTCATTTTTTTTCTGGTCAAAACTTTAAGTTTCAATATCTCAGCTCTGGAAGGGTCTAGAGCCTCAATTTTTGCACCCAGGTCCATGTCTCGTGGCCCTCTATCAGAATCCAGAGTTTTGAGAAGATTGGAGAAACTTAATTTTTCACCCCCCGAAAAAAAACATAAGGGGTAACACTGTCATTTTTTTTTTCTGGTCAAAACTTTAAGTTTCAATATCTCAGCTCTGGAAGGGTCTAGAGCCTCAATTTTTGCACCCAGGTCCATGTCTCGTGGCCCTCTATCAGAATCCAGAGTTTTGAGAAGATTGGAGAAACTTAATTTTTCACCCCCCGAAAAAAAACATAAGGGGTAACACTGTCATTTTTTTTTTCTGGTCAAAACTTTAAGTTTCAATATCTCAGCTCTGGAAGGGTCTAGAGCCTCAATTTTTGCACCCAGGTCCATGTCTCGTGGCCCTCTATCAGAATCCAGAGTTTTCAGAAGATTGGAGAAATTTAATTTTTCACCCCCCGAAAAAAAACATAAGGGGTAACACTGTCATTTTTTTTCTGGTCAAAACTTTAAGTTTCAATATCTCAACTCTGGAAGGGTCTAGAGCCTCAATTTTTGCACCCAGGTCCATGTCTCGTGGCCCTCTATCAGAATCCAGAGTTTTGAGAAGATTGGAGAAACTTAATTTTTCACCCCCCGAAAAAAAACATAAGGGGTAACACTGTCATTTTTTTTTTCTGATCAAAACTTTAAGTTTCAATATCTCAGCTCTGGAAGGGTCTAGCCTCAATTTTTGCACCCAGGTCCATGTCTCGTGGCCCTCTATCAGAATCCAGAGTTTTGAGAAGATTGGAGAAACTTAATTTTTCACCCCCCGAAAAAAAACATAAGGGGTAACACTGTCATTTTTTTTTTCTGGTCAAAACTTTAAGTTTCAATATCTCAGCTCTGGAAGGGTCTAGAGCCTCAATTTTTGCACCCAGGTCCATGTTTCGTGGCCCTCTATCAGAATCCAGAGTTTTGAGAAGATTGGAGAAACTTAATTTTTCACCCCCCGAAAAAAAACATAAGGGGTAACACTGTCATTTTTTTTTTCTGGTCAAAACTTTAAGTTTCAATATCTCAGCTCTGGAAGGGTCTAGAGCCTCAATTTTTGCACCCAGGTCCATGTCTCGTGGCCCTCTATCAGAATCCAGAGTTTTGAGAAGATTGGAGAAACTTAATTTTTCACCCCCCGAAAAAAAAACATAAGGGGTAACACTGTCATTTTTTTTTTCTGGTCAAAAATGTAAGTTTCAATATCTCAGCTCTGGAAGGGTCTAGAGCCTCAATTTTTGCACCCAGGTCCATGTCTCGTGGCCCTCTATCAGAATCCAGAGTTTTGAGAAGATCGGAGAAACTTAATTTTTCACCCCCCAAAAAAAAACATAAGGGGTAACACTGTCATTTTTTTTTTCTGGTCAAAACTTTAAGTTTCAATATCTCAGCTCTGGAAGGGTCTAGAGCCTCAATTTTTGCACCCAGGTCCATGTCTCGTGGCCCTCTATCAGAATCCAGAGTTTTGAGAAGATCGGAGAAACTTAATTTTTCACCCCCCGAAAAAAAACATAAGGGGTAACACTGTCATTTTTTTTTTCTGGTCAAAACTTTAAGTTTCAAAATCTCAGCTCTGGATGGGTCTAGAGCCTCAATTTTTGCACCCAGGTCCATGTCTCGTGGCCCTCTATCAGAATCCAGAGTTTTGAGAAGATTGGAGAAACTTAATTTTTCACCCCCCGAAAAAAAACATAAGGGGTAACACTGTCATTTTTTTTTCTGGTCAAAACTTTAAGTTTCAATATCTCAGCTCTGGAAGGGTCTAGAGCCTCAATTTTTGCACCCAGGTCCATGTCTCGTGGCCCTCTATCAGAATCCAGAGTTTTGAGAAGATTGGAGAAACTTAATTTTTCACCCCCCGAAAAAAAACACAAGGGGTAACACTGTCATTTTTTTTCTGGTCAAAACTTTAAGTTTCAATATCTCAGCTCTGGAAGGGTCTAGAGCCTCAATTTTTGCACCCAGGTCCATGTCTCGTGGCCCTCTATCAGAATCCAGAGTTTTGAGAAGATTGGAGAAACTTAATTTTTCACCCCCGAAAAAAAACATAAGGGGTAACACTGTCATTTTTTTTTTCTGGTCAAAACTTTAAGTTTCAATATCTCAGCTCTGGAAGGGTCTAGAGCCTCAATTTTTGCACCCAGGTCCATGTCTCGTGGCCCTCTATCAGAATCCAGAGTTTTGAGAAGATCGGAGAAACTTAATTTTTCACCCCCCGAAAAAAAACATAAGGGGTAACACTGTCATTTTTTTTTCTGGTCAAAACTTTAAGTTTCAATATCTCAGCTCTGGATGGGTCTAGAGCCTCAATTTTTGCACCCAGGTCCATGTCTCGTGGCCCTCTATCAGAATCCAGAGTTTTGAGAAGATTGGAGAAACTTAATTTTTCACCCCCCGAAAAAAAACATAAGGGGTAACACTGTCATTTTTTTTTTTCTGGTCAAAACTTTAAGTTTCAATATCTCAGCTCTGGAAGGGTCTAGAGCCTCAGTTTTTGCACCCAGGTCCATGTCTCGTGGCCCTCTATCAGAATCCAGAGTTTTGAGAAGATTGGAGAAACTTAATTTTTCACCCCCCGAAAAAAAACACAAGGGGTAACACTGTCATTTTTTTTTCTGGTCAAAACTTTAAGTTTCAATATCTCAGCTCTGGAAGGGTCTAGAGCCTCAATTTTTGCACCCAGGTCCATGTCTCGTGGCCCTCTATCAGAATCCAGAGTTTTGAGAAGATTGGAGAAACTTAATTTTTCACCCCCCGAAAAAAAACATAAGGGGTAACACTGTCATTTTTTTTTTCTGGTCAAAACTTTAAGTTTCAATATCTCAGCTCTGGAAGGGTCTAGAGCCTCAATTTTTGCACCCAGGTCCATGTCTCGTGGCCCTCTATCAGAATCCAGAGTTTTGAGAAGATTGGAGAAACTTAATTTTTCACCCCCCGAAAAAAAAAACATAAGGGGTAACACTGTCATTTTTTTTTCTGGTCAAAACTTTAAGTTTCAATATCTCAGCTCTGGAAGGGTCTAGAGCCTCAATTTTTGCACCCAGGTCCATGTCTCGTGGCCCTCTATCAGAATCCAGAGTTTTGAGAAGATTGGAGAAACTTAATTTTTCACCCCCCGAAAAAAAACATAAGGGGTAACACTGTCATTTTTTTTTCTGGTCAAAACTTTAAGTTTCAATATCTCAGCTCTGGAAGGGTCTAGAGCCTCAATTTTTGCACCCAGGTCCATGTCTCGTGGCCCTCTATCAGAATCCAGAGTTTTGAGAAGATTGGAGAAACTTAATTTTTCACCCCCCGAAAAAAAACATAAGGGGTAACACTGTCATTTTTTTTTTCTGGTCAAAACTTTAAGTTTCAATATCTCAGCTCTGGAAGGGTCTAGAGCCTCAATTTTTGCACCCAGGTCCATGTCTCGTGGCCCTCTATCAGAATCCAGAGTTTTGAGAAAATTGGAGAAACTTAATTTTTCACCCCCCGAAAAAAAACATAAGGGGTAACACTGTCATTTTTTTTTTTCTGGTCAAAACTTTAAGTTTCAATATCTCAGCTCTGGAAGGGTCTAGAGCCTCAATTTTTGCACCCAGGTCCATGTCTCGTGGCCCTCTATCAGAATCCAGAGTTTTGAGAAGATTGGAGAAACTTAATTTTTCACCCCCCGAAAAAAACATAAGGGGTAACACTGTCATTTTTTTTTTCTGGTCAAAACTTTAAGTTTCAATATCTCAGCTCTGGAAGGGTCTAGAGCCTCAATTTTTGCACCCAGGTCCATGTCTCGTGGCCCTCTATCAGAATCCAGAGTTTTGAGAAGATTGGAGAAACTTAATTTTTCACCCCCCGAAAAAAAACATAAGGGGTAACACTGTCATTTTTTTTTCTGGTCAAAACTTTAAGTTTCAATATCTCAGCTCTGGAAGGGTCTAGAGCCTCAATTTTTGCACCCAGGTCCATGTCTCGTGGCCCTCTATCAGAATCCAGAGTTTTGAGAAGATCGGAGAAACTTAATTTTTCACCCCCCGAAAAAAAACATAAGGGGTAACACTGTCATTTTTTTTTTCTGGTCAAAACTTTAAGTTTCAATATCTCAGCTCTGGAAGGGTCTAGAGCCTCAATTTTTGCACCCAGGTCCATGTCTCGTGGCCCTCTATCAGAATCCAGAGTTTTGAGAAGATTGGAGAAACTTAATTTTTCACCCCCCGAAAAAAAACATAAGGGGTAACATTGTCATTTTTTTTTTCTGATCAAAACTTTAAGTTTCAATATCTCAGCTCTGGAAGGGTCTAGAGCCTCAATTTTTGCACCCAGGTCCATGTCTCGTGGCCCTCTATCAGAATCCAGAGTTTTGAGAAGATTGGAGAAACTTAATTTTTCACCCCCCGAAAAAAAACATAAGGGGTAACACTGTCATTTTTTTTTCTGGTCAAAACTTTAAGTTTCAATATCTCAGCTCTGGAAGGGTCTAGAGCCTCAATTTTTGCACCCAGGTCCATGTCTCGTGGCCCTCTATCAGAATCCAGAGTTTTGAGAAGATTGGAGAAACTTAATTTTTCACCCCCCGAAAAAAAACATAAGGGGTAACACTGTCATTTTTTTTTTTCTGGTCAAAATTTTGAGTTTCAATATCTCAGCTCTGGAAGGGTCTACAGCCTCAATTTTTGCACCCAGGTCCATGTCTCGTGGCCCTCTATCAGAATCCAGAGTTTTGAGAAGATTGGAGAAACTTAATTTTTCACCCCCCGAAAAAAAAAACATAAGGGGTAACACTGTCATTTTTTTTTCTGGTCAAAATTTTGAGTTTCAATATCTCAGCTCTGGAAGGGTCTACAGCCTCAATTTTTGCACCCAGGTCCATGTCTCGTGGCCCTCTATCAGAATCCAGAGTTTTGAGAAGATTGGAGAAACTTAATTTTTCACCCCCCGAAAAAAAAACGTAAGGGGTAACACTGTCATTTTTTTTCTGGTCAAAATTTTGAGTTTCAATATCACACTCGTGGCCCTCTGTCAGAATCCAGAGTTTTGAGAAGATTGGAGAAACTTAATTTTTCACCCCCCGAAAAAAAACGTAAGGGGTAACACTGTCATTTTTTTTTTCTGGTCAAAATTTTGAGTTTCAATATCTCAGCTCTGGAAGGGTCTACAGCCTCAATTTTTGCACCCAGGTCCATGTCTCGTGGCCCTCTATCAGAATCCAGAGTTTTGAGAAGATTGGAGAAACTTAATTTTTCACCCCCCGAAAAAAAACATAAGGGGTAACACTGTCATTTTTTTTTTCTGGTCAAAATTTTGAGTTTCAATATCTCAGCTCTGGAAGGGTCTACAGCCTCAGTTTTTGCACCCAGGTCCATGTCTCGTGGCCCTCTATCAGAATCCAGAGTTTTGAGAAGATTGGAGAAACTTAATTTTTCACCCCCCGAAAAAAAAAAACATAAGGGGTAACACTGTCATTTTTTTTTCTGGTCAAAATTTTGAGTTTCAATATCTCAGCTCTGGAAGGGTCTACAGCCTCAATTTTTGCACCCAGGTCCATGTCTCGTGGCCCTCTATCAGAATCCAGAGTTTTGAGAAGATTGGAGAAACTTAATTTTTCACCCCCCGAAAAAAAAACGTAAGGGGTAACACTGTCATTTTTTTTCTGGTCAAAATTTTGAGTTTCAATATCACACTCGTGGCCCTCTGTCAGAATCCAGAGTTTTGAGAAGATTGGAGAAACTTAATTTTTCACCCCCCGAAAAAAAACGTAAGGGGTAACACTGTCATTTTTTTTTTTCTGGTCAAAATTTTGAGTTTCAATATCTCAGCTCTGGAAGGGTCTACAGCCTCAATTTTTGCACCCAGGTCCATGTCTCGTGGCCCTCTATCAGAATCCAGAGTTTTGAGAAGATTGGAGAAACTTAATTTTTCACCCCCCGAAAAAAACATAAGGGGTAACACTGTCATTTTTTTGTCTGGTCAAAATTTTGAGTTTCAATATCTCAGCTCTGGAAGGGTCTACAGCCTCAATTTTTGCACCCAGGTCCATGTCTCGTGGCCCTCTATCAGAATCCAGAGTTTTGAGAAGATTGGAGAAACTTAATTTTTCACCCCCTGAAAAAAAACATAAGGGGTAACACTGTCATTTTTTTTCTGGTCAAAATTTTGAGTTTCAATATCTCAGCTCTGGAAGGGTCTACAGCCTCAATTTTTGCACCCAGGTCCATGTCTCGTGGCCCTCTATCAGAATCCAGAGTTTTGAGAAGATTGGAGAAACTTAATTTTTCACCCCCCGAAAAAAAACATAAGGGGTAACACTGTCATTTTTTTTTTCTGATCAAAATTTTGAGTTTCAATATCTCAGCTCTGGAAGGGTCTACAGCCTCAATTTTTGCACCCAGGTCCATGTCTCGTGGCCCTCTATCAGAATCCAGAGTTTTGAGAAGATTGGAGAAACTTAATTTTTCACCCCCCGAAAAAAAAAACATAAGGGGTAACACTGTCATTTTTTTTTCTGGTCAAAATTTTGAGTTTCAATATCTCAGCTCTGGAAGGGTCTACAGCCTCAGTTTTTGCACCCAGGTCCATGTCTCAGGGCCCTCTATCAGAATCCAGAGTTTTGAGAAGATTGGAGAAACTTAATTTTTCACCCCCCGAAAAAAAAACGTAAGGGGTAACACTGTCATTTTTTTTCTGGTCAAAATTTTGAGTTTCAATATCACATTCGTGGCCCTCTGTCAGAATCCAGAGTTTTGAGAAGATTGGAGAAACTTAATTTTTCACCCCCCGAAAAAAAACGTAAGGGGTAACACTGTCTTTTTTTTCTGGTCAAAATTTTGAGTTTCAATATCTCAGCTCTGGAAGGGTCTAGAGCCTCAATTTTTGCACCCAGGTCCATGTCTCGTGGCCCTCTATCAGAATCCAGAGTTTTGAGAAGATTGGAGAAACTTAATTTTTCACCCCCCGAAAAAAACGTAAGGGGTAACACTGTCATTTTTTTTTCTGTTCAAAATTTTGAGTTTCAATAACTCAGCTCTGGAAGGGTCTACAGCCTCAATTTTTGCACCCAGGTCCATGTCTCGTGGCCCTCTATCAGAATCCAGAGTTTTGAGAAGATTGGAGAAACTTAATTTTTCACCCCCCGAAAAAAAAACGTAAGGGGTAACACTGTCATTTTTTTTCTGGTCAAAATTTTGAGTTTCAATATCACACTCGTGGCCCTCTGTCAGAATCCAGAGTTTTGAGAAGATTGGAGAAACTTAATTTTTCACCCCCCGAAAAAAAACATAAGGGGTAACACTGTCATTTTTTTTCTGGTCAAAATTTTGAGTTTCAATATCTCAGCTCTGGAAGGGTCTACAGCTTCAATTTTTGCACCCAGGTCCATGTCTCGTGGCCCTCTATCAGAATCCAGAGTTTTGAGAAGATTGGAGAAACTTAATTTTTCACCCCCCGAAAAAAAACATAAGGGGTAACACCACAGCAAATTTGAAAGTGTTAAATTAACACACGCAGTGTTAAAATTAACCCACACTAAATAGAGTTAAACTTACACTTTAAATCGTGTTACTTTTTTTTCACTTGCTTAGTGTAAAAAAAACACTGTTAGTGTTCACCGTTAACACCATTAGTGTCCCTCCACCCCCACCCCCCCCCCCCCCCCCCCCCTCATTTACACTAAGTTAGTGTTGAAATAACACTGGGTGTGTCAATATCTTAACACCAAGAGATTTATTTCAGCACTGATATAGTTTTCATACAAAACCCTGATTAAGGTAATTGTGTAATCAGTATTTGACTAAAAAAATGCCTATGTGCATTCAGTTAAATCAGTCAACACACTGCATCAGTTTGAATTTTTATTTAACAGATGCAGCAATTACACCAGCACAAACAACACTCGCCATCAACATTCACCATCTACCCAAAACACTGCAGATCAAAAGGCCAGTTTAACTTCAAGTTGTTGGCTTTTACAAGTTCAATCAACTCACAGTCTCTGTACTTTAAATGCATGATAATGTTCTGAAAAATGTTCTGTGAAAAGTTTGTCGACAATAAAATACAGACTCTCTGAGACATGGTCTGCATGAAGGTGAAGAAGTTGACCAGGGCTTCCTCTTAGGACAAGTTGAAGATATAGTGAACAAAGTTCAAAGGCACTTAAGGAGCTGGTTCCAGAACAGCATTAAGTAAGGTTCCAGTAAGGCACTTGTCTACAGCGACGTAAAAGTGGTCAATCCTGCCCTTGATCCTTCCTGATCCCAGAAAAAATGCCTGGTGGTCCTTCCTCCCACTGAGAAGGCCTTCAATACTGGTGCAAGACTGAAAAAAATAAATAAACGTAGATTAAACATACAAGAAAAAAAATATTACAAGTTAAATGATTAATGCATTAAACTTGGTGCTGGTAACTTGCTCAAATTCAAATGAACTAAAAAAAATATTTAAAAAAATAAATAAACTATGACACACCGTAACCCAATTTGTGCCTGACAAAACCAGTTGGTATCATGCTTTGTGTATTACGAATAAAAGTAAAAGATAACCATTAAAAGGAATCCCTGCCTCCCACCACCACCAGAAAAACAAACAAAAACATTTGCTGAAAATTCTGTCATTACACACACACACACAGGTTTTTCCAAACCTGTATTAATTTGTATTGCTGAAAAAAAATAAAAATGTTTTGAAGAATGTAAACATGCTGCTCTCTTCAAAATATCTTCCTTTGTGCTCAGCAGTACAAAGAAATATATACAGGTTTGGAACAACCTGAGGGTGAAATTTTTGGGTGAAATATCTTTATGCTTGTCAGGTCAGAGACAAAATGTGCAGAGGGTTCAGTCCAAAGGACCTGAAAAAAAAAACCACTGCATTTTAGGGTTTAAAACCCAAATCCAATGTTGAGGATGCATGGGATTTTCTACAGTCTGAGTTTACACAAGTAATTGACAGACACGCTCCTTGGAAAAAAATGAAGGTAAAGGGAAGACACCTGCCATGGATAAGCACAGACCTTATTAGTCTCTTTAAGCAGAGGGACAAGGCTTGGGCTATATATCGTAAGTCAACGAGAAATGATGATTGGGATTCATATAGGCATTTAAGAAACATCTCTAAGACAATGACCCGCAATGCAAAATCCAATTATTATAAAGAATGTCTCTCTAATAATTTTAAAAATCCTAAACAATTTTGGAACAGTTTAAAAACTATAATAAACACTTCAGATAAAAATCCTATTAGTCAATTAAGAGATGGCAATATAATAATTTCTGACTCTCTATCTATTGCCCAAGTGTTCGGTCAACATTTTTCTTCTGTCTGCTCCGACCCAATAATGAATGTTTCTTATACTGAGAGCTTTAAGAACATCTCTTTGGCCTGTCAAAGTACCTTTTCCTTTACTAAAATAACTCCTACTAATGTGTTAAATGCTATCAATCAATTAAGTCTGAGCAGTGGTGCAGGACTTGATGCGATTGAATCTAGATATATTAAGTTGGCTTCTCATATTCTCATGTTTCCATTAGCAGATTTGATTAATATGTCCTTGTCTACTTCTGAGATACCAGTTATCTGGAAATATTCACGTATAACTCCATTTTACAAAGGGGGTGACAGTCTTGATCCCAATAATTACAGACCTATATCAATAATTTGTTCTATTGCTAAAATATTCGAGAAAATAATATTTAATCAGTTATCACAATATCTTGAAATTAATAAGATCCTTTCACCATTTCAATCTGGTTTTAGACCTAATCACTCAACAACTACTGCTCTTCTAAAATCTACTAATGATGTGTTCTCAGCATCTGATACTGGCAATCTTACAGGGGCTATTTTTATTGATCTTAAAAAAGCTTTTGATTTTGTGGATCACTATCTACTTCTAGATAAGTTGCATTCAATTGGTTTATCTCGAAATGCGTTATTATGGTTTAACTCTTATTTACATAATAGAAAACAATGTGTTATTGTTAAAGGTAGCAGGTCTGATTTATTTGTTCAAGAAAGAGGAGTACCCCAAGGTTCAACATTGGGTCCATTACTTTTCTCTATCTTTATTAACGATTTGCCTTTAATTTGTACTAATTCCTCTGTTCAACTTTATGCAGATGATACTGTCATTTATACGTCTAATTCTCATTTATTGAAAATTCAAATTGATCTTCAATTGGATTTTAGATTATAACAAAAATGGCTGTTATCTAATAAACTATTGCTTAATAAAACTAAATCCTACACTATGGTTTTTGGTACAAGATATACTCTTAAAACAAAAACGAATAATTTAACTATTACATGTAATGATGGTACCTCTTTGAATGAGGTCGATAAAGTCAAATACTTGGGTTTATGGCTTGACTCTGAACTGACATTTAAATCTCACATTGACTATCTTCTTCACAAAATTAATTTTGCTACCTGTGTTTTATTTCGGTCCAGAAATTGTTTTACACTGAGTGTTAGGAAGAAACTTGCCACACAACTGATATTGCCATTTTTGACTATGCTGATGTTGTTTATCAAAACGCATCTAAAACTAGTCTTCTTCCACTTAACACAGCATATAATAAACTCTGCAGATTCTCTCTTGGATGTTCTTATAATACTCATCACTGTGTAATGTATAACTTACTTAAATGGCCCTCACTCAAAACAAGAAGACATATACACTGGCTGCAACTTGTATTTAAATGTGTACATTTCAACTATCCTCAATATCTAAAAAGGTTTCTGATACCATATTTTTCAATTCATAATCTTAGGCATTCTACACACTATTTCTTTTTCACTCCTATAGTCAAAAAAGCAATAGGACAGAGAGCTTTTATGTTTAAGGCTCCTTCAGACTGGAATAAATTACCTGTAAATATACGATCTTTAACATCATTTCACATATTTAAAAATAGTTTGTCTTCTTATTTTGAACTAAATTGCTCATGTTTCAGATGATACTTCATATGTGTATAATACAGTATGTGTATACATATATATATATATATGTCACTCTATTCTCTGCTTTTGCTGGCAACCAATTGTTCACAGCCTCTGTGTGGCTATTTAGTGGTTGTATTTATCTAAATACTTAACTCTTTTTTTTTTTCTTTTTTTTTTTTGTGTGTGTGTTTGTGGTAGTGTGATGCTCATGGTATTGTTTATGTCTTAGTATTGTACTGTGTTTGATTTGTCATTTGTTCTGTATTGTACATAGGACCCCCTCGAAAACGAGATGATCCATCTCAAGGGGTTTATCCTATTCAATAAACTTATATATATATATATATATATATATATATATATATATATATATATATATATATATATATATATAAAACCTGAGGGTGAAATTTTTGGGTGAACTATCTTTATGCTTGTCAGGTCAGAGACAAAATGTGCAGAGGGTTCAGTCCAAAGGACCTGAAAAAAACCCCCACTGCATTTTAGGGTTTAAAACCCAAATCCTAATTGAAATGTTCAAGACTTACAACGATATTGTAAGTCTTACCTTATGGAAATGCACAAGTCTGTCAACAGCCTCTGTTGGAAGGTCTTCTTCCTCAGAGGAGGCAGGAGATGCAACAGCAGCAGAACAGATGACACGTCACTGTCCCAATCTGAATAAGTAGATGTTAAGCGATTGGTGGGCAATTTAAAAAAATAAAAAAATAAAGATTTAGTGTTCACAACAAGAAACAAGAGCAAATATGAAATTATGAATTCTTCACAAATCATACCAACCGTTTTCAGATCCTTGTCCACCTGCTGCATTGAAAAGACATCGCATTTCTGCTGTTGAAGTAAGAGACTTGGCTTCGTTGATGATCTTTTGCTTGAATGCCGTCTCCCATCTCTTAGAAAACATGTTGGATGTTTCAGCATTGACCAGCATAGCAAAGTCCTGGTAAATCAAATGACAAAGCATATTACAGGATTGCTAAGATGTTAAAGTTTTAGTTGTCTGGTATTCTTCAAGCACTTCCACACCAACAGATTTTTTTTCCAGTGCATCTCAGACAATCTGATTAAACATGACCACATACAGGTGAACACATGAAGACTAAAATGGTGAAAGAATTATAAGGACAAGTTAACCATAAGAAAAAAAAACAAACATACATACCCATTTAGAATTTTCGGCGTCTGTGCCAAGTGTTGCTGACCAGATTGCTGTTTGATTTTGCACTGCTCTCTCGGTCGTCTTCATGGTCAGTTGACGAGAGTGATGGAGTATCAGTGCATGTGCTGGGGTTGAGGATTTTGTGGGTGAAAACTCTTGACAGGGAAAAGCAAAACATAATTTTTATGTTTTCTCTAAAGGTATTCAATAAAATGGCTTCATCAAAATGTTATTTACTTGTGAAGAATGAATTTATCCTAATGTTTCAGAAAGCTTTTGGATTTCAAAAATGTATTTAATTTTTGTTCTGAACATTAAAAAAATTCTCAGAGGTTTGGAATGATATGAGGGCGAGTAAGTAATGACATTAATTTTTGGGTGAACCAACCCTTTAAAAATAAAAATAAGGATACATCCTTGTAAATTCTTATTCTGCTATATATAGATCCAGTTGACAATTAACCACCAGATCCTTTTGTCCACCTTTTCATCACTGGATTTCAAACTTCAGTTTCCCGTATTAGATATTAATTAACCCCAACATATCTGTAACAACATTCAATAAACTGATAAGAGAGCACTTAATTGTATATAGCTAATGTTGTAGCCTGGACTATTTTAGACAATGTTTGCATTATTAGCACGTCATTGCCATCTCATGATGAATCTCTTTTTGTCTGCTAAAGGTAAATGTGTTTCTGACTCAATTACATTTGTCCCCGGGATTACATCGAAGTCCTTAAAAGTATGTCTCAAGTGTTATTATAGACTTACCATCAGACAAACCAGCAGTAATATGTTCTTCAGGACATCTTACCGTTAGGCATAAATATGGACTGACTTCGATCACTTCACGGAGGATGTCCCTTTCTTTTGGTGTCCGTGTCAAAGACTTGAAGAGCTGCTTTTGTTGCCAAACCAAATTTGCTTTTAACTATAACATGACAAAAAAAATATTTATACACAGGTTTCATTAGTTAACACGGACTAAGAAATAATACTTTTACAGAATTTGTTAATAATCAATTTTCAAAAACATTATAAAAATCAAGTTAAACTATGAACTAAAATTAACAAAACAAGCAGTTCTACTTTTATTAACTAATCCTAAAGTTAGTAAGCACATTTATGCTAACAAGGAGACCTTATTGTAACATGTTGTTAACATGCACAAGTCATATAGCAATATTGTATAAGTCTTAAGTCATCTGGCAATATTGCAGCTAACAAAAAAAGGTCCCCAGAACGTCCCCTAAATGGCCTGTGCGAACGTCCCCCCGAACGTCCCCATGTGGAGTCCGCTTGATGTCCCGAGGACATTCGCGAAGAATTAAGCTCAAATTAACACCTGAATCAACACAT
This sequence comes from Cyprinella venusta, assembly GCA_038021265.1. Classification (NCBI taxonomy): domain Eukaryota; kingdom Metazoa; phylum Chordata; class Actinopteri; order Cypriniformes; family Leuciscidae; genus Cyprinella; species Cyprinella venusta. Next base: position 18,042,470 of record CM075879.1, read on the forward strand.
TTTAACTCTGAAAATTTAACACCGTAAAAAAAACTCTAAACTACACTGGATATTTTGCTGTGTAGAGCCTCCATTTTTGCACTCAGGTCTAAGTGTCATGGCCCTCTATCAGAATCCAGAGTTTTGAGAAGATTGGGGAAACTTAATTTTTTGCCAAAAAAATTAAAAAAAAGAAAAACATAAGGGGTAACACTGTTGTTGTTTTTTTTTTCTGGACAAAATTTTGAGTTTCGATATCTCAGCTCTGGAATGGTCTAGAGCCTCCATTTTTGCACTGAGGTCTAAGTGTCATGGCCCTCTATCAGAATCCAGAGTTTTGAGAAGATTGGTGAAACTTAATTTTTTGCCAAAAAAATAAAAAAACATAAGGGGTAACACTGTCGTTTTTTTTTTTTCAGGACAAAATTTTGAGTTTCGATATCTCAGCTCTGGAAGGGTCTAGAGTATCCATTTTTGCACTCAGGTCTAAGTGTCATGGCCCTCTATCAGAATCCAGAGTTTTGAGAAGATTGGGGAAACTTAATTTTTTGCCAAAAAAATTAAAAAAAAAACATAAGGGGTAACACTGTCTTTTTTTTTCTGGATAAAATTTTGAGTTTCAATTTCTCTCCTCTGGAAGGGTCTAGAGCCTCCATTTTTGCACACAGGTCTAAGTGTCATGGCCCTCTATCAGAATCCAGAGTTTTGAGAAGATTGGGGAAACTTAATTTTTTGCCAAAAAAATAAAAAAAACATAAGGGGTAACACTATCGTTTTTTTGTTTTTTTTTTGTTTTTTTTTCCTGGACAAAATTTTGAGTTTCGATATCTCAGCTCTGGAAGGGTCTAGAGCCTCCATTTTTGCACTCAGGTCTAAGTGTCATGGCCCTCTATCAGAATCCAGAGTTTTGAGAAGATTGGGGAAACTTAATTTTTTGCCAAAAAAATTAAAAAAAAGAAAAACATAAGGGGTAACACTGTTGTTGTTTTTTTTTTCTGGACAAAATTTTGAGTTTCGATATCTCAGCTCTGGAATGGTCTAGAGCCTCCATTTTTGCACTGAGGTCTAAGTGTCATGGCCCTCTATCAGAATCCAGAGTTTTGAGAAGATTGGTGAAACTTAATTTTTTGCCAAAAAAATAAAAAAACATAAGGGGTAACACTGTCGTTTTTTTTTTTTCAGGACAAAATTTTGAGTTTCGATATCTCAGCTCTGGAAGGGTCTAGAGTATCCATTTTTGCACTCAGGTCTAAGTGTCATGGCCCTCTATCAGAATCCAGAGTTTTGAGAAGATTGGGGAAACTTAATTTTTTGCCAAAAAAATTAAAAAAAAAACATAAGGGGTAACACTGTCTTTTTTTTTCTGGATAAAATTTTGAGTTTCAATTTCTCTCCTCTGGAAGGGTCTAGAGCCTCCATTTTTGCACACAGGTCTAAGTGTCATGGCCCTCTATCAGAATCCAGAGTTTTGAGAAGATTGGGGAAACTTAATTTTTTGCCAAAAAAATAAAAAAAACATAAGGGGTAACACTATCGTTTTTTTGTTTTTTTTTTGTTTTTTTTTCCTGGACAAAATTTTGAGTTTCGATATCTCAGCTCTGGAAGGGTCTAGAGCCTCCATTTTTGCACTCAGGTCTAAGTGTCATGGCCCTCTATCAGAATCCAGAGTTTTGAGAAGATTGGGGAAACTTAATTTTTTGCCAAAAAATAAAAAAAAACATAAGGGGTAACACTGTTGTTGTTGTTTTTTTCTGGACAAAATTTTGAGTTTCGATATCTCAGCTCTGGAAGGGTCTAGAGCCTCCATTTTTGCACTCAGGTCTAAGTGTCATGGCCCTCTATCAGAATCCAGAGTTTTGAGAAGATTGGGGAAACCTATTTTTTTGCCAAAAAAATAAAAAAAACATTAGGGGTAACACTGTCGTTTTTTTTTTTTTCTGGACAAAATTTTGAGTTTCGATATCTCAGCTCTGGAAGGGTCTAGAGTCTCAATTTTTGCACTCAGGTCTAAGTGTCATGGCCCTCTATCATAATCCAGACTTCTGAGAAGATTGGTGAAACTTAATTTTTTGCCAAAAAAAAAAAATAAAAAAACATAAGGGGTAACACTGTCGTTTTTTTTTTTTTTTCTGGACAAAATTTTGAGTTTCGATATCACAGCTCTGGAAGGGTCTCAGGTCTAAGTGTCATGGCCCTCTATCAGAATCCAGAGTTTTGAGAAGATTGGGGAAACTTAATTTTTTTGCCAAAAAATAAAAAAAATGTAAGGGGTAACAATGTCGTTTTTTTTTTCTGGTCAAAATTTTGAGTTTCGATATCTCAGCTCTGGAAGGGTCTAGAGTCTTCATTTTTGCACTCAGGTCTAAGTGTCATGGCCCTCTATCAGAATCCAGAGTTTTGAGAAGATTGGGGAAACTTAATTTTTTGCCAAAAAATAAAAAAAACTTAAGGGGTAACACTGTTGTTGTTTTTTTTTCTGGTCAAAATTTTGAGTTTCAATATCTCAGCTCTGGAAGGGTCTAGAGCCTCCATTTTTGCACTCAGGTCTAAGTGTCATGGCCCTCTATCAGAATCCAGAGATTTGAGAAGATTGGGGAAACTCAATTTTTTGCCAAAAATAAAAAAAAACATAAGGGGTAACACTGTCGTTTTTTTTTTTCTGGACAAAATTTTGAGTTTCGATATCTCAGCTCTGGAAGGGTCTAGAGCCTCCATTTTTGCACTCAGGTCTAAGTGTCATGGCCCTCAGAATCCAGAGTTTTGAGAAGATTGGGGAAACTTAATTTTTCGCCAAAAAAATAAAAAAAACATAAGGGGTAACACTGTCGTTTTTTTTCTGGACAAAATTTTGAGTTTCGATATCTCAGCTCTGGAAGTTTCTAGAGCCTCAATTTTTGCACTCAGGTCTAAGTCTCATGGCCCTCTATCAGAATCCAGAGTTTTGAGAAGATTGGGGAAACTTAATTTGAATTCATCACCAACGCGGATTTGACGTTTGCGCTTTGCGGTCGCTTTTTGACAAGGTTTATTAATTTTTTTTTATTTGAAGTGTACACATTTTTGCATTATTGTTACTAAACCTGAATGAAGGGAAAGCATTTTATTACATGTAATATTAAAATATACAGCAAATCTTTTATCACAGCTCAATCCACCTGGATCTGATCTCATGTCAATCTCTTATTTCAGTCTCCTGACTCAGTGATGCTGCAGCCCACGAGTTGTTTGTGGATTATTATGGATTAAAAAATGTAATTGTTTGGTCAAAAGTGTACGAAGAGCAGCATGACAGAGTATACTTTTTTGGACTTGAAAAATTTGATGAAAAATAAATAAACTATTTTAATTATGCTATAGGCCTATTATACTTTCAGTAACAATATTATTACAATAAATTGTAGTAGTTTTTTTAAGTTCTGAAAATATTTTAAACTAAATTCACAGGTCTCAACAGTTTAAAATATAAATGTGTTTAGCTGAAATATATGAAAACACACACACACACACACACACACACACACACACGCACGCACACACACACACACACACACACTTAGAAAAAAGGGTTCTATATATGTAGCATAGGGTTCTTTACTCAACTCCAAATGACATTTTATGCTAAAAAAGGTTCAATAATGACAAGAAAGAACCCTTTTGGCACAAAGGCTCTTTAAAGGCTATTATTCATTCATTTATTACATTATTCTGCAACATTTTGTAGTTGTTATTAAATTATTGTTTATTAAACTGTTGTAACTTAATATCACATTTTAATCATGCAGATTTTTGAAGGATAAAAACTGAAATGGCACTCCAGTTGTGTGATACTGATTAATAACATTTTTTAACCACCATATCTTGAATTTTGTGATCATTCACATGCATTGCATTTAAGGGGTTCCAAATACGTAGCGCTTTAGAACCTTTTAAGGTTCTATATAGAACCTTTTCTTCTAAGAGTGCACACACACACACACACACACACACACACATGTATATATATATATATATATATATATATATATATATAGGCCTATATGTTTATATTCATGAAAACCTGGATCTTTTAATCTTTTATATTCATGAAAACCTGGAAGATTTATTGCAAAATCTAAAAATATATATATATAATATAATAAGCTACATTTGTTAACTTTGAGTGTTTTTATGGACTGTACGAAGATATAGTTATCGTATAGTTAAAATGAAATTGGTCAAATTAAGACTTGAATGTCTTTATATGGGCTATGTGCACAACCGTTGTTTCGAACTTCCGCTTTTGTCAGAAGTCGGCATATCAGTTTCCGGTCTACGACTGGTCATACGCATCCACTAATAAACAAACAAGATGAATGCTGCTGTTGTGCGAAAAAAGAGTTCTTAAACACATCTAAGTTTCTAAGAACTGTAGATGGATCTAACGTCCGTTTCACACCCGTTTGCAGTGTTTGTTGCAGTGCAGGAGCGTGCTGTTAGTACGTTCACATATTATGATGCGATCATAATGCGTTTGCAGTGAATAACTGATCCGCGGCTGTACAACAAACACATACTTAATATTTTTATTTAAAGTCCAGAAGTTATGCTGCAACTTATTTTTAAAAACAAAAAGTTGTGTCAGCATTGCGATTCTTTATGCACGTTTAAACACAATTTAAACGATGTAAGTTAGGGCTATATTAGCTACCTATTACTCCATGCATTACTTATAAGTTGCTCAAGCAAGTGGTCAAATATTTGCTATATTAAAATCGCAAATAATTTAAAATAAAACTTGAAATTGACAAAGGCAAAGCGCAGTAACTACACATTTGGTCAAAAATGAGTTAAGACTTGTAATGGGCTTTATGACATGTGTTCTGTCTTGTGAAAACATATCTGGGTTAAATTATGTCCCATTTCGGAGATGCATTACCACATAATCTACCCATAACATGTTTTACTGGCTGGTAGGTATAAAAATTTTAAAGGCCTTTTTCCTCTTTGTTTCTTTGTTTGTGTAGTTACAGCACTTTGCCTTTGTAGGGCAGAATTAGATCTTGCATGTCACAAATGAATTGTTTTTCCACCTCCACGATTGTGTTCATTCTGTCGCCTGGTTGAAGTAAATTGCAGTTTTCCTTGATTAAATGTGCATTTATGGTGATATTACTACATTTTATTTAATTAAACGCATTTATGGTGAAATTACTACTTTTTTCAGGTCAATCTTTATCATTTTGACCACCAGCGTTTGCAGCACAGGAGAAATAGACTCGGTGTGTAAACGATCGCTGTGCTGCTGTTATATGTACCACATCAGTGAAAAGTGAAAGCCCTAACCTATATACATGGTGCGTTAGGAGACTGCTGTGTGGCACTTTGCTCTGCTTCAAGTCGCTAACAGCCGTTTGAGCTTCTACTGCTTCCTGATAAACACCAACCTTCGTTAGACATTTTGGGTGACGTGCAAAAAATAATAAGTGTTTGTTGTACAGCCGCGGATCGGTTATTCACTGGAATCGCATCATAATATGTGAACGTACAAACAGCACGCTCCTGCACCGCAACACACACTGCAAACGGGTGTGAAACGGACGTTAGATCCATCTACAGTTCTTAGAAACTTAGATGTGTTTAAGAACTCTTTTTTCGCACAACAGCAGCATTCATCTTGTTTGTTTATTAGTGGATGCAGATGACCAGTCGTAGACCGGAAACTGATATGCCGACTTCTGACAAAAGCGGAAGTTCGAAACTACGGTTGTGCACAGAGCCTATAGGCTAGCCTACAGTATTTCTGCTCTTGGAAATTAAAACACATACACAGGATTCAGGAGAAATGTTTTACTGATGTTCTAAGGGTACAATATTTATATTTAGTGCATTTCATGTCCATTTATAATCTTTACACGTCAGCTTAGATACTTGCATGGCTAAAAAACTGCTAATTTCAAGACGCTGACGTCACGTCAGGTCGTCACGTGGGTCAACCCGCTCAGTCAGAAGCTCAAAAGTACAACGCGTTCGGACAGACGTTCGGATAGACGTTCGGTCGGTCGGTCGGTCGAATGTTTGATTTTGGCACGGTTCAAGCGCCATAAACATCCCGGATATCTCTCCACTGGAGCGTGAGTGTAAGTTTTACGTTTGAGGGGGTTTTACCGTGACATCGACACTTTTTCCAAAGTGGACCATTTAGGCTGCTTCATTAAAAACGTGACATTTAGACGTTTTGTTTCAGCGTGGATCGAGACAAATGAATCCTTTTCACCTTGAAAATAATAAATGTTTTTTGCATTTTAAACAATAGACCATTTCTCAGTGATCGTCATCATCATCATCATCATCATCATCATCTTCCTCCGCTTATCCGGGGCCGGGTCGCGGGGGCAGCAGTCTAAGCAGAGATGCCCAGACTTCCCTCTCCCCCGACACTTCCTCCAGCTCTTCTGGGGGGATACCGAGGCGTTCCCAGGCCAGCTGGGAGACATAGTCTCTCCAGCGTGTCCTAGGTCTTCCCCGGGGCCTCCGCCCAGAATTTTGTTTTATTGACGATCACTGCCCCTCCTTGAACTGCCACCTTAACGTGGTGGAGGGGTTTGAGTACCCGAATGACCCTAGGAGCTATGTTGTCTGGGGCTATATGCCCCTGGTAGGGTCTCCCAAGGCAAACAGGTTCTAGGCGACGGGTCAGACTAAGAGCGGTTCAAAAACCCCATATGGCAGAGCTACATTCAAGGACCGTGACGTCGCCCGGTATGGCGCAGCCGGGGCCCCACCCTGGAGCCAGGCCCGGGGTTGGGGCTCGTATGCGAGCGCCTGGTGGCCGGGCCTCTCCCCACGGGGTCCGGCCGGGCTCAGCCCGAAGAAGCGACGTGGGACCGTCTTCCCGTGGGCTCACCACCTACAGGAGGAGCCATAAGGGGCCGGTGCAGAGAAGATCGGGCGGCAGTCGAAGGCAGGGGCCTCGGCGACCCGATCCCTGGACACGGAATCTGTGTGATCGTCAATAAAACAAAATTCCATTTTTCTTGGTTTAATGAAAACCAATAGGTCGTTATGGCAAGTTTCACGTTTGAGGAGGTTAAACCATGACATCTACACGTTTTCCAAAGTGGACCAACGTGATTATTTCACGTCTTGTCGTGATACCGGGTTGGAGAAATGTTGTTTTGGCCACTTTGCTTGATATAATCACAACAATTTAACATAAGCAAGAATGGGATTTGAACTCAAGTCTTCATGATTAGAGCCCAACATTTTATCAACTGAGCCACTGAGTCTGTTGAATTCAAGGGTTTATTGGATGGGTTTTTATTGCAGGTTTGGTTTTATTTGTTGGAAAAATAAATATAGAAATATAATTTGACACAAGAGGGCAGTATAGCCCTATGTATGGTTTTGAGTTTAAACAATCACTATCAGTTAAACCGTGACATCTACACGTTTTCCAAAGTGGACCAACGTGATTATTTCACGTCTTGTCGTGATACTGGTTGGGCACTGAAAAATATCTACGTTCATAGCTACACTGATTTTGACTTAACTGGTTTTTAATGTTAGCAGACAGACACCGACTGTATTATGTAACTAACGGTATGGGCTATATGCACGCATAAGTTCCGCATTTGACGCGAGGATGCTCGTCCATTTCCGGTTGTGGAGATTAAAGCGGAGGAAAACCGAGGGAAACAGGATTATGGCAGAGTCTTCAAAATTTACTGTCCTCCCGTCTTTGAAACGAAACGTTTAGATGTAATTTTATATAGCTATAGTTATGTCCATTTTAAAATAATTTTAAAAAGAAGCATAAACACAACGAGGGGTGACTGTTTTATCTGTTTTTGTGACTAACGTTTCTTTAGTATAACCATGGAGTATAAAATTCAATATAAATTTTCGGTATTGCATTGGACTCTATGATCGGCGGAAGTTATCGAGCATCCTTACACCTAAACCGGAAAAACCGCCGTGCATAGAGCCCATTGCTTTGACATCATCACAGACGGAGTCATAAGAGTTTGAATTGACACAATTCAACGGCTTGTGAAAAGGCACAGCTATATTATGCAGGCTGTGTGCATTTTTCTGTGTATTGACTGTTTTGAAACGTAGCCTATTTCATTGCCCCTGTACCTTTGTTATCGTGAAAAAAGCCAGGAAGTTTCGTTTTTAAAACTTGAGACTTTTAATATTATTAGGCCTATCTATCTTTCCCTTATACCTTCAGAGAGATTGATATCTTAATGAAATCTTTGATAAGATTTTACATCACAAGTAATTTTTTCTTAAACCATTTCATTTATAAAAGAGCCCTATTTCGTTGCCCAAGGGTTTCTGCTGTCTCTATTGAAGAAACACCCCATAAAACCAGAAAGAGACTCTTAGAGTTGATATTCATCCCCCTTATGACCCAATCTTAATCTGTGGGCCACGACTGCATTAATCTAAGGGCCAGAGTTGAAAGCGGGTATTATACTTAAAATCATTAAAACAATATATAGCCTATAAAATATGTGAGTTTATAGTCTATCCATCTATTGTGGAAATTAAATGTCGGTTTAGCAATTTGTGGTTAACCTTATGCTTTTAGAGCATTTATGTCAGAGGTAACTGATGTAAAAAGCACTTTCAATGATGTGACTTGGTCATTGCAGTCATTATTTGTTGACTTGAGTGAGCCAACTGCTGGTATTCCTATTTAAATATTATTGTCTTTTATCCAGATTTTTTGATGCTAATTTATCTCTGGGGCATTGAAGTTAAAGCCACGAACCTTTGCATGTTTTGATTCTAACTGTTGTTTCAAAGGGTTTTGTCCAGTTATCCAGTTTAAATCTGAAAAATTAAAGATTGAGCAAAATTGGCCTCGGACTATACCGGAAGCTTGAAACCATTTGAACAATAGTTGGTCTCTAGTGTTTTTTTTTTGTTTGTTTTTTTTTTTTTGGGGGGGGGGGGGGCCCAATCTAGGACATTTGTATTGTGATATGTCATCCTAAAACATTAAGCGATGTTTGCATGGACCAATTTCCCTCAATCGAAATTAATCCAATCTATTTTCAGTTTCTGAAAGATCTGTTTATGAACCTCAAACTTTGTAATCTGATTCAAAGAATTTATGTACATGAAATTCAAGTATTCTGTATGTCACCAGAATGTTGTTTCACCGGAAGGTCAAGTTATGACATTTTCATTAATCATTACGAGGTCAAAAATAAATAAATAAACGTGCATTGTTGAATTGTTCGCTATTAGATTAGACTTTAAAGACATTTAATAACTAACGTTTTTGAGTGATATCAAATCTGTTATAGAATAGAGTGATACATATTGACAGTATGTTTAGTCACTGTTCCAAAAGAGTGAAAAGTTCTTGAGCTGCCTGCTGTTTCTATGGTTACCATATCAGGTGGAAGCAATTTTTGCAAGTGTCTAACTTGGTGGTGTATTCAATATACTGAGCAAAAAGATGTCAGATCATCAATGTTTGTATATATATATATATATATATATATATATATATATATATATATATATATATATATAAGCAGCCAGAGACATTGATTTTCTTTTGATTCAATATTTCTTTGTGCCCAATGCATTTAAAAAATAATATGTGCTTTCTTTTGTTATGACTTCTCCCTCTTATAATTCAAACCCCTTCCTTAAATAAGGTTTCCCGATTCATTGCTCATTCAGGAGATGTTGAGGTAGACTGAATATGAAGCTTTAATTTCGGTCTGCATGATATTATGCATTGATGAGATTCTCATGTCACCAGTCATATGCCAAATATATGACATCAAACCTCTTGAGGGAGTTATTATTTCAGTCAGTTGTGCCAAAACGCATATATCTGTGCACAGGAAGCTGTCATGCTTGTAGCTAATTTAAAATACTGTGAATATATTATCAGAAACAATGTTCTATGATACAACATATTATCTATAAATTTAATAGAGTGGTGCAGGGATGACGACAAAACTGGTGAGACTGGGAATTTGCCACTGGTTCCCTCAAGATTTTCCTAAGTGGTTTTATAATAGGGTTCTTCCATTTATGAGTAAAATATCACCTGGTTTTCTCTACAGTTTAAATGACACACACCCATATCGATAATGCAAATTGTGTAACTGTTTTTAAAAAACTTGAAGGAACCAGTGATGAATTTGTCTCCCAGGTTTTGACATTATCCCTGCACCCAGGGCCTAAAATCTGTAGCACCTCATTGCAGTACACAAGATCCAGGGGGCGGAGTTGGATCCAGATCTAAAGGGTGGAGATGGGTAGGATAGGGGTGGGGTTAGGGATCAGGGGGTGGGGTTCAGGATCAGGGGTTGAAGATGGGTGGGATTAGGGGTGGGGTTAAGATCAGGGGATGGAGATGGGTGGGATTGGGGGTGGAGATGTGTGCGATTAGGGGTGGGGTTCAGGATCAGGGGGTGAGATGGGTGGGATTAGGGCCGGGGTTAGGGATTAGGGGGTGGAGATGGGTAGGATTAGGGGTAGGGTTAGGGATCAGGGGGCAGAGTTGGGTAGGTTTCGGTATATGTAAACCTACCCAACCCTGGATTTCGTATTCTGCAGTGAGGACCATTTCCCTAAAATTAACACTCGCCACGTGCTAAATGTGAGTAAAAATCGGTGTCAATTGCTAGTTGGCAATGGCCGTTAATTTTTTTTTTTTTAATGAATTCTAACAATGCAAAAATGTGATAACATGAATGGAAAAAAAAGTCAGTGTTGCATCGTCATAAAAGTATAAACCTTGACAATCTAAATATTCAAGCTCAAGAACACGCGAAAGGGAAGTCAATTTATGTGGAAAGTTTTCTGTGTGCAAGTCTCCGAAGCGCATTAATACTGTATTGAGCTCTCTTTCACGTCTTTTTTGCACTTGAACAGACATTCAAAAAAATCCTCCTTGGCATCCCTTGTAGACATAGTCAGTTATGTCTTAACTGAACGAGCCCGATCTCATGAAAGTTCGTATCTATTAGCACGAATGTCATTTCTCGTGGCATTTATACGGCAAAAACAGTTTTTGCGTGTATATGGTACGCGTTTTTCGCGTGCATATGATACACACTTTTTGGCGTATAACACGCACGTACTCCCCACCCCCCTCCCCCCTAAACCTACCCCAGGGTTTTTTAGTGCATATACACTCTTAGAAAAAAGGGTTCTATATATGTAGCATAGGGTTCTTTACTCAACTCCAAATGACATTTTATGCTAAAAAAGGTTCTAATGACAAGAAAGAACCCGTTTGGCACAAAGGTTCTTTATAGGCTATTTTTCATTCATATATTACATTATTCTCCAATATTTTGTAGTTGTAATTAAATTATTGTTTATTAAACTTAATATCACATTTTAATCATGCTGATTTTTGGAGGAGAAAATCTGAAATGGCACTCTTCGTGGTATATTGATTAACTACATAAAATGATATAAATATATACATTTTCTAACCCCCATATCTTGAATTTTGATATAGAAAATTTTAGGGGTTCCAAATACGTAGCACTTTAGAACCTTTTAAGGTTCTATATAGAACCTTTTCTTCTAAGAGTGTAGCATAAGCACACAAAAACCATTTGTGGTGTGTAAATGCCACGAGAAATGACATTCGTGGGATAGATACGCATCTTCATGAGACTGTGTTGAACTGAACACAAACAGTTGAGAAGTAACGTGCATGTGTAACAGTATTTTGGATCCATGCATTTAGTGACAGCAGCCTTGTATTCCTTCTGCTGTCTGTGTTTTTAATGTTAATCAAGCAACAAAAGACAAAGAACAATCACTCGTTGCTTTTGGCTGAATAATGTAACTTTAACAAGGATTCATCTGTTTCATGGCTGGTAAAAATATGTATGGCCGGTAAATTTTCTTAAGTCATTAGCATTTACCCCGCCTGCAGTAATTTCATTGCAGAAACAAATCCATTTTACACTATTTGTTTCCATTCAGAAATACCCATACTTAAACCTGTGGTATTTGTCCACAGTGAAAAATCCATTACAATGAACACTGTGTGTCTACATTGTGATGCCACCACAGCTAAATGGAGCTATTCAGAGCTCATAATCCTCGGATCAGGAGGTCTCAGGACTGTTTAACATTCATAGAGATGTTCATTTCTTACTCACACATAGGAGATAATCCCATAGTGCCAAAGGCCCCATGATTTCCAGCTGCAGCCTAAGTCATTTTACAGACATTAATGGCCTTACTGAGCAGACCCATCTGTGCACTTACGCTCATTTACTGTGGCATGTTGCCGATCCAAATAAATCAGCTGATGATTAAAAGTGTCATCATTCTAAATTATACTTTTTAAGGTTTTCTGAATGTGAATGTTGTTGCTGTTGTTGTTTTTTTTTTGTGTGTGTGTGTGTGTGTGTGTGTGCTCTTTTTAAATTACATTTACAGTAACATTAAGTTATACAAGATTGAACTAAATTGGAGAAAAAAAACAGTGGAACTTGCTAGTAAATTTCACAAACGATTACAGAGAAAAGTAACAGAATTAAACATGAAATTTTCACACAGAAAACGTGAAATAGTATTCTATAATTAATCATTTTTAAGAAAATTTTAAGAAATTAGTTGACTTGTACTGCCAATTTGATTATACTTTAAAGATTAACATAGGATATTATAATTTGGTAAATGTTGACTGTGAGATGACCTTGTGATGCATCTCTCTGCACACTCATTTACAAGATTAATGATCGATTTCAGTAATGTAGCCTACTTGATGGGATGGCAACTGAACATTAATTATATGCTGCAGGAATGTTAATGAAGCTAATTATATTAACATTGTCTGACCGTCTCTTCGCAGATTCCATAGCATTATGTCATTTGCGAAGTGGCAGCGATATGACTGGAGAACAAATTGCTCGTTGCTGCTGAGTGCTGTGTCAGTATGCCGGTCAGATATTATTAGTGTGTTCAGCCCTTAATTCATTTTACACTCTCAGAATTGTCCACCACTTAACAAGCCAAGGACACTCAGAATGAATGAAATCTATATGCACACCAGAGAGAGGACTGGTGTCACATTGTAGTTACAATAATGAGCTTTTCATGAGATCATGACATTATGTGATTGAGCGGTGACTACTAACTGGTTGCATTGTTAGCATTTAAGAAGTTTAGGTTGTCATAACATATACATAGTTTAGGTTGGAGAACATAAAAAAAAATGTTGCACTACCGTTCAAAACATAAGGGTTACGTGTTTAGATAGATAGATCATGTTGAAGGAATTTAATAACACATCACTCTTTGGTTCTTATTGAAAGCTGATCGCACTGCAGTGTGCTTTACTGTAACCCTGCAGTGAATGTACAGCGCCACTCTTTGGCAGTTGAAAATATTGCATGTTGCATATGTATAGATGGATGGTTTAACTTGGGACGCAGGAATTGATTTCTGTTAAAAATAACAGATTTCAGCTGTTGTTTTTGTCACAAAACTTAATTTTTGACCGTACATAAATTATATATATATATATATATATATATATATATATATATATATATATATATATGTATGAAGAGTTCAGATGCAAAAGCCTCTAAATGCCATTTGAAATTTTCTTCTAAAATGACCATTTTTATCAAGCTTGTATATTTAAGTTCAGTAATTTCACTTAAATGACAATTAATAGGTAATCTTCATTGCCATGTAAGTGAAATTACTGAACTTAAATATACAAGCTTGATAAAAACGATCATTTTAGAATAAAATTTCAAATGGCACTTCATATATATTAGGGGTGTAGCGATATCCTCATGTCATGATTTGATACATATCACAATACTGAACTCACAATACAATGTTATTGCGATATGACAAAAGGTTAACAAAAAATGTACCGTTGATTAAAATGCTAACTTTCATACTATTGGTTTTAAAGATAGGCTTGGACTTGGTGCTTGTAACCCAAGGACAAAGGTGACACCAGAATAACAATATTCATGATTCTGAAGCTGAAAATACAGAATTATTGTAGATGAATATGCTTCCACTCTGTCATTGACTAGATATATTTTAAATAAATGTAATCCATTTTTTACTGACATTTGACATTATTAGGATCCACAAATATTCCCCCATTGCATTATTATACATTATAACCAATGTTATACAGTAGTTTAATGTAGTACTGACACTAAAACACTGAAAACTTGCATTTTATCTCACAGAGTAATTTTGATTTTACTATAAAATCAACTATACACGATACATATTGTCACTATCCACGATACGTAGGGGAGACCGGGGGCAATTGTAACATATTTTACATTTTTCTTAATAACTCACAAACTACTTGAGATAGACTAGTCATCTTTTGATAAAAGAAACATATATATGTGCACTAATTAATAATACAATTTATATATTTTCACTCATAAGAACAAGACAAAAAAATATAAAATTAAATGCAAAATGTCAGAGTGTTACAATTGCCCCCGCCACGGGGGCAGTTGTAACAGTGTGCGGGGGCAATTGTAACACTGAGAAATAACTCCTATTAACCAACTTTATTTCAAGTAAAAGCCTACCTCAAAGTAATTACTCTACTGCTGTTGTATTTAATGTGTTACTTAAGAGTGTTTTTGTATATGGTTCAAATTCTTTTAGATGTCAGACATCACACGCATTCAAAAACTAAAAGTTTACTTTGTTTATACTGGAACAAACATTTATTTTAATACACCCCTTTAAAAAAAATTTTACAATAGAATAAAAAAGTTTTACAATGGAATTTGGTGAAATATGTTCATTTTTTAACAGAAAAGTATATCAACACACACAGACAAGCTTATTACAATGGGCCTTGTGGCTCAGGGGCAATTGTAACAGCAATTATAACATGGTGTTACAATTGCCCCCGATACTTTAGCCATTTCAAAATCATGCTAGCTAGCCCAACCTGTATTAACATATGTTGTTCATGTTAGTTTTTAATCAATAACCTAGGGATAAAATGTATATAAGTTTAAATTCACAGACATCTAAATTTTAGACAGCAGAAGAAAAGTACTGTACATTCAAAAAATAACTTTCATACCTCAAAATCAGTTTGTTGTTAACAACTTCTGCTAAAGTTGAAAATCTCACTTTTTTTCCACAGATAGAGAGAGAATCCTATACTGGGCATGTACAGATTAAGTGTCATCACTCTAGCTTGTTTCTGATTGAAGAAATTGAATGTGTTACAATTGCCCCGTCACAATTGCCCCCGGTCTCCCCCAACTGTTGCATTTTTGTATTGTGATATATTGTGGCACGATATATTGTTACACCCCTAATATATATATATATATATATATATATATATATATATATATATATATCATCCCAAAGCGCCATATACGACGCTTTTGCAAAAGCGTAAATATCGAACGCACATGGCACCCTTTAGCGCCAAATGAGACGCAGAAATATTAGGTCCAAAAGCGCCCCCTAGTGTTCTAACCCTTACCCCACACCATACCTAAACTTAACCAAAACGAAAGCGTCTAATTAGACGTTAAAGGGTGCCGTGAGCGCCGCATTTTTACGCTTTTGCAAAAGTGTCAAATATAACGCTTTGGGATGAGAATGCGTTGATATATATACACACATCTGATGCTGTATTATATAAACTACAGGCCTATTAGGTAGGCTATATGTAGTTTACTAACAAACTATCAAAATTATTGACTTTGGGTCTGTGAGATTCTGTGTAATCTGTGCCTATTCAAATCTCCTCACTAGTTTCTTACTAAAAATGGGTCATTCCCATTAGGGAACATGTAAATAAAAAAAAATGTTTTATTAGAAAGACTCGGGAGATAAAATTATATAGGAGCAAGCTTATATTTATTAACAGCTCAGCACATGTGAAATTATAAGTTATTTGGCGTAGGCCCCCGTCCTTAGCGATCAGACAAATGTACATACCAATCTTTTATTCTGTGAGTATCAGCACATAATTGGTTAGTGGTAAGGTAATACATGACGCACCGATTGAGTCTTCATTGCAGAACTTACACTAAGCTTTCATTTCCGATGTGATGTTTTGGGATGTCCATAATCATTGATAGTCAGTTAAATTATTCCTCCAGTTAATCCTGTGAAACTGCTGAGGCGGTGATAAAGCTTCTAGTTATGTCAATCATTGGTCTATGAAGTTCACACAGTACCTATTATACGCTAACGAGGCTGGGAATACGGGGCCAGTCTGTCCGGGACTGATAAGAGAGAAAGTCCCTGTTCTACAAACCCAGAGCCCCTGCGAAATTACCTGGGTGGGCCGATACAATGTGGGGTTAACCTCACTTAACTATTCAGAGATTGTATTGACAATGTTTAATTGGCAGGTTTATAAACTATTATGTCATTTAAGAAATAAAGATGGGTTATTTTCAACATTATGTAGTTAGACATTTTTTTCAGTCATTGAGAAAGAAAGAAAAAAAAAACTAGAATTGAAAGGTCCTGAAGTTTCACAATGACAGATCAAACAACAGAACAAGTTTTGTATTTCAAATATTTTTTATTCATTAAAAAAACTAGTCTAGAATCAAGAGTATTTATGTATTAATTTGGATAACATACAGTCATCCGTCCATTATCGGTTGTCTAATATATAAAATAAACCCAAGACCATCCATCCAGCTGACTGTACAGCGTCACTTTCTTCTAATATTAGCTAAGCAGTCTGTCATTATACATATAATGTTGATAAATAAATATGATGTTAATGTAATGCCAGTCCACGTCCATCCATCCACATACATCAATATGGCAACTTTAAAGCTTAGTCTCTAAGCACATCATGGCATCTTCTTTGGAGGATCCACATATTCTGATGTTCTTAAACTCTTGGGAAATTTCAAGTGGAGTTTTGCCCTTTGTTTCAGGAAGGATGAAAAAGACGTAGAGAGCGGCTATCAGACAAATGCAGGAGAAGAGAACAAAGCTCAGAGAATTCAGAGCGGCCTGCAGAAACATGGATGAGAAATGTGGCCTTTTGTTAAGGTGAGTCTGCAGCAACAGACATCAGAGTAGTTTTCACAGGAGCAGCAAAAAAGGTGCGATGAAAGCCTGGTATTACACATTGTTCAGGAAGAAGACATATAATAGAATCATTCTGTATTTTAGTTTGTCTTTTATGACTGTATAAAATAAAGGGGAGCCAGACTTCCATAAAGCCATAATAAATGGCTTTAATTATGATACCAAAAGCTTCTTACATGAACCATTAATGAACATCTGTAGCATTGACATTTAAAGGGATACTCCACTTTTTTGGAAATACGCTCATTTTACAACTCTCCCAGAGTTAAACTGTTGAGTTTTACCTTTTTTGAATCCATTCAGCCGATCTCCGGTTCTGGCGGTACCACTCTTAGCATAGCTTAGCATACATCATTGAATTGCACAAGATCATTAGCATTTTTCCCCAAAAAATTACCAAAGTGTTTCGATATTTTCCTATTTAAAACTTGACTCTTCTATAGTTACATCGTGCAGTAAGACAGACCGAAAATGTAAAGTTGCGATGACTAGGAACTATATTCTCATTTCTGCGTAATAATCAGGAAACTTTACTGTCGTACCATGAGTGCAGCAGGCGTAATGTTATTAGGGCTGGGTATTGAGACGAATTTCACAATTCGATTTGATTTCGATTACGATTCGATTCGATTCAATATCGATTATTTTGGATGTCAGTTACAATAAATGGCCATTTTTCTCAAGGGAATCAAATCTCTTAAATGCTGTAAACTATGGGAGTCTAGTTGTAGCCTATAGACTTCATTAGCCTAATATGAAGGTAATAATGAACTGTTTTGTATCTATACAAATACTTAAATTACACTTATATTTATTTTTATAATGAGAAGATTATATGAAATATAAACATTTAAATGGTGGCTGTCATAAAACTTGCCAGATTTATTCAAATATGCATTAAATATTGAAGAACATTAAGATTATAATGCATATGTAATATGGTGTATATATTTAGCAAATTGCTCCTCTCTAGAGTTATTTTTCTGACTAACGAGTTGATGTGGGTTTTCTGAGGTAAATATGACGATATGACATTGATTACAAGCTGTTTAACTGACGTCTTTTCCACAGTTGAAACGCTGATTGAGCGAATCAGTGTGACATGATACGGATTTCGATAAGTTGTACTCTATCTTTTAACACACTTTCAGATGCTCATTCATGTTTATTTCGCGCTGTAACTGGTTTTATTAACCCGGAAGAGAGATCAGCGCTGCTGTTTCTCTAAGGCTGCGCCAGAGCGATCTCACGCCACAGCGCCAAAACGTTATTAGTGTTTTTGAATTTCTCAAGAAAATGGACGTAATTTGAAAATTGAGACTTTGTTTCATAGTAATAGTAACAAAGGACGAGGATTAATGCGATTTTTTGGATGCGCGCAGCCGCGATACAATGACCCATTCATTCAAATGAAATAGGATGACTAATCGATTCTTGATATTTAAGAATCGATATCGGTTCGTAAAAATGAGAATCGATTAATATCGAGAAATCGATATTTATTACCCAGCCCTAAATGTTATGACGCAGCGCCTGAAAATAGTGCCCAGCTTCCAACATGACCGGGACTAAGTTTGTGTGGTCATCGCACCTGCTGCACTCATGGTACGACAGTGAAGTGTCTTGATTATTACGCAGGAATGAGAGTATAGTTCATAGTCATATCAGCCTAGAAAATCGCAACATTAAATTTTCCGTCTGTCTTAGTGCAAGATGTATAGAAGAAAAATAACGAAACTCTTAGGTAATTTTTTTGGGAGAAATGCTAATGGTCTTGTGCACTTCAATGATGTATGCTAAGCTATGCAAAAAGTGGTACCGCCAGAACCGGAGATCGGCTGAATGGATTCAAAAAAGGTAAAACTCATATTTCCAAAAAAAGTGGAGTATCCCTTTAATAATGCTGCATTTGTGGAGCATGCACACTTTACTTATTATTTTAACATCAATAAAGTGGCTGAATCTACAAACATACTAAAGGTGCATATTTTTGTGGTATTGCTAAGTTGGTGGACTTACAATAAGAAATGGGAAGATGAATCCAAGAATAGTGATTCCCAGCCAGCGCAGGAAGCCGGCAAACATAAATGCAGCTGGGCGGTATGACTGGATGAAGGTCTCATTGGTGAGCGATATGGCTGTTCCAGCTGTTCAGAGCAAACTGGTTTGAGTTGTTTGTACTCACTAGTCAGTTTACAACCAATATGTTCTTATTCAAAGAATGCTGTTTTCAATTCAACAACACTTTTTAAGGGATACTCCACTTTTTATTTTTTTTTTTTGGAAATAGGCTCATTTTACAACTCCCCCAGAGTTAAACAGTTGAGTTTTGCCGTTTTCGAATGCGTTCAGACGATTTTCTGATATTTAGTAAAATATCAGTAACCAGACAGTATCTGGTCTCATTGACTTCCATAGTATATTTTTTCCTACTATGGAAGTCAATAAGACCAGAAAGTGTCTGGTTACTGATATTCTTCTAAATATCAGAAAATCGTCTGAATGCATTTGAAAACGGTAAAACTCAACTGTTTAAATCTGGGGGAGTGGTAAAATGAGCCTATTTCCAAAAAAAAGTGGAGTATCCCTTTAGGAGTGTCATGCTTGCAGCAGATTTTGCATTGCATTCAGAAATTGCATTGACATTTCAAAATTCAAAGTCTTCTAAGTAATTACACAGGTGAATCCCTGTGGCCAAACTTGAACCAATGTTCGTAAATGAATCAGTTTGGGGAATGATTCAGTGATTCACTCGTTAACAACACTGGACCCTTTTAATATTTCCGGAGGTTCTCAAAGCAGAAGTCATCACATTTACTCCAATAGCAAAATAAAAAAATAAAAATCTGTGGTAGAGTTTCCATGACTTTTCAGAAGGAAAAAAATATAAAGGGATTGATATCGTTGGTCAAAAGATTAATATGTCAAAATTGCCACCACTCCCTCAGCGAATTAGAATTAGAAAACAGCCAGGCAGCAGTTGTTTGTCATTTGCTCACAATGTCTTATAAAACAGTATATAGCATAAAAAAATGTTTTTTATTTAATAAGAAGATAAGTTATGAAGACACTTGACTTCGCGAATACAAACAGGAGCCATCTTAAAAAATAGTCTCGATAAGTCGATCCCCGAACGCCGTTCATACAGTTCAGAAGTTCGTTGAACTTCATACAGTTCAGATCACTCAGCACGACGTTCATGGATCGACTTATCAAGACTATTTTTTAAGATGGCTCCTGTCTGTATTCGCGAAGTCAAGTGTCTTCATAAAGTATCTTCTTATTAAACAGTCTGTACACTTACAAAGTTCTCAATGCTTCGTTTTGCATGTATGGAGCCTTTGTTATGTTACTGTGTGAGTGTGGGGCTATTTTGAGCCTTGTTAGTGGTATAAACTAGCGATTTCTTTTTACTTAGTCAATGCCCCCAGTACTAGCATTATATGCTAAACAGTTTTTAGAGATTAAACTCTTTACATTCGATTATCATGACAACAAATCTCAGAGAACGGTTGACTAGGTACCGATGTTTTATTAGACCAAAGGTTCATTGTTCGCTGGAGTTCTCCTTTAAGGTTAAATGCATCAATCTGGTGTACTTTGAGAGCTCAAAATTAAGAGCTTTAACCAGCTTCAACCCATGAACTGTGACATTGAACAAAGGAAAAGCCTCGACTTGTACCTGGACATTAAAGAGGGATCAAAAATCTTTTTAGTTATGATATAATCCTCAGTTTTAGGATGCCAAACGATTATTATAATAATGCAATAATGATTTATATAATTATTCCTATTACGTAAAATCCATAGGCCTAGCCAATAAATGTACTGTATAAATGAAAATAATATTTCAAAAGCATATTTTACTTACACTATTGTATAAGAAAATTACAATAGTAATTTTAAAACGCGTCAAAAGCTGCTTTCAAGCACCTCACGCCCTCGCCCTACGCCACTATAAATATTCAGTATAGGGTATCTTTTTGCTAAAAAGACTGGCACGTAGTGCAAATGTACGCTCTCAACTCACGTTCAAAGTCATAGGCAGCGCAGCGTCTCTCTGTGCATCGCAAAAGCCCGTGTTGACAGTTTGTTTAATATAAAGCGGGAGATTACCAGATACAGTAATTTGCTCGTGCCCTGTGGGTGTTGTAGCCTAGGCAACTGCATCACGTGCCGTTTGAACTGACGCGCAACTGCGATCAGTTCGCAGAATTAGAAGAATTTCTAATTTAGCGTGAGATTTCTTTGTTGAGCGTGAGACCGTGAGATTGAGGCTGAAGTGTCACGCCAGATGCGTGAGAGTTGGCAACCCTGCCCTAACGCACGTGAACCGATCATCTCTACTAGCTAATGGTAAAAGAACACGAACACTGTTGAAAGATAAAGTATGTTACAACTTACCAAAATGTATTCCTCATGCATAATATCGACGAATCGTTTTTTTAACTCTTCCCTGAACTGAAATGTAAGTTAGTAGTGACATCAGGTTCAAGTACACACAAGCCGCGCGACTTACTCGTCTATTGCAGTTTGGCTGGTGGTAATGTTGCCTGCCCGCATACCGCCTCCCATGGCCGAAATTGGTACTACGACACCTGCCGGGCCGGGGCTAATAATTTAATAATAATAATAATAATAATTCGTTACATTTATATAGCGCTTTTCTCGGCACTCAAAGCGCTTTACATAGGAGGGGGGAATCTCCTCAACCACCACCAGTGTGCAGCATCCACCTGGATGATGCGACGGCAGCCATATTGCGCCAGAACGCCCACCACACACCAGCTTACTGGTGGAGAGGAGACAGTGATGAAGCCAATTGCTATATATGGGGATGATTAGGAGGCCATGATGGACAGAGGCCACTGGGCAAATTTGGCCAGGATGCCGGGGTTACACCCCTACTCTTTCGAAAGACATCCTGGGATTTTTAATGACCACAGAGAGTCAGGACCTCGGTTTAACGTCTCATCCGAAGGACGGTGCTCTTTAACAGTATAGTATCCCCATTACTATAATGGGGCGTTAGGACCCACACAGACCACAGGGTGAGCATCCCCTGCTGGCCTCACTAACACCTCTTCCAGCAGCAACCTGGCCTTCTCAGAAGGTCTCCCATCCAGGTACTAACCAGGCTCAGCCCCACTTAGCTTCAGTGGGCAACCAGTCTTGGGCTACAGGGTGATATGGCTGCTGACTAGCATGCTAATTCAGGTTAATATCTCGGCAACACTATAACTTGTCATTTTTTTTAATGACATCGTCAACCTTATTTCTTCTCATTCTTTTGATGCGTGTAGCTCATTTTTGGGATATTTTAACCTCAATTTTTACAGATGGCACCTTTAACAGCACTTTTGAAATGCCAATTGTCATATAAATATGCAAATAGCTTTACCTGGGCCTCCTCCATAGAAAATAATGAAGAGGAAAATGAGGATGACTGTGATGTATGGAATCACAAAGCTGTAGTCCTGCAGATGAAATAGAGAAGAGATGATAAAGGTCTGTTCGGTTCTTGATGTGGGCTGTTAAAGGGATACTCCACTTTTTTTGGAAATAGGCTCATTTTACCACTCCCCCAGAGTTAAACAGTTGGGTTTTACCATTTTTGAATGTATTCAGCCGATTGTTTGATATTTAGAAGAATATCAGTTACCAGACAGTTTCTGGTCTCATTGACTTCCATAGTATTTTTTTTCCCTAGACAATGAGAGACCAGAAACTGTTTGGTTACTGATATTCTTCTAAATATCAAAAAATTGGCTGAATGAATTTGGTAAAACCCAACTGTTTAACTCTAGGGGAGTGGTAAAATGAGCCTATTTCCAAAAAAAAGAAAAAAAGTGGAGTATCCCTTTAAATGAATGAAACTCACCTTTAGGTAAAGAGTGACTGTGATTAATGCCATCATGGCTGACATTCCCCCAAACCCTGTTGACGTCAAGACTCTCCTCCCCACACTCTCAATGAACAGACCCTACACATGCACACAAGCAGAAATGCTTAAAAAAGGCCACAAAGATGATTTATGATGCTCCACCATGAAAAAGATCCAAAACCAATTTGAAGTCATACACTTCCATGTGCTTCTCAGGAACTTACACAGGTAATGGAGACAAGAACTTCTGATGCTCCAATGCCCAGAGTGACATAACGGATCTTGTCCTCTGGAATTCCCGCTTCCAAAAAGATATTGAAAGAGAAGACGGTGATCTATTAGCGAGAAGGGTAAAAGATCACATTTTAACAAGGTTTCTGTAACCGTTAAAGGACAGTCTTTTTGACAACACGATGACACTAGGTCACTTTTGAATCAGAACACATTTCTATACAGAAGCACATTATGATTCATTGACGGTAAAAGCTAAATGATTTACAGCAGTGATGCCGCTGAACTGGATGCCTCCGTACATGATCAGCAGGGATAAGATCTGCCAGCGCAAGTGTTTGTCTCTGAGAAGATCGAGCAGACTCCTATTGTGCTCCTCTCCAATGACTACCTGCTCTTCTACCATCTCCTCTATCTCCAATTTATAATCTCCTGGTCCCCATAGACACTGCAGTGCTGCCGATGGAAACACATATCCGTCATCAAAATGACAAACAGAGGTTCATCAGTTTCATAAAATTTCATTTATTCGGTTAAATGTAATGCACCCTTTTTGCACTGTTCAGTGTTGCCCTTCTCTATCAGAATATATCGTGGAGCGTCAGGGAAGAATGGCAAGACTGCCAACTGAACCACGGAAAAAAACGTCGGGACGCACAACAGGATGTTCCACCACTCTTCTCGACCAAGAATTTCCCTGTGAATGAAATGAGAATCTTAGAGCAATTTAAAATATATATATATATATATATATTCATAAATGGAATCAAACATTAAAGGGATACTCCACTTTTTTGGGAAATAGGCTAATTTTTCAACTCCCTCAGAGTTAAACAGTTGAGTTTTACCATTTTCGAATCCATTCAGCCGATTTTCTGGTCCCATTGACTAAATACCATGGAAGTCAATGGGACCAGAAACTGTCTGGTTACTGATATTCTTCTAAATATCAGAAAATCATCTGAATGGATTCGAAAACATTAAAACCCAACTGTTTAACTCTGGGGGAGTTGTAAAATGAGCCTATTTCCCAAAAAAGTGGAGTATCCCTTTAAAGTAGGAATGAAATGAAAATCTTTTTTTTTTTAATGTTATTGATCATTGCACAATTTAGCATGTTTGTTATTCTTAATCAAAACGTCATAACTCAGTCTTTCGGTAAAATGAAACTTCGCCTGCTTAAGCTCTGCCTCTTTCTTGCAATCGACATCCAGATCTGCCTCCGTCCAATCAACAACCAATTGATAGAACCAAGCCTCGCCTACTTTTTTTCAATCCAATCAATTCCTGGACAAAAATCAAGACCCGCCATTTTGTTCTTGGTCAAGAAGTCGTCACAAAAAGGGTTGAAAATACTATCGCAATACTATCGCAAATACTTTCATTTCATGCCGACTTTAATCCATTTCATTCAGGTTACAACACGGAAGAAAAGATCTATCTCATGCTTTAATACTTAATTATTACCGGAGGCCAGCAAATTGTCCTGCCAGTTTACCAAGGGACAAAAAGGTAGCGGCTGTGAGTGTCACCATGCCTCTGATTTTCTTTGGTGAACTCTCACCCAGGTAGATGGCATGGACATTCAAACCTAATCCTTCCAACAAAGAGCAAAAGCAAATCACAATACACATCATTTATTATTAAAGGGATACTCCACTTTTTTGCAAATAGGCTCATTTTACAACTCCCCCAGAGTTAAACAGTTGGGTTTTACCGTTTTCGAATCCCTTCAGACGATTTTCTGATATTTAGAAGAATATCAGTAACCAGACAGTTTCTGGTCTCATTGACTTCCATAGTATATTTTTTCCTACTATGGAAGTCAATGAGACCAGAAACTATCTGTTTATTGATATTCTTCTAAATAACAGAAAATCGTCTGAATGGATTCAAAAACGGTAAAACTCAATTGTTTAACTCTGGGGGAGTTGTAAAATGAGCCTATTTCCAAAAAAGGTGGAGTATCGCTTTAAGCTACATCTTATTGCAGAGTTAAAAAATACTACAGAATTATTTATAATATATAATATATTATTTATAATACAGTCTGACATACCTGCTCCGAATCCATTTAGGAAGCGTGCTACAACGATCAACTCAAATGAGTATGCAGGTTTGCTAATGTACATGATGACTGAGGCCACAACTGTGATGGCACTGTTCAACAGCACGGCTCCTTTTCTGAAAGAACAATGTGAAATGTAAAGGACCATCCTATTTTTTATGCCAGAGTGATATGATAATGCTACTTATCACAAGTTAAAAGTCAGAATGGAGAAAGGAGATGAAGATGGGTGACATTAACCTTCCCAGACGACTGGTTAAGTATCGGACAGATATGGAGCCAATGAGACCTCCAAAACCATATAGAGACACCACAGCAGACCAGATCAAGGTGATGGTCTTCTCTCCTGGGACATCTCCATAGTGATGCATCCAGCTGCTGTTAATAAAGCTCTGAATGTACTGTGGGCAAACAGATTCAAAACAAATCGTGAATTGATTGACATAGATGTACTAAAATGTTACTTTCTGGTAAAAGTGTCTTTGTTACGTTACATATACTTGCTATAGTAATGGTAAATTATGCATAATTAAAAGCTACTAAACCAAACCCTATCCCTCACCATATAGTAAGTAATGTTGTTAAGGAACCCTAATTATATGTGTAGTTCAATCTTAATAGTAAAGTGTGAAATCTGATCAGTTGATTTGACTTTAAAAAGGAAACCAGTTGCCTTACAATTAGCAAGTAGCCTAACAAAATTAATGCGTAATTGAAAAATTCCACATAACTTTTTTTTATTCAATTATGCATGAAGTTTATTTACTTAATAATTGTAAGGCAACGGGTTCCCTCATTTTTTTTAAAAAGGGATACTCCACTTTTTTTTTTTGGAAATAGGCTCATTTGACCACTCCCCCAGAGTTAAACAGTTGAGTTTTACCGTTTTCGAATCCATTCAGCTGATTTTCTGATATTTAGAAGAATATCAGTAACCAGACAGTTTCTGGTCTCATAGTAGGAAAAAAATATACTATGGTAGTCAATGAGACCAGAAACTGTCTGTTTACTGATATTTTTAAATATCAGAAAATCGGCTGAATGGATTTGAAAACGGTAAAACTCAACTGTTTAACTCTGGGGGAGTGGTCAAATGAGCCTATTTCCCCCCAAAAAACGGTGGAGTATCCCTTTAAGTTAAGTCAACTGGCGCTTAGGGGTTCCCATCATTAAATGGGTTTGCATTTATTAATTTTGTTTTAAATTAATTTTGTTTTGAGTACATTTAATGAATTAAGCAGCTTGTAAGCATACATTATCACTAGAAAAAATTAAATAACCTGGAAGTATGAGATTATTAAGGACATTTATCCTTTCACTTTAAAAAATAAAGGTTCTTTATTGACATCAATGGTTCCATGAAGAACCTTTAACATCCTTAAAAATTAAGGTTCCAAAGAGGGGATTTCACAATGATGCCTTAAAAGAAAAAGAACCTTTCAGTGAAAAGTTCAAAACTGGACCAAGTTTTTCTAATTGTAAAGAAATACTCTAAAGAACCCATTTCCACTATAAAGAACTTTTTGAGCCTATATGAGCTTCTTAGTTACCAACATTATCAAACTATCTTCTTTTGTGTTCTGCAGAATAAAGAAACTCATACAGGTTTGGAACAACATGAGGGTGAGTAAATAATTTAAATAATTAAAAAGTTTTTCATTTTTGGGTGAACTATCGCTTTAAAGGTTACATTCCATTTTCATAGATTATTTAAATGTTATTCACAATTAGAAAAAAAAAATCACTAAAAGTAGGGGGACTCAAAATTGTTCTTCTATGGCATCACTGCAAAAACCAACTTTTGAACCGCAATTCTTTAAAATTGAGTCAAGAACCCGAGGGTGAACTCAGAACCATTTTTCACTAAGAGTGGCACTAACAAGGACACTTTAAAATAAAATGTACCCTGCACTCTTAATGTAATAACAGTGTCAAAATAAATAGAGATACAAGCGCGCACTGGAGACGGAGAGCTGATCGCTGTGAGGTGAAATCCATTCTGAAATGATCCACCCAAACCAAGCACAATGATAAAGACAAGCGCTTTCCCGCCAACCTGAAATTATAGACACAGTTCACTGACTATAGTACATTCATATTCAACATGTCGATACTTCACAACCAGCACACATTCTGAGTAAATGAGTAAACTTTGGTTAAGTGTTTAACTCTGCACTTAGTTGAAAGAAATAGTTCACAGAGACAATATACATATCTTCACCATTATGATTTTGGTTAAATAATGAGATTCTTTATCATCCTATAATAGGCTAGTTCAGATTTCATTTCACTAGATTTCATAAGTTCTGGTGATATAATTATTAGGCTACATATAGCTAGTAAAATGTACCTACCAGTTCCTTCAATATGCTCTTCATGCTTATATTCTTGTTTTGTGCATGAATCACGACTGCTTCTTTTCAATAAATACAGAGTCATCTCCGTTAGGCAGTTTGGGGAGGATTTTGATTAATTTTTGACACTGGAATGACTCGTCACATTTTGTCTTCTAAAAACCTCTAGCCTATATAAAAATGAACGATTTATCCAGGGATCAAATAGCTTTATTTTAAATGTAGGCCTATGCAATGTATAATTTTGTTGGGTCTTCAGAGTATTGAACAATGAAAGACTGTGAACTTTAACTGTGGTTTTCAAGCTGGGGCCCAAGGACCTCAAGGGGGCCGCAAGAGTATGTGGAAAAGTAAAAAGAAAGAAAGACGAAAGAAAAACAGTGTAAAAAATAAATACATTGAATTAAAAGTATATATATATGATTGTAGATGCAACATACATACAACCATACGAGGGCAGTGTCTTTTTTTCTAGTTAGTTGTTTGACTTCGATTGCCCGTCTTTACCCTGCGTCGTTGTCTCCAGCAGGAGGAAGTGAATTTACCGATTTTTTTTTTTGTTTAGATTTCCCCCTAGTCATCGTTGCCACTATTAGTTCATCGTTATCATTCCCAGCCGTAACATATTCTCCGTTGTTCTGTAGTCATTTTTTAGCTCTGCAAATATGCCGTTGGAAAACCTGGAGGAAGAGGGTTTACCTAAAAACCCTAATCTGAGAATAGCTCAGCTGAAGTTTTTACTGACTCACAAACAGGATGCTAAAGTGAAGAGCGAGCTGATGGACGCCATCAAACTCAACAGTGAGTTCATTCACTCACACATGCTGTCCGTATAACAAATATATTACAGAGTTTCTGTACTACTGCAATATATTCACCTGTTTCATGCACGAGCTTTATCGTTTTCCTGCCATTTGGGGTTTAGCTGGTTGACAGGCTAAACCATGTAGCACACTAGCTCATTAGCTGCTACTGTATTTGGTGGTTGTATGTTTCATCTGGCACTTTTGAATGTCGGTTATTAATGTTCTTAATTGCTATTTTATAATATACATTAATTGAGTCGATTGACACTGTTTACACTATTTTTAGAAACATTTTTTAGAGAAATTATATCTGTAGTGACACATGCCGTAACGATTCTTGCTTAACGTTACAAAAAAAGAAAAAAAAAAGAAAAAAGAAAGAAAAGCTAATGAGAATTTTAACCGACATATTCCTCTATTTAAAACATTATCCTTTTAACAACTGCTATCAAATCTTTATTTTTGCCATCAAACACTATAATTGTATACATTTAAGTTATGTAGGTGTGATTAAAATGGAATAAGATATTAGTTATTTAATATAAATAAAGTACATTTCATTTAAATAGCTTAAATACGTAAAAATCATATTTGGGGGTTCGTGACATCTAAAAGATTGAAAACCCTTCATCGTTTCTCTACTGTTTCTCTTTTGAATGCATTTCCTTTCATACATATTAAGAATTGGTTGTATTATTGAAACTTCTAAAATGTGCATATGGTGATTGATGATGTGATGCTCTATTTTTTAGATATGGCCCCATACTATGAAACTCTGTGTAAAGATCTGAAATGGCAGGCGGACACGGATCTGTTGAGTAAGATGAAGAAAGAAAATGAGGACGAGCTGAAACGGCTGGATGATGTTTTGGAAGATGCCGAGAAGAACCTCGGCGAGAGTGAGATCAGGGATGCCATGATGGCCAAAGCCGAATATCTCATACGCATCGGTGACAAGGTAAGAATTCCCACAGTGATGATGATTTGAACAATGTCTGAAAGAACTGTGGACTCATTTTTAAACATGAGTTACACATTACATTTTAAAGTTTGGGCTAGATGAGATTTTTTTAAAAAAATGTTAAACGGAAGCTCACCAAGGCTGCACTTATTTGATCAAGCAAACAGTAAAAACTGTAATATTGTGAAATATTACAATTTCAATGTTAATGTATTCCTGTGATGTCACAGCTTTGTATGCCAAAAATCATTTGGATATTAAATAATGATCATGTTCCATGAAAATGTTTAGTAAATTTCCTACTGTAAATTTATAAAACATTTGTGTTTATATATTTATAATTATTAATAATATAATTTCATTTTTGTGAGTGAATGCAGGACAATCCCAAACATAAATGGACAACTTTAAAGGCGATTATCTCAATGTTTTGATTTTTTTTTTTTTTTTTTTTTTTTGCACACTCAGATTCCAGATTTTAAAATAATTGGATCCCGTCCTTTCATAATAAACCATATATCAATGGACAGCTTATGTATTCAGTTTTCAAATACAAAAAAAAATTACCCATGTGATTGGTTTTGTGGTCCAGGGTCACAAATCAATTCAAATATGATAATTTGGTTCTCTAGAAACATTTCTTATCGATGTTGAAAACTGTTTTGGTTCTTAATCTCTTACTATTTATTTGAAATAGAAATCTTTTGTAACATTATTAATGTCTTTACTGTCTCTTTTGATCAATTTAATATCAATTTAATGCAGCCTTGCTGAATTAAAATCTCGAATTAAAAAAAAAAAAAATTGTACGAACCCCAAACTTTTGACTGATGTTGGTTACATCTGTTCATGGGCATGTTTTATGTGTACATTCAATGTCCTGCTTTCTCTTCAACTACACTGTCTTGATTCCTACTCTATTTCACCTTCATCTTTTAATGCACTGTATATGTTTCTCTGCCGTTCATTTAGGAAGGGGCCCTGACTGCCTTCAGGAAGACCTATGACAAGACTGTTGCTCTTGGTCATCGCTTAGACATTGTTTTCTACCTGCTGAGGATCGGCCTGTTTTACATGGACAACGACCTCATAACCCGCAACACTGAGAAAGCCAAAAGGTGTGGTATAGAGTGCATACTTATTTTTACTGAACAAATGCATCTCAAGCTGTAATGTTGGCCTGACTCTTGAACTTTGCATGCATGGACAGTTTGATTGAAGAAGGTGGTGACTGGGACCGGAGGAATCGTCTAAAGGTGTATCAGGGTCTCTACTGTGTGGCCATTCGGGATTTCAAGCAGGCAGCGGAGCTCTTTCTGGACACTGTCTCCACATTCACCTCGTATGAGCTAATGGACTACAAGACGTTTGTTACGTACACTGTGTATGTGTGTATGATCGCACTGAAGAGGCCTGACCTGAGAGAGAAGGTAAGATCTGGCCTAAATGTAGTGCTGATGTTTTTTGGTTTTGTTTTTACAAATGTGATCTAAGTCCTGCTTTGGGCTGGTGTTATATATATATATATTTATTTTTTCAGAAAAATTATGAATAAATGTAAATGTTATACTATGATTTAGCAAGGTTGGCAAACACATGTATAATAATGTTGAGTAATAATGCTGAAAATTTACCATCACAGGAATAGATTACATTTTAAAATATTATGAAGCAGTCATTTTAATATTTTAATTTAATAATATTTCACAATATTTTTTTTTTACTGTATTTTCCATTAAATAAATGGAGCATCTGTGAGCATAAGATACAAACCCCAAAGGTAGTGTGGACATTTTTCATATTTTGTCTTCTCAGCTTTCTCAGTCTACAGAACTGGGGTTTTTAAACACTTTTTGATGCCATGGACCCACAAAAAAAGTAAAGAAAAATAAGTTATTTTATGTTTCTTATAAAATTAATTTGCTATTTGATTATCATAGAATATTACTGTTTTCTCTTTATATTAGCTGTGTAAAGATAAATATTTTCAGTTCAATTTATTCAAAGGCAATGGTGAAACTCTTACAAATACTCTAAGTTTTAATTTTAATTTAGTTGATTTCTTAATGTTAAACACTATGGCTGTCAATAAAATAAATTAATCATGGTTAATAATTTCATGATTTCAGACTAGACTTTAGAAATCCGAATAAAAAGGAAACAGTAATATAAAATTCTCTTGTTTTAAAATTAACATGTTAAACTTTTAATTAATTTTCACGAGTTAAAAGTTGAATTTTGACAGCCCTAAAAATATTTTCCCTCAATTTACTAGCACCCATTTAAGGCTCCTTATACCCCAGTTTGAAAACCCCAGCTTTAAAGAATCACATCTATAAATTTATATTAACAAACACTTATCCAAAGTAACACAAAGTGCTTTAGCTCTACATATGAGATGCATTTTTTTGGTCTCACAAAGCAAGTGGGCAATTTCCATAAAGAAGCCTGCTAACAAAAGGCGTCCTTCTTAAGCGTTTCAAGTGTTATATGGCTAAAACCTGATACAAATACAGTTCAATCTAATAGAAATAAACCCTAAAATCTCTGGCTTTCTTTCAGGTGATTAAAGGTGCTGAGATCTTGGAGGTGTTGCACAGTTTACCCGCTGTCCGTCAGTACCTCTTCTCTCTCTACGAGTGCCGTTATTCTGTATTCTTCCAATCATTGGGTAAGTAAAATAACAGTGGAGCGACCCATAAGTCGTGGGTTTGATTCTCAATGATTTTTGATTCTAGGTTTGACACCTAACCCTCAATCGCAACAGTAAAATGGCTGTCTACTGCTCCATGTGTGTGCGCACTGACTTGGATGGGTTAAATGTAGAGGAAAAATTCTGAGTATGGTCTATACTTGGCCTTCGTGTCACTCACTTAAGAGAATGTTATTGCTTAACTAGCCACTCTCCACTTATATTATTCGCAGTGTTTATTGAAAGCCCTTCTCCTAGTCTTCTGTCATTGTTTAAAAATGTTTGTTAGATGATCCATCCGTTTCTCTCCTGTAGCTCGAGTGGAACAGGAGATGAAGCAAGACTGGTTGTTTGCTCCTCATTACCGTTACTATGTCCGAGAGATGCGCATCCTGGCCTACAGCCAGTTACTGGAATCCTACCGCTCCCTCACGCTGGGATACATGGCCGAAGCGTTTGGAGTCAGCACAGAGTTCATCGACCAGTACGCTCTCACATTCATATTAACTTCAATGCTATAACTTACCAAAACATTTTCTTCACTCACTTTGGTCTTTCCCTTTCCCAAGGGAGCTGTCTCGATTTATCGCTGCTGGACGTTTACATTGCAAGATCGACAAAGTTAATGAGATCGTGGAAACCAACAGGTGAAGACCTAACTGTTAATGCGTCTATTAATCATTTAAATCCCAGTCAACTAACTGTGCATTACTTGTCCTTTTTTTCTCTCCCAGACCTGATAGTAAGAACTGGCAGTACCAAGAGACCATAAAGAAAGGTGATCTGCTGCTCAACAGAGTGCAGAAGCTGTCCAGAGTGATCAACATGTAGTGATTGATCGATACCCATCTTTTCTTGAGCAACCTGTCTTTTGTTTTATGTACAGAATATAATAAAGCTGAATTGGAGGAAACTGAGTTTCTCTTTGTTGTGTGAGCAAATGGGGGAAAAAAGATGAGTCTGACACATTTTTTTTTCTTATAAATAACTGTATAAATTATTTTTTTTTATATATTTACAGAAACTTGTTACAAAACAAATATACTATACAATCTTTTCTTTAAATATTAAGTAAATCTACCCTACTGTGTTTGTTCATGAATTACATAGCAGCCAACACACAAAAGTCCAGCTGATCAAATGATTTTTGAATATGTATACAAAAAAAAAAAGAAAGAAATCAAAATATACACACTTGTACATAGGTTTATATGTAGAGGCTTCTTCCCCAAAAAGCAAACTGTCTTACTTTATCTTAGATTCACATTCCAAATCTGTTGTTTAATCGAAACGTCTTCACAAAGCTTTCGTCGTCTGAAAACAGTGGAGTTACAATTTCAAGGTAAACAGTACATTTATCCGCCTTAAACATTGGTTGAAATCACTGACTTTGCCACAAAAATATCGATCCCTCTCGCTTTGAAAATTTCTAATATCAAAAGTAGTCATAAAAGAATACAAGGGACAGACGGGAAGCTTTTCTCGCGTCAGTGTCACTCCTCTGCCATGAATTTCATCAATCGTTTACTGCTCTACTTGAAGGGGAAAAGGGCGACGTATGAGATTCCTAGGCAGGTTTAAAACGTTCCTAAACCTTTTTAAAACATTCAAGTACTGTGGAAAAAATGAATACATGAAATAAAAAGCTCTGCCTTAACAACAGTCAATGAGAAACTAATTCAGGCACTTTCTCTTTTTTTGTGTTTTTTTTTTTTTTTTTTTGTCAGCGTTAAATAAAAGCAAATAAGTAATTAAAAGCAATGTATCCAATTACAACATTTGGCAACAGTGGTGCACCTTTTGCACTGTACAACTGTTTTGTTCCCTCTTCCAGTTAGAAAAGTCCTACAAAATACATCGGCCAGCTTGAAATCTTTAGCACAGTTGTAACGGGCTATTTTGATCACATTCACGGACCTCGTGGATTGAGATATGAGGGAGGGGGGAAAGCACTATTAACACCTAAAAATATATTTATTCGGTAGATGATTTCCCACTACTGTGGCAACAATCTGGGGGAACAATCTCGGCATGTGACTAACAAGAAGCGGTGTTTGGATAGAGTGGCGTATTGCATTATTTGCTTGGCAGTGAACCACTTCTAATAATCTTAGAATGTTTCCATTTACTAAATAAATAATAATGATATCAATTGTACCAAAAAGTTTTACGAAAATGCCTGTGCAAAAATACATCTCCATATGTACAATTCTTTAACAAAATATGTATTTCTGAAATAGGGATACTTCAATATTTATATTCAGTTTCGTGTACGAAAAAGCCGAAGGGAAAAAAAATACACTCACGCGCGCACACACAAACAAAAAAATTCATGCTCTACTTCTCAGCAACGATTGCTGACTGACATCAGTGGAGTTCAGGAATTTACAGGAGTTTTAAAGTGAAGACCCAACTTAGCTCAACATCTCTTCTGAAGATCAACGAGCCAAAAAAGGGTCTATTGCCTTTTTAAGTTGATAAACCCACAATGAAAATGAGATTTAAATCAGAACGTCCAGCTACTAAGTTCTTTAGGTTCGTGTCGGATCAATGCAGGAACGTTGGGTTGCGGTAAAAGTTAGTGGTTATTTCATGAGATGGGGATGGCCAGACTACTGTATATGTGTCTGCTCCATTGCCGAGATGATAGTGTGTCTGTAATGTTGCTCAACAGCAACTAGCCATAAGCCCCTTTCTGAGATTGAAACAGCAAACAACAACAAAAAAACAATACCATGCCTAAGGCATTGACACAAGGAAATGGCTCTCCTACAATCGTTTTCGAGCAAGACTGCAGATTTTAGTACATTAAGATTTCAGCACATGCTTCTTTAGTGCTACAATGGGTAATTGGAGGAAGTGAGATGTCACCTGCCGTCTCTCGTTTTGTTCCTGCAGTTGTATTCGCATGTGCTAAAAAGCTTTACTGAATCAAGCCCTTAATCTTAATGTACCTAAAACTGAATATTTTTCGGAGCTTCGAGAGACAACTGTTGCTCAGAGATTCAGTGAAGACATGCTAGGCTACTAACAAACCTGAAATTATTCAAATGAATGAGGTGGTGGGGGGGGTGTCAAGTGCTTTAGGTAATGCAGGGTGTTAGAGTTCAAGTCAGGGTTGGATTGTTCTGTAAAAAAAAAGTAACTCCTTTAGCCAAAGTTCATAAAAATTCCCTTGAAATAAAACAAAACGCTAAATTTAAACATGATTCATCTCTCTCCAAAAACAAAAAGGTGTATGATAAATGGTATTTTGTTCTGTTTGCTATACATTTGCTAGCCTGTAAACAAAACGTGGTGTAAAAATGTCTAGTTTGCATAATCTTTTAAGTTTAGGTTGCTCGTGTTGAAACTCCACTCCTGTCATGTCTATCTGCAGTGAGCGTAGCTCGACCTTATTCAGCCTTCCAGAGAGAGATCGTGTGTGTTATGATTAACTTAAGTTGATTGTGTGTCTACTGTAGGGATGTTCCTCTCCTGTACACTTCCTCCAAGGCTGAGTAGGATTTCAGTTTCCAGTAGTCCACACAGAACTCATCTTGTTTGTGTTGCCCATCCCTCCTATGCCTGGTAGTGTTGGTGAGGCTACGTACCTCCCCAAGTCTGTACCTTCAGACCCCAGCGCAAGTGCTCAGGCTGGGTAGCTCTACGCAGCAGGCGTTGTACCCAATGGTGCATTGTATAGATTCGTTATAACCACCGACAGGAGAACTAGATCTCTCTGGCTTATTATCCTATCCCAGGAGAGTGCCCCTGCATGGCTTTGGGAGGAAATCCCCACGAAGGACATCAAATGGGCCACCCAGTGTGCATTCCACCCTGAGGATTGTGGGAAGAGTAAGAGAAAAAGAAGGCCTCGTGCAGAGTGGCATGAGGGGGCTGAGGGAGCTCTGGGTCCAGCCTACTGCTCAGCACGCTCAGAGCCTCCACACCGGTGTCAGGGACGAGCCTTTGGCTGCCGGAAACAACGGGCAATGTTACATTCTGAACTGAAACAATGAAGCAAGCGGATGATTTAAAGAAACCAACCTGATGTATGAGGGAATTGTTTGGGAGCCCTGGCGGTCTGGGTATAGAGCGAGCGTGCTTGCTGTGGATGTTGTTGATTGATGGAGACTTGGCCATTTTGGGCCTGCCGGGACCTTGTCCTCCTCCCCCCCCTGCTCCAGACGCTGTCAAAGGCATTGCAAAAATTGAATGAGCAAACAGCATATAATAATTATGTAAAGTCTATTTTGGGATATAAAGGATTTGATGGAGCTCCAGAAAGTCAGCCTGATGGTTGGTCGCAATGATCTCTGTTCATTTTTGAAGGAAACTTTGAAGAGCGGTGATTGAAATGCATTAAAGCTCATGTGAAATGGAACAAAAACCACATTAAAATTTACCTGAAATTTAAAAAGCAATCGGACCAAAATGAAACCAGAAACTGAATTGATACTAAAATGACTTCAAACAGAGTCCAGACTGAAATTAATCGAGATGTTCCGATAACCTTTTCCGCTTCCCGATACCTGAACTCAGGGTATCGGCTGATACAGAGTAGTACTGATCCGATACCTGGGTGTGTACAGTATCTATACAGCTGCAATTCATACTAGCTCTATATGAATTGTTTGAAGGTAACACTTTACTTGAAGGGGTGTGCATAAGACTAACATGACACCTTCATAATCATGACATGTCATGAATATGAAGGAGGTTTTATGCATGTTTGTGACAACTGTCATTAAGTGTCATTCGCTCAGTTATGACATTTTTAATGCAAATATGACATTGTTGGAGATGTCTTTGTAATGACACGACACATTGACAAACCAATACATCATAACCAGCCAGTGTCTTTGTCATGACAACATGACATTACTAAGACAACACAACCTGTCATAAACATTACTTTGCAGATTAATTATCAAACTTAAGAAGCCACCTAGCTTTATTGGTTAACATTACATTAAACTGTCATGTGGGTTGGTTTTGACAATGGCTGTCATGAAGCCATTATAACTTTTTATTGACAAATTCAATTAGTACCACTATAGTTGAGGTCACGAAAAATATTCATGACTGTTATAATGGCCTCATGACAGCCAATAAGCCAACCACATGACAAGTTTAACTTAATTTTATGTCAAGTTGACATAGTAAAGACACAGACAGGTTATGATGTTATAGTTTATGTCAAGATGTCATAAAGACATCTCAAACAATGTCATATTTGCATTCAAAATGTCATTATTGAGCGAATGACACTTAATGACAGTTGTCATAAACATGCATAAACCTTGCTTCATAATTATAACATGTCATGGTTATGAAGGTGTCACGTCAGTCTTATGCACACCCCTTCAAGTAAAGTGTTACCGAGTATTTTAATTATCTGACATACATTTCACAGCAATATATTATTAATCTTTCTGAAGTGAAAAAGAAATTAAAATGCAGCCACACATCTAATACTTAACACTGAAAAAGTTATTTTAGTTTAACAACATAACTGTGTAAAAAAAAGTGCAATATGAATAATATAGGAAAATAATCTCTTTATAATTTAAGGTCCATAAACAATTTTGTTAAATAAACAGCATTAAACTGAATCAAAGAACTCATATTCTAAAAAAAAAAAAGCTAAACTCATATGAATCTGGATTATCACATGCTAAAGTAAGACCAGGGTCAAAACTAAAGGTTGATGAAACAGGAGTTTCTGCTATTGCCTAACTAAATTGAGATGAAACAGAAAGCAGATAAAAATTAAACTGAAATGAAACAGAAAGCAAATTAAGTGAAACTTAACTGAAAGAGAAGCTAGATCAAAACTCAAGTACAATGAAGCAGGAATCTGGATTAAAACAACAACCAAAAAAAGGAACACACTGTATTGATAAGATGCATGTACCTGTGCTGTTGAGGCTACTTGAGCCAGGCGAACCCTTCCTCCGTTTGGCTTCTAGACGTGCCTCTGCGTGATGATCGTTACTCTGGTGAACAAACGGCCCGAGGGAGAGGGTGGAGTCGCTGCTGTTCATCACCACACTCATGCGTTTAATAGACTCAGCGGGGCTGCCAGAAGGAGGGCCACGTCCCGTCGATTCCTGCTTCAAGCTCAGAGAGTTGGCCCTGCCTGGGGTGCAGTTTACCCCCACACTGTACACCCCACTGTGGGACGACGATGACACTGATGACGATGAAGACGAAGTGGGGGTGGAGGCGAGCGAGGAATGATAGGCACTGCCCAGGCTTCCCACGTTTACAGCGCAGTTCTTCTTAAAAGAGGATGATGAGGATGATTCCGAGGTGTAAGTGTTATGGGAGGTTAGCAGGGAACTGTTTTTCCGCTTCTTTCCCGAACTGAGGCTTCCGCTCGCACTTCCGCTGACGCTAACACTGCTATTATTACTACCCTTGACGACAGAGTTACTTAGGCTGGAGGATGGCTCCCGAGCCCTAAAGGACTTAGTACCAGATCGGGATTTGAGGGGTCGGTTGGAGCCCAACGAGGGTAGCGAGGACAAGTGGGCTGAAGGCATCTGGGGTGATGAGGCTGACACTTGTCTAGAAGCGCCACTGTAGGCGGGCTGCTCGCTTGCAGAGGCTTGCGGAGAAGAGCGGGCGTTCAGGGTAGTGCCGTACGACAGGACAGGCTTGCTATCATAAGGCGGCGACGAAGACAAGCTGAGAAAGCCTGCAGAAATGGAGGATGATGAGGAAGAATGGGAATTTGTGCTTGTCCGGTGAGAGGCTGTCGGTGTTGTTGCAGAGTTCTCCGACACCAGAGGGATTTTCCTACAAAGAAATCACAATTAGGAGTGTGTTCATCAGAAAAACACCTACTTGCAGGAAGGGTTTCAACAGACTTACTTCCACATTTGTGAGTTGACATGCTTGTCCAGCATGGTGGTGAGAGCACACCGTACTTGATCCCAGCGCCGGTCCAACGCATAACATCCTCTACCGTACAATCGACTTCCAAAAGTGCAGTACTGGTGAGAGACGGAACTTGAATAGTACATTTATATGGAGTTATTCAGAATAATCTCTTCAATCATTCAGGTGAAAGCCGACTCAATTAAAATGCCGCCCTGGATATTAATTTCAAACTCATTTAAGAATAGTTTAGTGATTCAAAAGCTCAAAAAAAAAATGCAAGAGACCTTTTATGCAGGCACTTGAGTTTGAGGAAAAAAACCTCACTAACACTTTAAGATCACAAGGTTTCTTGTACTTACAGCAGCTGGTCGTGGGTGGTAACCTGAATAATGGCAGTCCAGTTTCTCCATAGCTTCCTCCCTCTCCTCGTTCTCCCCCTCGTCGCTGGAGAGGCGGCTGCTCTCAGCGCTGACAGGGGCCGGGTGGGAGTGGTGGGCCTGGTCGTGGGCCATGGCTGGGTCTCCTCCACTGTGAAAGTTACTGTTGTTAAGTCTGAAAATAAAGAAGAGCATCTTAATAATGACTGATCTAATGAGTAGGGCTGTAATCAACCAAAGAAATCCTTAGTCGACCAAAGTCTTGTCCTGCGCAACGATTAGTCGATTAGTCGAAAAAAAAAAACGTGATGTTTTGATTAAACATTTTTTAAACAATTGTCAATGAGCATTTATAAAACAACAACGAAAAAACATCACAAATAAATAAAACTATAATAATAATACAATTCTTTGAAAATTAAGTGATTTTTTAACTGCAAAAAGTGAAGAGCTCTGTCCTAGGTCTATAGTAACAGTCACAATCGCGCACCTGACCACACCACACGCTGCAAAAAATATAACTGCTATCTGCCACATAATGAAAAATCCCAACAAAAGCTCTCGTTTACTCAGGCTTTATTCTTCTTTACTTTCAAAGCTATGGGTTAACTTTCGTCCTGACGATCAAGGCGTTTTAAAACAACACGTAAAAAAAACCAAATAGCCTAAAAAACAATCCTAATAATAGGCTGTAGGACCGCGTATAGGTTTATTTTCGTTTTGTTGCATTATTTAGGCTATTTTCAAATGCGTCAAGTGTACAAATAAAAACGAAAACATATTAAAAAAACACAATCTATTGAGTCAGCATGATATTAGCCGTTAAAAGGCTGCTCACGTCTTTTGCGCGCTCAAGTTGATTTTCAAACGTAGGCGCGCGATTTGCGCGCTCACAATGGAGCAACGCGGTCGCCTTCCTCCACAGTCTTGTCGTCTTTGTTTTAAAATGCAGCCATACAAAAGATTTAGATTTCCTGGACATTTTGTTGACCAAAGCCAAAACAAGCAGCGTTCTAACTGAA
Source organism: Cyprinella venusta (assembly GCA_038021265.1). Taxonomy (NCBI): domain Eukaryota; kingdom Metazoa; phylum Chordata; class Actinopteri; order Cypriniformes; family Leuciscidae; genus Cyprinella; species Cyprinella venusta. Next base: position 18,082,784 of record CM075879.1, read on the forward strand.
TGAATACAGCATCCCTTACCGAGCGCGAAGCAGCAGCGCAGCCGGCCACAGGCGCATTCCCGAGTGTATTATGTGTGTGCACTAAAACTGTGGCGCAGTTACAAAATAGCCTAAATTAAAGCATTTAAAGATGGGGATAAAACATAGGCTAATTATATTTAGAATACAATAATAAATAACTGCTTATAAAGGAATAAATATCAAGGAGTAAATCATTGAAAAATTCTGTCTATTAGTAAAAAAAAAATGTAACTGGTCGACCAATAAGAATGTCAGTCGACCAAGACGGCATCGACCGATTAGTCGACTAAACGACTAAAGTTGACAGCCCTACTAATGAGATCTATAAATATGACTGTAAACTTTCACAATCTGGCAAATTAATCAAACAGGAATCTGATTTAGAGGAAATGGTGGGAAAGGAGGAAGCAACTCACCGTGGAAGCCCAGAATTATGAGGTTTGGGTTTGAGGGGCAAAGGCTTGGTGGCATCAGCAGTGCCATTGCCATGTGAGACCGGGTGAGGGTCTTGTGGGAGGCGGGAGTGGGGAGGGTGAGGGTCCCTGAGAGGGGGTGCTGGGTGTGAGGGGTCCAACCTGAAGGGCAACTCCTTGTCACGCGCTTTGCTCTTGTGCTCAGCGAGCAGCGTGTCAAAGCGCTGCCGCCGCCCGAGCACCGCCCTCCTCTGGCTTATGGAATGTGTCTGTGGAGACATGGGGGTGATATTTAACAGTTTAGTCAAGCATATATATATATATATATATATATATATATATACACACATACACAATACCGGATGTTTAAGATCGGTAAGATTTTTTATGTTTTTAAAAGAAGTCTCTTCTGCTCACCAAGGCTGCAATTATTTGATGAAAAATACAAAAAAACAGTAATATTGTGAAATATTATTACAATTTAAAACAGCGGTTTTCTATGTGAATACATAGTGAAGTGTAATTTATTCCTGTGATCAAAGCTGAATTTACAGCATCATTACTCCAGTCTTCAGTGTCACATGATCCTACAGAAATTATTATATGATGCTCAAGAAATATGATTATTATCCATGTTGAAAACAGTTTTTTACATTTTTATTTCAGGATTCTTTGATGAATTGAAAGTTCAAAAGAACAGAATTGATCTGAAATGGAAAGCTTTTGTAACATTAATCACTACCATTCAAAAGTTTGGGGTCAGTAAGAATTTATTTTTTATTTTTGGGGGAAAGAAATTAGAAAATACTTTTATTCATCAAGGATGAGTTAAATTGATCAAAAGTTACAGTAAAGACATTTATAATGTTAGAAAAGATTATATTTCAAATAAAATGCTGTTCTTTTGAACTTTCTATTCATCATAGAATTTGGGGGGGGGGGGGGGAAATGGTACACGACTGTTTTCAACATTGAAAATAACAATTGATGTTTTTTGAGCATAAAATCAGCCTATTAGAATGATTTCTGAAGGATCACGCGACACTGAAAACTGATGTGTAATCAGCAACAGTAATGATGTTGAAAATTCAGCTTTAAATTACATTTTAAAATATATTAAAATACAAAACAGTCATTTTAAATTGTCATAATATTTCACAATATTACTGTTTGTCTTTTTTTTTTCATCGAATAAAGCAGCCTTGGTGAGCAAAATAGACTTAATTTAAAAACATAAAAAATCGTACTGATCTAAAACTTTTTACCAGTAGTGTATAATATATTTATTTATTTATTTATTTATTATATTTGAGCCTTTCATCAGTGATATTATTACCGCTATATTGCAATATTATAGTATTATGGCAATATTCAAAGATTTTTATAAAACCAGGATAATATTTGAGCTTTTTATCTGCTATATTATTACCTCTATATTGCTATATTACAGTATTATTATGGCAATTTTAAAATATTTTTATAAAATACAATATCATATAATATCGAACCTTATTATTTTTGCTACATTATTACATAACTACATAATAAAATAATCTAATGTGTAATGTCAGGGTTTAATATTTTTTGGCAAGTTTGAAGTCAGGTCTAAAAAGTCTGACAGAATGTCTAACACATGAAGCTAATGTGTGAATTTTTTTTTAAATAACTGACTATTTATATGGGCCCAAATTTCCACAGTGCATCCATGATTCCAACTCAAAACAAGTGTAAGGAGACACACCTTGCATGTTAAGGATCTTGTGCATGGCTTATGTGCTGTCATATCCACAACCCCACAATGGATATCTGGATTAAACTCTCGCTCTAAAAGAAAAATATCATAACAGAAACAGAACACATATGATCTAGAAAACACAGTTTAGTAGAATTTCCTGTGACAAATAGCATAAATATACAGTCGCAGCAGTGACTATTAATAGCACTTACCTTGTCTCTTGTACAAGGGTCTTCTGCTACTGGCACTGCTGCTGTCCGTTTTCTTGTCTTGGGACGAAAGGTGGCCCTTTCCATTAGGGATCTGACCAGGGGCCAGCAGAGGAGCCTTTGGTATGGAGGGGAAGTTAAGGCCTGACTTCAGGGGGGAGGTGCTCACAGTATTGGAGGAAGAGGAGGTGGAGGTGGAAGAAGAGGCGGGCACGTGGGGGAGCTTGGCTGAAGATTCCACCTTCAGAGGGACCTTCTCTACTTTAACAGCAAGAATTGGGCTGGGAGGTAGAGAAATAAAGAAAGCCTTATATTGTATTAAAGGTGGGTGTGTTTCATATTACATCTATTGTGTGCTCATCTTAACGAGTTTATCCACTAAATTCACTTACACTCCATCAAAACACACATACATACCTCTCTTCTGGCAGCATCCTATAGGGGTAGTGAGGCTTCCGGTGAGGAGGCTTCTCTTTGGTTGGTTTGTAGATTTTAGTGGGGACGCTGCTGTTTGTGCTGGAGGTGCGCGCCAGTGTGCTTCCACTGACGGTCCCGCCCCCAACTCCACCCCCAACGCTGCCCTTATTTCGAGAAATTGCAAATGCAGCAGAGGTGGTATAGCTGGATGGGGGCTTGCTGCTTGAGCTGTGTCTTCTCTCTGAGGGGCGAGACATTTGAAATATTTTACCCTTTTATTGCTCAACATGTTGAAGGCAAAAATGTAAGTCAATAAAAATGTAAAGGCCCTTTCACACCAAGGATGATAACTACAAATTTAACAATAAAAATTTAGTTCTAAAAACCTTCTCAATATTAAAGAATAGCAGTGACGATAACGGCACAGAGAAGCTGTATCGTTGGAATCACTTTCAGAATGATTTTATCCAGCTGATGAATGATAAAAACATAGACAGCCCATCAGAAACCATCCTGCTGTAATGAGCTCAAGCATTTAAAGTGAGAGACATGCATGCATTTCGAATATTAACAGAATGATATCGTACGCTGGTGTGTGGATGCAATGCAAATATATTTATCTTTATAGTTTTAGTTCTTGGTGTGAACAGGCCTTAAGATGTCCAGTAGATTTTAACAGCCCAGCATTATTGACATTTAGTGTCATTTTTATGTTTAAAGCTGGTAGAAGTTAAGATTAATAAAATTATGATATAATTATCAAAAACTAAAAGTATTCTTTTTAATAGTTATTTGTTATGAAAATTTTTCCAGTTTTTCTCAGTTTACAATATCACATACCGGTATATATTTTATGCATTCTATGTTGCTAGTGTAATAAAAATGATGAACTTACTAAGTTTAAGTTTAACCCTAAGCCGTATTCTGGACAAATGTGGGCAAAATTGTTTTGATTTATTTAAAAAAAAAAATACTTCCCTTGATCTGAGCGGTACAAGACTTGGCTACTATTCCTAAGTATGCCTCCTGAACACACAATTTTTTTTGACTCAATTCTACAATGTTAAGTGGGTGAAAAAAACGTCCTTAATCTTGTATTTGGGTCAAAAATGGGCACCCATAGAAATGAATGGGAAAAACTGTAATTTAGAGCATTCTAAAATAAGCCAAAATAAGACACCAGGTGACAGCAAAGTCACTTCATTTTTAGGTTTTAGCTCTTAAGAACTTAAGGGAATGATATTTTAATGTAGTTTAAAAAAAATAAAACATAAAAATAAACATAATTTACATTGAAAATATGGTCCTTTTTGAATTAAATAAATTCAAAAATAGCCCCAAAAATAAAAAATAAAAAACACACCATAAATGGATAGACAAAACTGTATCAAAGACAGTGATATAACATTTATAATAAATAAAAATTAGGATCACACCTGCGTCCACTGTGCACACATTTGTCCACAATTACAGGATTAAGGGCTATAAAGTGAATACGGTTTAAATGGTAAATGGACTGCATTTATATAGCGCTTTCATAGACCCAATGGCCACCAAAGCGCTTTACAATTTGCCTCACATTCACCCATTCACACACACATTCATACACCGACGGCGACGGCAGCCATGCAAGGCGCCATCCAGCTCGTCGGGAGCAGCTGGGGTTAGGTGTCTTGCTCATGGACACCTCGACACTTGGTCTGGTGGAACCGAGGATTGAACCACCAACCTTTCGGTTTGTAGCCAACCCACATGAACCACTTAAGGGCTTTAAGGGCTACGTAAGCAAAGACTGAAGAAAATAAACGAGACCAGCAACAGAAGAAAAGCCAGGGACAAATATATCCTTAACTTTTGGAGTTTGATGAGCTTTGAATAAAAAAAAAAATCTTTGTCTAGCTTTGCACCTTGTCCACGATAACCATTTTAAAAGGCAAGTTAACCTAACCCGTAGAAGTTAATCTAAGTAGATTAAGGCTCTGATACAGACACTCTCCTCTTCTAAATAAACATTTACTCTCTCTGAGTAGTAATTTACAAGACACAAATGTGCAAGAGGAATGAGCTGCTGTGTGGCACAAACAAACGCTCCTCCACGCTTGCCTGTCAAAAATACAGTCCTGCTGCTCTGGCCCAGTGTTTATCACTAAGCCCTCCAGCAAACCGGGGCAAACACAGACACACTTTAGTCTGATGTCTCGCCAGTGTTTATCTGTGCTGATAAAACTACAGCAAAGGCACAAAAAACAGAATAAATAAAAGGAGGACACCAGGAAGAAATCCTTGACTTATTTATATCTCACAGAGGCTTGTGGCTTCATGCCGGGTTGTTGACGCTGCTCCGAGGAAAGTGAGCCAACATCAATTCGAGTAACCAAAGGCCAAATCGACAAAGCCCCAATTAGACCACAACAGTCTGTAATATTTTTCCCATGTTGAAAAGCAATCTGGGACTGTTGTAAGGAAACTGTACACCAAATCCTGCAACCTGACAAATGACCACAGGGAACTTCCGACATGAAAACCAAGAGCCTTGTGCAAATGAAGGATGTTCAGCATGTACAAAGGCAGAGTATAGAAATTTACCATTTTTCATTTTACTTTGAAAAAAGAAATGGAGTACATTTTAATAAGCCATCAGCCTTTCAAAACTTCTAGAGCTGTAATCTATAAAATGAATTGACAAAAAAAATCAATAAAAATAAATGCCCCGATACCAAAAAGTGCAATGCTTATGACAAAGAAACATGTTGAAGAAATAATATATTTACACCTAGCTGGTGTGTGCGAGCTGATAAATGGAACAAAGTGGATTGAATGCGCAGCGAAACAGACGCTTGTGAGCTTGTGATCCAATCGACGATTCAGGCTGTTGGTGGTGTTGTAATGGTGTGGAGGATATATTTCTTGGCACACTTTGGGCCCCTTAGTACCAATTGAGAATTGTTTGAACGTCACAGACCCCCTGAGTATTGTTGCTGACTATGTCCATTCCTTTATGACCACAGTGAACCATCTTCTGATGGCTACATCTGGCAGGATAATGCGTCATGTCACAAAGCTCAAATATACTGTATATATATATATATATATATATATATATATATAATGACTTGAAATTCTCACTAAGGCTAATACTTTTAACATCATTTCTAAAATGTGTTTGCATTTTTCAGATTCATATGTAGTTTGCCATACATATTCCTTAGTACCACAGCTTGTTTCAGCTCATTATGATTTATTAATCCTCATCTCGGATAAGCACTTGCCAGAACTAGATTCTTCCCTACACTATTAGTCAAGCACTTGAGCATTTAAAAGTTTCATGGTCTGCGTAGTTAATCTGCTCATTAATCTTTCAGTCTCCAGAATAAAGTCCCAGTGTTCATAAAAAAAAACCTCTCACCGCTAGAGTGAGCGATTGTGTAATGATCTCTAAAAAAAAACTGCTGGAGAACTGGCTCAGTCCGAGTGCAATAAACAGATCCTACTTGAACATCAATGCAGTTCTGAAAAACTGATCTTCTGGAAGTTGAACAGAGCGGCAAATGCACTGATGTCGACATGTATTGGCTCTCTCAAGAGTACTGCAACTTTCACAATCTGCACAAATTCGGAGTCCTGAGACATATTTTTGGATTCAGTTATGGCTACGGGAAATCTTCCAAACAAATACGTTTTTATTTTCGGTTCTAATGGACCGTGAACAGCTGCACTGTGTCATGAAAGGTTCATGAATGTGTACACTAAGCAGACACTTTTACAAAACCTAAACATCCAACAAATTTATGAAAAAATTCTATGTATGCTACACAATTTTAAAAGAAAAAAATAAACAAGAATCTTGTTTATCTTTAAAAAGAATGTTTTTCCGTCACATTTTCAGGTTTCATTAATAAAGCCATTTTGATTTTTTTCTCACAAATTTTGTAATTATGTTTTGAACAGTGACGGTGATGCTACAAAATAAGAAATTATGACTCAAAAGATCGAAAGGCCAAAAAACACTGAAATGAAAAAAAAATGGCAGAAAGTAAAAAGGCAAAATGGTGTTTAAAAAATAAACATGCCAGCATATTACTTGAATCTGAAGAGTTCATAGAATATTATATGCTCTGCAGACTTAGACTAACTCAGATGCACGTTGGATCAGATTAAATAATTCTCTTTGTAACACAAAACATATGCAAACTATATTTTTACTAAATAAAAAAGCAGTATTTAGATTTTTAAATGTTGTTCTACTTTACAGCCTTTTGGTAAGCATTTTGCCACTGGGATTTAATGAAAATTTGTCTCCCCCTTGTGGCCAATGCTGAAAAAATAAGTTCAAGTGCACCAGTTCACTACATTTACATTTACATTTATTCATCCAACTAGGGCTCAAGTGTCTTGCTCAGGGACACATTGATGACTCACAGTGGAGTCTAACCCAGGTATCTCACACCAAAGGCATGTGTCGTATCCAGTGCGCCATCACCGCCCCCGTGTACTACAGGACCTTTACTACAGAATCTACAGCTCTGTTAGTGTTGTTTGAGTGAGTGTGAACACTGACGTCCTGGAGTGCATCAAACAAGCGGCCCGAGGCCGAGACCCATGAAAAGGTGCGTCTCCGTCCGCTTCCAAACAAACTCTGGTGCGGTTCGACTGAAATATGAACGCAACACAGACCAAAGACATCTAAACGAACCAAAAACAGGACGTGATGTCACAAACTGAGACCCTAAAAATGACAGAATGCTCAAGCATATCTGCTTTTCTCATCATAGGAGCTACACTTCAGAGTTACCTGAAGTAAACACATCTCCTTGCAGAAAATCTTTGTTTGTGGCCAACGGAGGAATTCCTCCGTTTAGTGCATAAAATATGGACTAAATGTATTATTTTCTGTTTTGGTTCGAACCAAAAGAACAGAATTACAAGTGTGAACACACTTTCATACGAGGTTAATTATTGTGTGCAGAGAAACAGCAGGGACAATGAAAGACCTTGACTGGGCCAAATGTTTTCAAAATCAGTAAGAATGAAACCACTTTTAACAAATTTTAATACATCAGAAAAAGACCCCAGCTCCCTCTTGAAGCCATCTGCAACCATTTGATTGACACCACTTTCTCGAAATTTGCAAAAACACTCAAAGTATGTTGGATTTGCAATGTGCTAAAATGAATAAATGATAGTGTTAAAACACTTCTAAACAGCTCTAAAATAAATAAGTAAGAGTTTTCCCTCAAAACACATCAGAGGTGTACTGAAATGGGAGTGATTCTGATTTATTATATTCGGAGAGGTTTTACATGCGCTAGATTGGCCAAAACAGCACAGAAGATGTGCCAACTAAATAGAGTACATCAAATATTAACTTGAGGATAGTATAGTAAACAGAACTCTGGCGGTGGGTATCAAAGGTGTTGTGTTTTTCCCTCTTCGTGTTATGATAGTTGAGGCAGAGTAGAGGCGGGATTTTGGTCTTAATTCCCTTGAGTGAGATAAGATTTTTCTAAAACACCTCTATTGAAGACAGCAGGGAGAGCAGAGAGAGCAAGTCAACGGTGGAGAGCAGAAGGTGGTCTTACCGTAGTGTGCTTGGAAGGCCTGGGGTTTGACTACCTGACTGCAGTGGCTGCACATGACCAGGTAGAAGTCATCCTGTGCAGGACATTGGCCAAAGATGGGCATGTCTGTGAAAACACACACACACACAAACACTCATTAGGAAGTCAAAATACCAAGTTTTGTGCTCTTCAGATAAGCAGGCGATTTGAACAATGCGGTTACACATGTACCAACCTGCATGACTCTAGAAGCTAATATTATAAATCCGCTGGTTAGGAAAACCTTACAATGTACAACAAATTAATAAATATGGCTTTTCAAATCAGCTGACAGAATAATAATAACCTTTTTGTTTTTTTTATATTGATTTTGCTTTGATGAATCAAATATAAATTGATTTGAACAATCAAAAGATGTTTTAAGAAGTTAGTCAAATAGAGTAATAAAGACATCTAAAACTGATATTGATCAATTTATTCATTCAGACATAAAAATATAAATAAATAAATGACAAACGAACAAATAAACTGTTTATTATTGTTTATTTTTTTTAAAAAAGCATTTAAAGCACATAGAAACGATTTGAAAATGCTTTATAAAAATAAAGAATTTGCATTTATTTTTTGATTTTTAATACTTTTCTAATGTATTCAGCAAGGATACATTAAATTGATCAAAAGTGACTGACATTGATGACATGACTAATGATGACTGTCATTCACAATGTAACAAATGCTTCTTTTCGAATTTTCTATTCATTAAAGAATCCTGAAAAATCTATCTCAGTTTCAACAACAACAAAAAAAAACTGTTTTGATAACAGTGATAATAAGAAATGCTAGAAGCATATCAGCATATAACAAAGATTTCTTATGCCTTAGCATAAGAAACTTATTCAAAAACCTTACAGATCCCACATTTTTTTAATAGTACAGTACAATTAACAACATTTTTAAGTAAATATCAAAATGTGTGGGTTTTGGGTTGCATGTTCTTGAGCAGCTTTCACTTTCATTGTGGACAGACAGATGACTTCCTCCTGGAATCAGGTCACTCCTGATTAGGACTCAGTAAACGAGTGTAAGGCCTCTTTGGCGTAAATGGCACGTGAAAAAAAAGTGCAATAAACGCACTTTCATGAGATCGTTTTGGCTTTACCGAGGAGCAGTGGGTCCAAAATTTTAGGATGTGCAAGACAAGCTTTGACATGTTGTGTCAACACGTGTCCACGTTCCTGTCCTATACGACGACACAATGTTTTGTCGGGCCATCTGTCCCTTTACAGATGCGCGTTGGGGTTCCTCTTGTCATTAAACCGCGGAGACGTACCCCAATACCTCAGAAAATCTGATCTGCCTGTTTACATGACAGTCACATTGGCATATATCTGATTTATATCTGATTTATTTCCACATATGAACGAGGCCTGAAACCGATCTCGAAATATCCAAATGCATGCATTTTTTTTCCAGTTCACACTATCATAGAACACATCCGATCTGTGTCGCATAGAGTAAAAAAAATTGGACTCGGGTCACATTTCACTGACAGTGTAAACGAGGCCTAAGATGCACGTAGAATCTGACCTAACCAATGAATGGAGCCTGAACTGAATCTGCCATTAATTATACACACAAAATGCCCAAATTGACTTGTTTTCATAAAACACACTGTTAATAAACAGTGTCTATCCACTACACTCTCAACAGCCCAGTTCAGGTGAGGCCATGCAGGCCATTCCGGGGCCGTTCCGGGAAAAGCATCTGGGTGGGTTCATGCAGTACAGACGGTCACTAGCAGCAGCGCTACTCTGTTTTCATAAGAAAGGAAACAAATAAGTGATAAGGGATAGCTAGGTACTGTGCCAGCGTTTCAAAGGTTGCCCGAGGAGGGGGTCCTCTGGCAAGCGAGGTGTGTGGGAGAGCCAGTGAGGAAAAGAGTAATTGAGTGGGAGAACGAAGAGAGGAAAGAAAGGGAGATTGCAGATTAAGAGTGGCAGTTGTAAAGTAGTGAAATTTGCAAGGCAGAAAGATTACAGAGCAAGTGGAGGAGAGCCGTACAGTAGGTGGCATTTGGCGTTCAAGATTCATGCTTTCAGAAAGTGCCCTGAATTCACAGCAGAGATTGTGGTAAACAGTCTACCCAATCCACACAAATAACTGCCCTGAAAACAGATGAAAGCAGTTGAACAAAATATCTGTATGTTTTAGGAGAGAAAGAAAATGGCTTCTATTCTTAGCTATTTAGCAAGTCTTAATGTGGCCCCTGCTCCAAATGCTAACTACTTGTTTCGTACACTCAGAGAAAACATCTAAAATACTTGACCTGACTTGAGGTCAGCAACATGCAAATTACCATTTTCCAACAAAACAGATTGTATGCTGAACCAGGGAAAAACAACATTATTTGTTTATGGGCAAAAAGTTCAAATAATCTGTGAGATTTGAAAACGGCACCAAAGCCACTATAAATTAGAGCCCGACCGATAAAGGATTTTGAAGGCCGATACGATACAAATATTTTTTTGGTTTTAAAATCCGATATATCGGCCGATATATATATATTTTTTTTCAGAGACGCGCGACAAAACATTAACAGATTTCCCTAACATAGTTATTTGTAGTTATTTATGAGATTTAACTAAAATATAATGATAAAGCATTTTAAAAAGGAACTTGATTCTTTTATTGTCACAACAGAACAGAGGAACATCAAAATATATTAAAGATCTGCTAAATAAAATAATAATTAGTCCCTACATTGCCTTATAAGCTACCTCATAATTACAATGTCAGTCTATGATGAGCCATAATTTAGCAATAGATAACATCATACTGCAAATTGTAAAACTAACATTTTTAATTTAACAGGCCAAGGAGAGATGATTGAAGCGTGTTTCGTCCATTTTTATTTTATTTTTGAAATATTCATTTATCGGCCATTATAACTGCCGATACCGATAGTTTGGAAAATGTCTAATATCGGCCGGCCGATATATTGGTCTGGCTCTACTGTAAATGTCATTATTCCAATAGACGCACCTAAAGCTGTTTGTTCATTACTTAATTGACATTTAAACATTTTAATAATCACAATTCAAACTGACAAATAAGTAAAAATCCAAAATGATTTAATAATAAATACACTAATTTTTAATGCAAATGGACAAAGAAAAGAACATTTTAAAACTCAATATCAGGTTTGTTACATTCATTTGTTGCATAACTATATTGTATATTATAGACCAAATGTGTTAATCTTTTTACAATGAAACTTCTTGTGATCCTAGCTAATGCTACATCAGAGATCCGGTGGTTTGAATTCAGATGCATCTTTATTTTTATTTATTTTTTTATTGCAAAATCAGTTATTTATGATGACTTGATAAATGGATTTTGAATCATGGTCTAACTTGCTGACATATTGAGTCATGGTGGTAATGCAGGAGATGTGGGTATGATTTCAACTTTTTTTTATTTTATAGAATAATATTAAGAAAAAAATCAATAAGATCCATTTTTCACCATGTTGTTGAGAATGTGTTTGTGTGAAACATGGCTTAGCAGTTCACATGATGAGCCTCGGAGCTCATGCAAGAGAAGAGGGTTTAATTCGGGCTTTTCAAACTATTAATTAAGCATGCTACAATATCAGATTTTACCATGGAGTTGAGAATGTGTTTGGGACATAAAGGCCTAGCAGTTGCACAATGAGTCTTGGTGCTCATGCAAGAGATGCAAATTTGTTTTCCGGCTTGTGTTCTTTTTTGTTAAACAATCCCACAAGATCCGTTATTCTCAATGTGTTTGGGATGATGCCCATGCAGCAAATGTGGGTTTGAGTCTGACTTGCATTTTCTCCATTTCTCTCCTCAAATAACACGTCTCTGACCAACCCTCATTGGGTTAGATATCGAAACGCACTGACTTCACATTTAAAGGTGCTATATGTATTTTTTAGCAGCCTCTATCACTGATGTTTCAGATTGCAACCAATTTTTACATGAGAGCTCGTGCTCTCAGCGGGCACACATGGAACAAGGCCACACTGAGACTTTCAACACAGCGGAGAAAGCATCACACAGCATGCTGGAAACTCATGTAAACCCCCACTGCACCATTACAATAATAGGCTACTTTTATCAGCTTGACGTTGAACTAATGTTCCATGCTCGTACCATGATAACGTTGTGGTGCTATGTAGCATTAGGCATTTCACTAACTATTCATGTATCTTTTACAATCAGCAAAGTCAACAAAGGTGAGTATTATATGAAAATGAAAACAATTAGTGAACTAGACTGAACAATTTCAGTGTAACAGTAAGATCTTAGGAAGCAACATTACTGTACTAAACATGTCTGGAAATGTGTATTATAAACAATATGATAGTAGTGGGATGAGTGACGTTAGACTCTAGATCTAGCACATAAAATAAAAGTTACATCCTAAAGCTATTTGCTAGTTTACCATGCTATTTCATTACAGTTTACCATTATTTCAGCATATCTGAAAACTTGTAATTCATCACAATAAAAATAGCAGAGTTCTCTCCATAATTCAAACGGTCTGCCAATATTGATCCGAATCACATTTGGCCTAACGAGCTTCAGCAGATACATTTTTGTTTTATTTTTTATTTGTATGTGGAGTTTGTTTTGGAGTGTTAGTTGTGCTGGAGGCAGGTCATTTTTTTGGGTGTTATCAGACTCATGTCGTCAGCTGCATTGCCGTCACATAGACTGGATATAAAAAGGAGAGAGGCTCGGGAGCGCACATGCATAGGGTTGGGTATCGAGAATCGAGTTTCGTTTGGAACCGGGACTAACTTTTCGTTTTTCCCGGAATCGTTCAAAAGTTCAAATTTCGATTCCTCGTTTTGATATTCACAGTCCGCCGACCAGAAGAAGAAACCGCTGAACAACACCAATGAAGAAGCGTCTACCGGAAGTGTTGGCATAACCGCGCGAGTCGAACAGTAGCTTACGTCGGCGGTCCAAAGTGTGGCTTCACTTTTCTAAAAATAACAAAATCTCGGCAAAATGTCCCGGAGACTTCACATAGAAATAGGAATACTGACCCTCAGAGATAATAGCAAAACCTGACAAGTGGATCATTGTAATATGCGATTACAACCCCTTCACACTTCACTCACAGGCAATAAAAAAAGGATTCATTTTAGAAGAAAAGTTACATATAGTACCTTTAACTTGCAACACTTTTTGTTAAGACTTCATAAACATAAACCAAAGGGGTAAACGAGCAGCATTATATTCAGAAGTGTTTTGTCAGCTGAAGATGTGGAGCTCAGAGAGGCACTAACTGTCCATTAGTCTGAGAGCCAAGAGGTTAATTAGTGTGAGTGATTAAGAGAGGGGACAGGAGCAGCGCTGTTACTGCTGTTTCACTCCAGCTCCTTCACATAGAGACACAAGGACACTCCAAAAAACATCACTGCCTGAAAAGATGACATCGAGTCGCCAGCGTCACCTGGGTGTACCTGTGATGCTCTCACAGTAATCACTGCAAATCGGAACAATAGCCACCAGGAATTCACAAGATGAGGAAGTAGATATCCGAGGCTAGGGTTTTGATAGAGTCATTCTGATTCAAGATGTTTGCAAACCTAAATCTTGTCATCTTTCAGAGATATACTAATATATGGCACACTGACATTCCATTATTAATCTAATTAAATGTGTGAGTTGCTGCCTTATTTAGTATGTCTGTTATAACTGTGTCCAAGTAACCAAACCAGTTTGGTCATGTTCAATGAAATGACTACATAACACATAATTAAAAAACAGCTCCCTTTTTTTGATCTCTAAAAACATCCCTGTGCAAGTGCAACTGAATTGTATTAATTTCCCAACAAAACCATTCAAAAGTTGAAACTTGATCTGATGGCATAAGGACAAACCAGCTAAATGAAAATCACTGGTGTATCTTAAACATCATTAGGTTACGTTCATGGACATTTAGCTTGCTAATACATTTCCTTTCAAACATTTGTGGTCTGTTAGATTGTTCAATGCTTTTGAAAGAGGTCTTTTATGCTCACCAAGGCAAAGTAAAAACAGTGGTGTTGTGAAATATTGTCACATGATGTTTCAGAAATCATTCTAATATGTTGATTTGGTGCAGAATAAAGATTTCTTATTATTATTATCAATGTTGCAAACAGTTGTGCAGCTTACAGTGCCTTGCAAAAGTATCAGTACCCCTCCATTTTTTGTTATGTTGCTGCCTTGTGTAAAACTACTTTAAATTACTTTTTCACATCAATCTACACTCCATACACCATAATGACAAAGTAAAAAACAGATTTGTGAAATAAGTAGTACATTGCATAAGTATTCAAACCCTTAACTCAGTACTTAAAGCACCTTTACAACCTCAAGTCTCATTGGGTAAGATGCGGCAAGCTTTGCACATCTGCATTTGCTGATTTTCTGCCATTCTTCTCCTCAGATCCTCTCAAGCTATGTAGGGTTGAGGACCGTCGGTAGACAGACATTTTTAGGTTTCTCCAGAGATGTTTGAGTGGATTCAAGCCCAGGCACTGGCTGGGGCACTCAAGGACATTCACAGAGTTGTCCATAAGTCCCTCTTGCATTGTCTTAGCTGTGTGCTTGGGGTCATTGTCCTGATGGAAGGTGAACCTTCTGCCCTGTCTGAGGTTCTAAATGCCATGGACTAGGTTTTTTAAGGCTATCTCTATATGTTTAAGGCATTGAGATTTCCTTCTGACGAGTCCCCCAGTCCCTGCTGCCAAAAAACACCCCACAGAATGTAGAAAAAAGGGGCACTAATACTTTTGCAAGGCAGCGTATTTTTGTGCAAAACAAGATACATGTTTTCAAGATTTTTTTGGTGAATAAAAAGTTATAAAAACAATGTTTGTTTGAAATTGTTTTTTTTTTTTTTTGCAAGAATGTAAAAAGTCTTTACTGTCACTTCTTTACATTCCTCCTTTCTGAAATGAAATTTTTACTCCTTTTAAAAAAAATAGAAACAATAATCTTAAAAATAATAAATAACAACCTTTCTGGCACCAGACTTCTGACTGGTTAGGGGTGTAACGGTTCGGTAGGTACCTCTTTTTTAAAGTCACGGTTTGGTACTATTTCGATACAGCAGAAAGAAAGAAATGCCAGAGAAATGTTCTATTTGTTAAAAGAAAAAAATACATATTTTAATAAGTTTGAGTTTTCCTACATCTTGAAACTTTCAGGTTTATAAATGGGAGTCATCTTTGAAGGATGAACAAATAATGTTTTGGTCATCACATTACAAATAACATTTAAATATATATATTTATTTATACATTATTTGAGTTTTGAAGTGCTGGAAAAAGATGTGTGAAATACTTGAAAGCATTTTACTATTCCAGCCAAACTGGTTACAGTTAGTTTTACTATATTAAATCCATGGTGTTGCTGGTCTGTGGACGTAAAGTTAGGGCTGAACGATTATGACAAAAATCATAATTGTCGATTATTGCCTTGAAATTATAATTGCAATTAGTAATTATGATTATCACAATTTACATTGAATGCTGTTTTGAACAGCTTTATGCCATTGTTCGAAGTGACTGCATGCAAATTGCTATATCAAAATAAAATGTCTGAAAACTCACGAAAAACTTTCAATGCTTTTCTACAGGTAACTTTAAGTTCTTTTAACTTTTTAAATGCTTTTCTACAAGTAACTTCAAGTAACACCAAGTAACTTATCCTCTTCGGTCGCCCTACTGGTTGGAAACGAAATTGTCCATTGCCGCTGTCGTAAATAATTTAGCCTACCGTCGCACGTACGCTCGCTGTTTATCCAGCACCGGCTTTAGAATGAACGATGTCCACAGACAAGGTAGAGTATGTTAATTTTAACTTAAATTTTAAGTAAACAATAATGCTAATTATAATGTTACACTAACTAAAATTAAAACAAAGGGGAAAAAACCCTTAAGATAAGCTGTAAAAAAAAATACATTTTAAGCACACAGAATAATGTAAGTGGACTTTTTATAATTGTGCCTTTGAACGATTACATAATTGTGCCATCCATAATTGTAATCGCGATTACAAATTCGATTAATTGTGCAGCCCTACGTAAAGTATTACTAGTTCATTTACGGCACAATGTTTCTCCTGGTTTCCACGTCAGCGCTGTTTGATCTAATAGAGATCTACGGCTAATAACGGAGAAATGTGTACCGTTACACCCCTATGGTATATACATAGCCTACAAATATTTAACTTAATTTGACATGGCCTCTCAAAAATGAAGTCTATCTGTCAGATGCATACATATCCCTCACATATTTCTGTATGTTTTAAGAATCATCTTATATTCTATACAAATTTTGGGGGATTTTTATCAGCAGATATTCAAAGCTTTAGTCATATAAGTCAGCAAGGTGTATTTACATAGTCGGAATAAGTACTTCTACACTAGGCATTATCTCCATATTTTTCGCACATTTAAATTATACAAATGCACACAGGTAGAACACACAGATAGTGAATAATTCAGAGAAGCCTCAAAAGGTTGCATGCTATAAGTTTAACTACAGAGATAAACCATCAGAGTACGTGTCCTTTAAAAATTTCAAATGAGCTTTCCGGCGTAACAATGAAATAAAACCTGAGCCTTAGCGCTCCTCTAGTTATCAATCCCTACATTAGACAACAACATGCTTATGACAGCACATCCGAGATGCAGACAGGATACGCTCGCTCCATCAGAGCTTGGTTGACTTGACATTAAAACCAGATATCCTAGTGTCTTCTAATCATGTGTCTCAGGTCTGAGAGGAAGTCGAGGACAGACAGAATGTGCTGAAAGAGAGAGAAAAGAGATGCGGACGGAAGCGATGAATATGAAAATGGAGGGAGAAAAAAGACGAGAAAAAGATATTGTGACAAAGCGAGAGAGACAGAGATAGCGAGAGGTGAGAGGAAGAGACAAGGAGAGAGAGAGAGAAAGAGAGAGACTGTGAGTGGATAATTTGACCATCCCCTTTACTGTCATTGATAAATGATCTAGGTAGAGAAGCTCTTAGAAGCCCAGTGCACGAACACACTCTGAGATTTAACTCCACGCCTGGTGTGTCTGCATTTCCATCCCTCTCGCTTTTCCTCACCAAACATCTCTCCATTCAGTCACCTTTCACTGATCATCGTACGGCAGTTGTGTAAGTGCTAAATAGAGTGTTTCAATGTATTTATGTGTGTTTGTGGGAACACCAGCTTCTGGGGGTCCTTCAGGTCATGCTGGATTTGGGTGTTTTTTGGTTTGGTAATCATTCTTTAGTTACTGATGGAAATGAGGACTGGTAATCCTAAATACTCAAAACTGACACCCCATTGGCCTGTTAAACCTATTGCTGCCTTAAACTACTTTAAAATACTTTTTCACATCAATCTACACTCCATACACAGATTTGTGAAACAAGTAGTACACTGCATAAGTATTCAAACCCTTAACTCAGTACTTAAAGCACCTTTACAGCCTCAAGTCTTATGGGGTATGATGCGGCAAGCTTTGCTGATTTTCTGCCATTCTTCTCCTCAGATCCTCTCAAGCTATGTAGGGTTGAATGGGGACCGTCGGTAGACAGACATTTTTAGGTTTCTCCAGAGATATTTGAGTGGATTCAAGCCCAGGCACTGGCTGGGCCACTCAAGGACATTCACAGAGTTGTCCATAAGCCCCTCTTGCATTGTCTTAGCTGTGTGCTTAGGGTCATTGTCCTGATGGAAGGTGAACCTTCTGCCCTGTCCGAGGTTCTAAATGCTCTGGACTAGGTTTTTTTTTTTTTATTAAGGCTATCTCTATATTTTGAAGGAATTGAGTTTTCCTTCTACTCTGACGAGTCCTCCAGTTCTGCTGCTGAAAAACACCCCCACAGTGTAATGCTGCTACCACCACACTTTACTGTTAGGATGGTATTGTGCAGGTTAACTCCATACATGATGCTTGGAAATGAGGTTCCTCAGACCAGAGAATATTGTTTCTCAGTCTGAGAGAGTCCTTTAGGTGCTTTTTTGTAAATTGCAAGTGGGTTTTCATGTGTCGATATGATATTTTTTTCTTCTTCACGATCAGGATATAGATAATGCTTTTAATTGATAGATTTTATGAGATCTTCAAGCACTAGAAAATCAAATGTATAATATAGCTGCGAGCAGCGATTGCGGGCCCAAGCCGGTGGCACAGCAACACCGGTGCCTTTAGTTATCGAATCGAATTGACAAAATGTTCCGTTCTAAATATATAATCAAAACAACCGTTACATACTGAAGATGTTTATGATGGTACGAAGATAGACAATTCAGTTTTTATCTTTGTTCAAATACATTCTCAAAACTAGAAGCAAAACTTAAAGGTTGTCATAGTCACTGAGGTAAATAAAATAATAACGTGGTCGGTTTCAGTTGTGTCATCCTTCATTGCTCAAGTGAGTTGCAAATGGGCAATAAAGAGCCCAATTACAAAACTTCTGGCCTCCATTGCCTTTGAACACTTTAGAGCAAGTAAGTTGGATTTTTACTAATCTCAAGGCAGTTTTGCAGTTTGTGAGAGATTGTCAAGAGCAGAAATTGGGACACTGGTTAAATTAGTTCTTTTAATACAGCTTTTTAATAAGCTGTCTGAAACAGAACATTTTCACAAAATTATGGCTAAACATGGAAACTGTACGACTGGCTCGCATTCTCCGTCAAATAGCAGCAACACTGGATAAGTATTAATATCTCTAATTATCATTCAAGGAAAACTGAAATGTGAAAATTTATTTTTATAATATTCTTCTATGTACCTGTCTATGTTTTAATTACTGCTCCGAGGGACTCGTGCAAACTGCAAACTTCAAAATTGGAAAATGAACTGGGTTTCTCTGGGATAGTGTCATTCGTATTCAGTTTCAGCTGAAAACCAAAAGCTGTACAAGCTTTAAAGAGACAGTTCACCATAACTTAATCAAGTCGTACCAAACCCCTATAAATTCTTCTGCGGAACAAAAAATATATATTTGATTTTTTGTTTTCTCAATGGACATCAAAATGGTTTTGATGTTACCAAAATCCTTTAAAATGTCTTGTGTATCACAGAAGAAAGAGAGAGTTTGAAAGAAAGACAGGTTTGGATCTACAGCTGTGGAATAGAATTAGTTTCTATGATGCATCGCGATGCTAATGTGAACGATTCTGCATCAATGCATAAAAACAAAATAATTACATTTTTAAAAATGTAATTAGGCCTATCTATCATACATATTAATGTACTGTTTCAGTGTAAATAAATTACTCTTATTAAATATTTAAAAAAGTTGTGCATGTCCTTCGGAAGCAAAGCATTTACATCTGATCTTTGTACAAGATAAATGTACCTAACTTCTTGAAAGCAGATATTTCTAGAAATAAATAAATCTAGCAACAGAGGGAAACACTCACTGCTCTTGGCTGAATAACTGTCATAGGTTTAATAATAATTGACATATTTGCAATTAATACACTAAAGACTATGCAGCCAGTGATTATTTTTACACACGATTATTGAATTTCTGTACTTAAATGTTTCTGTTGAATAGATTTAATTTTATTTGTTCTAAAGTTTATTTGCATCTTAGTTCCTATTTTTCAAAACAGTGACAAAATAGCAAAAATGGACCATATTGTGATTATTAAATAGTATTTCTTATTAATAAAAGCATTGGAGAAAAAGATGCATTATGATTCATTTGAGTATAGTTTTATAATCCAATTGTTATCCTCTGAATCATAATCCAATTGTATCATGAGACAAATTCTATTTGGAGTGAACAACCCATTTTTGAGTGAACTGTCCCTTTAATCTTTATTATATTATATAGATGTGAATATAAGGATTTTTTCCTTCTTTTTTCCCCTTACTTCGATCATCCTGCAGCCCAGTTCCTGACTCTACAATAACACATGGTGCTCTTAAGGTAAGGTATAGGCTAGAAGCAATAATTTCCACATCTACAGCACAACAAGCTGCTTTCAATACATCCAGTAACACATAAATATTTCAGGCATAGACCAAGCAGACATTGAAACTACAACCTTCATAAAGATGTGTTCAAGACTTTGACTTTACTCTGACCTGAGAACAGTTATTCTTAAAATAAATCAGAATATAGATAGAAAACACTACACATTACACAACCCAAAAGGTTGATATATCAGACAGATTCCTGTGCGACGACTTTGATTCTTCCAATTTACTCTAAACCGTGCAATGAAGCAGTGGTGCACATAATGACCCTATTGTTTGTCAATGCAAATGCCCTGTTAGATAAGTGTTCTGAAGGTACAGTATCTCACACTTCCTATCATGAAAGAAAAATAGAGAAAAAGAGCCCTCGTGATGACGTTTATAAGCAACTTAGGACAAAGCTAAGTTCTACTAGAATGATCTAAAACAAAGTGATTCAAAAGTAATATATTTACAAAAAGGCATGACAGCAACTACAAGGTGATCTCTACTGAGGATGATCATTATTATGCTAGTTATACATATTTAATTTACAAAAAGGAGGATTTAAAGCAACACTTTGTAACATGTTTTACCTTAAAATAATGTTTCCAAAATCTTACAAGGTGAAAGGCACTTCTGCCATAGCCTGAGGGGGTCTGTATCGCTTTTACCAGGGTTCAGGTAGCAGCCTAACCCGAGCACAAAAAGAACTACAAAAATCCGACTGCTTTACGTCAAACGTCACAGTAGTCGTTATTTTGTTTTTCTTCGTTTCTGAAGTCGCAATACATCATCCTTTCATGAAATCATGTAACATACCCTACCTTGCCTGTGGATATCGTTCATTCTAAAGCCGGTTCTAGATAAACAACGAGCGTGTGCGCGATAATAGGCTAAATTATTTACGACGGCGGTAACGAACAATTTCGTTTCCAACCAGTAGGGCGACCGAAGAGGAAAAGTTACTTGGTGTTGCTTTAAAAATATGACTGACAACTACCTTGACCATTATGTATATGATACTGCTGTCACCTATATTCATTTAAATCTAAGTAAGGAATAAAATACAGACAGACAGTCATTATCACAAAATAAACAGGGTGATCAGGACCTCAACATTAAGCAGTTAGTTAACAAATCAATAATAAATTAATTGAAATAATTACTTCTTTAGATTGTTTTAAGACAAAAAGACTGCAGTATCCATGATCATTGAATACAATCTCTGAATGGTGTCAGAGTTGTCTGGCTGTAAAATCTAACCGCAAATTTTACTAAATGAGTTACTTATGCTTAAATATTAAAGTTAATTGTACTAATTAGAAAAAAATGTATGTGAACCTAATAAGTGATTATATTAAGCAGAATGAGTTACAGCAGATTTCTAGTTCCTGGCATGCTTTGTTCTTGACTGTTAAACGAGAGCAAGTTTAAATTAAAAAGTTAAAATGAAGTGTTATTTTATGGGTTTGTGGAGAGGGAGAGATCTGTTAGTGTTTAATGTTGTGTTATGTTGGAATTAAAGAGTTTCTGGTGTGTCTGAGTTGTGGGGCGTTATCATTGTGCCTAAAAGAAGGGTCTGTGATCAAGTAGAGAATAGATCAAATCACATTCATAAAATGTGTTGAACTTAGTACGCTAAAATCCAAGTTCATATTCTAAGTAGATCGCACCACGTCAGGGTCTAAGCAGATGTACCCTTTTATCCTTGTTGCATAAAGTTGGAGTAGTGCAGGTATTTGGGAATATAAGTAATTCTTTTTGTTTTCCATTCTCAAGTAAAGGATTTGGACATTGACTGGTGATTGTTATAAGTTAATTACATTAATTGGGGGCCGTACAAGTTGGAGATTTTAAATCATTCAGCTTCGCACAATATCAGGATAATTTGCATTTTATATATTTCACATCTGGAAGAGAGGTTTTTATGCTCATGTTCATTCTCTGAATCACACGTATGCACACTGGAGAAATTATCGTAAGATCAAATGTAAGATGGTTTTCTCACAACATTTTAAAATGATGTCAATTAAACTATATTATTTAAAAAAACAATGGCTGTGTACACTTCAGCACACTGATACTGAACCCCAAGCAATTTAATTAATCTTTTTATTACATACAGTATTTAAGTGGAATTATTGATTAATTTAAGAAATACTCTCTTCATGTGGACTCAATAAATATTAGTTTTAAAACTTAAATGGATTAAGGCAATCAGTTACTCAAATGGTTTGAGGTACTGTAATTTGTTTGGGTTTTACAGTCCACTAATCAGGTAAATAAATGCAGGAATGAAATATTGAAATTGTATTTAAATGGCGTTAGTTTTAGCGTAATTTCAGAGGACGGAGAAACCCCAAATTATTTCTAGGATAAACTGTCCCTTATACAGAGAAATATTTGACTAATCAGAATCTAAATATTCCGTAGAGATGTGTAATAATTCAGCATACAATCCAGGCTGCATTACTACTTAGTGTATCAAAACAAAATGAGTGACACCAGTAAACTTATTCAAATATACTACGCTTGCAGGTTTCTATTCAAATGTTATAAAGGTGTCTGAACTCATTTATAACATTTCAAGCATGACAATTATGTGTATATCGGATGTATTCTACTTTTAAAATGGTTTCATTTCACCTCCAACCCACACGTGCTAACATGCAACCCTTACATGTATAGTGACGAATGTTTCTTCAGAACAATCTATGTAAACACACACATTAAAAAGCTAGTTTCTAACACTTTTGACTATCGTAAGAGCAGAGTTTTCAGGGACAGTTGTTCTGTCAAAAGTCGCCCGCACTTGTTTCACAGAGAACCGGTGCGTGAAAAGTGTGAACACACCACCAAAACAAAAACACACCTTTGACCAGAGAAAGCAACACTACTCACCGTCTCTGCAGAGTCTCATGGCTTCGCGATTTTTCCCGCACTCTTTCAAACTTTCTTCCAATTCTGTACCTGAGGAAGCAATTTGGGTCGTGTTACATAAATAGTTACACTTGCTGGCTTGTTCTCGCGTTTCTTAATATTTCAAAACTGCACGCAGTCGGGCAAACACTCGCGATCTGACGCGGCTGCCCGCTGAAACGCAATGGCCGACGGCGGCCGATCAACTCACCGTCGCTCCCGTAGAGTTTCACAGCATCGACCCAGCTGCTCCAAGGCTGTCCCAGCATTATTTCAGGACTAGGCAGGGATCTGCGCTCCGCCACAGTCGCCATTGCTGTGGAGGCTTCTCCCCGCTGGAGCTGTGTCTGCTGCTGCTTCAGCCTGGCCGCTCTGCGCTGCTGCTGCTCCCCCCTGACGTCATCATCGGCCCTTTCCGACATTCTTTCCGCTACAATGTAACAACACAGCAATGAGCCGAGCGGATTCCTTCAATGAATGACATTGAGCCGAACGAGCGATTCATTCACGGGCTCGGTTGTCTTTCTTCCCCCCTGCACGAGACGGGGTGTACCGAAACATACGTTAAGAGCAGTTACTGAGATAAAAGTTTAAGGACGACCTCAAAACTTCCTTTCACTGACGAGTATGCGAGAAATAAGGTGACCAAAGGTTTCACCGGAATGTTTACCTTATATCAAACATATTAAAACGTACATCTTAATGTTTTTTTTTTTAATTATAATTATATTTATTAAAAAAAATATGACTCAACGGACTTGGGAATTCCCCATTCTCTCGATACTGACGCCCCTAAATTTAGGACATGACAATAGAAAACAGGCTACCAGACAAATGAAATTCACATTATCAAAGATTTTTTTACACCTATTCCTTTGTATGACTTTCTTTGACCAAAACAAACAAAATGCTAAATCTAATCTCACTGGTAGCCTACTGTTTTTGACCAAATTTACTTTCCATTTTGAAGGGTCTAAAATTTGTATTTATGTAGCTTATTTTATCCAGCGTTATCAAATATAAATAAAAGTGCATACTGTCTTGGTTTCATGTGATTTTGTTTGTGTGTGTTTGTAAATAGTCAAGACTACAGCGGTTTCATTCCAGTTTGTCTCTTTGAAAGAAATGTAAAACAGTTCATACAGATCCAACTACCATATCTGACACACAATTATTAAATATTTATATTCAAATTCTCTAATTTAATTGTCTTATTAAGATTGCTTTTTCATATAAATCTTGATCACAAAACATGTAAACATGTCCATGGTCACAATTGGGACCAGTAGGAAACTCAGAGCCCCATTTTATTTATTTGCATTATAAATGGTTACTGGTACATAAATAAAGCATAAAAGTCAAAATAAATGTTCTATTGTTCATGGATTTCCATTAGCCCACAATTGATTTAGTAAAATCAAATATTAAATAATTATTGTTTGTTTGGTCTTAATGAGAAATATTTCACTCTCTAGTTTCCTTTCTAGTTGGAATTGTGACTAGAAATAAAACACATAATTTATTAAAAAAAAATCAATGCATGCAGTTTGTTACATTGGTAAATCCAAGGAGCAAAATGTGTTCATTTAAAAAATTGGGGATTAAAGGGGTTAAAACAATAGTGCATATGGCAAACAATGGAGAGACGTCTACATAGCAGGTTGGCAGGCCATTTTAATGACAGCCAGAAATTAATCATTTGATGCACTGAACATCAAATACTGAGCGATTTGACATTTTCAACAGTCATTTATCCAAAGAACAGCTTGACTCAGTTGCATGAACCGGCAATTCTTTACCAAACTTTCACAAACACTACCTGGTTGATAATTAAAGTTAGAGGTAAGACTGTTATAAAGTATCTAAATATGTGCGTGCTCTAAATTTAATGTACTCTGATCAGCCATGTGTTATGTATCGCATTTTGGAGCACAGGCATTAGCAAATAATTTCTAGGCTATACTTAGCCATTTCTCCTCTTGCAAGAATGTGTCTCTCAAACACAATCAAATATGTCTGGGCCAAAACATCTAGAATTAGAACAGATAGGCAAACATGTCTTAATAAGATGCAAAATAGCTTTAAGCTGATTTTGTGATGTATGCAGTCTAATTGCAATAAGTCATTACCTAAATGCATGTGTTTATATTAAACAAAAGTAAATCTGTAGGATATGTAAGACCTGGGTCATTTAAAAAAAAATGTTTCTGTTTCCCCATGAAATTATCCCATCATTTACATCCTAAGTGTATATGCTTTTCTTCTTTCAGCCAAACAAATTCGGAGTTATATTAAAAAATATCCTGGCACTTCCAGCTTTATATTGGGCTGGCATTGAATGGTACCATTTTTTGAAGCCCAAAAAAGCGCATCCATCCATCATAAAAGTAATCGATACAGCTCCAAGAGGTTAATAAAGGCCTTCTGCAGCGAAACGATGTGTTTTTGTAAGAAAAATATCCATAATTATAACTTTATAGACGGTTATTACTAGCTTCCAGTAACGTTGTTATGGTGCGTTCTATTATTCATCCGTCTCGGAGATCCGAATCGGACGACAGACGTTGCCTAGCAACACGCCCCCTTTCCTCGGATTTCTCCTCTCGGACGTCGGACCACCGTGAGGACACCGAGCAAGAATTCCGTTTCGGAATTCAAGATGGCTGCGCCCTGTGTCTTGTACGAATGAATTGTTTTCATTGTTTTTGAACCGCTTTGGTATTTGAAATGACGGTTATAATCACTCGTGTTACTGCGTCCCCTGTGGGTATGGGAATCGGTTGTTGTGAGTGCAATTACTAACGTTGCTAGCGTTGTTAACAGAAGATTAACATGAAAAACATTAAATAAAGTGAACATTTTCAAGTTCAAATGGCTGCGTTTTGATAGTCATAATATTTTTTTTTAAATGTAAGTGCCTGGTACTCGGCCAGTGCTACCATGACAACAACTCTCTCCGACTCGGACACGCAAAACATAATAGAACGCTTGAAGTGTGGACGTGACGTCAAATCCGAGGTCCGAGACGGTTCGTTGGGTATAATAGAACGCACCATTAGTCCACGCATTAACGAGAGAGTTGAGTTTCGAGATGTAAGATGTAGGAGTAGCGTAAGCTTAGGTAAGAATACATGCCTCTCGCAGTTCAAAAAATAGGACTGGGCTAGAAACTCAAGCTCCTCTGACATTTCTCTTAAAAAATTCTCATTTGTTTGTCAACACATCATGCGCCAGGTCAGAGTTCACTCTTCCACCTGACTCGAAGTATGGCCATAACCGGAAGCCAGTGAACAATATACAGGCCTTTACTGTATAATAATGAACCTATTAACAATACACTCCCATAACCCATTAAAGGAGTAGTTCACTTTTAAAAAAAAATTGCTGATAATTTACTTACTCCCATGTCATCCAAGATATCCATGTCTTTCTCTCTTCAGTCGAGAAAAAAAATTAAGGTTTTTGATGAAAACATTCCAGGATTTTTCTCCATATAATGGACTTCAATGGGAACCAAAGGGATCAAGTTCCAAAAGACAGTTTCAGTGCAAACTGTTCAAAGGGCTTTAAACGATTTCAGACGATGAATAAGGGTCTTATAAAACGAAACGATCGCTCATTTAAAAAAAACAACAACAACAAAGTTTAAGTTTTATAAGCTCAAATGGTCGCCTTGCTCTGTTGATGCGCGTTCGTGACTCCTGTTCAAACTCGTTTATCAAAATGAACAAATCTTTTTTCGTGTCATTTGGATCATTCAACAAACGAAGTGAACGAGCTGACTCTGCAAAAGATTCATTCATTTTGATGAACGAGTTCGAATAGGAGAGTCACGAACACGCATCACAGAACAGAGCAAGGCGACCATTTTTATTATCAGCAAAAGTTTTTATTAAAAGTGAACTACTCGTTTAAAGATATAGTTATACCTGTCATAACCTAATCCATCTGATAGGTTTGATCAAATAAAGATACACCCAAAAATAAAAACTCTAGAGTGAAATTGTTCATAAGTTTATATTTACGTTAACATGTCATACCTTGTCAAAAGTAAAAATTGGAACAACACTGGTCAAGTCAGTAGATCCTCATCAGCTTTGGTGATTCCAGACAGCCACACAAGCTGGTGAGGGAATCTGTGGAAAGGAAACAAAGGAAAGGCATGTTAGCAGCATTGTTTCCATTCTCAGAGCGTACTAATCAGTTTAGGGAATTGGCCATTTGTTTTTTTGACTAACCCAATCTCAAGGGAAAACATAACTATTTTACCAGGTGGCAATTTCATATCAAAATCATATGATGTGAAGGATACAAAAATGCAGCATGAGGATCATTCCCTAACAGGCACCCGAGAGTAAGCAGATTGTATAAAAACGTATGAAAAAGAACATAAATTCATATGAATTTGACAATTTGCCAAAACATATATTAGCTATATGAACAGCCATGAGACTGTGTTGTTTTTGACAGAGGAACCTTCCTGACCTAAGGCCAACAGAATTTTACTGTTGCTTTCTTTACAGGTTTTTACTAGCTCAAGATCTACTTAAGGAGGAGCCCGTCGCTACAGAGTAATCCAATCCAATAACAACTATCCCCGGCTAACCATCTGAGAGCCCTTCAGTTGACAGCTTGATAATCCGTCTCAGGGATATAAGCAACTAGTGAAAATGTTTTGAATTTCTTGCATATGCTCAATTCAACTTCAAAATCATAACCTAATTAACTTACATGAAAAAAAAGCAGAATTCACACTGTATGAATTCATCCATTTATTTAAAATGAAAAATGTTTCTGGTAAGCCATTATCAGTTATAAGGAAATAATAGACATACACAAACAGCGTCATTCTGATGTTAACTGAATGACAATGAGCCTGTTGTTTGTGTCAATGGAAGGTGATGAATGCATTACGCATCAAGTGTTCAGGGAAACGGAGGCTGATTGACTTATGATGAGATGTTCTTAGTGACGTCAAAGATTTCCCCTGCAGTGTTTCTACCATTCAACAGAACTAAGGTCTTTCCGTTTCAAGTGCAAACACCCACTCTTTGTAAACAGAGTTACACTAGAAACAATTAATATTCCAAATTTGGCATGCCAAGCTAAAGCCGTTACATTCACAGCTTGTTTGTTCCAATATCTTAGAACAACAGCATGAGCCATCAGAGGTTTTAATTTGAAGAAATAGTCAATCTGTTGTGTATATACATTTAATTTTAAAATCATTGGTCTTTTATGTAGTTACCATTTGATTTATTATTTAATCATTTATTCATTGTGTGATTATTTTTACTGGTTTGTTATTTTATGTTTGTATGTCACTACATTTAATTTCTATTGTTGTTTAATCTTATGAATTATCTTTATGAGCAATAGAATGTAAGAGATACAAGAGATTTCGTGATTTTAAACATCACAGGATGTAAACGCTTCTGCTTTGGTATAATAACAGTTGTTGGATTTGTACGGACATACTCTGAGCATTGAAACATACTATTAAAGGTGCAGTGTGGAGATTTTAGTGACATCTAGTGGTTCGGTTGCGAGTCGCACTAATGGCTTAGCCCACTGCTCACCCCTCCCTTTCGAAGAAGCTACGGTGGCTAAACCGGGACAAACATTGTCGTCTGAGACAGCAGAGAATAGCCAGAGTAAGCCAAGTTTCTGTACCATAGTCCATTATAAACCACATCATGGATAAAGTTTATAAAGCCATAGTCAGGTGAGGATAAAGGGTCTTAATATATAACATAATAATAGTAATCAGCTGATTGTCTCACAAACATCACCAGCTCAATACAGTGATACAGAACATATTTTTTCTAACAGGGTAGTAAAAGTTTAGCTGGCTAATATGAGCCGTTACCGTAGCTGAGCTGGTTAAAGCATAAAGCCTTGTTTAAACTCGACGCGTCCGCATGAACCCAAAGGTGCGCGCGGCAAATTGACATGATTGTAACAGCGTGAGCACCTCCGCATCCCCTAGACATCATTTACTACACATTAATTAATAAATATAATGAATACAAATATTGTTTTTTTTTCTCTTGAAAACTCTTAGTGATCGACTTAAAATGCTTCCAAGATCGACTTGTCGACCGCAATCAACGGGTAGGTGACTCCTGTAACGTTACTGTTTTACGGTCAATAGTCCTAATCAGCTGACTGTCAATAACACACCGAGGGAGAAGAACTAAGTAACATGAAAAAATCCAACTACATATTTTACACCACTGACAAGGGAAAAGTCACTACTCACAGTGTCTATGGCTAGCTTCAAGCTTTCTGCGGCTTCTCTTTCAAGGTATGAACGAAACGCGCTCTGCGGCGATGTTTGTTCGCTGTCGGCTACAGTAGAAACATGACGTCACAGTATGTCGACCTTCATAGAGGGGGGAGTCCGTCGTTATTTAGATATAAATGTCTCATTCTAAGGTAATAAAAACATACGCTCTTTATACACCACTGAACACATAGTTATGGATCTTATATTGCATTTCTGTCAATAGATGCTCAGATATATCACACATTGCCCTTTAAGAAAACTAAGATTATTCATTGTTAAACCCTTCTTATTTTTAATTATCATCACTTCATCTCTTTCTGCTCTTTCCTGATGTTCTCAGCCAAACTCGGATAGAAGAATGTAATAAGACTTTTAGGTACCAGACAAGACTTGCTTTTGGCAGGTTTTATTAGTTTTGGATAAAAGATTTCTGATGTGAGATCCATCCGATCAAGCATTTTGCAACAGTATATTAATTCTTGATCGCATTGTTAATGTTAGTTAACACAAATGTGACTATTCATTGTTAGTTCATGTTAGTGCAGGTTCATTAAATAATATAATACACAAAAATTATTTAAGCATGTATTAGTAGATGTTTACAAGAACTAAGTTTACTATAAGTTTTAGAAGCATTTTTCATTGTTAGTTCAAATTTATTAATGTAGTTAACAAAATGTTAACAAATGAAACCTTCTTGTGAAGTGTTACTAGCCTGTGTGTGTTTGAAAACACCCATGCTCGTCCCCTCCTCAATGATGCCCCTTTAGTGTAAAGTTTCATTTACAACTTTAAAAGCCTTCTGTCAAACGTCACGTCCTTTAAGTTTTTTAAGTGTTTTGCTAATGTTTCCACTCTTTTGGCTCCATTAATTTATTGCCCTGTCCACTTGTTCGCATCCACTATGTAACTTCAAAAACGAGCAAGTGGACTTGGGAAAGTGAAAGCAATAATGGCGAGATCCACAAGTCGTTAGAAAGGCTCCTACAACAACTTTTCTAAAATGACTAAACATAGCGGGTTTGTCGTCGGTGCGAAACGAACAAAGTAAACTTGAGTATTACATCACCAAAATAAAATGTTACACACATAAGAGGGGGAGGGGGGGACGGCAGCAGGTTTAGCTTCCTCGCTAACTGAGCAGCTGAGCCATTGGTGGCACTGCTGTAGCATGCAACTGGCTAACTGGCAGAACAGACATTAGCAGCTGATCTCGATGTCATCATTGTTCTCTTACCAATGCCCTGGACTTCAGAGGTCCCGGTAGAGTGCCAGAGAGAACAAAGGCGCAGGCTTTAGGGTGTATTGAAAATGAAGATCAGTTCAAAGAGCGAGTGTAGTGCTCAGTGACTGTGGAGGTCTTCACCAGGTGCTTCCATGTCTGTTTACCAGGCAGCATTCTGGGACAAGAACGTCACTGGCTGACTCCAACAGCACGCATGCACCGAGCACGCCTGTCACTGGACAGGATGGTGGTGTGTCAAAAACAAGAGCGCTGCCTGCCTAGACAGCATTTCTGGGCGTCGTTCGCGCACTTGTTACGTTCCTATGCGTTTTTGTGAGTCACTTGAGCAGTTGGGACGCTTTCACAACAGTTTTTAGAGCGTCTCGGACGCGCCCTTGGTTCTCAAATAGGCTTTCTAAGTAGGTAGCCCACTGGGGTTTGAAACGCAGCCTACTGCACTTCGCCATAACGTTAGATCACTATTAAACTGCATGTGTAAATCTAAAATCACATTAATCATAGACATATTCAGCCGAAACAACTTTAAAATGACTTCTAATAATGAGAAGAAGAAAAAACTTGCAGTTTATGGAAATGCTGTAAAGATTAGTGAATGTTATGATTCGGAACTTTACAATGAATAAGTTGAACCGGTTCACAAAGACTCGTTGAACCGAGACCCGTTTCGGATATGAACCGATGAGTTGAGAGGGCTATTAAGAGTATATTTAAACATGAAAACGGTTTGGCTACATAATTTCAAGTATAAAGAAATGTATTATTATAAATATGTTGAATATATATATACATTGTGTTTTCTCTCTGTAGTGCTACTGTACAATTTAATCAAATAGGGCCTACATTTTTAAATATATTTTAATACAGCTATTACAATATAATAAAAAATCTTTATATTTTTCAAACTATGTACTTTGTTAATTTATTTATTCAGATAAGTTATGTATTTATTTCAATTAATTTATTATTTAGGCTAATTGAATGTATTTGTTTAGGTACTTAGTTGAATCTTTTTTTTTTTTTTTTTTTTTTTTTTTTTTTTTTTTTTTTTGTCTAAACTTTTCCATGGACCCCTTAGCATTCCCTTGTGCCACCCTCGGGGTCCCTGATTTAAAAAGACAAACAAACAAACAAACAAAATAAATATTTAAAATGAACTGTTCTAATCAATCTATTTACAGAAGTTGGACCTACCACCACCTCTGTCAATAACTACTAAACTGCATGACAGCATTTCTGGAAGACATACTAATGGTTGGAATGTGTTTGCGCACAATTCTGAAATGAATTTTTGGCGATATAACAATGATGAAAAATGGTAGTTAGGCTGTAACGATTCATGAAACTTTTAAATTGGATCTGTTTAAGTTAAAGATGTTCACAAAATCATGAAACCGAGACGCTGAAACATGTTATGTTCAGTTCGGAAAGAACCGATTGCTGCGTTCCAATTCAGACGCTGCATCCTTTTTTCAGTGGGTGGATTCGATAGCCGATTACATCACCGTGGCATGACGAAGGCTGTCCTCATTCGAAGGCTACTTCAAATTCAAAATAAAGGATACAAACAGATGGCCTTGCCTAATGCCTACCCCAGAATTGTTTTACACTTTTAAATTTAAATATTGGTTTTAAACTTCATATATACTTCATATATATATATATATATATATATATAGCGGTTCAAATGTTGCCTTATCTTACTAAGATGTTAATACATTTAATTTATACTCTTTATATACAGAACTGGACCATGGTGAATATATCTAGACAGTTACTGTATCTAGACAGTCTGAAAGTTTAATAACTTCTACAAACTGGCATTCATCAATTGCAGCGTCACAATTGCTAGGTTTAAAGAACAATCCTCAGTAGGCCAGGCTGAACCATTTAAGCTGGGGACACACTTAACGGCTGACATTAGCTGAAACATTTTAAGACTCAACTAAACACAGATTGTTTCCAATGACTGAAACAGATTTTAAACACCGATTGAACGCAACAGTCTCTGACTTGTGTGTAAAATCTGCTACAATCGTTGAAAAGTCTGTAAATAAGTGTGTTCAGTTCAGTCTTAGAATGTTTTAACTAGTCATCAAGTGTGTACCACACTCAGTCTGACCTTTACAGCCTATTAAGACGTGACCTTCGAAGGATGCAGCTTCTGAATCGAGAAACAGCGAGCTGATAGTAAACAAAACATGAAAAACCATTTCAGTCATATTTCTTAGTGTTGGTGCATATTAGGCTATATTTATGTTTAATGACGTCCATATTAGCCTTATATTAATAACTTTGTTTTTAGAAGCTGAATCATGGCATAATGACAACAACAAACTGAACTGACGTTATGGGTCAAGACTTGTTGTTTTAACACGTTGTAGGCCTACTATTTCGTACCATAAATGTAAGAAATGTTATATTGTATTTATGTCCTAAATGACTTAATGGTTTTATAATCTGAAACATGGATACAACAAACTTAACTGACGTTATGACGTAAAAGAATGGCTGAATCGGTTTTTGAAAAGATCCTTTTAAACGAACTGTTCTAGTGAACCGATTCACGGAAACGAGCCGGACTTCGAACCACTGTCAAAAACTACTGAACTACTAACCAATACAGCAATTCTGTTAGTCATACGAATGGTTGAAACGTTTGAAATAGTATTTTACTCACAACTTTGAATTGACTGAATAATGATGAAACAAAAACCATAAAAACAATATTGCTGTTATACATGCCGTTTGGTTGGCGGGTTCGGCTCATTTGCTTCGCAACAGAGGCGGAGCGCTGATGCCTTGTGTCCGCGCGCGCCTGTCAATAAAGCTTTTACGAATAGTTCAGTTAGCCTATTGGAGAATGGGTAGCATCACTGATGGTAAGAATTTCTTTGTTTTGGTGTTTATTTTGTGTTTGCTATTTATTTAGCAAACCGGTATGACTAATTACAACTGTGCCCGACTAACTTATGTGATTTTGTAAGGTTAAACTAAAGGAACATAATGAGACGAAATGAAATCAACGTGAGGAATCATTGCTAGTTAGCCAAGTGATAAGCTAGAACTGAGTCACTAAAGAAATGCACAACATTTTGTATGTATTTCTTACTGTATTTACTGTGATTCCATAGATATTATTATGGATTAGGAAAGACAAAGAGAGCGTGTGTGATGTGTATATATAACAGTCATTAAGCTTGTGTGACTTTGGCATACTGGAAGATTCAAACTGTAAGTTATCACCAGATTTGTTGCTATGTGGTTTAAACCTTGACTTAAATGGTATATCTTTGTATATTTGCAGATGAGGTCATTAGGAAGCGTCTTCTGATCGATGGAGATGGAGCTGGAGACGATAGGCGCATTAATGTGCTCATGAAGAGCTTCTCCAAATGGTGCCACTCCAATTTCTCAACAGAGGAAGGGTAATTCAGTCTATTATTAAAATATGTGAGCTTGGGTCAAATTATACACCCAACATTAGACATTTAGACCTTATTCTGTCAATTAGTTACCACTTAAGGTAAAAATACTTTTCACGCTTGACTTTGTTGCAGGTTCTCCCAGTATCAAAGGATGTTGACGTCTTTGGCTCAATGTGAATTCTCCATGGGGAAGACCCTGCTGGTGTATAACATGAACCTGAAAGAAATGGAGAATTATGAAGCAATCTATGCGGATATCGGTAAGTCTTCCAGTTGATGTGACTTTGTTTGGTGTCATCATCATTTGTTCAATCACGTAGCGAAATATTCTCATTTCTTCCAATACAGAGACGAGTATAACATCAGCCCATGAAAAGATTGCAGAGTGCAAAAAGGAAATCCAGAGAGCAAAACGGATACGGAAAAACCGCCAAGGTTCAATAAGGCTCATTTGCAGAAATCTTATTTATTTATTTATTTATTTTTTCACTAATTTATTACTGTATGTCTCATTTGTAGAATATGACGCTTTGGCTAGAGTTATCAAGCAGCATCCAGACAGACATGAGACCTTAAAGTAAGTTTGAAATACTTATTTAGGTGAAATCCTATTTTATTCACTGTTTGTTCAATTTGTAGTCTGTGTTCTTTATAATATAACATGACAAACAGGACAGTGAAGTGTTTATCTGATCTTATTTCTGCAGGCAGCTTGAGGCTTTAGACAAAGAGCTTCAGCAGCTTTCACACATCAAAGAGAATGTGGAGGACAAGGTGAGGGAATGTGGGATTTCTTGATGATTTTGTAGACATATACCATCAAACATCTTACAATATTTACTCTGATCTCTCTCTTTTTTTTGTTATTATTAACCCATGTTCAGTTGGAACTTCGTAAGAAACAGTTCCATGTCCTTCTCACCACCATTCAGGAACTTCAACAGACTTTGGAGAGTAAGTAGTTTGTCTGAAAAAATTCTAAAGGACACAAATATATTGATCTGAATTCCTAAAACAATTAGTTTTAGTTCATATCAGGTTTTTATCATCTGCTGTTGTTATACTGCCGGTTGTATTGGCTAAATTTGTTTGTTCATTTTATAGATGATGAGAAGATGGATAGCGACGACACCCAGGAGAGTCTGATGGAAAATGGAGACTAGACATTTGCATTAGGATGTACCTATTATTATTTACATGAGCACCAGATGTTCTCTCATTTTAGTCTTTCTTTTTTTTTTATTGGTCATGTACAGAATTAAAGTGCTTTCTTTACAAACTGAATCTGTGTTTAAGTTATTTTATTTTAGGTAATGACCCCTTCCCAGTAAACGTTTGGGCTTGTGAGCATAACATAAACCACCTAAATCAAATATGTTACTGTGTACAGTAATTGTGTACTGTGCCATTTAATGATGTTCCACTAAACAAATTACAGGAGGAGCACGTTCAAATAATCAATCCAATTAACTTGTCATCAACAATTATCATGACTATCCCATCAGCATGAGAGGAAGCATATATAGGCACTCAGTCGACTCAGCATCCCTCCACCACTCTGACACCTCACTTTCAGCTTGTTCCTTCCACAGCCAGGAATACGGGGGGAGTACTCGCCAAATATGCATAACATTTGTTCTATCTGACTTATTTGTAAGTGTGAAATCCATAAGCTTCATAAACTAAATTACTTTTACTGTAAACTAACTGTTGTAGTACTGAGAGAATGTTATAAACATCACCAAAAATAACTACTTGTAGTTTAATTGGTTTTATTTATCGGTGAGGTAAGACCAAAATAACTTTGTATGCAACATAATAATAGCAAACTATGCACATTAATGCAATAAAAACAACATTTTACAACCAACATTTATGCTTTTTTAAAAAGAGTTTCAAGCAACTCCCATTAAAGGGACAGTTGACTCTAAAAAAAAAGGTACTTTCCTGTTATCCGGACCCCACGATGGCCTACCCTTAGCCCCGCGCCTAAACCTACCCGTCACTGAGGTTAAGACCAATCAGGGATGACTATAGTTCCGAAATGGTATATGTTGGGGTCCAGATAACAGGATAGTACCAAAAAAATCATAATTTACTCGGCCTCATGTTGCTTCTTTTTTCTGTAGAACACAAAAGACGATATTTTAAAGAATGTTGATAATCAAACAGTTGACGGCACAAACTGACATCCATTGTAGGAAAAAAAGTCAATGGGTGCCATCAACTTTCTGGCTACCAGTATTCTTCAAATTGAATCAATGTATCATCTTATGTTCAACAGAAAAAAAAAAATGAAATAGGTTTGGATTGGAACAACATGAAGGTGAGTAAATGATAAGATTTTAATTTTGGTGGTGAACTGTCCCTTTAATGTGTTTGCTGTAACAATGGTAAATCTAAAAGTATTTAGGCACTTATGCCTATTTAGAATAAATATATAAATATCTAACCAAAAAAAGCAAGTATTTTGAAGAAAGATAGCTCAAGCTAAATATTTCAGTGAAAGAAATGTAAGTAATATAAATGTGTCTCTCAACCAGCAGATGTCGCTACTCCCACAATATTTAACACGACTAGACATGATCTATCAATCTCAGATAATTGGAAATTTATAGATAGAAATTAAATTCTTTTATGGTATTTGCATCTTCGTGTATGCCTAAACTACATTTTGTGGTTGTTTTAACCAGCTGCTTAGTGTCAGATGATAATAACAAAAATCTCAAATGTCTGTATTTACTGTATTTCACAAAACTGTAGTGTTTTGAAGGTTAGAAACAACGGCCGTAATTTGGCCGTAATACTTCAGAGCTGTTACAGGTTACAGCACCAAAACAATGGCATTTACCAGACAACTCCAAATTACTTCTATTCTAAGGAAAATTGGGCTTTTTAAGACTGGTTGGGGATGCATAATACATGTATTTGTTTGTATATTTTCTTATATTTTTAAGAACAATGAGAAAGAGAACACATAAATATACTTTTTGATAGATAGATAGATAGATAGATAGATAGATAGATAGATAGATAGATAGATAGATAGATAGATAGATAGACAGACAGACAGACAGACAGACAGACAGACAGACAGACAGACAGACAGACAGACAGACAGACAGACAGACAGACAGACAGACAGACCGACCGACCGACCGACCGACCGACCGACCGATCGATCGATAGATAGATTAGAAAATAAGATTAAATGCACACACAGAGACTTTCAATAAACATATTTTTTAATAAATATCAATTTCATGTTATGTTGCATATTTATCGTAACAATAATGGTAACATATTATTACAGTGTCCTTGTTACATATGTCATATATACTCACCATAATAATAACAACAGTAAATTATGCATAATTACATGCAAATAACTCTAAACCAAACCTAATCCTAAAGTACCCTAAAATATGTAGTTACTTAATATTACTTAAATTAATAATTACAGTGAAACATTTACACCTTTAAATAAAGTGTCACCACATTAATAATTCATTATTCTGGGGGGGAAACAAGACATAAAAACTGAAGAAAACCACTTGCAGTGCACTTTTTGTTGCTTTTGAAGATCTCTATTGTTTCTGTAACAGACAAGACTGTGTCTGTTGTCACATACATACCTTGTGTATCTCAGAAAAATGACAAAAATATTGTCTCACTGCAATGTCACCAGAAAAGCCAAATCTCCATTATCTGGTTTATTTGACACAGGTAAACAGTTCCCGCGTGTACAACATCTGATTATCTCCACTGTCTAATAACAGCTGAGCTGTGCACACAGTAAGATGAAGAAGAGCAGAGTATTACGCATTCTGCCACATCCATCCTATGAATAATCCAGTTGAGTCCCAGCAGTCAATGGAGTGCTTCTAATTGGGTTCCTGATTTAAAACGTTTAAGCCAAATTCCCCTTGCCCCGAGGAAATGGAGATCAGCTCTCAGGAAGACACATCCAAATGACTCAGACTCAGATTGGATATAAACATGAAGAACGTTGTCTCTCCGAGTCAACAAAACATTCCCAGCATAATCTTATTGTCATGAGGGAAGCTTTTGCTTTCCGTAATTTGTCCGAGGGCTTCTGTGATAATGGGCCAATTAGAAAAGGTACGGAAACATGGATTTTTTTTCTTCCTCATTTCACAATGTGTCACTGTCATTCTCAGTCAGTGGAGACCATTATTTCCTCTTGATGGACATGCTAACAAGAAGCCGTGTTTGCCACTAGACTACTGAAAACCCAATATGTAAATCTGCACCCTGAAATAATCTTCACTGATAGAAATGTGTTAAAGCTACGTGGATTTTTTTTTTTTTTTTTGTAGCCACATTTTACAGTTATTTTTAAAGCCAGTTAAATGCCCAGAGGTCACAAAACTAATCTATCTTGTGCCTGTTTCTCCTCTCTTCTTTCACTCTCTACTTTTCTACCAGTAAATATGACTCCAGGTTGTCCTAATCTTCCTTTCTGAAAGACAGAGCTTTTTCCTGAGAGCAACTATAACATGCCGTGCCACATCTTTCCATCGCTATGGTAACGGCACTGAGGTGTACATGAAAAGAAGTCAAACCAATGTGCTGTAACACAGGAACATTAGATCAGAGCTAGGTCAGAATGGCCCGCTATTGGCACTCCATTCACCCACTAAAGCTGTCCGACGAACAATGACACTCACAGTACACTATGTGAAGGCTCTAAGCTTTGCCAGTTGTGTCTCTACATAAGTCTCTCATCTCTGAGTTGGAAATGTTTGCGGCTTCCACCTTTGACAACTTCTCAAATCACTTTTTTACTAGTCGATGGAAGGACCATTGACATATAAGAGTGTTCCCGATACAGAAAAAAAATCTATTTGTATGTGTGCTTGTTCTATTCATTTTAGTTTCAAATGGATTTAAAACTTTGATCGCATTTTCAAGACAAGTAGCTTAATCATTATTTTCAAGAGCTATTTTTAATATATTTTTAAAGGTAAAAAACGTTTTCACAAATATCATGAATTATTATCATTAGGTTTTTGATCTTTTTGGAAATATGAAGTCGCATGACATTTTACAACATAAACTAACCTTGCCTTGTCATAAAAGCCTTAAATTATTAGATTATAGTTCAATAATTATATTACTTTTTTCCTCATGATATCAGGACAGTTGTATCTCCTGACATTTTGATCTTATAAAACTCATCCAGAACTTAAAATCATGCTTGTCATAAAGAGGTGTGTTCAAATCATGGCATATGAATTATATGTTTAATATGTTTCAGAATAAATGAACAGATTAATAGTAGCCTATCATATATTTGGCCCAAATATAAATTTAAATACATGGATTTTTTTAAAGGTAAGATTTCAAATGTCTTATCCCATTACATCTCTTATCCCATTTCTTAGCATAGGGGTAGTTTTGAATGTCAATTTCTATATAGACATGAACCTTGGGTGAGAAAAGATGAGAACAGTCATCACAAATCTCATGTAAACAA
The DNA here is from genome assembly GCA_038021265.1 of Cyprinella venusta. Classification (NCBI taxonomy): domain Eukaryota; kingdom Metazoa; phylum Chordata; class Actinopteri; order Cypriniformes; family Leuciscidae; genus Cyprinella; species Cyprinella venusta. Next base: position 18,122,519 of record CM075879.1, read on the forward strand.
GGCCCATGAGAAATCAGATATCGTAAGAGAATTGTCTGAGTGAAACCGTCTGAGTGATTGTCTGCTCCTGATGAATTTCGATCTGATTACTGACTTTGTCTATTAGCGTTATAGCAGACAGATAGCCATCAAATTCCTTTACAAGACTCCATATTGTCATTGAGACCACTGATTCATTGTCGTGGACAGAACAGAAGACACTGCAGTAAGTTCAGTCTAGAGGAATGCACAATATCTTTATTGGCATCAAAGCATCCACACCCACTGATCGAAAATGCAAGTACTGTATAAACAAGACAGAAACTCATTCACATTGAAATGCAACAGCAATCAGAACAAGAACATTAACAAATATTGGGATGTTTTGTCTTGTTTTATAGACTTTGTGGTTAATAAAGCCTCATGCATTTAAAAAGACGGAAGAGAAGAAGAAGAGAACATAAGAAAGCAGGGAAATTAAGTGTTGATTGTATTTCAATCACCTTGTGATCATAATAAAGGTCACTGAATAGACAACATGACCCTATTAGTGAGGTGAAAAAGTATGTACAAACTGAAACCAGGTCAGTAGCACCTCATTGCAGGACACAAGATCCAGGGGGCGGAGTTTGATCCAGATCTAAGGGGTGGAGTTCGGTAGGATTAGGGGTGGGGTTAGGGATCAGGGGATGGAGATGGGTAGGGTTAGGGATCAGGGGGTGGAGATGGTAGGATTAGGGGTGGGGTTAGGGATCAGGGGGCAGAGATGGTAGGGTTAGGGATCAGGGGGAGGAAATGAGTAGGTTTAGGGGTGGGGTTGGGGATCAGGGGATGGAGATGGTAGGATTGGGGTGGGGTTAGGGATAAGGGGGTGGAGATGGGTAGGATTAGGGGTGGGGTTAGGGATCAGGGGTTGGAGATGTAGGATTAGGGGTGGGGTTAGGGATCAGGGGGTGGAGATGGATAGGATTAGGGATCAGGGGGTGGAGATGGTAGGATTAGGGGTGGGGTTAGGGATCAGGGGGTGGAGATGGGTAGGATTATGGGTAGGATTAGGGATCAGGGGGTGGAGATGGTAGGATTAGGGGTTGGGTTAGGGATCAGGGGCAGAGATGGGTAGGATTAGGGTAGGGTTAGGGATCAGGGGGTGGAGATGGTAGGATTAGGGGTGGGGTTAGGGATCAGGGGGCAGAGATGGTAGGGTTAGGGATCAGGGGGAGGAAATGAGTAGGTTTAGGGGTGGGGTTGGGGATCAGGGGTTGGAGATGGTAGGATTGGGGTGGGGTTAGGGATAAGGGGGTGGAGATGGGTAGGATTAGGGGTGGGGTTAGGGATCAGGGGTTGGAGATGTAGGATTAGGGGTGGGGTTAGGGATCAGGGGGTGGAGATGGATAGGATTAGGGATCAGGGGGTGGAGATGGTAGGATTAGGGGTGGGGTTAGGGATCAGGGGGTGGAGATGGGTAGGATTATGGGTAGGATTAGGGATCAGGGGGTGGAGATGGTAGGATTAGGGGTTGGGTTAGGGATCAGGGGCAGAGATGGGTAGGATTAGGGTGGGGTTAGGGATCAGGGGTGGAGATGGGTAGGATTAGGGGTTGGGTTAGGGATCAGGGGGTGGAGATGGTAGGATTAGGGATGGTGTTAGGGATAAGGGGCGGAGATGGGTAGGATTAGGGGTGGGGTTCGGGATCAGGGGGTGGAGATGGGATAGGATTAGGGATCAGGGGGTGGAGATGGTAGGATTAGGGGTGGTGTTAGGGATCAGGGGGTGGAGATGGTAGGATTAGGGGTGGGGTTCGGGATCAGGGGCGGAGATGGGTAGGATTAGGGGTGGGATTCGGGATCAGGGGGTGGAGATGGATAGGTTTAAATATATGTCAGGTGGGACGAGTTGGATCTGGATCCAACTCCTCCCCCTGGATTTTGTGTTCTGCAGTGAGGACCGTCTCAACCAGGTTAATAAGTCACGACATCATGCAGTTCATAAATACAGTGCAAACATTAAAGAGCCATATAAATGTGGAATCACAATGGTGCAAACACCAAACCAACGACCACTGGCATGACATTATTCCAGGGATAAGAAATCCAGAAACCTGACAAACAGCAATCTAACATCTATACTGACAAATGAAAACAGAAATCTCTGTTATACAGTGTAAATAACAAACACCTGCATCACCTACTCATCAGGACAGGTACACTTAAAAGTCGTCATGAAATCAAAACGGACCCCATTCACTTTCTTAAAGCACATGCTCTTATTGTGGAATATTCATCTGTGAGTTTTATTCAAAAGCTATAAATTATATGTATGAAGATATTCATAACTTGATGGAAATGTGATAACTTGGCCTGTTTCGTTGCCATATTGCCAACATTGCCATATCGATGGATGGTGTTAACCAATGGCCATTTACCAAACCATTGTATTCATAATGGTTCCACTATGTAAAATATGTCACATTATGTAAGTAAAATAGGTTTCAAACAACAATTTATGTTAACTTTATAACACTATAAAATACTCTGATGGAGCATTTGATGAATAGGAATAATTTTTTGAGGTTGTGGAAAGAGTTTCATGTTTCACGAAGCAGAGACACCATTTAGGTCCCGAATGGACCGTCGGAGTAAAAACTTTTGGTCGTAGTGACATATGCCACTTTTGTAAACTGTGATAATTGATGTACATTTATAGAGAGGTAAAGTCGAAAAACCATTCAATACATCTGAGGATCTCTTTCATTCATTTTTAAAAACATATTAGTATTATGGACAAACAAGCCTTTAGATATTTATCTAATCTGAAATAAAGGATGTACTTTTAATATATCCGTTAAACTAATCTCTTCCTTCCTCTCTGATGCTCAAAGTTTGAACTTTGCCCTTAGAAATGGATCCCCCTGTAGTAGGGGATTACAAAGAGGCAGTAGGGGTTACTGATTGGTGTAGGAGACGGGCCCACTTGACGCATAATTTCCCACCTGGCTGTACTCTGATTGGGCGAAGTCCCCCGTTCCAGTAAAAGCAGCTCCTGATTGATCAAAGCTTCCCTGGTTGTAGACCTGCTGGTTGAAAGCTGTGGTTTGTTTTTCTGAGGACGAGGCAGGGTACCTTGCTGCGCCTCCCTTGTGCCATCCAGTCTCTTTAAACACAAACCAGATGTTTCCAGCCCACAGTACGAAGTTCAAATAGCCGAATACCTATGGAAAAAAATGCCTTGATGAATACAACATATTTGTATATTTTGTTTGTATGTTGTATAAGTGGTTTAAATAAAATGTTGAACTTCAGCAAATTACAGCATATTTAATTTAAAATATAATTATATTAAATTATTTTTATTTAATATATAATATATTTCAATACACACACATGAAGACACACATATTATATATATATATATATATATATATATATATATATATATATATATATATATATGGTCATGCTTTGATGCTCATGAAACATTTCTTATTTTCATAAAGTTAAAAACAGTTTTACAGTTTAATATTTTGTGGAAACCATGAACTAACTTGAAACAATGCAAAAGTCCTTGTTTGTTTTTTCTTTATTGCATCTTTTCTAAATAAAAAGGTTTTTTTATCTTACTGACCCCAAACTTTTGTATTTATTTGAAAGTAAAAAATAAAAGCACATTTAATTTAGTGTATATATTTATATTTTTTTTAATTATTGTAAAATATTTGTCCATATAGTGATATATGATTATTTTTAAGTGTTGTAAATGAAAGTCAAGACACCCAACAGATATGTGTGGCTATAGAGTGCCAAAATTTTAATATCTCACGCCTTACCACAGATGTGTTCAGGCCGGACCATCTGGGTCCGTACACTGAGCTGCACTTGTTTGTCTGCACCTTACATGCAGACATGAGCAGAACCACCTCATCTGGATCAGTTGCAGTCTTCACATCTGAAAGCCCTTTTGCCCATGCAGATGAACTCACTAACCACACAAATGAGAACACCACCGTCACTATGAAGTCCTGGGGAGCATGAAGAAAGTGTGTTACATGTATTATTTGTCATATTCTATTTAAACATTAATAAAATTACAAACTACATGCAAGAAAGCATTACTATATGCTAAGTAGGACTAAATTGAATGTGGGTGTTTTACAATAAATAGCAGGTCATGTCTTGTATGTCAGTGTTCTCTAATAGCAAGTCCAAAAAGGGTTGAGTGTTTAGCTTGTCTAAAATAACACCAGGGCTCACAATGAGAGGTCCACGGTTGTTTTCGCGGTACTTGTTCTGGAAAAATATGTAGACCACTGTGGCCAACAGGGAGTAGAGAAAGGAAAAGACAGCAATGGTGACGAAGAACTCTGCGGAGGAAGAAAAATCTCCGACCAGGTAAAGCCGCTCTTGCCTTCTTCCCTCACACATTGGCACGTCAAAATCCACCCGGTTCAACCTGTTTAATGTAAGCCACAAAAACATCATGTTTTTTTTATTCAGTTAGCAGTGAAGGAGATTTAATCATCAGTAACTCAAAATAATGTTATCTGAACTAAATAAATTATTTAAGTTGATTTGACAAAAGAAAGAATGTTGTGACAAATCATGAAAATATTTTGGTTTGGTTGTCAGCTTGTCAAGAAAGACGCTGTTCTCTGTGCTGCGAAAGCAAGTCCACATTGCATGCACTTTGAAAGGATTGTTACGCCATTGTTACTGTTCAGATCACTGTGTAAACAAGTGCCGAGGAAACCCCTGGAGCTGAAATTCAAGTATGGTAATGCCGTTTCTTTTCCAAAACACGCTGTGAGCGGTAGACCGATCAGAGCAGAGTAGGCTCTTGAAAAGGCGGGGTTTAGAAAGACCGGATTCAGACGCTGTCAGAAGAGAGGTGATGCTGCAATGTTTATTATAAGAAAATTCAACTGTTTTTTGACTTTGGATGCATATAAACATGATAGAAGACCTCCAGAAAATTAGGAACCGGTGTGTGCATTTTAAGTTCCTGTCACGAGGTTACTTTAGTCCCTGTCTATTTCTGCCTTCTCCTCCTTAGATGACTATGAACTTGTCACCTCGAGTGAATACAGCTGGACCTGAGGGCTACTTCAAAGCCTTACTGTGGGCATCTTGTGTGTGTTCTTGACCTTTCAGGGCAAAAAACCCCCAAAAAACAACAACAACTTGGACACATGATGAGGCTACAGAAGAATACCAGTCTGTCGAAAACATTTTCAGCCTTCACAGAATTCTAGTGGTGATTCAACACAGAACTCTATAGTCTTCTGTTGTTTAAATTGGCATGGTATGATTTCATGTAACATCATTACCACAATGGATAACAATGAAGACAGACCTGATGCATGATTCTAGCGTATGTGTCAGCCAACCCATTTATTGAGTACAAATGGGTGAGTGTGTTTCTGTCTCTCAGAAATAATTTCTCATTTCTGAAAGTGCTGAACTTTTATATATAGGCTATATAAAAATTCAGCACTTTCAGAGATGAGAAATTATATATAGTAAATACTGAGATACTTGAAATGGAAGATATGGCTTGGTTTTCAAAAAGAATAATTTAACTATGAATTTATTCACACAAAAACAAACAGGCCTTTGGAAATATGGTAAATGTATTATAAAAAAAATAACATTTTAATCTTTTAAAAATGAAGGACCACGTGACACTGAAGACTGAATTAATATCTGCAGAAAATCCAGGTTTGCCATCACAGGAATAAATTACATTTTAAAATATATTACAATAGAAAACTGGAAACTTTTAAATTGAAACAATGTTTCACAATGCCTTTGTGTGCCTGATCAAATAAATTCACCCTTGGTGAGCAGAAAAAGAAAAAAGAAAAATCCTACTTATTCCATACTTTTGACCGCCAGGGTTTATATAGGCCTAAGCGATTTTATTAGCACTTACATGTTGTAAAAATCATTAATTTTGACAAAACAATATCTGATTATACTGAGGATCTATAAACATAAGCCCAAATAGCACAATCATTTAATTTTACAAATGAGCTCTGAAGCTGGGAGTTGTGTTTCCGTTCAAAACACCGAAGCCAGCTGTGCTCACTGAGAAACAAATCTTGTAACTGGCAGCACACAGAGAATATAAAGATAAAATACTCCTGTGTATTCGAGTATTGAATCAAAGTGAAATGCTCTGCAGAGTACGCAGAGGTACTTTAAGCTAACCTTACCTGAATGGGTAAGCAAAGTTGATGCCAATACTGAGGTTGCTGTCGGACTTGTTGATGCAGTCCACGCTAACCCGCAGTTGCCCAGAGTAACCCCCACATGTTGCAAATGCAAAGATGGCAAAAAGCTGAGGAGATATAACATGCAGAACAGTTCAAGTCACCATGAAATCAAAATGAACCATTCTTAATTGTGTGTGTGTGTGGAATGGATTAAAGCAATATTTATTAGAAATTATATATATACACACACACATCATGTTTTTTTTTTTAATTTATGTTCCTTAGTCAAAATAATTCCCCTTCCTTTCGCAGCAACATCTCTTCCCTTCTCTGCATGATGTGTTTTCGCATGCAAGGACGGGACAACCTGTCATTCAAACTCCCAATGGACAAAATCAAGTCTGTGAATGTGAATGATCACAAAATTCAAGATATGGGGGTTAAAAAACGTAATTAATCAATATCACACGAAGAGTGACATTTTAGTTTTTACCCTCCAAAAATCAGCATGATTAAAATGTGACATTAAGTTACTACAACAGTTTAAAAAACAATGACTTAATTACATCTACAAAATGTTGCAGAATAATGTAATATAAGAATAAATAATAGCCTATAAAGAACCTTTGTGCCAAAAGGGTTCTTTCTTGTCATTATAGAACATTTTTTAGAATAAGAGTTCCTTTGGAGTTGAGTAAAGAACCCTATGCTTCATATATAGAACCCCAATGAACCCTTTTTTTTAAGAGTGTGGGTAGGTTTAGGTATATGTAATGTGGGAGGAGTTGGATCTGGATCCGACTCCGCCCCGTGGATTTCATGTTCTGCAGTGAGAACCATCTCGAAAATTCAGCCAATGATGGGGAAGTGTTGTCTCATAAATGATGGAATATTCTGTCAATGGCAGGGAAAGAGTTAATCACATAGTGTTAAACTTTGTGTAATGTAAACCACCGAGCTACCACAGATGGTTGTCATTACCAGTACTGGATTAATTGAAAGGCAGTCAATGGTTTTTAATATAAAGTATTTTTTTAATATTTTCAGTATTTTAGTAATTGATGTGTATTTTTGCTTTGTGGCCGCCCACGGTGAAACATTCACAATGTAGCTGGTATGCACACAGACTGTCTCATTCTAGCATTTAATGCGGAGGAGGACACTAAACTACGATTCTCTGAAGGAATGGACTTAGAAAGCATTCAGTCTCATAGGATGATGACTTGATTTGAGTGAGTCATGGAATCATTCAATCAACCAATTTGTTCAAAAACTGATTCATTTGTTAAAGAAACACCACTTCAGCACTTTGCAACATTTTACTTTTTTAATATTTTTTGTTGGGGTAACACAAACAAAGTAACAAGGAAAACTGTCTAAAACGTAAGTTGCTTAATATTACATTTTTATTGAATGTTTAAATAAAGCAAAACTAACATCAGGAATCTAATATAACATCAAAAATGGCTCAATCTGTTGTTAACGGTTTCGAGTTAGGGACGTATTGAGGTGTATACACGGGCATAACAAACTCGTGGTTCGTACAAAAATGTTCGTAATAACTTGCATCACCCATGACCTGAAATGACTTTCCTTTTCAGCTGATGTCACCAAGCACTCCCCTTCAATAATCACCATCATTTCCTGATAAATCAATTCAAGTTATGTCACATCTTTTCCTTTCAAATATCTGATTCACTCTGAAATCTGTCATACATTAGGCTACATAAGTTCAATGTTGGCTTTATAATTACGAAAAGTGAAGCGAGATACTGTTTCTACACCAGCTTAAAGGGCAGTTTCCATCTAGAAGAGTTAATTGCTCTAATCATAGTTTTATTTAGATACTGGATTAGCTGCAGCAACACGAGACTGTGGCCAATTTCAATTAAGTCGGACTCCCTGTAAACAGGTGATTAATTCTCATCTGCAGATGTCAAGCACATTTGCAAAAGGTGTTTGCAAACACTGAGTGAAACTCACACACACAAAGAGGAGCTCTCTGTCTCTGACTCATCTTTAACTTATAACACAGTCTCTCCACAGATTCTTCTATTACCTCCACCTCTTTCCCAATCTTTTTCTCTTTATATGTCCATTATCCTTTTTTATTTAGGCTATGGATCTATTGTGAAGCCTATCTTATTAGGCACAGAGGACAAGCTCTCTGAGAGCAAATCTGACTCGTCTAAAACAGTTCTGCAACACTGATATGAGAATGGGTTCTCTGTAGGCGATATATCTCACTGAACCTATAAGTCATTCTGCAGATATGCAGCTTGGAAAAAAAAATCAATGATGAGAATATTTTCAAAATTCAAGAGAGAGCATAAATGTGAAGGACTGAAAGCGTGATCGATATAGTGCTCAAATTACAAAACATAAAGAATCCTGTGGCAAAACTATGTTAATGATGCAGTTATTGTCAGTAAATGTAAAATACATGTATATATATTAAAATAAGTATATGTTTTATAGTGTAGGACTAGTATAGTTTATATGTAGTATATAAAAAAAATAAATATATGTATATATAACAAAATAAGTACTGCAACACAAGCTTTTTCCCTTAAAAATTAAAAGCTAATTATGTCATGTAAAAAAAAAATATATATATATATTTTTTTTTTTCAAACAGGCCCCCCCAAATACTCAGCACATCTGCCATTGGTCAGCCGAACAGGCAGTCCTGTCCTAAGCTCACATCATTGGTTGTTTCCATGTCAGGCCACGGAAACAAATGTACAGATTTTGTTTTAAAGATATTTACAATGTTAAAAAAAGATTTCTATTTCAAATAAATGCTGTTCTTTAGAATAGTCGATGCTTAAGATTTCTTAAAAATGCATTATGGTTTCCACAAAAATAAGCAGATGTTTTTTAACATTGATGATAATGTTTACTGAGCATCAAATCAGCATATAACAATGATTTCTGAAGGATCATGTGACACACTTTACACTGATCATGTGAAATGGTAACACTTTACAATACGGGTGCACTAATAAGCTTAACGAATGCACAGATAATACTGAATTAATGTGTAACTAATGATTATCTAAGCTATTCATTAATGATTAGGAACTAATTAAGAGTCTGTAAGGTTAATGTATTAGTTCATAAATGAATTGTTTTTAGTTAAATATGTAATTGTGGATTAAATTCATAATAACTATTTTTTTAACTAATAGTGTTAATTAATACCTTAATTACCAAAATGAGCCAAAGCCTTGTATTTCAACTTCCAGATAATATGACAGGTACACTAATATGCATTAATACATCATTAATTACTTCATTGTTAGTGCAAATTCATGTGCAAATTACTACAACTACTAAATTACTAGTTAATAATGATGTGCCCCAACAAGTAAAGTCATAACATAATGATACCTTTGCAAATCATTAGCTAATGATTAATTAAAGCAGACAACTGAAAGTTTGAAGTGCATAGCTTTGAATAATTTTGGTAATCAACACATTAATTTACACTATTATTAGTTAATAACATATGTTATTAAGGAATTAATACACATTGACACATTGGATTACTAGCAATTCATGTATCACTTTATCTATTAATCATACAGACTCTTTATTAGTTGCTGATGCAGTAATCATTACTTAACAGTTTAGTTCTTCATTAGTTATACATTAACTCATGATTATCTGTGTATTAGTTAAGCATGAATTAATGCATATTAGTGCACCCGTATTGTAAAATGTTACCGACATTCTTTTAAAAACATTACAAAATCTTAGAGGTAGTGTGTGTTACACAGTAATTCATATAGAACATTTACAGCATTGTTTAAATATAGAGATTTCCCACAAAATCAGAACAGAAAACGCTGGGAAAAGGTGCAAATTTGCAAAAGAGACTTCAGAAGCTCTTCTGATTACTCATATTCATCTTGGATCACTTACTTTTTCATATAGTCCTTTGTTTGACTATTCATTGACTATTTTTACATCCTTGACTATTTTAATAGATTTACAGTCTAGCTTATTACTTTAAGTCTACTGAGGATACAGTTTCCAAACAAGATACCTTCAACGATTAATAGTCAGTCACTATGGTAACACATTGGACATGCCGTGTACCTCCTCAACAGCTGAACTACAGACAATTTTGTTTCCTAATCCAGTTTACAATTTCTTAAACCTCAAAAAAAAAAAACTCAAATCGGCACAGATTCCATTTGGGTCCAATGACCTGAGAAAATCGTGAAACACTGGAAACCAAATCGCTTTTTTTTGCATAGCATTTCATTTATCATGAATAATGAGTCATTCATAAAACAGAAATAGATATCTCACTTCTTCAGAATTATGAATGATTCAGTATGGTGAGAGAGCAGTTTTTGCACCTAAAAGGTCTCTTAGACGCTGACAAATTGGATGTTGGGAGAAACCGAAGAAACTGCACCACAAAACTTACAAAAATCAATTACAACACAAACTACCATATTATTAATATTAGGCCAATTTAGCTCCATTAATCAATAACTATGTACCACCGGATGGCTACCACCAGACATGCAGAGATTCTGAAGCCAGGACTTACCGGAGCAAATATGACCATACACATTTAAAAGCAAAAGAGATATTCAGAACATATTAGATGCTCTTAAGCGTATCTGTATCTTCTCCTCGTCTCTCTGCTCTATCTCCTTGTGAGCTTGTGACTCCTCGACTGTGAGCTCAGGAGAGGGTTGGCACTTCTGTGTGGCTCTCAAAGTGTAACCCTGCACTCCCTTCTTTGGTCTACAGTCACAAACACACATGCCAGAACACAGAGGAACTCCCTAACTACAAATCACTTCAGACACAAAGTCATGAGTCCGACTGTACACTGAATGCTACAGATCTGCATTCAGTTGAAATATATGAAATCAAGCAATAAGGGCAGACCCGCAGCTAACAGGGAACGTTCACTGAACCTTTTCAACGCTCTGGCAAGGTTGTCTCAAAGTTATGAACAAATATTCTTCTAGTAATGTTAATCGAACATTCCTTCAGAGTTTCGAAACTTAAAGGACAACTCTGGCGCAAAATGAACCTTTGGTCTAATTACACATTGGTACATAGTCAACCGTTCTCTGAGATTTGTTTTCATGATTATCAAATGGAAAGAGTTTTATCTCTAAAAACTGTTTAGCTTATAACGCTAGTATATAAATATACCTATAATTTTTTAAAAAAGTTTCAAAGCCCAAAAGACACCCTACTAAAGTTTACAAGAAAATACAGTTATTTTACAGCCTTCCTGAGACTGAAAGCAGTCACATGGGTTTAAAGCTTTCAAACCCTTTGTTAAAAATGGGAAACTCAGGGCATTTTTTTCTCAAAGCCGCAGCAATGCATTGAAAAAGATGAAATCCATTTTTTAGGGCTGAAAGGTGCTGTAGCCATATCAGTAATAATATGAAGAGCTGAATTGGAAGATCCCCATATGTTAACAAATAAAATTTCCTGTAAACACGCAGCATGAGACTCTGATCTGAATATCAATGTGACACTTCAACTCTGTGTAAGGCATTGCTGTTAAGGCAACAATAATGTTGTATGTTATGAAACTGATGGCATGTCGATAATAGTGTTAGAGTTTATTGTTACTGTCATGTAGACGCCTATTTCAGATGTATGGAAATGCCAGCTCTGCTAATAAACAACATGATTAATTACCATAGGCAACAGCTAATATAAGAATTCACTGGCTTGTCATTATGGCAAAAACAATGATGCCCTCTCAAGTCTAAATTCAAATTGCCTGCTCACATAGCCTATCATGCCAAAATATCTTGGAAAAGCTACATCCCTTCACAATGAAGCTTATGTCCAGGTAATGGAAATAAGCATTAGAGTCTCATGATGTGCGTTAAACCCTCAACATACCAGAACTGGTGGTGGATTTCACACATTCAAGAAGTTCCATCCAAGGAAAAGTCGAAAAACTATAGTTTTTAATGGTTTTAGTTTTAGTTACCAATAATAACCTTGCTACAGAAACTTGGAAATATGTTGTTTGCTGTTTATGTTAAAAAAAAAAGTGTTCAAAATGTACAAAGATTATATAATGAGCGAGTACATCATGTGAATCCATTTTCCAAACCGTGTTTTTGTCGTATTCTGAATTTGTCTTTATGTTTTACTATTTTAGACTGGTTCAGGTCGTACCACTGTGAAGTAGCCCAGGCTACAATGTTCTTCCACGAGACACATGTAGTTCTGCTTATTAACTGCTAGCTTATGTTAAAGGGGCAACAGCTTAAAGGGCTATGGGCAATTTAATAAAAAATATAATGCTGTTTTCATAGGCAGGGAGTGGTATCTTAAAAAAACAAGGAAACTTTTATTCGCTATATTTCCCATTTAAGAATTCAACTTAAGTATTGAGAAAGGATTCCCCAGTGTGGCCTGACTTAGTATCTAGTCCAAGAGCTGAGATCCTATTGTGACGGATTTATCCACTCACCACAAGGAGTCAAACCAGAGAGCCTGTGCTGATGCAATCAAATGAAAGTGTGTCTGACAGAGGAAGAATCACACTCTACTTTGGTTTAATCTAATGGACAGGTGTGAGAAACCCTTGGGACAATGGGTGAGTAGCCTAGTGCACGGGAGCTCGACAGCTAATGTAGTAGAAAGGATGTGTCTTTCTCAACGCCCCATATGTGCGTATAGCACCTGTTGAGCTGGTAATGAAGAGAGGTTTCCCATCTTTGTCTTTCCCCACCAGAATATGTTCACGGTTTCTAACCAACAGTAATGAGACGACTTAAATCTGTGCCAGAGAGAAACTGTGTCACGCTTCTATCTTCAGTGGAGGGTGAGAGTGACCTGGGGTTTGGGGAATGCCTCACTTCAATTTTAAGATGAAGGGCTTCCACAAAAATAGAAGACCTTCTTTTAAGGAAAAAGCTGTAGGTACCACATGGTTCTTCTATGTCAGGGAAATGGGCAACTTCAGTCCTGGAGGGCCACTGCCCTACAGAGTTTAGCTCCAACCCTGAAAAAAATCACCTGCCTGTAACTTTCTAGAAATCTTGAAGACCTTGATTAGCTTGTTCAGGTGTGTTTGATTAGGGTTGAAGCTAAACTCAGACAATGGCCCTCCAGGACTGAAGTTGCCTGTACCTGCCGCTCTACTACATATAAATTCAATAGGTTATTAAGAAAACACATTAAAATGTTCTGGTGGCTATCTATAAAACGATGACAACATATATATTTTTCTTAAAATTTCTAAGCAATCATTATGTAAGAACTTTAATTGTTGGCAGTGCAGGAACTGCTGTTGAATAATTAATAATAATAATAATAATAATATAGAACATTTTTAATAAAACATAAATATAAAAAATTAAAAATATGAGAAAAACTGATGAAAATGTTTTCCAACAATCATCTAGTTAATTAGAAAAGTTGATTGACTACTTTTTTTTCAACAAGCATGCTGATAGTGTAAAGCTTTAAGTGTAAACCGAGAATTTGCACTCTTGACACAAAAGTTCTGTCAAGAAGGGTTGGGGCCATTACGAAACGCATCAAGTAAACCTAAAAGTATAGCATAATTATTTAGTATGTCCTTTAAATTTAAAATTGTAGTTTTACATTTCTAAACAGAAACTGCCACAGAACAAACCAAACTGAAGTTACTAATCTAATATCTATTCAGGGCCTACACATTTTTCCGTACAGTTTTTTGATTAAGGCTTACAGTATATCAGGATAACTCATCTCAGTTCAATGGTAACGAATGATTTCAATGAAGAAGTCCTCAGATCAATGGTAACAAATTATTTCAATGAAGAACTCAGTATGGCCATCCTCAAAGCCCCCTAAGCCACAGTGTCACTGCAAACAGCTCCCACAATCCCTCATTGAGGTGTCTATTATTGAGCCTCACTGAAACCTGAGTTGAGGAAACACCTAAAGACACACACAGGCACAGATGTTCGCCCTCACATACATTCCCAGAAAGCTACAGGACAGGCTGAACACTGCACTAGTTGCGTTGTATTCTGACAATAATCCATGTCATTGAAATGTATTACAGGGATGTGATAAATGGTAGAGGTATATTACAGTGTCTTTTGAATAGAATGAATGAGAAAGTCTCTAGAGTGCATTATGTCATTAATAACCAGCAGCACTGAATGACTCAAAATTGTCCAGCCATTTTCTCTCCCTGCCCTTTTTTTTCAAAGGCTTTACATCATGTATCTATGGATTTTGTAACATATCTGACTTTATATACATTATAACATTACAATTACATTACAACATTACAGCATTACAATTGAGTGTTCTGTACTTTATGATAGAATATCTAAACATTCATTAGGGAAATAAAAAAAAATTATTTAGGGATTGACTTCTAAATTACACTGTATTTTACATTAAAAATGAATTGAACCAATGATGATTCTAAAAGAAAATACATTTACCCCTATTTCAGTGCTGTAAATCAGACAGAGGAAAAGCCTTTGAATCTGTATACTTTAGATTAATTTCTCTTGTGGTTAGTATTGAGTTACATATTTATTTAAATCAAGTGGTCTTAGCTTGAGAGACTCAAGGAATCCAGTTTCTCATTTATGTGAATTGGTAGAGCACAGCAGAAGAAGTGGCCCTGTATCGGTAGCGCACTCATGCTCATCAGAGAACTGCTCAGTTGTTTTGAACACTGGCTCACTGTAATGGGGTCCACTAAAAGGCTGCAGCTCAGTGTCTAAGCAGCATGACACAGGTTGAACTGGTCAACACTGTCAAACGCACGACAAATGAGAATATCTAAACACAATCTGTCTTTATTACATTCACAGGAGAATAAGGCAAACACAATGACACCACTTTACATCGATGAGACCTCGAATGGATGGGTTGCCCCCTCCAGCCAGTGACACCATTTTTCAAATGGCAGCTTGATAGTAAAAAGGGACATGAATGGAGTTTGGCAGGCCCAAAGGCACCAGTTCAGGAAGCATCAACTTTAACGATGAATGGTAGATTTGGGTTTGGATTGATTAAGGTGGGAGAGGTGCTAAATAAGCTTGAGCTGATGGAATGCCTCTTCAGGACAGAGAAACAGACAAAATCATTGGTTACCCGTTAGCCAATCAGATAAGTTTATTTATGGCGTATGTTATGCGCCAACACAGCCGCATCGAACCATAGACATCATGCATCAAACTCAAATCTATGATCGAACTTCCACTGTAAACATGCTGTAAACACTTGATGATACGAGCGAAATACCACGGAATGCCTTGGGCGTCTTGCATTACAGGGAGTTGAGAGGAGCTGACAAGGTCATGAAATTGAAGATGAAGCGGTGGTAGAAGTTTACAAAGCCCGGGAATCATTGAAGTTCTTTTACGGTAGTGGGAGTGGGGCAAGTCTGCACTGCGTCTACCTTCCCCTGGTCTTAATGTTGTAGTCCAGGGACTGCATGGATGAACCATGGAATTTGTACTTCTCCAACTTAAGGTAAAGATTGTTTTCTCCTAAATTCTGGAAGAGCTCCATTTGGATTCATTTAGGATCCATTTGTAGATTGACTTTATTTACACAACTCAAACTATACAAAGACAGAATCAGGAACAGAAGAACCAGCAAACAACATTAAGGACACAAAAGAAACACAAACTGGAATGTGACAAACATGAAACCAGACAGAAACACACACTTGTGACATATAATAAACAAAACGAAACAAACAAAAAAAACTCCTTGGTCCACTGCCGCAACAGTGTCATCTCCTCCAGCAGGAGCTAGTTCCTCCTTCAACTCGTTTCCACTGCAGCTGTTATGCGATTGTTTTCCTTTTCCGCAGAAGCTCACCCCGTAGGACCATCCCCAGTCAACCACTTGTGAGGCCACCCATCGGATGCCATGACAATCAACTCCCTTTTGATGATGCAAGAAGCTCTCCCCATCCAGCGACTAAAATTCCCTCCATATGATTGGCACCATAAGCTTGAACTCCAAGTTTTTGGGGGGTCATCAACATAATTTCTGGTGGCTGTCGCACATTTAATGCAACTTTTTGGGGGAGTACTCTGGGTTCAGGCCAAATTTCCGAGCTCGGAGCCCTCTCCCCATACAGCACGCCAAATATGAGTTTCAGGGTGTGACGCTGATGGAACGGCTGAATCTGTTACTATATTATACAAATAAAGTGATTTTGAATGAAGATACATCAAAATATATTCTGGTTTTAGAATTTTGCTCTTGTGAAATTGTCATTTCTTTTAGACAGTAAGTAATCATAATTTGGAACCACTGCCATTTGGCCTGTGGACTGGACTTTAATGTGCAAGAAGAAGATTATTATACAATAGTGGATGTGATTACTTGAAATGAAAATGAAGCAATTAGTGCCATCTGGTGGCAGCACCCAGATAAGCCTCAACACTTTGAGCATTTACAGTCACAGACAGTGATTTGTTTGCAGGGGATTGTTTTCATGACATTTAACTCTTAGCTTAGAAATAACTTATCAAATAATTTACACGTAAAATACCAATTAAATTTAAGTCAATAAGTGTGGTCTGCCTACTTTGTATTTGCCTACTTTGTGGGGAAACAAATGTGTGAATAAAGATATAGGAAAGATAGATAAATTAAAGTATATGGGTTTCATTCTTTAAGTTAAAAATGTTATAAAACACTTAAATATAATTTTCAGTTAAAACTTTGTGTATCATTTGTGCTACAAATTTGTTCAGGTCAATTTACAGTGATTTTAGACTGCATGTTGTTTATAATTGTATATTTATATAATTGTTGTCTATAAATGTATGTTATAACTACACGAAAATGTAAGTAAGCGTTTTTTTTTCCTTTTTTTACACGAAAATCATGTTGACACTCACATTATTGATGTCTTCTGGCTTTATTATTAAAACAGTAAGTATTTTAAAACTTACAACAGTGTTGTTATTGTTCTCTAAAACTACATTTAAAATAGTTTTTTGTATAATACACATATATTACTTTAAAAAAATTGGCAAAGAAATGGCAAATAACATTGAATTTAATGTGAAACTATAAAGTAGAAGCACTGAAATAGTATCTTCTTGAAAAATTACTCCAATATTTTTTTTTTTTTGGGAACTACATCAAATAAAATTCAAGTTGAAGTTCTAAAAGTACAAAAATTAAAACTGAAATGAAAAAAATAAATTAAAGCAAAATGAAAAAAAATGTAAAGAAAATGAAAATTATATATATATATATATATATATATATATATATATATATAAAACACTATTTTAAATGGACCCCATTCACTTCTATTTGTAAGTGCCTCACTGTAGCCCAAATCTTAGTTTTAAAAAAACATCACAATTATGTTTGTGGTAGTAAACATTATCCAGCAAGTGCCAAAGTCTCAAGCATGCGTGTGAACGTGTGTGTGATAGTGTGAGCCCGTGGAGCTCACATCACTGCACTAGATACACACTCTCACATGAATAAGCATATGCTTGCTCAAACAAACAAGCACACAAACTAAGCCCCAAACACATTCGCTTCCAGCATGGCGAGAAACTCTGGAGACCCACCCCCTCATCCATTACAGCTGCATTCTCCTCTCCATCCCTCCGCTCTCACTTTCTCCCCGTCTCGCTCTTTCACACATGCGCACACTGGTGTGACTACGAGCGGGTGAGTGTTATGATGCCGTGGCTTGTTTATCAAGCTTTCCCAGCTGTGTTCTGCAGGGCAAAGATGAAGAGCGCAGAGAGGAGAAGAGGGGGAGAAGATTACACCAACACAGACCCACTGACTTCTTAGACACACAGCAACTCTGAGAAAGAGAGAGAGAGAGGAGCAAAATGATGGAGGCAAAGGAAAAAAGGAGGGCCTGGGATATTTGGGTTTTTATTTAATTTTTTTGCGTCATCTAACTAACGTTAAAGGTAAAGCGTCAGTTGGATGACGCCCTAGGATCGTCATCTAACTGACATTAAAGGGTACCCTAAAACGGCGGATGTTGACGTATGGTCAAAAGCGTCAGTTAGTTGACATCTTGGGATGAGACTGTGTTAGATTTTACGGTTATACTGGTATGTTTAAAATACCAAACGAGAATATAAAAATCAGTCTTTTTACTGAGATATTATTATTATTTTATTGTGTGTGTGTGTGTGTGTGTGTGGTATTTGATTAGAAATTGATTAATATTTCTAATTAGCTTTCATGTTATAATTTCATATTTTTTATTATAATTTTAGATTCGTAGGTTTAGAAGTTGTTTTTTTATATTTCTTTTTAGCTTTAGTTTTTTATTTCAGTTTTAGTTTTAGAAATGTTAGTATTAAACATTTCTAAATTTTACATTTACTTTCTATTTCAATATTTATTAGTTTTATATTTATTAATATTATTCTATTTTGTACTATTTAATGATGTTTAAAAGTTTTAATTTGCTAGTACACACACACACACACACACACACATATATATATATATATATATATATATATTATTCTGAGCTGCATTTAATGCATAAAATGTGTACAATATATTATTATAATTCAGGAAAAAGGACAGTTTTTGATCTTGACTACTTGACTAGTTGTTCAGACAACCAACTAACCAACTAACTAGTCGAGTCCCATGATCTTCGCACTATTGAGCTTATAGGAAAGTAGAAAAAAACAACTAGAAACAGAAGAACTGCAGAATTGATGTGAACTCTGAAGACCAACGTCATATTTACACATCTTTTAAACACGATTTAGTTGTTTTTGTCAGTGGATACAGATCAGAATGCACCTGTGTCACATTACAGCATCCACTCATCTCTTATCCATGGGTGAACACACACAACACACTCAAGAGTGACGTGCCTGCAACCTCTTCACTTTGCAGCCCCGTATTGAACTCTCGCACAGCGTACTTTCTGAATGTTTATATATATACAGTACATACACACACACACAAAAGTCCCCCCAACCTTTCCATCCCCCAACCGCTGCATTCATGCCACGCTTCATTCCAATGATTCCCACAGTATGTGGCAAGAGTAAAAATATCCTATGTTCTCGCACGGAAGCATCAGTCACTTGCAAGATGTCAGACTGGCTAAAAACAGTGATAGCATTAACCAGATAACCCGATGAACACAGACAATGTTTAAAGGATTTAAATAAGTCTATAAATGGAACATAAGTGTCTTTCCCTACACAGCTGGAACATAATGTACAGCTCCCAATCGTTCTTGCAAACTGCAACTATTGTTTTATGAGATAATCTGTGTTGAAATGGGAAGAACACTCATTGGATGGTCCCAAAGATGATTTCCCGACTGTACAATGCACTCAGGCCTATACTTTACACACTCCAGCCAGTGTGTATCTGGGCGCTCTTTGTATGCTTCACTGATTATAAGTAGGCATAAAATCTCATTTTATTTTTAAAACACTGTCCCCCCTTCTTTTCCTCAGTTGCTGTTTCCCTATGGAGTTTCCATGGCTACTTGGTCACATGATATCACAAGCCCCTCCCCATGCCCTGAGGTGACTGTCACAACGGTTAGTCAGAATCGGCCACCCGACCAGGAGGATGCAATCCGACTGTATATTTGTTTGCGTATGTTTGTATGTATGTTGGAGCTTACGTGTTGACCCTGGTACCACTGGCTTTTGTCATAAACTAACCACAAAACACGTAAAAACATGTCTTCCTTCTGTTGTGTCTTATCCATGTGACAAAAAGGTGGATCATGAAACCACTGCCTCATTCGGGATCGAAAAAAACGGAGAGGCAGCCAACCTTTCACAGATGAATTTCTGCACATCTGCACACAGGCAGCCAAAGCACATCTGCCCAAGTTAGTCAACCTTTCAGTGAACTGATGAACATCTAAAGTCAAAGAACATTTTTTTTTCTGTGAATTTGTAAAACCCTCTACCATCCTGTCAGTCAACTTTACATCAATGAATCACCAGTCTGCTAAGTTTCCGCAGTCAAAACATTTTAAAAAAATCAACTGTATGAATTGACTTCATAAACTACTGAAGGCTACTGCCGTAGCCAAAACGAATAATAATGTGTATCCTTTTATGTTGTTTTTAAAACACCAGTAAAATTTGTATTGTATTTGTCTGTGATGAATATAATATAATATAATATAATATAATATAATATAATATAATATAATATTCCAGCATCCACCCAATCTTACATCAGACAAGCTTTTTGTAAAATGGATAACATGGATAACATAATATATGTCTTTTCTGACTGGACTGAAGGTGTGCAATAAAAACATTTAAAGTATTGGTTGATTATGATTTCACTTTTCTAACTTTAATTAGTGTGTAATGTTGCTGTTTGACCATAAACAACATCTGCAAAGTTACAACACTCAAAGTTCAAAGTAAAGAGAGAAATTTTCCTTTAAAGGTGCAATGTGTGATATTTCTGAGGATCTATTGACAGAAATGCAATATAAGATCCATAACTATGTGTTCAGTGGTGTAAAAAGACCGCATGTTTTTATTACCTTAGAATGAGACATTTATATCTACATAACCGTGGACACCCCCTACTATGAAGGTCGACATATTGTGACGTCATGTTTCTACCGTAGCCGACAGCGAACAAACAGCGTTACAGAAAGCTAGAAGCTAGCCAATGACACGGTGAATAGTAACTTTCCCTTGTCAGTGGTGTAAAATATGTAGTTAGATTGTTTCATGTAACTTAGTTCTTCTCCCTCGCTCTGTTATTTGACAATCAGTTGATTAGTACTATTGACCGTAAAACAGTAACGTTACAGGAGTCACCAACCCGTTGATCGCGGTCGACAAGTCAATCTTGGAAGCATTTTAAGCCCGGAACACACCAAACCGACGGTCGGCCGTCTGGCAGATTTTGTGCGTCGGCCAACTAAGTTTCCTCGGTATGATAGGCACGGTTCCGTGCCGTTGGCTGAAAATAGTCCTTGACGGCTTTGTTTCGCCCGATTTGACACATTGAATCGCCGTCGGGCCGTCGGGGAAAGAGAGAACTCTGATTGGCTGTTAAGCTTAGTGAAAGAGTCATTGCACGAGAATAAAAGCAAAACAGCAAGCAAAGCAGTCAAAACGGTAAAGATAGAAGCTGCTCTTAAGTTATGTCATCTTACCTGAGTGTTCTTTGGCAAATATTTCAATATTAACATGAGAGGAGTGGAATAAAGAAAGTGTTTAGCAGGACTGATATTCAAAACGGTAAGCACGCGCTGCTTTATTTACGTTATGTGTATCTGCAACCGGCAGCGTCGGTTTTCCTTTTTGAATGACGAATATAGATTAATATATCTGCAGAAATAGACAGTTGGCTCATTACACGCAGGTGCCGAACACATATTATAGCTGACAGTCAGCTGCAGTTCTCTCGGTGTGTTCAAGTGCAGCTTTTTACCTCGACGAGAGCGGATGAGAGGCGACACAGTCGGCTTTCATCAGCGCTAGTCTGTTGGCGTCGGCTTGGTGTGTTCTGGGCTTTAAGTCGGTCATGAAGAGTTTTCAAAACCCAACACATTCTCATCCCAAGACGTCATCTAACTGACGCTTTTGACCATACGTCAACATCCAACGTTTTAGGGTACCCTTTAACGTCAGTTAGATGACGATCCTAGGGCGTCAACCAACTGAAGCTTTACCTTTAGCGTCAGTTAGATGACGCAGGTAGGTTTAGGTCTGGGGTAGGGTTAGGGTTACATAACGTCATTTAACTGACGTTAAAGGGTACCCTAAAATGTAGGAAGTTGACGTATGGTCAAAAGCGTCAGTTAGGGGACGTCTTGGGATGAGAACGGGCTGCAAAATCAGAGGGAAAAAAAACAATATTTTTATTCATTATGATTTATTCATTTGTGTGTAGCAAATGGTGTCTAGGGGATGCGGAGTACCTGTTTCCACCTCGTATTTAGATGCGTTTTGGTCGACTGGATCACAAGTGGATGATGGAGACATACCGGTACACATTTACACCTGGTATTTCAATCCATATTTTTTGTCCACTTTCGACCATGTCCAAAATTTCTTATAGGGGAGGGGAAGGTATATAGGAGATATCTTGATCCAGCGATAGGCTAATTCGAATACAAATGTTATAATTCATACAAATTAATGAAACCGTGCTACTTTATCTCTGTCTCTAATTTAAAGAGGACAGAATGCTAGATCTAACGAATGAAAATTGTAACCCTTCCAGTCAAATTTAGCACTGCAAACATCAATGACAGATTTAACTTGTCAATGCTGGCAAAAGTCCATGGCATAATCCACAGCTATAGCTGTATTGTTGAATGCAATCTTATATCATTATATTATATTATTATATATCCATCCAACCAACCATTTATCCACTTGTCCATAATACATCATTTTGCATATTTTAGTGTGTCATTCTCACTGAGTCGTCTAATTTCAAAAGCTTAATAATTGGTTAATTATCACGATTCACGAATAATTGCTTTTGAGAGACATGGGGGTGGGGTCGAGAGAAAATATCAAGAGGTGCCTGTGGAGAAATCACTGTGTAAAAAGGAAAAAAAAAATGAACAGAAAGGAAACTACAGAGGCAGAGACAAAACTAAAGACCTGCAGAGAGAGATGCAGACAGAAACACACAGAGAAAAGCCACTGTGTGACCAAAAGTGATTAAGACTGCATGTTTTCCCAGTGATAAGCTTCTATTTTTTTTTTTTTTTTTCAGAGGACACTTCAAATGGAGAGCGGGGAGATTAATTTCCTCGGGAGAAGATGCATCGCATCCTCCAATCCCCCAGCGTTCAATTGCAATAATTATCCAAAATGGCGCTGCTACTTATGCCTGCCTCACATTTGCATAGCTCAGAGCCATTTATGGTTGGCATTGTATATGTTTTAATTTTCTCCTCTCCACAGTTTGATGATGGAAAAAGGGACTGAGAGAGCACTTGACCTTTTGACTTTGCAGCGAACATAAGGATGGCACAGGGGAGGCTTAGAAATGCTGTTTTTGATGTTTAATAAATAAAATATCTGCAAAAATAGAAGACATTGCTCATTTATATATATATATATATATATATATATATATATATATATATATATACTCTGTCTACGCTATTAAAAAGTAAAATCTTAAAGGGTTCTGTCGTTTAATGAATTTAGTTTTAATTAATTATTTTTTATTTTAATAAAATTGTATGAATTAAACAGTTAGTAAACATACTTTATCACTAGAAAACATGAAACAACCCATGAAACATGAAAGTATTCTGCAATCATTTAAGACATTTCTCCTTAGACATTTTTGGCAAGAGATCTTTAAAATGGAGTCAACAACACATAATAAGCCCATTGAACCCTCTTATTCCTAAAAGTGCATTCTATTCTATTCTATTCTATTCTATTCTATTCTACTCTATTCTATAATCTGGGGAACAGGTCATAACACAATAAATTAGCCATTTTAAATATGCAGACCAGACCACAATTGTTTTTTTTTTAGAAGAGTAAATTAGCTTTAAGAGCTACAAGTGCTCTGCACATATGTCTTGCCATATGGTAATGATAGCATCCCATTTGAAAAGACCATTTCTATAATTTTTGCTATTAGTGAGTCCTGTTGTTGTGCAAAGAACCTGATAAAGGGTATAAAGCCATATATACAGTAACAGTCCAGAAAGAATTGCAGATGGACACACAACACTGTACAACTGGACATGTCCTTATAGATCTGACACTTTCTGAGTCTCATCAACCAGATTATGTCAGAGCACCAGAGTGTCGCACACACTTCCCAGACCCACACTCATCAGATGGCCGTGGGAAAACACATTTTAGCTTTTTTTTCCCCCTTCACACTAGAGGCTACAATTAGTGGCAGAATAGTAAGTTCTGGTTACACATCTACAGTACATCAAGTATAAAACAAGTGACATATTATGCAAACAAACAAGTCCCAGAACATACTCCATTATATATTGCATATACTACTCAAATATCAGCTTACCACAATGAATAAATATCAAAGCAAATGTATTTAGCTGTGTATTTACTCATCTGCTTGTTTAAAACGGACCAGCTCTCTCATATGGACAGATGTGCAGAAAGTAAAAAATCTGCAGTGATTTTACTATAACGGTAAACCTTACTATCACCTAATATATAATTAGGCTACTCATTTGCACAATTTGCGAAGACATCAAGTTTGGAGGTCATCTTAAAATTGACTCCATTTACAATGACCAAATTCCTCTTTATTGCGGTAAAAAACGAGTAAGAGCAGAACCCATGAAAAACATTGACTGCTGCTGGTGCATTATATAAACCCGAGCCCCTCGGTTCATTCATGGGATTGATCATGTCATCAGCAGAATATGTCATTTAGCCTTATGAGGAGTAGGCTAATTTACATGTTTAAAAATGACACGGTTCAAAACTTAAAAATTTAAGATGTAATTTTAACGTGCCCAAATCCGATAAAAAGAAATGCCCAAATGGATTAAGGGTCCTAAATATAAATAGGGCTGTCACTGTGGCTGACTAACATATGAATGATGGTTTAAAAAAGGAAAGAAAACGATAGTAAAAATCACTTTCTCCCCTACGCATGTCTGCACAAACTGAGAAAAGTAAAGGAAAGAGAGTTTGAGAAAGGTGAGAGGAAAAAAAACGCGTGCTTTATGCACACTTACCCATTCCAGAACGCGGATGAATCCCAGAGGTAATTTAAGAACTTGGAATGTCCCGAGTGACACAATCTGTAGTAATAACAATGAACATGGTCAATAACGTCATTTGATGCTGTTTGAGGCACATTTCAGTCGACTATATTTTAAACACTTCTCGTGATTTTCAATAGATATTGTCAAATGCACAAATATTAACATATTTCCTACCTGGTTAGCTGTATCCATTTTCTTGTTGGAGAGAAAAGCGCTTGTAAGTAGGAAAGGTCGAGACCAAAACAACGCTTTATGAGTGATGTGCCAGAGTCGCGAGCGCAGAGCATGGAATCGGCTGTAAACGCGCCTCCATACGGAAAGTGCCGAGTGACTTCGGCATTAATCGCTTCTCGAAACGAAAAGAGCCGAGAGTTGGTTTTAATCACTCCTCCACAACAAAAAAGCAAGGTAACTACCCTCGTCGTAAATCTCTCCCATAAGAGGGCAAGAGTCGAGTGTCTTCGGCAAAATCTCTCCTCTTTAGGCCTACGGAAAGACCCGAGTGCGTTCGGGATTGAGAGACGCTCTGGAGGTCCATGGAGACGCGGATTGGATTTAACAAAATGAACAGTGGCCATAATGTTTTTCGCTATTGGACGATGTTATCAAATTACAATTTATTTGCTCCATAAAATGTTGTTTTGTCAGTTCAAAATACGTTTGCTGACTGGGAATCAGATATTGATATAATATTTCTGTGTTATTGTAAGTTACGTTTTTCCTCTCAAACTCAGCAGATAGCATTGACAAGATAAACCCATTCTCTAATTGTCTAGCATGACTATTACATTTGGTTTCATTCATTTTACCATTCAGCATTTTGTAGGCGAAATTCTATGTCCAGTGACATTTTCTTAAAGCTCATTCAAGTGTGTGGAAACAGTACAGATTCCAACACAGCTACATTACATAATCAGGATCTCCTTTAACTTGACCAAGTAGGTCATTCAGGCAAAGCATCAAGATAATAACATGAAAATATGCAAGGAGATGTTATGCATTTACAGATGCATAGTTTGAGTTTGCTTTTACCCATTTTTTGAGAATTTAAAGCGCAACTCTTATTAAAAATGTTAATAAGAGTTAACATTTTTAATAAGAGAAATTACAAGAGAAAAAAGTGTCTCTTATTATTTTTTTGAAGTGCAACTTTTATTAAAGATGTCAGTGTACTCAAAATGTAGGCTGTCCATTTATTAATTCATGTATTCCCTATTTGTCACCATGTATGTACAAAGATAAACAGCTGGAATCAAGTCATCGATGGCTTTTTTGTTTGTTTTCCTTATACACACACACACACACACACACACACACACACACACACACACACGCACACGCACACGCACACACACACACACAGCTTAAGGCACCTAAAGCAGTCACAGAGAATGATGGAAAAAAGACTTCAGGAAGTGTGAGTGTCAGAATGAAGCCTACAGGGACATGAGCCCCACAGAGCTTTTTTATTTTCTATTAGGCACTGTTCATTTAAAGTTCACTGTGTATTAGTGGGTATTAGATCTATGTTTGCCTGCAAGTCCAAGGTCAAGTCTACCCCGATCACTGTTGTTTCACTTATTATGTGAAAGAGCCCAAACACGCACACACCTGATGCCATCTCAGTTGCCCTCGACTTCTCTAGCACAAAGGACTCTCAGAATCAGCAAATATGAAATGTCACAGAACTGTGGTATTGTTTTTTGTATACGTTTTGTTGATACTTAAAGGAGTAGTTCACTTAAAAAAACAAACAAAAAAAACTTTTGCTGATAATTTACTCACCCACATGTCATCCATGTCCACGTCTTTCTTTCTTTAGTCGAAAAGAAATTAAAGGGGTGGTTTAGTCCTCTTTTTCTTTGCATGATTGTGTTTATGGGGTGCAATATAACATGTATTCGTGGTTTTTCTTTTTTAAAAAGTCTTATTTTTCATAAACTTCACCTTTATCGTCAGCCGCGCTCTCCCCTGTCCCCTGAACGAGCGGTTTACTTCCTGATTCCATGAAAACACTCCCTCAGAAACACGTCGTGGGCTCAGATTGGTTCGTTTGGGCGGGTGTGTTGTGATTGGCTAAACTGTCGCTCACGTTGTCCGGAAGGTTAACGCCTATTACCTTACGGGGAAACGCCAGCTCCGGTCCAGATGTAAATAATGGTGTCGAACTGCAGTAGCAGTTTGAGGCAGAATCAGACCGAGAAAGCCGCGATGAAGCGAGTCAAACAGAACCACACCACACACGGCTCTTACTAAACGTTTCTGAATGATAAGTTGACATATTTTTTAACCATATAACGTTTGTTTTACACAATAGCATCTGACTGGCTACTAATGTTAAGCACAAACAGCGGTGGCAAGTTTACGTTCTTGATCAAATCGAAAATAACGTCATAAAGCATATATACATGAAAAATACGTTTAAAACATTAGTACTTATACAAAATTCAGGTCCATAATGTTTGTACGCGTTTGTCGTAGACACAAAATACTAGCATAACTAGTAGCCTAGTGGCTAGAAAGCCATCGCTGGCATTTTGAAAAAATAAAACATAAATAAAACACAGGCTAACGTTACGTCTGGAATTATACATGTAAATACATTTAAAATTATTAAGTCTTAGCCTACTTACAGGTTGTGGTCCAACAACTGCTGCCTCTGGTTTTAAAGTTGGATCTGCTTCATTCGGTCGGTCATTTAAAAAATGACTCGAAAAAAGATTTTGAAAAGAAGAGTCACGAATGCGCATCACAGAACAGAGCAAGGCGAGCAATTGTGATTATAAAACTTATTTTTTTTATTTATTTTTTAAATGGCTGAACGTTTTGTCGTTTCATCGAGATTCATCATCTAGTCTCGTTTCGTCGAGATTCATCGTCTAGTCTCATTTAAAGCCCCTTGAAGCTGCACTGAAACTGTTATTTGGACCTTGAACCGTTTGGTTCCTAATGAAGTCTATTATATGGAGAAAATCCTGGAATGTTTACACCAAAAACCTTAATTTCTTTTCCACTGAAGAAAGAAAGACGTGGACATCTTGGATGACATGGAGGTGAGTAAATTATCAGCAAAAAAAATTGTTTTAAAGTGAACAACTCCTTTAATGCCTTTTTTGTCATATTTTAGTAAATCACCATAAATTAGGTGTCATTCGAAAGCTTACTACCTTTATCCTGTGAAAACCATTTTGAAATTGGATGTTGCTTTACCATAGAAACGGTGCTCTAAATTATTTTAGCAGGCTCCTCCCCTTGTGGGCGGTGTCATGTTTCATATTACAACATTTATTTTACTTGATAATCAAGCCCTTTTCTAATCTTGACAAAATACATATCATCAGAAAGGCCTGTGTCTCAAGGTTCCATGTTTTGTGATAGAAGTGATATTTACAGAAATGTGTTAATTTGTTACAGTAGAATGCATCAAATCAAAATTCAATGGGATGTGAGAGATACCCACTGTCTATTTTTTGGTATTATGCCTGAACGCATTCTCATAGGAGCTTTTGTGAAATCAACTATACATTTGGAACACAACTAGGTTAGAAATATGCCTTTGATTTTATAGTAATTTTATAGTTAAAAAAATAGTTCATTTATAGTTCATTGTAATTTTCACAATAATCTGCTGAGTATCTACTTTAATGCTGCATTCCGTAACTTTTTGGGGTTAAAAATCATCCAAAATAATTTTTTGAGCAAGTACACAACGGTCAGCATTCAAAACTCTCCGCTTGCCTCAGCTCGATTCAAAGCGGTAAGCTTGTAATAATGTTTTTAATTCCAGTGGTACTGGTGGATTTCCGCGGGATATTCGAGCATGTCTTTGTGTCATTACGTCACATCTGTACACATCTCGGCTAGTAGGCTATTTTGCATGTGAGGATGTTGAGGATGTTGGAGGATGTTGGAGATTTATAGCCTTTTCTCAAAGCACTTGACATAATTAAACTTATCAATTTAATGCCGGATCCAGAAAGGTTCAAACGACAATCACCAGTGACAACAGATTCACTCGGAGATTCACTCGTTGAAAAATGCTTTGCAAAATGACAGTATCGACACCGGCGCGGTGACTGACAGCCTCACACTCTTCTCAAACATTGTGTTTACCCGCGCTGTGCCGTGCCGAGGCACAACCCATGTAAAGTTGATAATTTCGCGAATAACTGAAATTGCAGATTTCGAACAGAGATGGCGGCAAAGAGGAAAAACTACGAACTGCAGCTTTAAAACAAGACCACCATCTATTCTCACGAGGGGGTACCTAAATGGTAATTTAATTAGCAACAGCACATACTGTATATTCACAATCATTTCAAGCACTTGTTATATACTATACAATACGTAAATGATGTTACATAACACCCTTTTACTATGCTGCAATGCCGCCTCAGGTTCAGCAGTAATATTTGAATGTGTGGTGGCATGGTGCCACTCGTCACTGCTGATTTCACTGCCTGGGAAGAGGGTAGATGTGGCATGACTGGCATCTGTGGTAAAGCGCTGCACAATGGCGCAGACACAAGCCTCGGGAATCCACACGCATGATAGAGCGACCTGGGAAACAATCAACATCATTCTGTTTCACACCGCTGCTCGTTCGCCAAGGAATCATGGCAGTGGCCAAGTCACTTAACCTGCACTGAGAGTCTGAGAGGCACAGTGCAGCTCTCAGAACAATTACGACATGGCTGGATCTCTTCCTCCAGTTGTGCCAACAGTTGCCACACTGAATAAGCCTGCAGTAAATCCGGTTCAGTCCGCATCCAGATGCAGCGCACCTAAGGGTTCTGAGCGGATGAATGGGAAGACAAGGAAAATCCCTAAAGTGAGGATGTAGTTTGGTTCTTTCCATGCTGGTTACCTGGTGGGTCACATGCTTAAATGTATATGCAAATGAAATCATAACCATATAGGAACATAAATATGCGTGTCTACTTTTAAAAGGAGGAAGCAAACTCTTGTATCTTCTGTCGATGATGCCAGTAAAAAAGCTTTA
The DNA here is from genome assembly GCA_038021265.1 of Cyprinella venusta. NCBI lineage: Eukaryota > Metazoa > Chordata > Actinopteri > Cypriniformes > Leuciscidae > Cyprinella > Cyprinella venusta. Next base: position 18,152,429 of record CM075879.1, read on the forward strand.
AAAAAACTTTAAAAAAGCAACTTTAAAAAAAAAACTTTTGCTGATAATTTACTGATAAATTGAACATGTTCCTCATATTTTGTTTTAATCATTAAAAACATAAATCCCCTCCAGACATTACTTTTGTTTTGACCACTATACTGTTAGTTCCAATTGTAACCTATATTACACTTTTTCTTTCTTTCTTTCTTTCTTTCTTTCTTTCTTTCTTTCTTTCTTTCTTTCTTTCTTTCTTTCTTTCTTTCTTTCTTTCTTTCTTTCTTTCTTTTGCATATTTGGCTTTTTTTGCTTGAATAGCTACATTTGATCCTCCTTTCTTTCTTTCACTGTTCTTTTGCTTGTACATTTGATCTTTCTTTCTTTCTTTCACCCTCTTTTACTTGTACATTTGATCTTTCTTTCCTTCTCCATTTCTGTCTGCCTTTCTTATTTTCTTTCTTTTGCAAAATTTTATTTTAGGACCCCCTTGAAAATGAGATGTTACATCTCAAGGGGCTATCCTGTCAATAAATTAATCTTTGTCCAATTTGCTTGAACAAAATTCATTTCTTTTACTCGTTTTTCTTTTTCTTTTACTGCATATTTGCTTTTTGCTCTCTTACTTGTACATTTGATCTTTCATTCTTTCGTATATTTACTCTCTATTCCTAGTAGCCTACATTTGACCTTTCTTTTGTATATTTGCCCGCCTTTGCTTTCACATTTGCTGTTCATTTAATGTTGAATAAGAATTTAGGTATATGTAACTAAAAAAGGATAAAAAAAATCAAAAAGTCTGCAAATTATTGTATCATTTTTTGGAGAACTGAGATGGCGCATTTTATAGGACTGAATGAACCTTTGGTGTAGAGCTGCAGTATTGAACCTCCAGGCTGTTTCTGAATGAGCACTTCCTCTTTTGAATTTCAGATATTTTTGACAACTATCTATATTATAAGAGTGCAAACCTTTAATGTTCGATTTTCACACCATGGCTGCTGAACCAATCACCATGCTCATACCAAAACACAAAAGTGAGATACGCTTAAACGGGCCTATAAAAGACAAAACGTGCGATTCTGGAATTGTTCGGTGTAAATGCATTATCCCTCCTCTTATTCTGCTGCACCACTAATCTGGCGGAAATAATCAGGATTAAAATTTGCATTCGGGGCTGAAATGAGCACAAATGAGAGAGACCAAATATAATGAGCAGACGCACAGACACAATTAATGTAGCTGCCGCTACGATTTGCTCTTCTTTGTTAACAGACGTCGTAAAAAAAATGAACAAATGCAACTGACTGTTGTTCATGTGCGTGTCTACATAATGCGTGCTGTCTATCATGATGCAGCATCACGAGAGACGGGCACGCGCTTGCAGATGATATTTGAACAATTGCAAATATCAGACAGGTGCGACACAGACAATCATCGTCGGCCATCCCGAGCTGGGGTGTTACAATACCTTCACCCTGTTATCAGTGGTCAGCAGACCGTTTTGGAGGGCGTCCGGAACATTTGAATCCATGACAACACGTTTAGCAAATAGGTTGCTTAGCAACTAATCCAAAGAGAGCAGAGCGGCCTATCAGTAGTGACAGCGTTAGCCAATTAACAGATACTTGCTCTGAATAGTATGCTTTCCTACATGGCATTTGCTCTCTGATCTACAATGCTGAGGTAAATTATGTCTGACATGCATTACAAACGTAAGCTTTGTTTTATTACCTACGCAAGCTGGCACCAGCAGCTTTCACATTTTCTGGATTCGGTGTGTAGCATAACTGAATTAATGATTACTATTATTATGGCCTAATATGCCAGATGAGGTGTTGGCCTACTGATTGACATAAAAAGGCATTATTATAACAACAAATTACAAAATACATTTAGCCTATTTGAGATTATACTTACACTGAGGGGGAAAAAAGAGTTGCTAGACCAGTCAACTTGGTTTAGTAATTTCAATTTAAACTACACTGACTTTAATCTATAATTTATGTGAAAAGTGGCGAATTTTTATTATTATTTTGATTAAAGCATTGTGAAAACATGTCATAATTTATTGAGCATATTTGTTACAGCGTGATTGTCGTAGAAGACAATTTAGTTTAATGTGAGAATAACAGATATATCGGGTGTATGCACGTTTCTGATTTTATTATGGTGTATGTGTGATTGTAACTAGATTTACTGATGTATAAAGTTGATCCTTCTTGCACTCTTTAAAACGATCAATAGATGGCTCTCTTTCATTACTAAAATATGAACAAAAACATCCTCAGCATGCATAAAGAATTGTTTCTTTTTATGCAAATGATTTGAATCAGATGGATTATTACAATTAAACACCATAGAATTATAGGTTTCTTAAAAAAACATACTGTAAAACTGAAACTTTTATTCAACAAGGATGCATTAAATTGATCAAAAGTGACAGTAAAGACATTTATAATATTAAGATTTGTTTCAAAGTAATGCTCTTGTATCATGGTTTTCACAAAAATATTAAGCAGCTGGTTTCAATGCTGATACATGTTTCTTAAGCACTAAATCAGCATTTTTCTATGGAATGGCTGCTGAAATTTCTACTTTGGCATCACAAGAAATAATATAAAAATTAAGTTATTTTAAATTGTGATATTTCACAAAATTCATTTTTACTGTATTTTTGATCAAGTAAATGCAGTTTTGGTGACTGAGCATCAGATTCTTCTTTCAAAAACATTTTTAATAACAATCTCACCGACCAAAATGTTTTATCGGTAATGGAAAATTTTAGAACAGTTATTATTTGAAATAATTTGTTTGAGTCTAATAATGTCTTGTACCTATACGCTTATTCACTTACACAATTCAACCTTGTCTAAATAGAATGAATGTGACTATTTCGGTCTGTGGACAAAATTGCATTATACAAATATGCTGCACAAAGTTAAATGAACAAACTCACCTAAACTCTGCTGTGCTCGAACTTGACTCTGATGTCCTGCTTAATAAACAAAATAAAAGCTGATCAATGCATTGCAATGACAGTAGCAGCTTAGGGATTCTAACTAGAATGTGCTTAAAAAGAACATTTCATGTAATTGTGCAACAATAAAACATGTAAAAACATATAAAATTAACTGGAATTTGTAAATATGGGCCTTTCTATTTAGTTTTGCACACAACTCAAAACAACACGCAGAGCAAATCATCCCAAAACTGTTATCATTCTGGAAGTCACATTTCTTCTTTTGGCATTCCATTCCTTTTCTGCTATGACAGCAATGAAGGAAGATGGCTGTCCAAAAGGGAACACTGTTTTTATCCAATTAAAAACTGGGACAGAATCCAGAAATACTGGCACCAACATGGCCAACAGTGCTTTTGGTAAATATTCTGTTTCCATTTTTGTTTTTCATTTACAAAACCACATTTTTTCAACCCCAAAACAATTAGGCTCCTTTACTTTTTCAAAAGCACACCCTGAAAGGATGAGACATTAAATGTTAAGATGAAGTAGTTCAATCTATATTTATTATTATATTTGAACTTTTCGTGATTCAAAATATCACTTTTGTAAAATAAACAAAAATGCAACAGGAACGCTAAAACTTCAAGGCAAAATGTATCATTCATACTACCATTAAAGAGTATTTACACAATAGAATAGATGCTATTTAAGTGTAATGATCATCACGTCATATTAACATAAGGTCTTATTGGTTAAAAAGAAAAAAAAAAAGAGGTAGGGATGCTTTCCATGATCAAACACCAAGATGATGACAATAATCAGTGTACACACCATTATTTAACCCACTGTACATCTCATTCAGCATTAGCATACAGATGTCAAAAGTGACAAAAGCTTGACAGCAAAAAACATTAAGGCAACAGAAAAAAAGAAAAAGCAATCACCGAACATCATTCTTATGTGAGTCACATGAGTGCATAGGGAAGGGTGAGCGTGATGAACAATAATAAAGGGATAGGTTCACCCAAAAATGAAGTCATCATTTACTCACTCAAGTTTTCTGAATTTCTTCTGCTGAATACAAAAAGAAGATATTTTGAAGAATGTAGCTAACCGAATGGTTGGTCCCCATTGGCTTCCATAGTATGAAAAAGAAAATGGGGACCATCAACTGTTTGTTTACCGACACTCTTCAAAATATCATGTTGTGTACAGCAGAAGACAGAAATTGATACAGGTTTGGAACAAACACGAGAGTGAGTAAATGATGCCAGAATTTTCATTTTTGGGTGAACTGTCCCTTTAAAGTGTGAAAAATAATGTGAGGAAAAGACAAAGCAAGAATGAGTGACTGGCATTGAGGTCCGAGTGGTTTTTAAGGCACCATCAGCAGCTGTATGGAGACCGAACACTTTAAAGTGTTCGTATGATGTATTCCGTGCATCTCAGATGGAAGTCTAAAACCAACTCCACATAAATCACATTAAAAGTATCATCAGGAAAACGTTTGATTCTTTTCTATGCAGCATTTACTCCATTAAGAGTGTAGTCATAACATCAGGATCAATTTACCATCCTATCAAACTCCAGAGAAGACACTTCTCCATTTCTACAAACCAAAAAAAATATTATTCTGAAATGTCAGGAAGCATCTTTGAGGGAGTTATCTAGGCTAACAGCAAGAAGACATAAAGCTGGTGGTCTGTATCTATATGTTGAACACAACATGTGGAATTGTAAAATAAAAAAATGCTTCCTTGCTATCTTGGCATTATGGGCATCTTCAAAAATGATTAAAAGAACGCCCCAAATCCTTTAAAAGTTAAACAGATGTTGATTTTTAAATAGAATTTGAGCATTTTCAGTGTTCCTCCTGTCCGAAACCAGAATCATGTGCTGGTACAGAAGCCAAGATGCGATCATTAGATCACCTCAAATGAAATTTCTTTCATTTATCAATATACTCCCAGGCGATCCTTTAACATCATTACAATCAACCGAATGCAAACCCTGCCGTCAGTATGCTGCTAAAACATATTCATGCTAGAATTGTAAAAAAAAAATGTGTCCAACAATTCCAAACCAAAATTCCAAAACAAGTCTAAAAGTCAGATGTGATATGTAGTTTATAGTGTATTGGCAGCACTGTGTTCTGCTTTACTCATGTATTGATGGAATAGGTCAGTGTGGTTGCTCTGAGAGCGGCAGTGTTGAGAACAGTGTGCATTCTGTGTTTATTAATGCACGCCATTCATTATGTGCTTCTGGTGGATGTCCAGAGTAGTGCCGTCCTCTTTGTTGTGCTGGGAAGGGCTCACGTCTTCATCCCAAAGCTGAGCAGCTTTACGGATCTCATCCAGAGTGTACTCCTGCAGGATGGTCCCGTTTTCGAACACTGTCACCAACATGTCCTACAAAAGATGACCATATATGAATAAGGATAACTAATTTAGGGGAATATCACCATATATGTGTTTTTGCATTGTCATTTCACATCCACAACACTGAATAATGTTAAATGATTCTTTAGCAGCAAATCAGCATATTAGACACTGAAGACTGGAGTAATGATGCTGAAACCTTCCGTTTTTTCTTGAAACCAACACGGAAGTGACTTAAACTGCCATTCATCGACTGGCCACTAGAGACAGGCTCCAAAAGAGAGTCAAACCCTATACTAGTCTAGTGTGTTTTAACAAGAACTGGAGTAGGCTACGCCAGAAAAATAAATAAATAAGACTCAAAAATATTTATACAAGATTTAGCCATTTAAACTTGTCTTAATTATTCAGTTTGGGTAAACTATATGTTTTATAAATAAATAAAACAAACAATCTAGTCAGAATACAAGCTTTTCGTTTAGTTTATGTAATAGCCTACACAGACAGGTAGCCTACATGCCCAAATCAAACCCGAGTGTACTTTTTTTTTTAATGTTTGCTGTCTTGTAAACATATCGAAGTATGACGGAAAAGAAAATACCAGAGCTGTTTTCTTGGTTGTTTTTGTTGCTTACCATTTACATAAATTAAACACACCATTAAACAATTAAATACATTTATGTTGTTTATAAATAACAATAAATTGTTGTTGTATCAGCAAGATTTCCAAGTTTGTTTTTTCACCGTAGAAATGTCAAATGTCATGAGTGACGGCCAGCTCCGCCCCTTTTGGGCTTCAAAAATGCTCTTCAGAAACCTATGGGTGATGTCACGGACACCACACTCTTAGAAGAAAAGGTTCTATATAGAAACTTAAAAGGTTCTATCAGCGCTACATATTTGGAACCCCTAAAAGATTCTATATACTCTAAAAAAAGGGTTCTCTGGGTTCTATATAGAATCCTGGGGTTCCATACTTGGCCTTTTACCAAAAAACAAACAAAAAAAAAAAAGGTTCTATATAGAACCATTTTGGAGTTCCATATATGAAGCGGGGGATGGAACCATTTCTGGTTCTAAATAGAACCATTTCTTCTATTTCTTCTATTTTTTCTATACAACCAAGATTTTATGTCCATAATTTTTTACAGTCTTTGGTTAAATCAAGTAGAAATAGCTCTTTTAGGTAACAATTGGAGGTTGCCCTTTTTACAGTGTATACAGCTGATCTAACCTCCTCTGGTTTGCCTGCTCCTCTTTCTACTGTCTCAATGAAGCCATCTGAGTTTCTCCTCAGACTGAGACGTCCACGCTTGGATCCTTTAGATGGGTCCGTCACTGGCTGCTTATAGACGTCCATCTATGCGAAATGACACAAATGACATGATCGTAAAAAACAGTAAAACTTACATTTATTTTTTGACAGGATGTTATGAAAGTAAAACAACAACTCACGCCTTTGCCATTGGTCTCCACATAGCTGCACTTGAAAGCGCAGTTGAGTGTGTCTCTGTTGATTTTCTGCACTAGAGCACTTCCGCAACCGAAAAACACATTTTCAGCACTCCAGCCCTCGTCGGTCAGCTTCTGCAGAATCTGCACTAGCCAAAATAAACAGTAATTCTTATCAGAGAATGATCACTGATTTACCACTGTATAATCAGTAATAACGTTTATAATCTAACAGTCATAAATGGTTAATAAACATTCCCTGGACACACTATTCCACACACCTAAAGGTAGGGTTGGCAATTTGTTTTATACACATTTTTCGTTATACTGGTTTAAACTCTCTTCACATCTTGATATCATTAAAACATGCACATATCTGTGGACGTCTCAAGACCAAAACATTATTTTTGCAACAAAATAACAGGTCTAACGATAGCCACAGCTAAACTGCAACATAGCAGTGTTCTGAAACTAATCTGCAGCTTTGAACAAATCATGAGAGTCAACGATTCAATGACTCATTCATAACTAAATACAGCCACTTGCTTCGTTACTGAATGAATGAATGACTCGATGACTCACTCTGTTTGGTCACTTCTGCTTGGATCCTAATGAATGAACTGGGCTAAGCTAAGTGCTATCAAAGTTTCACCGCGAGACAGAGCGATTTAGTGTATAGAGGTATTTATCAACTCGTCTTAGTTAAGGGAATAACAGTTTAATATGAAAAGAACGGTGGAGTGTCCATTTAATGGATAAGGTCTGACAGCAGTCTAAGTGGAAGAGTGGGGGTATTCAGAAGGGTGTTAAACGCCTCAAGGGGTACGCCACTCTAAAAAGTTTGCGATCAGCTTTTTAGTCGTAAGCGCACATCTAGAGTGAGGTCCAAAATGGCATTTTTGCAAAATGTCAGAAATTTCTTTGAGAAGGATCAAATGAGCATCTTGTGCTTCAATGAAAGTAAGAATATCTTCCCATCAGTATGAAGGAGCTCGCTCACATGATCAATATAACAAATTTGATTATTTCATTAAGGACTTCTAGATTTCAGAGTTTTGCACATCACTGTAAATCACACCGGACCATCTCTTATGCTCAGCAAGACTGCATTCATTTAATAAAAAAATAAAAGTCAAATACAGTTATAAATATGAAATATTTGTACAATTTGCAATTTTCTATGTTAATATAATTGATCCTTCTATAATATATTTATGATCCTTCAGAAATCATTCTAATAGGCTGATTTGGTTAAATGTTGTTCTTCCATACATTTAAAAGAATATAATTTATTTGAAATAGAAATCATTTGTAACATTTATAAAATGTCTTTACTGTCACTTTCAAGCACTTTAATGCATCCTTGTTGAATAAAAGCATTAAAAAAAATCTTACTGACTCCAAACTTTTGAATGGTCTTGGTCTGAGGTTTAGTTTACCTCATTAATCGAGTTCAGATCAATTCCATCCCCCTGGATAATGCGCAAGTATGATGGGAGCACCTTGTAACCCACTGAGTTCAGAGAACATCCAAAACACTCCCCCAAAATCTTTATCACCTAAAAGTGAGAGAGAAGAGAAAAATTAGAATGGAAGAAAGTAGGAATTCAAGAATGCAGCTAATCAAGTTAAACTCGAGCAACACTCTAATCTGAAAGCAATGCCACGGCACAAGCAAATAAAATCGAAATCTTAAAGGAGTAGTTCACTTTTAAAAGAACTTTTGCTGATAATTTACTCACCCCCATGTCATCCAAGAAATCCATGCCGTTCTTTCTTCAGTCGAAAAAGAAATGAAGGTTTTTGGTGAAAACATTCCAGGATTTTTATCCAAATAATGGACTTTAATGGGAACCAAATGGTTCAAGGTCCAAAAGACAGTTTCAGTGCAAACTGTTCAAAGGGCTTTAAATGATTCCAGACAATGAATAAGGGTCTTATCAAGTGAAACGATCGCTCATTTAAAAAAAAAAAAAAAAAGTTTAAGTTTTATAAGCTCAAATGCTTGTCTTGCTCTGTTCTGTGATGCGCGTTCGTGACTCTCCTGTTCAAACTCTTTCATCAACGAACCTTTTTTGGAGTCATTTGGTTCATTCAACAAACAAAATGAACAGGTTGACTCGGGAAAAGATTTTTACATTTTGATGAACGAATTTGAATAGGAGTCACGAACGCGCATCACACCCTAACAGAGCAAGGTGACCATTTGAGCTTATAAAACTTAAACTTAAACTTTGTTTTTTGCTTTTTTTTTTTTTTTTAAATGAGGAATAATTTCGCTTGATAAGACCCCTATTCATCATCTGAAATCGTTTAAAGCCCTTTGAACAATTTGCACTTTTGGACCTTGAACTGTCTGGTTCCCATTGAAGTCTATTATATGGAGAAAAATCCTGGAATGTTTTCATCAAAAACCTTAATTTCTTTTCGACTGAAGAAAGAATGACATGGACATCTTGGATGACATGGGGGTGAGTAAATTATCAGCAAAAGTTTTTTGAAAAGTGAACTACTCCTTTAAGGCATTTCTTTCAGACAGCCGTCAAAGCAACATAATTTCAAGTCACAATGCAGCACAGTGCTAGAAAAAGCTTCAGGCAAAGCAATTTGTTTGAGTCTTTACTTCACTAAAACAAAGCTCAATCACTGAAACAGCTCTAACACACTTGGTACATGATACACACACCTCGATGAGGGTTTCAGCGGGGTCCCCGGAGTCTGGGCGAATGATAAGGGGAGAATCCTCACTCCTCTCCATCACTCTCTCTTTCAGCTTGTCCCCCCAGATATGCTTACAAGCCTTAAAAATGTCATAACTGTCGCTAACCACAGCTACAGGCCCAGAGGGAAAGTGGTCCAGCAGACACTCATATGCGTCCTTCTCTCGGCTTTTGCCCCAAGAGATGATGGTACTACAGAGACCGGAAAAACAAAGTGAGACAAACCTTCGTCAAATGATTTGAAACACTTATAAACAAAGAGCTACATTTAGTTTGAAGGTAAGCAAAAGGGTACGACTAAAATAAGCGGGTTTTACCAGACAAAGAATTAGATAGAATCATTTGCAGCTTATGAGTCATTCGTGTCTAATGATCCTTAGTCACAGAGCTATAAAAATCCCTGAGCGATTCAAGTAATCTTCCGGTTGACTGATAAATGGAATGTTGTGATGGTTGCAAAACTTAAATGTGAACTTGGAATCACGTCACAGAAGAAGTCGTGTGATTTAAAAGAAAAGAGTGAGAGCTCTACTGAGAAATCAACATCAGAGACAAAAGGGACTACAGCTGTGAGATGGATGAATGCGTAGCTACTAATAGAACAAATTAGAATCAACGGAACAAATGCAAATTAACACGCAGGTGTTGAACGTCAGAGTTGAATTTCAAGATGTTGGCTGTTTCCAACCGAAAGCAGCTGTCTAACTGTCTTAGTATAATGAATGGAATATAGTCCCAAGTCAATATCTGCCTATTTAATCGCCTAGTCTTAATTTGAAATGCTATTTGTACTTGTTGTGAATACACAGGCCACAAGAAGTTTCTGTTATTTGTTTTTTTTTATCACTTTTACTCACGACATGCTACTTGGCAACATAGGTTTCCATTCATTATGCTAAGCTAAGCTATCATCGGCACTGCCAAACTAAGACAATGCATGCACTATGAAAAAATGCTTTTGCCAAACTATTTTAATGTAGGGGACACTGTGAATAAGCCCTATAGCTTGTTTTCACGTGACGTCACGCCACTGCGTTGCCATGGCGTGAAATGCAGATGGAGGGCAGGAACAGGAAGTGATTTCTATATTTAGGAAGCACTATAACACACTCAAAATGCCTATGTTTTGCGTCGTTTACGGTAGCTCAAATCCATCAAACCACAAGGAGTTTTTATCGTGTGACAAAAGTTATGTTCATAAGGGGGGAAAATACAAGAAATTGACAGAAAAACACCGGAAAAAAATGCCTTGCAAACCTAAATCTGCGGTCGGGAGGAGCCGAATGGGAAAATGCCTGTGTGTGTGCAGTGATCACTTCGACAAATGTGAGTTAATACATTATTTATGTGGCTTATAATTACATTATTCAGGTGTTTAAATACACTTATGTGGCTGTTTGTGTAACGTACCAGTTTCCGAACTTTGTAAAGTCAAAGTATGTCTGTAAGACGAGTTAGTTGCTGATATTTACAGCCTCGATGGCAGGCAAATCTCTCAATTCAGTTGAAAATCGGTCCTCTTCATAACGTAAGGATCACGTCCAACATATGTTTCGATTTTCTGTTTATAAATTTCTCTTGTAATAGCGTCTAAAGTAGTACAGTACGGATTTTCCTCCATCTCGTCCCTTGCGCTCTTCACTCCTTGCCCTCCATCTGCGTTCCGCTCGTCAACACAATCACGTGACTGCAAACCACCTATTTCAAAAAAAATGGTGGAGTGTTCCTTTAAGAAGCCTATTGCGGAGTGATCCAGCTCTCAGATTTCATCAAAAATATCTTAATTTGTGTTCCGGTCTTACGGGGTTGGAACAACATGACGGCGAGTAATTACTGACGGAATTTTAAATTTTGGATGAACTAACCCTTTAAATTATAACAATCTTGAACCAATGTTATTTTAGTATTATTAATACTATTGTAGTACACTCTAAGAAAAAAAATCCGTAAAAATAACAGAAAAAATACTGGCAGCTCATTACCCGGACTTTGTTCCGTTAAAAAACGGACATTTTCTGTTAACACAATGCAAAAAAAAATTCAAAATACGGGTAAATGACCTGTAAAAGACAAAAACGGAAAAATCCTACAAATTTATATGGTACATTGTACCGTAGTTTTACGGATTTTTTTTACAGTGTATCTTTTACAATTTTGAAAAGCTTTTATATTTTTTTTATATTTTCAGATTTCATTTTTTGTTCAGTGCTTTTGTCATTATTATTAGTTTATTTTATATTACTATATAGATTTATTTTTTTTTATTTAAGTTTTAGTTCTAGCAATTTTAATTCGATTATTTATATATTATTTTATTTAAGCTTTATAATGACTTTTGTTTTAGTAGAAATTCAATTGTGTTATAAAGTTAAATAAAGTGTCATAAAGTTGACTTCTTTCAGCTTCTCAGGTTTCAGGCAGGATGTAACACAAACAAATTCGAAGATCCCTTGACAAAATAAGTGTCCAGAAAGTTCATAATGTGCATTACCTGTGCTCTGCAGCAGGGATGGAGAATCCGGCCATAGGACATGCATAGTATCGTTGTGCCATCAGCAGACCCGCGACTGTGTCTGTGCTGCAGAAATTCACCAGATGAGCAGCTCCTCCAAGTGCAGCCGACTAGTTCGGTAAAGAGTGAAAGAACACAACAGAAAGAAGTCATTGAACCTGTTTAATGCCAAACTCATAGCCTCCGAAATCACGGTCTCCAGTGAAATCCAAAATATCAATGTGACAACATTAGCCAATTCACATTATTTTGATCCTGTTTTTGTAACGCAATTATAGCCAGTGGCTTTTAAGAAGCAAATAATAAGAGAGAAGTTGACCTTTGAAGTCAATTGTGTCAAGACATTTCCTATATTCCCCTGATTTAACACTCGGGTTACTGACTGTGTCTCACTTCATTCATTGTGATAGTCAAGGGAAGGTTGTTGCTCTGAAAAGTGAACACATTTGATTCCAAGCAAAATGTTTTTAGCCTCCTGAGGTGAGCATCAATATTTCTTGATCTACAACACGGTGTATATTTATATGGGAATTTGAGACTATTTCTTTTTTTTTTTTTTTTCATTTAAGTACTGATGAGATCTGGACTTTATATATATTAACCCAGGGAAATTAGATCCGCAGCAAGGCTTTAGCCTGCAGCTTTGATTGCAGCAAGGATTTAGGAACTGCGTCATGTATTTCTCAACGCATTTTCATGTATTGTGTCATGTATTTTTTGTCAATTTGTCAAGAGCCCCGTGCAATATGATAGATCAATGGCGAATCACAGTAAATGCCAGCATTATTTTAGTATTATGTGTATGGTATTAATATTTTGATTAAAAATAATAATAATTATTTCATTGTTTGTATCAGTATCACTTTTGTCATTTTAAATGTTCTATTTTAAATATTCTATTCTATTTTCATTCTATTTATTTATGTCATTAAACATTTTCTATTTTAAATATTCGATTTATTTCTATTTTGTCATTTTAAATATTCTATTCTATTTATCTGTAGTAATTTTAGTACTTCAACAAACCCGGGGAAACATTCCCCATGAAGTTTTTTTTCTAAATGCTAGTTTTTCCATGTAATATATAATAGTTTTAGTTAACAATAATAACACTGATACTGATACTAGTGCATTTTGTGAAACTGCCCTTTGTTTTTCCCCATAAGAATATAAGTCGTGCAGGTTTAGAAAGGATTTGAGGGTCAGTAAATGAGGACAGATATTTCACTGTGGGTGAACTACTACTTTAAAAGCATTAAAATCTATCACTGCTTGTCCCCTGATCAGAAAAGAGTGATGAAGAGTGAGCAGGAACCCTGAGTATCAGAGGCATTAAACTCTGTTTGGCACCATTAATCTTCTCTTGAAGCCATCATTAATCCAGTCAGCCACAACATAGAAAATACACTATCAATACCCCACTGTCCCTAATGAAGACTTGATCGTTTTACACAGCATGCTTTAGTCTGTTTTCAGCAGCTGAGGGAGAAACGCTTCCGGCTTTCTTAGATTCCACTCTGATGTTTTTCCCTTCATCCTGTTGCTTAAAATCTTTCTTGAAATCGTTTTAACACTTACTTTACCTACAAAGCCTTGCAATGCATGAGCGTGACATGGAAACGTCATGTTTCATATAATCGCCAGGGATCAAAAAGGCTTAAACACACACAATAGCAATATTACACTGACAGTTAAATGAGAAATATTCCATAAACCCAGACATAACACCATTGACCAGATGTCTGTTTTTTCATTGAACAGGCATTACCCAACACACGAAATTCACTATTGATCATTACTAGAGTGGCTCAACATAAATGATGAGGTTTGGTAGGGAGAGTGAAAAAAACAGAAACAAATTAAACCATCAAAAATAAATTAAAATGAAAAAAAAAAAAAAGCTTTTTAGTGCAGTTGTATTATATTTGCAATGGGATTACAAAGGTTGAAAGTTAAAATCTCTGTGAAACCTTGATATTTTTTTAGCAAAGTTAAACAGTTAAATTACAACATAAAATGAAAATAAATAAATAAATATATACATTTTTAATCAAATCAAACATTTTCAGTACAGTTATATTTGCTATGGGGTTTCAAATGTTAGAAGTTCAAATCTCTGACTGAGAAACCTTGATTATTTTTTTAAACAAAGTTAAATAATTTAATGAAACCATAAAATAAAAAATATATATTTTTATCAAATTGGGGCAAAGGCTGCAATTTCAAATCTCTGAGAAACCTTGAATAAATAAATAAATTTAATATATATATATATATATATATATATATATATATATATATATATATAATCATAAAATGAAGTAATAAATCAAATACTTTTTTTCTTTTCAGTGCAGTGGTATTAAATTCGCAAAGGGGTTACAAAGGTTGCAAGTTAATGTTAAACCACAAAATAAAAATATTTAATTAAATAAACTATTTTAATTACAGTGGTGTAATAATTGCTATGTGGTTACAAAGGATGAAAATTTCTGAAAAGCCTTGATTATTTTTTTAAAGTAAAATATATATATATATATATACATATATATATATATATATATATATATATATATATATATATATATATATATATATATATATATATATATATATATATATATATATATATATATATATATACACATATATATATATTTGCTATTGGGCTACAAAGGTTGCAAGTTCAAATCCTCGAGAAACCTTGATTATTTTTTAACAAAGATAAATGACAACTGTATGTCAGTGAATATATATTAAGAGCCAGTGTCATGAACAATTGTGAATCTACCTATGCTATGCCACTTTATTTGTGCCTTGAATAAAGAATTGGTTTAAGTCCATTAATTATATCTTTATGTCCATTAAAGATAAAATATTAAAATCCAGCCAGTTATATAACCTAAACCTTTAATCATATTTTCAATTGGAATGGAAAATGCCCCTTTTCTAATCAGTCACCATCTCCAGTTTTAGACATGGCATACTGGTCTGGAAAGGGCACCACAGAGGGGTTATGTCACACCTCATTAGAATATAGTAGTCTCACCTTCATACACAGTCAGTCACACACAAAGGTCTCCTACACTCACCTTCAGCACGCCCAGCCAGTCTCACTAACAAACTCACTGCTTATCACTAGTCACCCAACACCTGAACCTGCCACTGTGTGATATAGATGAAACCTGGCAGAGCTGACCTTTACACAACAGACGGACCGATTCAAGAGTCAAACAGTCATCTTGACTCACACAACTCTTCAAACAGCAACACCCGACGACCCAAAACCCATCAGCGTGACAACCTCACTCAAACACAGCCAGCAATCAGGGCTCCTACCTTTTGAAATCCACAGAAAAGGAGAGCGGTCTGCATCGTGTGCGTATCGAAAGGCCAGGTCTGATCTCTTTTTGATTAAATGGAATGGTCTTGTCTCATAATGAATTGATTTTCTGCTTTCACCAAGTGATATCTGATTTCATTTGCCCCAGAAGACCAGGCTTCCTTAAAAAGCACTGAAGAGAGAAAGACCCCATTCGGCTTGAGCTTTGATTTCAGGGCTAAAAAAAAGAATAAAGGCAGAGATTTTAACACTGGAGGCACTTCCTGTTTGACTTTAAAGACACTTCAGTGCTTTGTAGGGGTCTTCTTTAAAGTGTGCCTACAGAAATAAGGGCGAAATAATGTCATGTAATCGGTGATAGTCCTTTGTTAGTTTTCTATATAGTCAAAAATACATAAAAGATTGTGTTTTCGGGGTCGGCGGAGGCCCAGTCACTTGCATTTTGTCCTAATAATGGTGAAAAGAACTTAAAATACTAACTTGAACAACACTGTCCTGAACAGGAAGTGGAATTATTGACCCACGTCTACCGTACCTCTTGTGAAGACACCCCTCTGTAGCCGAAATCATGCAGCTTGAGGTCCAGACCCTCCAGGCTCCCTGACGTGGCCTTCAGGTGCTTGGCCAGAATCTTTTTGAACTCCCTGGAGATTGTTGCCACGGTGATGGGATACCACATTTGGACCAGCATCGTCTGTAGGGACAGAGTGTACGCACGATCACATGTGTGTCGGAGAAGACCAAAGATGGCTCGTAATTGCACTCAATTTTTATGGCTCTGAAACCATCATGACCATTTAAAACATGACTCATTGATCTGTGGCTCCTTAAGTACATGCAAGTCAGGAACTGACAAAGATTATGTTTGGATCTATGTGTTTTCTCTGGTCTTGACATCAATACACAAACTGTACTTATTGAAAAGCTGACAGAATGCGATTTCGGACGCACCTACAGTGTTCCTGTACCTCAAACAGTAGAGCATGCCGCTTTCAACACCAAATTGATGGGACCAATTGCGAAAAAAAGCATATGCCAAATGCAAGAACCTTCATAGGTTTAATTCTATATTAGGGAAATTAAACTAAGTAAAATAATGTTCATCATGGACTGTATGCATCTTGAGACCTGAGATGTGTCCTCATAATGATAATAGAAACAGCAGTCGTGCAAGTCTGCAGTCCAGGTCAGAACCTAATGAACTCATGCCCTCACTGACCCCACTAGCCTGTCCCAACCCCCCTCGGTTATTCTGTTCAGAATCAGCGGCTAGGAGCATGCTGGAAATCAAAGCCTGCTCTCATCCCGAACAACAGGATGGCAGAATCATCCAATATGAAGTAAAGTGCCACACCAACAGGTTGATGGACTATGCTGACAGTGAGACATTCATGGGGGATTTGTGTTGCAGTTAAGATTGTCGTAGCAAAACAATTTTTTGCTTCGAACAGGACCTCTTTAAGTCTTACCAGCTTCCAGAAGAGATCAGGTGTGCTCCAACAGGAGTCACATTCAAATCCAGACTCAAAACACATCTGTTTAGCTATGCATTTACTGAATGAGCACTGTGCCACTGTTCGTCCGACTGTTTGTACTGTACTTTATTTTATTTTTTTTGTTCTAAACTGTTTTCATTTTTCTTATTTGTTTTGATTGTTTTAATTTCTTCTATGTAAAGCACTTTGAAATATAATTGTGTATGAAATGTGCTATATAAATAAACTTGCCTTGCCTTAAATTCAAACCCATTTTGGTAACACTTTACTTGAAGGGGTGTGCATATACATCATAACCTGTCAGTGTCTTTGTCATGACAACTTGACATTACTTAGACAACACAACCTGTCATAAACATGACATAGCAGATTAATTATCAAGCTTAAGAAACCACCTAGCTTTATTGGTTAACATTACGTTAAACTGTCATGTGGTTGGTTTTGACTTATAACTTTTTAATGACAAATTCAATTAATGCCACTGTAGTTGAGGTCAGGAAAAATATATAATGTCATGGTTATGAAGGTGTCACGTCAGTGTTATGAACACCCCTTCAAGTAAAGTGTTACCCTTATTTTAGCTAGTGTAGTGCCTCAAACATACAAACATGAAAATATGTAAGGATCATGTGACAAAGATACTTCCTTGAGGGGATCCTTTACTAATAGCCTTAAGAAAGTGTCCTTTGTTTAGGGAATCTGATTAAATGTTTGTTTTTTTGCCCTTAGATCACAATACCATTTAAAAGGTTTTTGACAGAGAGAGAAAGATGTTTTTGGGAAAAAAAAGTCTAACGCTCAACAAGGCACATTTCTTAGATCAAAAATACAGCAAAACAGTATATTATTGTGAAATATTACAGTTTAAAATAACTGTTTTCTAATATAATATATATTTAGAATGTCATTTATTCAGGTGATGGTAAAGCAGAATTTTCAGAAGCCATTACTCCAGTGTCACATGATCCTTCAATAAATAAAAATTCTTACCCTTATCAATGTTGACATTTTTTTTCCCCCTGCTTAATATTTTTGTGAAAACTGTGACATTTTAATCAGGGATTCTAGGATGGTACATCATTTGAAATACTGTACATATATATATATATATATATATATATATATATATATATATATATATATATATATAATGTAAAGAAAAAGTCTTTACTGTCACTATTGCAGAATCATTATTGACAGTATTGATTTAAAAGTGTAGATGTTTGATAATATATATATATATATATAGTATATAGGGAATGACTTCTTGTATACTATTTGCCTTTACTTTATCTGTATTACAATATAAAAACAAAACAAAACTCAAGACGAAAGAAGACAGGTAATACCTCAATAAAATTGGTGAGCCAGAAGAAATCTGGATCCGTGTTCTCCACAGTGAAAAGAACGTTCCCTCTGGGAACAATCTTTCCCTCGGGAACTGCTTTGATACGGATTGGAAGGCGGCCATCATATTTCTGACAACACAGTTAGGAACAGGAAGAAGGCAGGTGGTTGTTATGTGCATTCATCTCCGGAACAAAGTAAGCAGACTTCAAAGTCATGTAATGGTGAAATATCTAAAAAGAAAGAGTTTCTGAGTTTCATATGAACTTCCGTTTGCACCTCTAAAACTTTTCTCCATCCCTCTTCATCGAACACTGACTGTTTAAAGTGCATCTGATAAAAGACTTTCGCCTCCTGAATCTTTTCCTCCGTGACAACTTGACCTGCAAGATATTTAGACAAATACATGAGTTCAGAGATTCTCGGATGAGTACACATGAAAAATACAATTGTTTTGCATTTTAAATATCATCGTAAAGCAAAAAAGGGAAAATATAAAAACACTATAGCTATCAAGAGGCACTTTCTATGTACTGTAGTTAATTGAAAGTTTACAAGAGCCATGACTTCTTCCAATGAGAATGCAATAAAGTGCAATACCAGAGTAATTCAAATGAAATATTCATTGTACAAAGCGTGAGTACAAATAGTGTGTCCCTGAAAAAGAAATTAAATCAGTGGAGACAAACAAAATAAAACGCTGCTGTTCACACGTTCTGCCCATGGTTGTAGTTTGAAACACACCATGAAACAAACACTTTGAAATACTGAAGCTTAAGGGGAATTAGCCTTATGTAACTCAAACACTTATTTGATGACAATGTAATCTGCTTACTTTTACTTACTCTAACAGGGCTGGCCTGTTCATGGCCACTTTTATCAAAAATGAAATGGGTAAAAGAGTCAAAACACCCCCCCCCCCCCCCAAAAAAAAAAAATACACTTTGAATATAAAAATGTGCAATAGAGATGTTTGTGAATGTAAACGGTCTGCAAAGTTAGCGCACGACAAAAAAAAAGCTATTGTCTCCTAAAAGAAAGAATCGATACAGAACAGCTAAAACGAGTCGTTAGCGATTCCAGTTTAACTTCCTGTTACATACAGATGTAACAAATTAGCATAATTCTAGCTTATGGGTTTCATTGGGGGTGTGTTTTTATCTTCCTTCACAATTTTCATTGTGGGGCAAATGATCCCTTTTAACCTTACATTTATGAACTCTTCCACCTTGTTTTGACTGCATAACCACTCCTTTATAACTGTCCTTGAATGTGAGCCATTACCGGTTTTGGGACAAGTTTTCCATTAGCCAAACAGGTACATGAAAAAACACTTTGTTCGTGCCAATAGATGAACAAAGTCAAAACAAACAGTGTTGTCCAAGTGAGCCAACAAAAGTGTTGTGATCACTGCAGGAGTTATACAATGATTAAATTACCTGCTAGGTATTTCTTCAGGAGATACTGGAGGCCAAAAAACACCACCTCGCTGAACTGCGTCCCCTTTTTGTGCCGACACTCGAAATAGGAGTACACCTTACTGACGTTGGGAGGGTATTGCTTGTAATGGGTAATCTGAAAAGAAGAAAGGAGTTTTGAAGATTAGAATTGTTTACACACTCACAAAATCGCCAATACTCATTAATTATTCACTACCGTTCAAATCTTGGGGTTGATAAGATGTTTTTGAAAGAAATCTTTTTATGCTAATCAAGGATGTATTTATTTGATTAAAAAACAGTAAAACAGGAATATTGTGAAATATTATTACAATTTAAAATATCTGTTTTCTGTTTAAAATGTAATTTACTTCTGTGATGGAAAAGCTGTATTTTCAGCATCATTACTCCCGTCTTCAGTGTCACATGATCCTTCAGAAATGAATCTAATATGCTGATTTGCTGCACAAGAAACATTTCTTGTTATTACCAGTGTTGAAAACAGTTTCATATTTTTATAGAACCTGTGATATATTTATTTCAGGATTATTTGATGAAAAAACTACTGATTGACATTTATTTGAAATAATAATAAAAAAAATC
Organism: Cyprinella venusta; assembly: GCA_038021265.1. Classification (NCBI taxonomy): domain Eukaryota; kingdom Metazoa; phylum Chordata; class Actinopteri; order Cypriniformes; family Leuciscidae; genus Cyprinella; species Cyprinella venusta. Next base: position 18,172,663 of record CM075879.1, read on the forward strand.
TTTTATTACATTATAAACTGTCACTTTGAGTAATCTAATGTCCACTTGCTATATAAAAGTATAATTACTTTAAAACAAAAAATGAACGGTAGCATGCTTGTGAATCTGTTAACTTCAAGCTGTGTGCATGGATCTCTCTGTATTTCATCAAAGTCTTGTTTACTGTACGCTGATACTGTCACGCTACAGCTGGGATGGGTTAAAACAGTGTCTTGATTTATAGCAAAAACCTGCCATTATATCCTGGACACAAATGTAATACTTAAAAAGCTGCTGGCCCTAATTGCACCGCGGCATAATAAGCATAAAACACGTGGCAAATTCTTTCTTGAATGGAATTTGGGGATTGTACAATACTGCATTGTACAATTCTCTCGTTGAATGTAAATGTGATAATTGTATGAGTGCTGGGTGTTCCACATCTAACTAAATCTGCTGAGCTTTCCAAGGAACTCTGAGTGGACCTGAACATCAGCCCAAACCCGACTGACCACTCAAGCTAAGATGAATGGATTGCGCCACTTGAGGAATTTTGAGTGGGTGACATTAAAATGGGCTGGTATTAAACTCATGTAATTTAATTATGCAACTGCAAAATCAAAAACAAATATACATTTTATTAATACATACATAATATTGTTGGGTGAGATTTAAACAGATCCAGATATGCGGCTGGCTGTAAAGTGAAAGGTTAAAGACTAATGTAAAGCACAAAGAAGATTACACAGCTTTAGCCATTCAGCATTGGCAATGCTGGAGAATTACAGAGGTGGAATTTCAAAAATCTAAAACTGACGTAAAAACCATTAAAACCTGGCATTATGTAATACAACATGTATAGATTTCTTTTTTTCTGTAGAGTACTTTTCATATAACTTTAAATATAATCAGTATAACTTCATAGTAAGGTCTTATTTGTTAACATTAGTTAATGCATTACCTAAAATGAACTAATAATTAGCAATATATCCGTACAGCATTTATTAACCTTGACAATATTAGTTAATAAAAATGTTCATGTTACTTCATATAACATATATGATCTTAAAAATGTGTTAGTAAATGTTGAGATTAACATAATGAATGCCGTAGAAGTATTTTTCCTTGTTAGTTCATGTTAACAAATGATATCTTATAGTAAAGTGTTACCATATAATCTAAAAAGAGAGAAATAAAATCTAAACAAATAGTCTAATCCAATCACATAGTAATATGTATTATGTTATGCATATGCCCACATGAAATGCATATATTTTCATTTGAGTTTGAAGGACCTACTGAACGTTGTTGATGAATTTTAGTTAATAATAACTATAAATGAAAGTGCTGAGTGTACTGTTTTTATGTCAATTTTTTGCCCGGCTGTAGTTAATAGCCTCATGACCAGTTTAATAGCCTCATGACCAGTTTCACTTTGTCCTTTGTTGTAAGTATGCATGGAAGGTCCAGATAAGGAATCATGTAGACATGTCATAACAGATACAAAAAGACAACTAGTCTACCATACTTGAACTAGTATGATTTGATTTGACAGGCTACTTTTACTATAACAATTTTTTTGATTATCTTTGGGTACACTAACAGTTTTATATAACATAATAAGACTCTTAAAGAAAAATAGCGTGTTTACATTAACTATGTTTTTTTTTTATTTTTTTTTTAAGAGTTTCGATTCTTTGACTGCTGCGTGACGTCACCCGCTGTGGCCTTTGGCGAAGCTGAAACAGCACGAGGTCATTGCGCATTAGCCACGCCCCCTGCGCTCAGCGCTCAATGAGTGGGGCATTTAAAACGAACCTGAGCTAACACAACACCCTTCAACAAAACAAGAAGAAATATCCCGATTTTTACACATCTATAGGTTAATCTGAACGACGTTTTCATTTAGACTTCATAGATTCACAAGGTCAAAGTTGTTTTTTACCTTACATATATGTAACGACTACAGCAGCACAAAGATCCACTATTAGAATCGGCTGACTTAAGTACTGTCATGCGCCTTTGTGTTTCTGTTGTCGAACGACTGAAGCTAGGTGATTCTTACCTTATAAGAATCCGTCGCAAGTAAAAAATTGAAATCCTGAGCTGCCATCATCGAGGACAAAGTAAAAGCGAATTGATTTCGCTCCGGTATGTAGCCAATGTTGACCGAGCCGTGTGACACTGGTCTCAATAACCTTCTTTTCAATGCCTTTCGGGTTAGCCGAGAGAAAATGTGGTGAAATACGATCACCTCTGAATCTTGTATATGTGAGGACTCGCACGTATAGGTCGCATAGTCCAGTATCAGAGACAACGGGGTGGAAAAGGGGCGGAGTCAGAATAGACGTATGAAAGCTACGCTAGCTCGCGCTCGGTGATGTAACAGGGGGCGGAGTCATAACATCAGAAAGCGGAAAACGCCCCTGTTCTCTGAACAGCTTTTGTTGCCTGTTGCGTTCAAAGGCTAAAGTTTCGCTTTCTTGGAAAGGGTAGACTAATACTGAATGTAGCACTTTCAGTTTTGCTATCTCTGCTGAAAAAAACAAAACAAAGCCAAAGCTTAAACCAACATAAGCGCATGTTTTATCTTGGTCTTTCTTGGTGTTTGGCATTTTGTAATTGGGCACATCATGGACAGGTTAGCCTATTAATGATAATAAAAAATACGTTTACATTTTATAATATTGTTAGGTGAGATTTCGACGTGGATCCAGGTGGGATTTGCATATGGCTGTTATGTGAAGGGTCAATGACGTGACCAACAGATCATTTTAAAAATGTAATCAACATGAATTGTTGGCAGTATTAAACTGGCTAATCTGCTTCTGGAAAACTGCCATATCTAATCTCTTTTCATATCACAAAAGCTATTAAAAACAAGCCCACCTTTATTGTAAATAGTTTAAAGACAATAGCCTAGTGATTAACATTCAAAAAGATGTAATTAAGCTGAGAGTCACTCAGATAATTTGTTGACATTCAGTACAGAACCTTAGATCAAATATTATAAATATTTTAATCATCTAAAGTTCAGGAATGACGTTGATTTTTTGGCCAACCCAATGCTCGGAAATGGGTTTTATTTGTGAGTGATGCATTTGAACATTACTACAATAAATTACAATAATAACTCCAACATACCCCCTTTTAAGCTGCTGGGATTTGGTACTATGAATATGTTTAAAAAACTATGTGAACACAAGTTGCCACTATAGGACTACAATGGTTGAATAAATAATCAAGCAGACACACATCATTGTGGTAGTTGTATAGTCTTTATGTAGCAGCTAGCTTTAAAATGCACTGTTGAGTTATAGATAAAAAAAGATAACTTTAATGTACGCTATTCTTAAATTAAAAAATGCTATTTTAAAAACACTGAATTTTTTATTTTCATTTTGGACTTGAAGTCAAAAAATCTAAAGTAAAATCAAAGTTATGACCTGCAGTAATAAGTTCATTGCATTTTCACTACTTTTAATTTAAAGGTCCCCTGACATGAAATTTTCACTTTCTGAAGTTTTTTAATATTATTATGAGTTCCCCTAGCCTGTAGTGTATATGGTCCCCCAGTGGCTAAAAATTGAAATAGTGTGTAAACCGAGCTTTGGCTATCTTTCTCTGCCTTTGAGAAAATGAAAGTTTAGACGGGCTGATCTTGAATTTCCATGTATGACGTCATAGAGGAAAGCTAGCCTCCCCTTTCTCTGCTTTGCCCGCCCAGAGAATTTTTGGATCTCTCATGAGAAAATGAGCTTGGAAGTATGAGTTCCAAGTGTGATTTGAGTTTTTCCTCGAGAGATATCTTGGCTTGCAAACGGGCAAAGCAGGGCATTGATCAGAGTTTGGATGTACAAATGAACACAAAAATATTTTTTAGTTTCATCATCCGAGCCTCTGAAGAAACAATGAGTTAATTTAATTTTCTCTAGAAATGCGCCGCCGACACAACTTCCCAAAGTTTTGTATGGTCGAAACATTTCACCAACAACTGTTTCCTCAACTTTGGCCGATACAGAGCCTTTATGAACATCTGAAGATAAACCTACCGAACAATAATTTCTGATGTGTAGCCTAATTGTTCAAGTTCAGACAGGTAATATTTCTATCAAAATCATTCAATACTGTTTATGCATAAATCAAAACAGTAACTAAAATATCAACTTCACACCATTTCTTTTAGGATGAAAACAATCTTATTAAAATTGTGAACAAATTATACATTAAGTGATCAAAGAAACTGTATTTCCACACAGAGTTGAAATCATTAGTGAGAGTGCAGAACCTGTGTTGTAATTACATGATAACTTCTTACGATTCGTTAATCTCGATAGCTGCAATAGTAAAAACGCATAATAGCTGTAGTAAAAGTATTCGAGAGAGTTTCACGTGTAATACTTGGATATTTCATACGCAAAGCATCAGCCAATCACAGCAGTGGGCGGTTACACTGAATCCCACAGCAGACACGCCCCTTCAAACAGAGCATTCAAATCAGAGGCTAAAATCAGGCTAGGAAAAATGTCTTTTATTTCTAAATTATGACTATTTTGATCTAAAAACATACTAATATTATAAGGGCAACCTAACATTATAAAATAATACAATAACCCCAAGTCAGGGGACCTAATAAGCCCACACACTAGACCCACACATGTGGCCATGAGAATGCAAACAAGCATTCTTCTTTTATTTTGTAAAATGTTTCCAACTGCTTTTAGCGCCATATTTATGGGATTGTGTCATCTTTTACTTTCATTTTTACAACACACAGTTCCACACACTTGCAGTCTTGAAGAACATGGGCCAACCAGAGACATGTCATGTTATAGGCCTACGTAGAAAAGTGTTCAAGTTCAACTGGGACAGCCAGTGAATCCCAAAACATAATAACATAAATCTATAAGACAATCAAATTACTGCTTAATTTAAAGTTAAATTGATGACACAACGATGTTACTATAGCCCAATGACATTTTACGGTGTTAGCCTACAGGTTGTTTTCATTAGCCTATCAAAATTGTTGAATAATTTAACCATTGTTTTCATAAACCAATAACAAACAAACACAAACACAAACGCAGCTGGATTAAGTAAAACCAAAATAAGTCGTGGATTAAGTCCTAAACTTCTACACTCTAATACTAGAAAAACAAACACAAAGTTGATTTTGTCTAATTTTAGGAACTGTTAACGTAATTTAGTCACAGCGTGAGAAACCGCGATAGCGGTAGTCGCGGAAATCACGTCAATGACCCCCTCCCCCTCCCGCCTCAGTTCAGAACCACGGTCAGCTCTCAGCGCGCGCCGCTCATTGTCAGTATAATGTCAGTAGGCTACCGTTCGCTACTAAATTGAAAGACTGCCGGAGGAAAGCAGAAAAACAGCAGCCGCGAATCGTTTTACGACCCTCCCCGTGTTATCTTCCATTAAACCCGTTATGGTAAACGGAGAGTTAAACGAAGAAAACACGTAAGCAGCAACAATTTAATTCGGTGGAAGACTACTGGCTGTTGGAGCAGCTTTTTCACTCGCGCTGTGGGTAAGTGACACTTTTCCTGTCGCGTTTGGATTGTAGACTGTGGAAAATGAAGCGTCTTCCGTACTTTTTCGTCCTCTGAACCGAGTTACAGAGGGGTTTTGTTACTAAAAAAGACGCCGCTTGATATCTCTGTTTTCATTGCAGGTAAGTAAGAACTTACGTTGAAATGTTGGACCCATCATCCAGCGAGGAGGAGGCGGAGGAGGTTGTGGAAGAGGAGCGCAAATTGGTGGCGGCGCCCAAGGCTGGTGGTCCTCGAGTGTCTCCAAGCAGGACCAGCGAAAGCTCCGGTGGTTTGCAGCCAAGCCGAAGCACCAATGCCCGTCCAACGAGCCCGAGCCCCTCAGTTGCGATCGATAAGGAAAAGGATGATTTGGAAAAGATGCAAAGGGAGGAAGAAGAGAGAAAGAAGAGGCTCCAGCTTTATGTCTTTGTGATGCGCTGCATTGCCTATCCGTTTAACGCGAAGCAGCCGACCGACATGGCGAGACGACAGCAAAAGGTAAGAGGGCAAAGGCGCATGCAACAGATTGCTGTTGAAATGAAGAATTGGTGAGCAGCACTTGTTCCTGCTTTAGTGCAACAATAGCCTATATGAGAGATGATTGATTCAGCCCTAAGTTAAATTAACATAAAAATGCATCAGGATATTAATTTATTCCTGTTTTCCAACGCATTTGGACTGAACATTAATAAGATTTTCTCTCTGTTGTATAACTAAAAATATCATTAGCATTTACCTCAATGTCAGGAGCTTCATCGCATACCAAACATTGCACAAAAAGTACAGTTTTTTTTTTTTTTTTTTTTTTTTGTGAGGCCCCCTAGGGGACCACAAGAGAGAGCAATGGGGTTTAAGACTTTTTTCACAGTATAAATTGAGTTTTCCTACAAGAAGCTATTTTAGGATGGGGTCCCTCACATGAGGATGATAACATTTGGGGGCATCTAGTAGCCTACAATGCCTATAGAGGAAATGTCCCTGTGGGAAAGTGTTATGCATGGGACACTTGCAGACCCTCTTTTCAATACTATCATGTCAGAAGCCCAAAAATAATGACTGTGTATACGCAACACTCTGCAGGCTGTAAATTCAAGCAGACAGACTAAGAGAGATGTTCACAAAATGCTTTGAAAGTTTCCCACAGAAACAAGGAGCTGTGACTTCTAGTGTGCGCTACCATGTTTTTTAATGGTTGACACGTTTTCCAATACAGCATATTGGCAGACGTTTCCAATCACTCAGTGCCATGTTCTTCTGTACTTTGCTTTAGCACATCTGTTGACTGAGTTTACAACTTGTTAAAGGGGATACAGCGTACACTGTATGTTTTTGAGGTGAAACCAGTGTAGATTAAATGGTTGCGCCGATCGTGACGTGTTAGCTGGCCAAAGCAGATTACTACCCAGAAAACCTTTTAGTGAGACAATATCACACTTAAACATTCTTGTTTACTGTTGCGTTTTGGGAAAACAGCCCAAAGCATAGGCTTTGCTCCTTGGAATGCTTCTTTTATGTGTTTGCTGACTAAGCATATAAAGATACATAAACCTAGATTCAGGTTTTTGGAAGTTCAGGGCACTTTTGTGAACATAATGAATATCACAAACATGTCAATGGTCTGATGGCAACATACAAACCTTAAAACCCCTTAAAAGCATTCACGATGATAGAAAACACAATTTATTTTATGCAAAATTGCTTTCAGGGGTTTCTGTCAACAAGGGTGAATATATCCCTTGTGAAAATAGCAATACCATTAGGCATTTCCTCAGGTCCTATGAGAAAAAGTACTCGTTTGTTATTCAGGAATGATGAAATCTGTTTTACTAGTTGTCTCTTGATGACAGTGTATATAGTTGCATGCAAAACATTCTTCTGTATAAGATTAGTTCATTTAAGGCTTTTAAATCCTGAAAACTAGCCACGCCACATTAGCACAAAGTTTGAGATCAAGACTTGATGTTTGAGACATTTCTCCTGGCGTCGAATCAAAGGCAGAGCGCTGACAGAATGAAGTTGTCTTTTATGTCAGGGTCTTGAATAATTTATGAGTGTTCATCATATCCATGAGTGCCTTATCCAGAAACGTTTATCATAGTTTGAAGAGGTTATAATTGTGACATGCATATTTGAGCGCCAATACATTATGTATTCTTTGAATTTCGGGTCCGCCTCATTTTAAGTCTCACTGTGAGTTTCATTTCATTCAATCAGAGGTCAAAAACAAGTCTGTCTGTCTTATTTGGTTGTCGCCAGGGGCTTGTTTGCTTGCTGCTATTGTCTTCAGAGCCATTTAAAAAGAGTCTCTGTGGGAAGTTATTCTCCAGACACTGATGTGTCCTCACAGATAAGACTCATGTGAGACAAAACATCAGGAACCAGCAGGTTGCCTTGGATATACAATTTTGTTTTTGTAACACTGTCTATCTCTTTGTCATTACTCTACAGAGCCATTTTTTTCAAGAATAATCTGAATTCAGAATTAAAGGTTATTGTATTATTTTATAATGTTTCCTGGGTTGCCCTTATAATGTATGTTTTTTTAGATCAAAATTAGATCATAATTTAGAAATAAAAGGCATTTTTCCTAGCCTGATTTAAGCTCTGATATGAACACTCTGTTTGAAGGGGCGTGTCTTCTGTGGGATTCAGCGTAACCGCCCACTGCTGTGATTGGCAGACATGTTTGCGTATGAAATAGCTAGGCTACATTTACATTGAAACTCTCTCGAATACTTTTACTACAGCTATTAAACCTTTTTGCTATTACAGCTATCAAGATTAACGAATCGTGAGAAGTATTTAGATCTATTCCCATCACATAACATGTTGCCGTGATGAGCATTGAGCAAGCAGATGACAGTCTGTTGATTGTGAGAACGAAGATCTTATCATTGTAGCGCAGTTTCTGCACTCTAATGCTTTCACCAATGCAAACACGATGATGTACATACAGTAAGAGCTTCGTTGTGCAGTGTAATGCGCGTCATTGATTTCATAACGAGTTGATAAACTCGCACTGTGTGGAATGAATGTTCTTTGATCACTTACTGTATAATTTGTTCACAATTTAAATAAGATTATTTTCAGCCCGTATGAACTTTCATTTTCTCAAATGCAGAGAAAGATAGCCAAAGTTCAGTTTATACCATTTACATAGCTACTGGGGGACCATATACAGACTAGGGGAACTCATATTAATTAAAAAAAAAAAAAAAAAAACAGAAAGTGAAAATTTAATGTCAGGGGACCTTTAATGAATTTTATTCATCATTAATCATCTCAAGATTTGGTTTTCTTAATAGATGGTGCTCTAATCAGTCTTATTGTATATGCTGTGATGGTTTTCCTTTGGGAGTAGATGGAAATTCAATACAATTATGAGATAATAGTCTTATACTAATCTTTAGTCAAACATCTTCAGCTAGAGATCTGCCATGGCCACTAAGAAACCTATTATATTCCTTTAATATTTATCTAAAGGCACAATCACATTTACCATTGTTTTGCCTGAAAGTTCGCTAATGTGTGGTGGTGGTGATGACGCAGTCGATAAGACACATGCCTTTGGTGTGAGAGACCCGGGTTTGAATCCACTGCAAGACACCAATGTATCCCTGAGCAAGACACTTAACCCCTAGTTGATCCAGAGGCATGCGACCTCTGACATATAGGCTATAGAAATTGTAAGTCGATTTGGATAAAAGCGTCAGCTAAATGAATGAATGAAATGAAATATGACTGGACCTTAACATTTTACCAGACCTGTCTATATCAACCCTTGCTCACTGTAAAAACGAGCCTGTTGTGACATTTCTTTTATCCGAGTTTTTAACAGATGACCGTAACTCTGGCAAAGTTTATTATGTTGCTTGTTGTGCGTATTGTGGCAGGTCAGAAATGAAAAGTCCGGTGAGATATATTTCCGCTAAAAGGGTAATGCTCTATCACTTTTGAAAACTTTGCACATAACCTTAACACTAAACTTATCCAATTAAACGCTATGAAGCAAGCATGCCATTTTAGCATGGATCTTCCAGTGTTATTTTATCGTGACTTGTGTTTTACATGACGTAAATCCATCTATTATCGTTATTATTATTATATAAAAAGTTTAGTTGGTGTTTTAGTGCTGCTAATGTTCATTTCAGCTGTGTATATTTTGGATGTACAGTATGCAGCGGAGGTATGTTTTTTCAGTGAGCATGTTGGTTTATATGATAGATATGATGGAAATTTTTCAGTAATATTGCTAATAATGACATTTTAGAGGATGAATGAGTTAACTAGTCAGGTAAGGACATAAATAAACCAATTTATGATCTCAACGCTCATAGACAGATTATTAATCCCTTAGCATCTACGTCTTTGATTTTGCATTTTTGCTAAATATTTGTGAACATTTTAAGGATTATAAATCTACTGATTTTTACTAGCATTAGGACTGTGTATTGTTGTTGTCATTAAGTTGTGGAAATATCAAATTAACATTAGTGTTTGTTTACCTAACCCCCCTCCCTCGCCCCCCATCTTTAATTATGATGCAGTGACATGCAAATTCACACATCTTGCGATTTCTTTTAATGCAGGACTTGCTCATGTTGGCAAATAAACGTGGAAACTCCTCACTGTGCTTTTTTGCTGTCTGCTTCAAAAATGGTAGTTCAGTCTGTTTATTAGTCATGATGACAAGGTGCACGTTGTCACATACTTAATGATCAGTAGGACCATGTTAAACGTCTTACACTGATGTCGCTTGCTGTCTCCGGCACACACACACACACACACCCACATGCTGAATGGAGAGCCTAATTAAGAAGGCTATAAACAATATCTCCTAAAATGTCTTCTCTCTCTTCCTTTCTGTCTCTTTCTCACTCTCTCACACACACTAAAAGACCGACCAACACAACAGACCAACAAACAACGACAGACCCACACAAATACACACACATTTAAATACAAACAAGCAGGCACAACAGAAAGACTGTTCAGGGAAGGTAGTTATAGTGAGCACATCTAAAGCTCAGTCAATTATGCCAATAATTAGATTTGCATAAAATAAAACAACAAAAAAGCCACGAATAGAGATAATAATTAGGGCAGAGCACAACCACAAGAGCTTGTGCTATACGGAGAGACCTTATTAACCTCAGTGCCAGATATGATGATCAACAACATATGTTGTGATATCTATGTTTAGCTGTGGTAGATTACTAGAGATTAGGGATGCACCGAATCCATATTTTTGGGGTTCGGACGAATACCGAACCCACTGGTTGAGATTCTGCCGAATCCGAAACCGAATACCGAATCCTACGTCCATTACATTAACACAGTAAAAACATTAATGAATTAAACAACGTCCACAACAGTGTATTTTTCATTTTATTTTATTTTAACTGTAAAAAAGTATGTAAAAGTATTTTGACAATTACCATATAGGCTATCTCAAGATCCGATCAAAAATATTAGCCTTTTAGATTTATAAATCAAAAGTAGGCTACCCCAAGTACTACAAACCAAACCCTTTCTATAAAAGTGCAACAATGCAAAGAAAGTGTGTTTTTATTTTTTATCAGAATATGTTTGGTGATTTAACTGAAATTAATGTTATTGAACATTTGCTCAATATACATGGATAGTAGGCTGTTGTTTCGTTTATAACAGTAGGCTATACGATTAGAACAGTAGCCAAATATTACGAAAAATATCACGAAAATCACACACATCTCCTGCATCATAATTAAATTAATGTAACCGCTAACCTTTTACATGAAATGAGAGTTTCCTTTCAGGAAAACAAGACGCTCGGCATTAACAGGTGATAGCCGGTTGCGAGTGTCGGAACGAATGTCCCCAGCAGTGCTGAAAAGTCTTTCACTGGGCACAGAGGTTGGTGGCTAGCAAAGCTGGTAATGGTCGTCTGGTTAACACATGTTTTTAGCTGTGACTGTCCTTCCTTTGTCGTACCTGAAGTTGCTGCATTTTGGCTGTGTACTGTTTTGGGTCCTTGCCACCCCGAGACAAATCGGCATTGCAAATAGAACATATAGCTCGACTTGAATCGTCTTCTTTTACCTGAAAGTACTGCCAAACAACACTTTTCCTGCTCACGAGATCCATTTTCAAATTCTCACAACTACTGCACTCGAACCTACGTAAACATCTTCCGACTGTGTGACGTCGACCAGCGTAGCACGCATAGTGCAAGCCTAGGGTTCGGTTCGGTGGAAAAAAATTCTAAGGTTCGGCAGAAACCGAACTCCCGTCAAAAAGCCCAATATTCGGCCGAATCCGAATCCGAATCCTGGATTCGGTGCATCCCTACTAGAGATATTTTAAGGAGAAGAGATAGACCACTCACGAATATACAGTAGGTCTATGCTTACGTGACATTGTAATGATGGTGCCTTTAGTCTCTACCTTATTTGAAAGATTCAAACAGCTTTTTGATCATAGGTTTTTAAAAAAGAGCTATAAGCCATGAACGAAATCAACCAGCTATAAGAGGAATTGCAACATTGAAGCAACAAGAAGTAACTTTTTCTCTGCGGTCGCCCTACAGGTCGGAAGCGGAATTGTCCATTACTGCTGTCGTAAATAATTTAACCTGTCGCACGCGCACGCATGCACATGCTCTCTGTTTATCCAGCACCGGCTTTGGAATCATGATGACAATTCAATTACTCTAACTAGTGCTGTAGCGGCGCGTCGATGACTTCGATGCTTCAACGTCAAAATTGCGTCGACGTCATATTTTTGCGTCAACATTGCAGAATAGAGGACGAAGACAACTAGAAGTGAATGTGCTACCCATTAAATGAATCACACACAGTAAAAAAACCCTTAAGAAAAAAAAAAACTTTGCAATTTAGATGCGCAAACTGGGTGCCGGTGTGGTGAGACGTACAAGCTCGGGCAGATTCGGCTTGAAGTCGATCATCCCGGACGCGGTGCCGCGCACGCTGTTACAAAAACAAGGTGTACACACAGCCAGCCACAGTCTTCCTGGTCTTGTGCACCCAACGCGTCATTTTTGCCGTGCGTACATTCGCGCTCGTGCGGACGTGTCGAGTATAAACAAGGCTTTACTCCGTGTCAGTACGCGCTCTGATCAGTAGGTGCACAAACCTCTCCTGATTCATCCCCAGCAGTAGCAGCCTCCGATCGCACCACTAACTCCGCCTCCGTTTCCCTCCTCAGCTGATATTAATATTTAAACATTCTCTATGATAAAAAAAATGTTTGTAAAAAAATATTTTAATAACACGGTTTTGGCGGTTGTAGAGTTATAATGATGGTGTTCAAATACATAACATTAGACTAACGTTAGCCAGCTTATTCTTATTCAGTATGCTAGTATTTATTTGAGATACATTGTTTTTTTTATTAATTGAGCAGCAGAAAAATATTCTTTATATTAGTTGTCCAATTAGTCATTAGATTAGTCGAGTAATCGATACAATAATCGCCCAACTAATCGTTTAGTTAATAATCGTTTACCCCAGCCCTAACTCTAACGCTACCCTGCCAGTACATACAAAGATAGATCAAAGAGACATTATGTTAACGAACCATTCAGAAACGTCCTGTTCGAGCCTTAGCTGGCCTTAACTTCTGTGCATCTTGTTCGGGGTGCGACTCTAGTTCAAACTGATACGATTGCACAGATGTGTCCTCAGAGACTCCCGCTGCCATTCTTTCTCCGAAATATCCCTCAACTGTTGTCAAGGCAACACTTCGCGTGCGTTGTGTCAAAACACCCGCAGAACAGAGGGGCGGAGTGAGCAACCCTCATTATCATTTAAAGGCATATGCACTGAAACGGCATGCTGAAAACAGAGCTGTTTTTGACCAGGAAAAATTAGTGTTTTCTTACAATACTAATGAGAATTTTTCATTGAAGTATATTACAAACTTTTCATTTAGAGCCTAAAAAATCAAATTCACTTGAAAATGGCATTATATGACCCCTTTAAAGATACTGATTATTAGAGACAATATATTTTTCATTGATTGACTGACAGAAAGACAGACAGACATACTCCATTACATCATTTGCAGGGCTTCATGGGAGTGGGTGGTAGCTGAGAGCTATTTTGCCACAATTCTCTGGTCGGAGAAAATATTTGTGCAGAATCGTGGGTAATGTAGTTTTTTGTGCATCTTTTTGCAGGTTGCATGATCTGATCAATCTCCATAGAATATTGTAACATTGGACAAGAAATGAGAATGATCTAAATGGTAAGCGTGTAGTGATCCTCCAAGACATAAGCTGCTAGCTGTGTAATTTGATGCCCTTACAAGTGTGTTGATTGAGTTATTGTATGACATCATTTACCACCACAGCCCACTCTACATAGAGAATAATGGCACTATGTTATCACACAGCAGCATTTTCAGAGGCGATATGATAAATCTCCTCTAAACTGTTGTGTCTGTCTTGTCAAGATGACAATTATTTGCTCAATTTAAATTACAGGGCTTATTCTTGAGATGCCATAAATGTGGCGTTAATAGAAGTGGCGTTAATTACAGCCCTCCTTTAAAACAATGACAGTATCATTTCCTCTAGTTGAGTCTTGAATTGTTATAACGAATACCTATTTTACAGCATTTAGCCATTTCTGTTTTTTTTTTTTTTTTTTTTGGTGGCAGAAAGGAAGATTATTCGAGAGAGTTTATTGATACATCTCTCCACAAATCCATTTTCTTTTCCACTCCCTCGCTGAGCAAAGAGGCGATGTTCAACGCCCGCCTTGCGCTTGGGAGGGCAAGAATCTGAAAGACCATTGTGTTAGAGACAAACCATAACCCAGATAAGAGCTCTCTGTCTGTGAACTGTCTGCCGAGGTGCCTCTCAAAGCTAATGTGAGTGTGGACGGATGCATCAAAATGGCCTTAAGAGCCCTAGCTGAATTGGCCTAATCTGAGGTCAGCATGCTTTCATTGGGGGCTGAAGATGTTCTTGATGTGCAGGCAGGGGGGGGGGGGGGGGGGGGGGGGGGATTGTTATTGTGATTGCCATGATGGATTCGGGATCAAACGCTGGCTGATCTTGGGTCAGCTGCAAGTGAGAGAGGAACATAAACTACTGTTGGCCGTTATTGAAAATCCATGCAAATTAATTCTGGAATTAGTTCAGATTTTAAAAGGAAATCTTGAAACTAGTATGTATGAAGTATGTGGTTGTTCTTGGTGTAAAATATTAAAGGGGTCATATAATGCCATTTTCATACAAGTTAATTTGCTTCTTTATGCTCTAAATGAAAAGTTTGTAATTTACTTTTATTAAGAATTCTCATTAGTATTGTAAGAAAACACTAATTTCACCTGGTCAAAAACGGTTTTAGTGCATATGCCTTAAAATGATAATGAGCTTCACTCACTCCAACCCTCTGTTCTGCGGGCATTTTGAAAACACACGTAGAGTGTTGCCTTGACAACAGTTCAGGGATATTTTGGAGAAAGAATGGCAGCGGGAGTCTCTGAGAATACACATCTGAGCAACCGTATCAGTTTGAACCGGAGTCGGACCCGGCCGCAAAGAAGTTCGACAATTAGGCTCATCAAAATGAACAAATCTTTTTCCAAGTCAATTCGTTCGTTTCGTTCGTTGAATGAACCAGATGACTCGGAAAAAGATTTGTTCATTTCGATGAAAGAGTTCGAACAGGAGAGTCACAAATGTGCATCGCAGTACAGAGCAAGGCGACCATTTGAGCTTATAAAACTTAAACTTTTTTATGAGCGATCGTTTCGCTTGATAAGACCCTTATTCATCGTCTGGAATCGTTTAAAGCCCTTTGAACAGTTTGCAGTTTGTACTGAAAGTGTCTTTTGGACCTTAAACCATTTGATAAGTGCATTATGGAGAAAAATGCTGGAATGTTTTCATCAAAAACCGTTTAATAAGAACATAAGTTATAAATACCGTTTACTTTGTGTAGACATACAGAAGCCATCTTAGGAAATAGTCTTGATAAGTCGATCCCCGAACGCCGTTCATACAGTTCAGAAGTTCGTTGAACTTCATACAGTTCAGCTCACTTAGCACGACGTTCGGGGATCGACTTATCGAGACTATTTCCTAAGATGGCTTCTGAATGTATACACGAAGTAAACGGTCTTTATAACTTATGTTCTTATTAAACGGTCTGTACACTTACAAAGTTCTCAATGCTTCGTTTTGCATGTATGGAGTCTTGTTATGTTACTGCGTTGGTGTGGGGCTATTTTAAGCCTTGTTAGTGGTATAAACTAGCGATTTCTTTTTACATAGTCAATGCCCCCAGTACTAGCATTATACGCTAAACAGTTTTTAGAGATAAAACTCTTTACATTCGATTATCATGAAAAAAAATCTCAGACAACGATTGACTAGGTACCGATGGTTTATTTGACCAAAGGTTCATTGTTCGCCAGAGTTCTCCTGACTGAAGAAAGGAAGACATGGACATCTTGGATGAAATGGGGGCGAGAAAATTATCAGCAAAAGTTTTTTCAAAAGTGAACTACTCCTTTAAATTAAATAAATGCTTTGTTTATTTATTTACCACTGCACACACACTAAATGCTAGATCACAGGTCCTCACACTTGAATGTATATTCATTCCGTTTGCTTTTTTTATGTTTCTATGTTGCCTGTGTGGACTGAGGCAACGTTTGTCTAACACCACCACTTATGAGCAAAGCACACACAGAGGTATGTGTATCCTTGATGAGTGTGTTTATTTTTTATGAACTGGTGTTCGTGAGCATGTGCTCGAATAAAGGCAGTAGGAGGATGACCACTACATTTGCTCTTTGTTGGTTGTTTGTAATCTGGGATTATGTATCCATTTGCCTTCTGCGATCGGTTACATAACAGTCTCTATATGCACAAGGGTTTCTGTGTGAATTAAGACAGTTCAAAGAGACATTTATACACACACACACGCACATATATGGTGTTTGTGTAAACGTTCATATGGTGGACAGCAGTATGTGTTCAGGTGTTTAGATATGATGTCGGTATTAAAAAAGATCTTTAGTGAACAAGATTTCAAAGATTACGAAGTACTACTAGCTGGGATGCCAGCCCAACCCCGCCCACACCATTTTTTGGACGGGAAGTTCGGTCTGGACTCGATCCATTGAGGAGTAATTATGAACGGTTCAGAAATAGTCGGGCCAATCAAATTGCCAGGGCGGGCTTTATGCGATGATGGACAGGTGATCTGCAGTTACGTGATCATCACATTATCAAAGAGTGCTTGGGTTGAACTGGTTTCCCTCAAAGTTGACTGCAGCTGGAGAATTGAGATGTATAGATTCCGCTATCGCATCAGTTGTAAAAGAAATCAACAGTGCATTAATTTTAAAAGATGAACTGAGAACTGCAATCAAGGCATTTGTCGATCAGAAAGATGTGTTTGCCGTCCTTCCTACGGGATTCTGCAAAAGTTTAATTTATCGGCTGGCTTCAGAACAACATGTTATAAAACTTTTCCAAGGCACGTTTTATAAAAGGATGAATTCACATTGTGATACATGAAGTGACCATTAGGACAAATATAATAAGACGTTATAAGACGTATGTGAGAAATAAATTTGAAAATGTGAAATATGCTGTAGCAATTGTACAATATTAAGTCATAATTGTGAGAAATAAAGTTGCAATTACAGGGAAAAAAAGATGGACATTTAAAATATGAAGATGCAATTACCTTGTTTTTTACTCTGTTTATGACTTGGCAGTTTTATACGGAAACCTGTTTACGCCTTCAAAGAAACAAATTGACATTGTCTGCTTTACATGCAGGGTTTTAATGACTATGCAATATTATACAATTACCTTTCAGTGAACACTCAAAGTTTGTAGTCTGGAGCACTCGCTTTACTGTCAACCATCAATGCTGGAACAAGAATGGAAATTAAAAGAAAGACCGCAAGAGAGACAGAAAGACAGGCTCAAGGGACATGAAAGCAGTGTGTCTTTACACCAGGCTTACTGATCGCTAATGGGAATCTGTTCTCAGTGAGAAACTCCAGCCGCCTTTCCCACGCAATCAACATGAGCCCAGTGGGCACCTGGGTCTCGCAAATGCACACGCGCACACACACACACACACAAGGCACATTCCAGCATAAAGTCAAAAGGCTGAGCTAACAATGACAGGCAGTCTTATAAGTGCACAGAGTGTATAAATGACACACAAATGCAAACGTTTCAGTACATTCAGACTAGAGTGCTATTAGTATTATTATAAGCTGCATGTAAGTAGATTTATTGAATTCCAGAGTTGTCCTGTTGTACCTGACAGCTGAGATGTATGGAAGCCTGCTGTTGAGTTTTTACATAATACCATTCACAAGTCTGGAGTTGGTAGGATATTTTGCTTTTATGCTCACCAGGGCTACATTTATTTGATCCAAAATTCAATAAAATTGTGAAATATTTGTACAATTTAGAACTGTTCTTCTATTTGGATGTATTTTACAATGTAACATATTCCTGTGATGGTGAAGCTGAATTTTTAGTATCATCACCCCAGTCTTCCATGTCACCTGATCCGTCAGAAATCATTTTAATATGCCCCTTTGGTTCTCAAGAAACATTTCTAATTATTATCAATGTTGACAGCAGCTGTGCTGATTCCGTGCTGTGCTGACAAGTCTTTCGATCACTTTAATGCATCATTCCTGAGTAAAATTATGAATATTTTGTAAAATAAAATACATTTAGATACATTTAAATGAATTAATGAATCAGTCATACTTAAAACTTTTCAACGGATGTCTTCATGGAACAAGAGGGTAACAAGTAACAAGTACCATTTTAATTTACAGCCCCCCAGCCTGATGTCTCAGCCCCCTGTAACTTAACAGAACAAGAGTGTAAGAAACACCACTCAACCTGTCACTGCATAGAACAAGAGTAGATTTCTCCAGCATTTAATAAAACAAAAGTTTTTAGGTTGCAATACTTTGTTTTACTGTACTTGTCTTGAAACACGGATGCCCAATCTCAAAATAAATCAAAATAAATTACTGTATAAATGCACTGATATACCTCGTGATTGAAAAAAAGCCTATGTATTGGTATACTATTATTACAAAAAGGTACACAGTGTTTGTTCTTGCTAAATTGCTCCCATACGTAAGATTGTTGCCTATCACAATAATAGAATAAGTACCCGTTAGTTCCAGTATAAATTATTTAAAGGGTTAGTTCACCCAAAAATGAAAATGATGTCATTAATGACTCACCCTCATGTCGTCCCAAGCCTCCGTTCATCTTCAGAACACAGTTTAAGATATTTTAGATTTAGTCTGAGAGTTTTCTGTCCCTCCATTGAAAATGTATATATGGTATACTGTCCTTGTCCAGAAAGGAAATACAGAGATCATCAAAGCAGTCCATGTGACATCCGTGGGTTAGTTAGAATGTTTCGAAGCATCAAAAATACATTTTGGTCCAAAAATAACAACAACTACGACTTCATTCAGCATTGTATTGTCTTCCGGTTCTGTTGTCAATTGCGTTCAGTGAACTTTTGGGTAACCTAACCCTTTAATATTCCTGGTTGTTACCCCTTTATTCCCCAAACTTTACATATTGTTCCCTTATACCACCGAGTACGTACTTTATAGGTACACTAATTACAGATAGCCTATGCTATAAATTCATTTTACTCATGCAGTACTTCGGGGGCTCTAATATAAAGCGTTACCAACCCGACTTGCATGAAAACAGCAATATCAGTTAAAGTCAACATGAAATTAATTTATTTCCTTACTCATTATATGTTCCTGGTCTTTTTGCACAATTTATTGACAATTTTATGTTATTTTAATTGTAACGTAAAGACTTTGTAACCTTCCAGAATGTTAGAACTTGCTCCGCCTCTGAAACAAATAATAATGAAACCCTCTTATTTACCAGCCCCTCCCCTTCTAACCAACAATCCAGTCTGGTCCCACCATATTTTTTTTCTCTCTCCTTGAATATTGTTTTTCACTCATAAACTTTAATCCCTTACATGTGTTTTTTTTTTTTACTAAATTAATACGCTGTAATCAGCCTGAAGCATTCGCGGGTTACCTACAAGAGCACCGTGTTGTTTTTACATTCACGCGGATCGCGCCACAGAGCACTATCTCAGACCACCTCCTTCAGGTACTCTCATGTTCGGTTCCTTGTTGCTCATCCGGGTCTGCATTACTGCTTTCACATTAGCATTTTCCATGCGAACTGGACCTCGTTCCGAACTAAATTGCCAGTGTGAAAACGTCGTAAGTGGTTTGCTTTCGAACCAGTAGCTGATTCACACTTGCTGCTTGATCTTTTTCCAATATATTTCTATATCATTATATTTGTTCTTCGAAACAATATTCTGTCTGCACAGCTAAATATGCTAGGAATTGCATCATTTTTGAAGCCCCTTATTTTACAGTAAAGCTTATGAGTCAAACAATACAGTCTTGCTTTCTGACTGAGTGACATTTGAAAAGCTTTTGTGTCCCACAAGCTTTCTCTCCCACTCATTATTGTCTCTGTCTCTCAAACTGGTAAACAGAGCAAAAAAAAAGAAAAAAAAGAAAGAACCAATGGACATGGCATGTTGACTCTCCTGTCGAACAAAACCAAATGCGACGCTCCGTTGAGCGTGAAGGGAAGCAGAGTCTCTTCGCTGTGAAAAACAGCTCTCTGTGGAAGAGCTATTGCCAGAATTATGTGCTTTCAGCATCTGCACTAGGAAGGTCACATCGAGGACCGGCACTTTAATGGGAGGATGCACAATGAAGATCAACAATTTATATAGACCATGCTGAAAAACTCTCAAGTGCCCTCTTAAACATAGGAGAAGTCAATTTAAATGTGTAAACCTCACTCTGATCCGAGCGCAGGGCTTAGGCCATCTCTAATAACTTCCTCAGAGTCAATTTTAACCTCTAGCTTAGTGTTTTTTCCTCAGAACATGGACTTTGTCTAGTCGTCTGTTAAATCATATAAGCTTCCCTTCCCCCCACATGTCCCCTCCCCCACTCTGGTGGCAGAAAACACTGGATGCCAGTAAGGCTTTAGCAGATTGATACCACACAGCCTTTGCCATCATTATCTAGTATTGTAGTTAGCATGTGTGTGTCTGTGATAGTAAATTACTACCTATGGATTCACTGACAAGGGTCTGTGTTTTGTCAGTTGCTATAGTAACCAGCAACAGGCAGGTGTGAGGTAGATCTAAGGTTGTATGTGTGTAGCCTGTAGCAGTTTTACAGTCAGCACACAAAGAGACCGTATAACAAAACTGATTCGCAGAGGCTAAAAAAAAGTACATTAGTCCAGAGTTTGGAACAGAACAGTTTACGATTAGAGAAAGGGAGGGTCTGCATGGAGAGCGTGAGAGTCATTAGCTGTATTTATTGCTCCAGCTGCACCAGCGTGTGCCAACAGCAGTGAAATAGCCATAACCCAACGTTTAACAACATGATAGTTTAATCTTAACAGGGAGGAAATGAGTCATTTCCAAAGAATTAAAGAAGAGGAAAGGACTGACGGGAGAGAGGGATGGAGGAGTGGAAGAGTTGAATGATTCATTAAAGATTTCCAATTAAATTCAGCTCAGTCATTAATTCCATGACCATTCATTTTGGAGAGTCTCTGGTGGCAGGCTGTTCATTCATTAGACTGTACACTTTTTGATATTCAACACTGATATGATTTTTAATACATCATGCTTGAAGTGCCAACTGTGGTGTTGGAATCAAATGGCATTAGAACAACAGCAGTGTATATTTTATTATATTATGTATATTTTAGAAACCACAGAGTAAAGACTGAAATACATTTACATTTATTCATTCATAATGACTTGCACTGGATTCAAGGTAGATTTATACCATATAGTGGTTAGTGTCACTAAGCCACATGGCCTACTTTTTTTTATGGGGGTATATTTTACCGTTAGAAATGTAAGAAATTTAGCATAAGTGGATGATACCTTCAGTATTCAGTTTTTTTTCTCTTATACTTACTAAGGCTGCCCTACTAAGATAGGGTGGAATTTAAAAGAGTAC
Organism: Cyprinella venusta; assembly: GCA_038021265.1. Classification (NCBI taxonomy): domain Eukaryota; kingdom Metazoa; phylum Chordata; class Actinopteri; order Cypriniformes; family Leuciscidae; genus Cyprinella; species Cyprinella venusta. The sequence goes on from CM075879.1 coordinate 18,194,256, forward strand.
TGAAAAAATATAATCAAGTAAACTCAAGTACACTGTAAAGCTTCTTTGAAACAATATGAATGTTAGCCAGAGGAGAACTGCCCCCCAACTGAGCCTGGGTTCTCCCAAGGTTTTTTTCTCCAACCAATCTGATGGAGTTTTGGTTCCTTGGCTTGCTTAGTCGGGGATATTTAATATTCAACAATATTATTGATCTGTGTTGTACTACTTTCATTTTATCACTGTGAAGCTGCTTTGATGCAATCTGTATTGTGAAAAGCGCTATGTAAATAAATGTGACTTGACTTGACTTAAATGTATCATTACTTAAAAAAGTCCTGTAAGAAGAGTAAAAAGTACTTGCCCCAAAAACTTGAATGAGTCAGGTGTAAATAATGTTGTGCTAGATGAATGCGTTGAAGTGTAATGCGCTGTAGTGTCATGATGCATGCAAAAGAAACACAATCAAACGAATATCGAAACCAATCAAATCAAGGCCCCCGTCTCTGCCATCCGTCTCGCTTCTCTTAAAGATTAAAAAAGGTAGTTGACAGCAGGTGTCACCAATGCAATCAGGTAGGAGGGCGGAGTAATCCGTCCAATGCTGGGGAAACCCCTATTAAAGACACAGGTAATCACACTCCTCCCCATAAAACAGAGGTTTCTTAAGAATCCCGGCAAATGTACAAACAAGAAAATTAAGCTCAAAAATATAAGCCCCACAAGAATTTAAGGACCAAGGACAGCAGAGAGGGAAAGACGAAAAAAAAAAAACTCATTACTCATTAGGGCACGTGATAGTGCATGTGCCACAACATTTTCAGACCCTCAGATGTGCTGAATGTCAAGGCTTTTCTAGATATTCAGAATCATTCAAACGTCCACGTAAAAGACCATCATCTGGTTCTTTACCCTCATTCTCCCTTTGCCTGGAACAAAAGCCATATTTAACTCCTGAAACGGCAAAGAGAGCAGAATAAACAGGGTTAGTATGAGTAGTGAGTAGTGAGCTGCGGATTCCATCCCCCCTTATAATAAACACTGTACACAACAATTTAAAAATGTACAAAACACTACAGACTGTTATTCACACCCTCTTTTTCTGTTTGTCAGAAAGAATGAAGAATACTATATTCTCTCTGCGTCTCTCTATATCGGGATGTCCAAACTTAGTCCTGGATGGACTGTCCTGCAGAGTTTAGCTCCAACTTGCTTCAACACACCTGCCTGTAAATTTCTGGAACGCCTAAGACTTTAATTAGATATTCAAGTGTGTTTAATTGGGGTTGGAGCTACAATTCTGCAGGACAGTGGCACTCCTGGAGCTGAATGGACTCACTATATGTTCTAGTAAAAATGAGTGTGAATTCCCCGCAATATGAATGTGGCACTTGCGGGAGTTATTAAAGGCCCACTGAAGTGCCTTGAAATGGACAGCATTATTCAATGCTTGATGTAATTTCCACTGAAACAGGATGACAGAGCGGGACATATCGACCAGCTCCTCCCTTTTTAAAAAAAAAATTAAAAAAAAAATAGCGTTTTGTTTGTATCACAGCTTAGCCAGAGCCTAACCAAACAGCTATGCAACTACCTCTATGACATCTCTAAAAGTTCATAAAGAGATCATAAAAAATGATCTATATGGTCCAAATTTTCTATTATTTTATTATATTATATTAGTATATTATTATTTTACTCTTAAACTCATAAACAAACATTCTACTCTTATTGTTTCTTCCAAAAGTGTCAGGAATCGGAGGAGTAGTATGCTATCAGTCACAAGGTTAGCAGTTGACCCATTTCAGATTTTCGGGTTTTTCGGAAGCAGAAGTCGCTATAGTTGGGTACTCTTCTATAGCAGTGAATGACAGACCACATTAAATATATTTGTTGTGTTCCCATTTGCTCAGATAGCAAAAGAAATACTCCACTATAGTGTTTTCACACTTTCAAAAAGAGGGAAAAAATAGAAGAGAGAAAGAATTTCACCGTCACTCCCAAAACACTCTCACAGCAGCGTTAGGTTTTTTTTCATAAACTTCTTGAATGAAACATTTGCTGAGTAATTCTCTAGGACTGGATTCCCACAACATTAAAATCCTTCTTAACTGAATGAGATGAAATAAAATAAAATAGATGTTCTTAACATCCTTGACATTCCTACAAACTTTGGAATTTATCTTTTTCAGTTTATTGACTTTTTTTCTTAAGAATTAGTTTTTTTTAATTGGACACAAAAATAATATAATACAAAATTAGTTTTATACATCTACATACTTAAAAAAAACAGAAGAAAATGTAAAAAAAAAAAAAACTTAACAGGATTTATAATGCTGATTGAAATCTCATCACAGTGTGTGAAAAGGGTCGATGTAGTATCCTCAACATTTGTGCGCATTGTCATGGTGGCGTAGAGAGAACATTACGATGAGTGTTTAGAGGATACACTTTAATTGCTCTTCATCAACAGCCTATCCACTATAATCACTCCTGCAGTCACCATGGGAGTAATAGAGAGAATTCAGAATCCTCTCATAGTTATGAGGTCATACTGATAACCTGAGAGGGGATAATGGGGTAAAGAGTGCGTTCATATGTACACAGTGACCATGACAACATACCCCATAAGGAGGAACACCTGGGATTTTAAAAGGATGTCCAACATTCAAATAAAGACACACACACACACACACACACACACACACACACAGATCTCATTTCTGAAAACAGAGACCATATGGTTTGAGACCCCGGAGGTGAGGACACTAAAATATCAAAGGCCTGCTGCTGTTTACTGGACAGGTGTGACAACAATCAAAAGAAAATTAACTAAATGCAGTGTCTCATTGAGTTAAATCAATTGTGAAATTAAAAGTAAATCATGTTTACATTGATCCTCTGATTAACAATTCACAGTGTGTGCATGTTTGTATTAAATAAAGACAGACCAAATGAAACTGTAACCATTGCCAGCGGCGGCTTTAAGCATCTGGGAGCCTTTTTCAATAACTAATATGGGGCCCTACCCATAAAACATAAACATAATAGAGCAGAAAAAGTAAGGATTCCTGTTGGTTTGCATCAATGGTAAACCATTTTATTTCGTGGACTTTCAGCTTCATGAACAGGCAGCTCAACATAGAAATAATCCAACTTTATTTGATTAAAACTATATATAATTATACAGCGTTTTACCTTGGAATAAGCCTTGCCCTTTCACGCAGGGCAACTTCACTGCTTAATTGATTTGCGGAGAATATTTTCAGCTTTCTGGGCTGACTTAAAAAAAAAAGCAGCTAAAACAGCTAAAACATACCCTCAACTTGAATTATTTAACAAAAGCAAAGAAGAAAAAGTGTATGACTGACACTGAACCGAGCTTACCATAAATAACGTTGGGCTCCGTGTTATTTCAGCACCGTGGACAGCTCACCGATTTCACCTGAGCACTTTTTAACCGCAAGTTCGACCAATCAGAGACGTCAGTGTTTTGCTTAGAAATTGTGAGTAGTGTAGTACTTCTCCAGAAGATCGCAAATAACAAGGCTTTTATAGGAGCTTTCGTAACTTTCGTTTCACAACCTCGTAACTCGTGGTCAATCTTTAATATTTTAGACATTATGGCTGAAAATCGATATCCTACGGAGAAAATGAATGGAATTTTGCTGGTCTGTTGGGGCCCCCATTGGAGGGCGGGGCCTTTTTCAATTGAAATGGGTGAAACATGGGGAAGGCCGCATGTGACCATTGCCTAGAATCTTTTTGAAGTCGACAAGAAAATATAAATTGACACCATTTCATTTTTGAATGCAATCCTTTCTTGTAAACGATTTGTTGAGGTACGTCGTTTCAATCAAAATAACACGTTTTCAGTATTAACTATGTTTTACAGTGAATCCAATATAATGTTACACTTGGAAATACAAGTAAAATGGATTATGAGTGCATTGATTGTATGAAAGTACCCATTATGCTTTAGAACAATGGTGTGAAGTATATACCCTTTCATTACTACATGCTCCTTTGAACATTTCAGGTTGTGTCATATCATAGTACAACTACTGTGCTATTGCTATCATTTCTATCTTTTTATTTTGTACCACTTATATCAAGGTAACTTGGCCAACTGTGTAACTAACCTTTAAAGTATCACAAAGGACTAAGCAATGAGTCATATGGCTATTGTCAGTATGTTTTTTTTTTCTTTTGTTATGAATAATTTCATCCACACGGTGGGTTTATAAAGCTAGAACTCTCTCTTATTCACAAAAACTGATCAAATCCATCTCGCTTCTTATCACTATTTCACTGTGAAGCTCAAATTTGATACTGAATGATATATTTTACTTTTAAATTCTTATGGAAGGGAGAAAACACACAAGGGAGGAGAGGAACGCAGGATAAGCTCTATAATTATCAATTCATTGACTGAGACGAGATTATGAGACGAGATTCAGTCTGCTCTCAGCCTCTTAATAATTTGTGTGTTGCAAACATGGGCGAAGTAGAGAACACCTCAGTGTCACAAATGAAACATGAACACCAGCTAAGCAGAACAGAAAAGAGCTCTGAAAATATAAAGAAGAAGAAAAAAAGACTTAGGCCAAGCTTCCAAACACAAAGATCATGGTTTCATATCCATATAATAAACAAAAATCATTATGTAGAGCTGTAGCACTCTGTGGGCAATCACTGTAATGTAGATGCTTGTTTTACATGTCGACATGTCAAATCGAGTCTCTATCCAGATGGATAAAGAGGTTTGGGGATGGTCAGTGTCTCTCATCCTTAGTCGTCTAGAGGTTTAATGTGGTCTCTTGGCTGAAATATGATCTGTTTTTGCAATGTAAAAATTGGCAAGAGGTCTAATGCTCACTGGGGGAAAAAAAATCTGTTACTGTTAAGTGAGGCTTGGCTTCTTTTTTGCAGCTCAAGGGCCACATTCATCTCCTCATCAAATGCTAATTATAACATTAAATGAAAGTCAAACTGATCTTAGGTCAAGGCAGAATGAAAACTTATTCCAACTTCCCACTGATGGATTCAAATGGAACATTTGCTGAGTAATTCTTTAGGTCCGAACATTCAGAATAAAATCTTTTTTTCACTGCTTTATCAATTTAGATGTGCTTAAAGGAGTAGTTCACTTTTCAAAAAACTTTTGATGATAATTTGCTCACCCCCATGTCATTCAAGATGTCCATGTCTTTCTTTCTTCTGTCGAAAAGAAATTAAGGTTTTTGATGAAAACATTCCAGCATTTTTCTCCATATAATGCACTTCCAAACAATTCAAGGTCTAAAAGACACTTTCAGTACAAACAAATCGTTCAAATGGCTTTAAGCGATTCCAGACGATGAATCAAGCAAAACGAAATCAAGTTTAAGTTTAATAAGCTCAAACGGTCAATTTGTGAGTCAATTCGTTCGTTTTGTTTGTTGAATGAACCAAATGACTCTGAAAAAGATTCGTTCATTTTGATGAACGAGTTCGAACAGGAGAGTCACAAACATGCATTGCAGTACAGAGCAAGGCGAGCGTTTGAGCTTATAAAACTTAAACTTTGTTATTTATTTATTAAATGAGCAATCGTTTTGCTTGATAAGACCCTTATTCATCGTCTGGAATCTTTTAAAACCCTGCAGTGTGGAGTTTGTACTGAAAGTGTCTTTTGGACCTTGAACCGTCTGGTTACCACTGAAATGCATTATATGGAGAAAAATGCTGGAATGTTTTCATCAAAAACCTTAATTTCTTTTCGACTGAAGAAAAAAGGACATGGACATCTTGGATGACATGGGGGTGAGTAAATTAAGAGCAAAAGTTTTTTCAGAAGTGAACTACTCCTTTCAGAAATATTTGAAGAATTGGAACATTCTCACAAACTTTCTTTGGAATTTATCTTAAAAAGATGTCTTTCAAAAGAAGATTTTTTTTGTGAATCTCACTTTCTACCAAATAACAACATTGCCGAAATCACTCTAATCTATTCCTTCCTTGAATAAAGATATTTCAAGTTATAACAGTTTAGATTCTATTAAAAAGTGGATGCTTTTTATAGATTGCTTTTTAATTGTCACATGAAGTGAAATTCAGTTATATATTTCAATTTCTGCCTTTTTGATGTGTTCTCATTTCAGATCAGCAAGCAGCACCTTCAGACTGTGAAAGATCGTTTCCTGGCCTTCCTGAATGGAGAGACTCAGATTGTAGCCGACGAGGCCTTCATCAACGCTGTCCAAAGCTACTATGAGGTTAGGCTCATTTTATTCATCAATGCAACAAGTCTGGATTTACACTTCCAGTGGATCTCAAACTAGCTCATCTATCATTTTACACCCAACAATGGCATTCAAAAGTTGGGGGCGTTAAGATTTTTATAAATGTTTTTGAAAAAAGCATTCTCACCAATCCTACATTTATTTGATCAATAACACAGAAAAAGCAGTAATTGTGAAATAGAATCACAATTTAAAAATCTTTAAATATATTTTCAAAAATAATTTATTCCTGTGATAGCAATGTTTCATTTTCCAGCAGTCATTATTCCAGTCTTCAGTGTCGCATGATGTTCCTTCAAAAATATAATAATATAATAATTATTAATTTAAGTTACAACTTACTTTTGAATGGTAGTGTACAGATCTACTGCTATCCCCTATTAATTTTAGGTAATAGTTAATAGTTATTACTAAATAAATACTAGATGAAAAAGGTAAATAAAAATGAAAATAAAACATTGTGAAAATAAAAAAATTTTCACAATGTCACCAAGGGCCTCTCTCAATAGGCTTTTGCTGTTGCTGCTGTACAGCCAATAGGCACACGTGCCATCTTGCCTATGTCTGCATGCTGCCGCAACACATTTTACATTCACTCAAAATTAAGGATCATTTTTTTGCTTCAATATCTCGTGGAAAAGAGGTTTTCCCCTAGCATTAATATTACGCAGTAGGAGAGAACCTCTCGTAAGAGAACTGTTGCAATCAACCTGTTGAAGTTACTTCAGCCCAAAATAAAGAGGAAATAAATATAAAACTTTGCCTTGCTGGTAAGTAAGTAATTTCAGTGATACATAAGGATATTTAAGGCGATATATAATCTTTTATGACCTAGATAAGGTGAATTGGGAATAAATTGTAGCACTAGAGTACTGGGCGTAAAGGAGATTGCTCTCAGTATGGGTGGTAATTTAATGAGGTGAAACTAATGAGCGAAATGCCTTTGCATTCAGTCACAGCCAAAGCCAGCTTTTTCAATTCAATTAAACCCTGATACTCTTATTGAATTTGTGCTGGATGTTCCCTCTCTGTCAACTCATCTCCCCTGCTTATCCAGGCACGTTAAGGGAATTGTGTCTACTGAAGAGAGGTAGACTGAGGTTAAAAAAATATGAAAGGTGAATGGTGAAAGAATAGAGAATATATAAAGAAAGACTAGATTAATAAATAAATATAACCTTAAACCCTTCTACACTCTGTTAGTCAGTTTCTGGACTGCCAGATTCACACCAATTTCGTCTCGTTATGATTCAGAACTGGACTGTGCACTGTATGACACGGGGAAAATCTTGTCTAATTTAAGACAAAGTATTTTTCAAGTGTCTTGATCACCATTTAACAAGGTTATGCTGACCTGCAGCCAATGCTTTTGCAGCCAGAAAAATTGCTATGCTTGGAATGGAGAGAAACCGTCTTCCGTCCTCTGATTTTCTGAGTTCAGATCATACTTGAATCTGATCGATGGTTTCAGTAAGTCTATTTAAACCTTGGGGGTTCTTTGTTTTAATAAGTATTATTCCACAAAACTAAGCTGAAAATGTATACAATATGCATTTGTATACATATAAAGGAAATTATTGTGGCACAAATTAAGGTTGAGGATCATTTTAGTACAACCCAAATTGAGAATATGTAAATCTGAATATAATGTGTGAATTTTTTTAAACACGAACATATATTTACTATGTATTAATCTATTAAAAATGACAATAGCAGCATATATCCAATAATGAGCCTCAAGCAGATTGCTGTTGCTATGGTAACTTCCTCTGGTGAGTAAAATACTGATTTCAGCATTGATAATAATAAGAAATGTTTTTGAGCACCTAAACACCATATTAGAATGATTTCTGAAGACTAGAGTAATGGCTGCTGAAATACTAAAACAGTAGATTTACATTGTAATTTCACATTATACTGTTTTACTGTATTTTATATCAAATAAATGCTTGGTTTATTGCTGTAACCAGATTTATCTTTGATCACAGATTTTCCTTAAAAGCGACCGTGTATCACGCATGGTCCAAAGCGGCGGTTGCTCGGCCAGTGACTCCCGTGAGGTCTTCAAGAAGCATATTGAGAAGCGTGTCCGCAGCCTGCCCGAGATTGATGGTTTGAGCAAGGAGACGGTCCTCAGCTCGTGGATGGCCAAGTTTGATACAATCTACAGGGGAGAGGAAGACCCACGCAAGCAACAGCAGCGCATGACAGCCAGCGCTGCCTCTGAGCTAATTCTCAGCAAGGACCAGCTGTATGAGATGTTCCAACAGATTCTTGGAATTAAGAAGTTCGAGCACCAGCTGCTGTACAATGCTTGTCAGGTAAGCAGGGAACATTTATGCAAATCTGTTCAGTGTTAAGTACAAACTAGTATCTGATATAGAACATTAAAACACACACACACACAAATTATGTGGATCTGGGTTTGGCTCTGTAATCCGATTTTTGCCATGCTTTTCTTTTTTTTGGTAAAGATGACTAAACACAAAGCACTGCGAGAGTTGGCTTGAAAGATTTGAGTAATTATGTGTTATATCAAATTGCTTAAAACTGGTCTAGAAATCATCTGCAGTAACCAGAAAAACACCTGTCAGGCTTCCTGAGGAAAAGTGACAGTGACTTATCTGAGAGGGTGTGAATTTGCAAATCATCCTTCAGTTAGAAGATTTTTTAGACCTGCTGCAGAAATGTGCACATTTCAAACTCAAGTCAGAGGGTTGCCCACATTGACATGAAACTGACATGAAATGCATTGAGCCCTATTCTGACGGTTTATGCGCATGGTCTAAAGTGCATGGTCTAAAGTGCACTTAGAGCATGTCCGTATCCACTTTTGCTCGATTAATGGTGGTAATAATGGTTGGTGCACCCGGCACATGGTCTAAAAGGGTTGTCCATATATTCTCTTAATGAGTAATGGGTGTGTTTTGGGCGTAACGTGCAATAAACCAATCAGAGTCTCATCTCCCATTCCCATTAAAAGTTGTTCTCAGTTGTGCTCGCGTCATGGCGGATTCACTATTTACATGGCGATGAGAGTTTACTATTTAGATAAATTAAAAAAAAAAATACAGCTCCATTGACTGGACCAGGTTTCAGTTTGTCAATATTGACCAATTTTCTATTTAAACGACGTGGCACAGGACGTGAAAATGATAACTGCATGGGGCTGAAACTAGCAAAAAAACACTTGCATCACGCCTGGAGCTGCATTGCCCCTGGTGTGTGATAGGGCCTATTGACTATGGAATCAAGAAGTCACACTCAGTCCACAGTGGATTAGGGGTGGGCGATATGACTAAAATATTGTATCATGATATGAGTAATTTTATTTCACGGTAGCGATATATATCATCATATAGAGGGAATGCGCGTGACGTCACTGTCGGCCGGAGTGCCTGCAGTTACTCACAGTGATTGGCAAAAAGACTGAGCGGCTGTATTTGTTTTCAGAGTGAATGCAGCGGAAAATAAACACAACACATATAAAGTGGGAAAGAGCTTTGCGATTGACTGTACAACTAGATTTGACAAAAAATCAGAGGTATATTTTTACAGACTGCTATAGAAAGAGGAGCAAACGGATCGCTGCAATTCACAGAAACAAGTAGACACCAGTCAGCGAAAGGTGGATTTGCAGTTATCATTTTGTCAATATGCTGAATTTAGGAGTAAAACCATACCTATAAATTTTGTATTGTTATATATATTAACAACTCATCAATTAAATATTTATCATTGCATATTCTGCATTATTTGATGTTTTTTAATAAACACTGATCAAAAAAAAAAAAAAAAGTTTTAGGGCTGAACGATATGATGATGATATATATATATATATATATATATATATATATATATATATATATATATATATATATATATATATATATATATATATATATATATAGGGTATAACACTGATATAAGTGATCACCTGGATTAGGTCTATATTGCTTTTATTTCCCTGGTGTCAAAATCAGAATAAATGTCAGACACGATTCCTGGCTGCATGTCAATATCCATGTATCACTGGATCTTTAGTAAGTTGTAAGGAACAGTCCAACATTTAGTTAAATTGATAAAATGGTTAGTTTTAGTCGCATTTTTGCAGTTTCCCCTATTAAATCCAGTCTCGCAGCAGATCTTTTGCCACTCAGTCAGGCTGAGGGGGGTTGTTCCGGTGGGAAAGTGACGTCAATGTATTCCCTCTATATTATTTAGGTTTTTATGATATCAAAATGTTTTGTATCATTACAATTTCATATTTTTTTTGTCCCCAATATCTTCAATATCACAAATATCACAAAAAAACTCACTGAAAGTCAAAGAAACTAATAACAAGCAATAGGACAAAAACTGCAATAGAAAAAAAAATGCATAAATTGTATAAAGTAATCAAATGTATAAAAAAACAATGCCAAGTCTTCAATGTTTAAATTAACTTTTTTGTTTGATTAATGACACAGTAGCAGGTATATTTGGCTGTCACTTTAAGACCAAATGCACAAATCCAGATAAGTTGAGAATTCTTCTGTTCATTATTGGACTGTAAAGAACAATACTCAAATATTATATCAACCACTCTTACAGTAGGTCAAGTCAAGTCACCTTTATTTATATAGTGCTTTATACTTTATTTATATAGCGCTTTATTTATATAGTGCTTTGAGATTGTTTCAAAGAAGCTTTACAGTGATAACAGGGAAATTATACTTTTCAGCTGAAGTCAATTCAAAGAAAGCAAAGAACCCAAACTCCAGCAGGTGACAGAATGGAGAAAAATACATTGGGAGAAACCAGGCTCAGTTGGGGTGTCAGTTCTCTTCTGGTGAACAAACAAACATGTTGTCATTATGATTCAGGCTGCATCACAAGTCAGAGTTCAGATCGGGATCGGGAGCATTCAAATACTCATCCAGTTCCATTTGCTTGAAGATTGATTCATCACGCCAGTATGGAGCTGAAGCTGGTCATAGGGTGTGTGTGGAGGACCTGTCTGGTTCTTGTGGTCTTTGCTGAGGATCTGTGCCAATGGCTGTTGTGTCGACGAGTCCTTCACAGGGGATTATATAGTAGACACGGTCTCTGCTGATATTGATAGCTGTGTTGAGGTCATGTCTAGGTGCAGGTCCACCATCTAATCTGGATACGGGCCGGATCCGGTTGACTGTGGTAACCTCAGGATAAGGATAAGACCGACTAACATTAGCGTATATGGCATTCTTACGATGCAACAAGTACATTGGAGGTTATAGTAAGTGTTGCGGGTTCTGGTTGACCTAATTGCAGCCTTACAATCATTTTACTTATTTGAATAATACAAATTTTTAATGTGCTATGTCTATGCCAGGTTTATGAGATCATTTTAAAATTACACTACAGATTGAAATGAATTGATAAGGTGCTGTCAGACTCTTCCCAAAATCTATGCATGGCCATTTCCTGTTAGACTTCAGGTAAATGAAATCAATGGAGACCAGTAATGTGCGAGGTTTGTGGAAAAGCTATTTACGATGACAATTTCATAGATAGTGAATAAATAACTCTGCTTCAGGCAAAAAAAAAAAAAAAATGAATGAATGAAGAGAGCACAGTAGCGGCTGTAGATGGAAGAAGGCCAATGGTGAGTGGGTTCAAGAACAATAGAATAGACAGAAAGAGAAAAACTAATAAAGAAAAGCAGAGGAGTGTTCAACTGTCACATTTCTAAAGGATAATCAGAAGCTCTCTTTCAAAAGTCAAGTCACCTTTATTTATGTAGCGCTTTATACAATACAGATGGTTTCAATGCAGCTTTACTGTGATAACAGGAAAATGATTCAATGATGCAAAGAGTACTGTCGTACAGCAGCTGTAAAAGAAAATAGTGTCATTGTTCAGCTGAAATCAGCTCAGTGTTGATTCAGTTCCAATGTAAAGATCATCAATTATTAAATTAGTTTTATCTTAAGCAGTCCTGTAGAAACCAAATAAGTACAATTATTGATCCAAAATGCCGGGAAAAGTTAGAATTCTTTTGTCATTTATCGGACTGTAAGAAACAATACTCAAAATTTTCTTTTACTTCTTTCAACTTTGTTAAAAAACTGAAAGGGTCAACGAATATGCGTTTCAGCTGTACTGCAATTCAGATAACACCTTCATATAGAATTTCATAAAGGTTTCTGCAGATTTTGGGCAATTGTGGGATTGGTGACCAGTGGGAAAACAAAAGCACCGGATCCAGAGGAGGTGTCAATGTAAGGGTCTTCTATTCATCATAATGCGACTTTCTGCGTTCACACTGAAGACAAGCGAGCCGATTTGAGCATGTTCCATTTTGATCATCTTTCTATTAGCCTCATGAATCCTACTTACTGTGAGCGGAAGGTAATATCCTAGTAACCATAGCAACGGCTGACACGCCGACCGGGCCTTACCTCAAATCAAACCCTCAAATCAAACCCAACGACACCACAGTCCTGTGGTTACAAACGCTGGCATATGTGTCTCTTTCATTAGCTTCGCTTCGCTGTCATTGTCACTGCTAGGATGCTTAAGTTTTCTTTTCTTTTTCACAGCAGGTTGTTATTTCTTCCAAGCCCCTTCCTGCTTTTTAAATTAAATCTTGTTGATAGGCAGACTCTGTGTTAAACAGCTGTGCCGATTGTGTGTCCGTGTCTCTATGTGTTTAACAGCATTCAGTATCAGTGCATTAGCTGTCTCCTGGGTAGTGGGAGTTTAATCCAATCTATCGACTATTTCCTGAGGGCATTTCAAGATACCAGCTGTAGATGGCAAGGGATTGACGGGCAATTAAAATCGATAGAAAACATTGGAACACAGATAAGTCAGTCAATGAAAATCAAGAACCTAATAATTTTGGGCCCTTAACTCACTATAATGCCAGTATAGCAAATCTTGTGCAACTGTTGCGCAGGTCAGAAAAAATTGTTCAAGTACTAATACTCAAAAATGTAAATTGTCGTAATTTTTCATTCACTTTTTTTCATACAATTGACTGGATTAGAGTGGTTATTTAACCACGCCCACCGCTTTTCAAGGACGGGTTCTCTAGTATTCACTTTATTTTCCAAAGCAGAGTTAAGGTGTTTATTGTAAATAAGCGAGACTTACAACTTATTAGCCGAGAAATAAGAGAATAATATATCAAAGTGCATTAAGACAATACATTAAATGGATACTTCTGGATTTAGCATTAAGCTTTGTATTTGTAGAAAACCTGTAGTATTTTGAGACTAGAGATTTACGTTTTTTTTTTTTTTGTCTGGAAAAAATCCTCCGACGACGCAAAAATCGTCATTTTGCGTCATCGGAGGATTTTTTGGCCTGAGGCTAAAGACTACAGCCTGTAGTAGCGGCTGTCCTAAGGCTAAGATAATTCCCGCTCCTCTGTGAGAGATACGAGACCGGTGCGTCTCACAGGTGTCGCTCATCGTAATCACGCCACCGGCCTTGCGCCTTTCTCCCGCGGCCCTCACTTGTCCTAAACACCACAGTAAACATAATGAATGACAACTGTAGAACGCAAAAGCCGAATCCCAGACATTTTGGGCGATCTCGAAACACATTTTCGAGCAGATTCATCACGGAGACTCACTTGCCTAGACTTGTTGTTTAACTGCAACGATAGTCAGAATCTGAATTGATACTGAATCCATTTAGTCTACCACGGATTTAAAAAATAAACGTAAAAGTGGTCTCGAGACTAGTCAATATTGAGTGCTACACTGATTTCACACTGTACAGGAGGGGACATTGGGAATCTTATCAAACGAGGCCGCTGCTGACTCTTTTACTCTTTCCCCTTTTCTCATTCTCATCATAATTTCAACGGTGTATATTGATTAACAAATGCATTTAACCCTGCAATGATGACTGCAAATATAACAAATTGGATTTCAGCCATTCACTCAGGATATGCGTTTTGGTGTGGGCGTCTTGATGTAAGAAGCATTATTCTGTTGAATGAGATTTGTCTTCCTGGCCCCTTCTTTGGTTAATGAAAGCCCAGTCTAATGTAATTGGCATGTATAGCAAATTCAACCGGAGCTGCAAGGTGACTTGACCAGGATGTGCGTTCTTTGGTTGATTGCGGTTAGTGAATAAAAACCAGAGACCAATCAGTGGTGATTCTACACAGGCACACATGCACTTTAACAAATGGCATTCATGAGAGAGACACACACTATGCATAACCAAAAGTCAACACAGAAATGGCTAAACAACTACAGAGCATTTTCAAAGGCTTTTCTTTAGACGGCGCTTAAATGAGCAGACGCTGGTGCCACGAGGACAGCTGTTGCCACTCATTTACTCTCATCAAACCTCATTGTGCTATCTAGACTCTCTGAAATGCAGATAATACAATGAGCTTTGAAAGCTTGCATTTTGCTTTGCCGAATCCCTTTGCGTCCATGATGTCTGTGTGTGCTCTGTGGTCCGTGTTTGATGTCTGGCTACGCATTTTTGAGGTTCTGTGTGTGTAAAGCCGCTTGTGGGTTGACAGAAACTACCCCGGCTCCCTTTGTGTGACCTGAGGTAGTTGTCATGGAGACCGTAAACACAGGGCTTTTAATCACTCTCTTGCCCATATCAGCTGTTCTTCTCATGAATGCATTACGCATTGTAACCTAATAATTGCCTCTTTCTCTGTCTCTGTCTCTACCCACACCCTCTTTTTTTCTTTGTGTCAATCACCTGAGCTGTCACAATTTTGTTTTGATAGCTCTGAAAGCACAAGATCCCACCCTCCCTTTAGAACGTCTCCAAAGCCACGCCTCCTTAAAAACACATGAACGCACACAGCAGGGAGCAAACAGAAGCGTCATGAGAGACGCATTAAACTACCTCATGGGCCCTATCTTGCACCCGGCGCAAATGACATTATACACAAACGCATTAATCATTCCTATTTTGCACCAGCGCATAGCGGGCTTTTCCTTCCACAGACGCACGTCGGTAAACTAGGAAATGAACTTGCGCTCCCTGGGCGGGTTGGCGCAAAAAGGAGGCGGGTGTCGGCGCAAACAATCCCTGGTGCTATTTTGCAGTTCCAGAAAACAATTGCGCCAATGACCAGAAAAAACCTGGTCTAAAGTCAGTGGCGCGTTGCGCGTACATTCAGATGCTATTTTAAGCGTGCATTTTTGGCCATAATACAGAGAGTGAACAATGCGCATACACTGTAGATGATTCTCTCATCTACACAGATGCATTTTACTTTTTGCAAATGATACATTATTATAAGAAAAAATATATAAACATGAGGGAAATCATTGTTGTGTCCATGGTGATGGGAAAAATAGGCATAAAACTTACACATTTACCCAAGTTATTATATGCATGTTTAACCGAAGTTAATTTGGGTGGGTTTGTCCCATCCCCAATGTCCATTCTCTTTCTTTTGCGGCCCTGACGAGAACATCGATCTCCTCGGCTGTGAACCAATTGAAGCGCGCCTGGTAAATGCGCCGTTAAAATAGAATTGCGCCATGGAACAAGCGCACCTCGTTCATCACACTCTTAAAGGGAATGTGATATGACGCTCTTATTGGTTTATTTCCGTTACGCCCAAACCACACCTATGAATAATGAAGCTACTCCAGACCAACCCCTTTTAGATTTGCGCCAGGCGCAAGTGGCATTTATCCCGTCGGTTAAATAGCAACAGTGCCGGGAACCGCCCACAAAGTTACTTGCGCTTTGCGCTTTGACACTTGCGTTTCAGATCGTTAAAATAGGGCCCCATGTCTCAAAGCAAAAGTGTTGCCATTGAAACACATGAATTCAAGTCATGAACCACTCGAAACCCAAGTGTAAAGTCATGGGTTTCCATCTCTTCCAAATAATGGTGTGAATGCAGCATAAGCTCATTGTTTTGGTTCAGGAGGAACTGGAAAAGGTGACTTGGTGACAGACATCTGTTTAACTCTGCATAGTTTTAAATGCGCTGATGATGTGCGTTGTCTGAGCAAGCAGGTTTGCGGAGGTATGAAAATACATACGCTGAGAGGCAGGTAGGACAAATTGTATCATAGGACCGAATGCAATGATTGGACAAATGATCCTAACAAATTTACCTACCCTGCCTTTAAGAAGTGAGCTTCTCAAAATAGAAAGTGACTATAAGATGAACACAAAAGGTGTTACAAATCGGACTGATGTGTGTCTATATTGACTTAATGCATGACAAGTATGATAGTTGATCAAAGACTCTCCAAGGACCATAAGTAGAGAATTGCAGAATTTAGTTTATTCTTGGGGTCAGAAAGCCTCGAAAAATATATTGAACAGTACATCACCACAAGTTTTTTGGGAGGGCTTCAAGGGGAAAAAAATCCTCTGCTCTGATTCAAAAACAAACTCCTGCATATTCAGTTACCAGACAGTACTGGAACTTCAAACAGGAACAGATTAGATTAAACTAAAAAATATTTTTCTGGCCACAAGATAGATTTGGTGCACACAGGGATAAAATAATAGCCTACTACATGCCCACATATATGGCTAAATCTTTCATTTTTGTGTGTCTATTTTTATTATGGAGGTCCTGGACATCATTTTAGATTTAAAAAAAAACATTATAGTTTCTATTAAATACCAACTGAACTGAAATCTAAACCTGATAATCTAAACCTGACCCCCTTTAGGATCTTATAATTGACAATGGCTGAAAATTTTAAAATCAACACAAAATTGGGTCACTAAATCACAAAATGAAGGTTCTGTCATGGCAATCCCTGTCCCATGACTTGAACTCTATAGAAAATGAGTTGGGTGAACTGAAGAGGAGAGGGCACCAACCTGGACATACGAATTTAAAAAAAACCTGACAGATCTATTTGAAGGAATGGTCTCTGATCTCTTGCCAGGTGTTCGCCAACCTCATCAGGCATTGTATGAGAAGACTCAGAGCTGCTATCTTGGCAAAAGACGGTTGTAAAAAGTATTAAATAAAAAAAAAGGATAATAATAATAATTGTGATGACCGTGTTTTGGATAAAAACGTTTATTCCATAACAATATTTCCCCCATTTCAATTGTTTTCTACAATGCAAGTTCTTTTTGTGATTTTATTTTTTTGTATGAAAGATTACATTTATTTTCACAACCTTCTTTGCTCATATTTACCAAGGGTGCCAATGACCCTGACTGGTGAATGTGATTTCACCAATTAGAATATGTTCCTGTATCTTGCAACATTCCAATCAATCAGTTAATGTCAAGTTTAGGCATAGAACAAGGGTTGGGGGTTCTACATCAGTGTTATTCATCCATCATTTCACTCTGATAATATGGGTAGGATTAAGGTTAAGGGGTATGGAGGTTGTTTTTAGGACTATGTTTTTGGTCAGTATGTTGCTCCTGGATCAACAGAAAATGTTGGCAAACTTACTTGGCAAAATCACAGTAACCATTATGTTGTTTCTAAGCAAGATATTCAATCAATGTCTCAAAAAATGCTCTTGATAAACATTTATATTCAGTAACTGTGTTATAAATGCAGTATATCACTCTGGACTGTTGCATTATTGAAGCTTCAATGCTTACACAAGGCTTAACATCTTCTCAGAAACTGATCTAAGAGGAACCATTAGATGGTTATAGAGACCCATTTTGGAAAAGGCTCTTGTTGACCAAGGAATTCATTTGCTGTAGCCGAAGACCCCTCACCAGGTTCTACTAGATGAAATGTACAGTAATCATATAATAGAGCTTCCTTTGCTTTCTTGCACTCTGACACATTTGGTCGTCTATCACAACCTGCAAGAACATATTAGCTCCAGGCTGGATTATGAGATCTTATCAAAGAATAATGATTTTATTAATTGAACCAGGAACCCTTGTGGCTCCCAGAGTTCATAAAAATAAATTATTTACAGATCTAGTAAATTAGTTGTCTTGATTATGGAGATGGACATGTTCTGTAAGTGCGCGTGTGTTTCTTCCACCCATGTCTGTTCATTCCCGCTCATCTACATAAAGATGGATCTGTCTGCTCTCTGTCTCTCTTTCTGTGTCTTAACAAGCTGTCACTCATGTGCTGATTGCAGTGGTAAAGAGTAATTAACTGAGGAGATAGAGAGAGAGAGAGATTGTTCAAAGTGTGTTATCTGCTCTCTTGCTAGCTGAAATCTGTGGCCAGAGTAATGGGATTGAATTGGCTAGTCACCATGGCAGAACTACAGTATATACTTTAGAATATTAAAAACAGGCCGGTAAGCTGCATAGCCGACAGGGATTACATGCAGACTTTTGGTGGCAAAGCCTCCATCAGGGGTTGAGCCATGAGTGACAAGCTTCAACCACCATGCAAAAGTTTTTGAAAAAATATGATTGTAACAGCATCAGAAGTATGACATGAAACAAGGCTGAAACACATGTGCACTTATTTTTTTGTGATGAATAAACATGTCATCTTATTAGCTTCTTGCCAACTAAGGCTGTTCCTTAGTTTTATTAATTTGATTATTAATGCCAGAATAAATGATCCATTATATATATATTAATGCAAATCAATTAAGTTAAATTACATTACTGGTTAAAAGTTTTTTTTTTTTTTTTTTTTTTTTAAGAATTATTTATAAAAAAAATATTTTTAAAGAATTATTACTTTTATTCAGCAAGGACACATTCAATTGATCAAAAGTGACAGTAAATACATTTATAATGATATAAAACTTTATATTTAAAATAAATTCTGTTTTATCTTCACAGTGTGAAGACAAATATTAAGCACCACAACTGTTTTCAACATTAGAAATAGTTTTAAAAAAAAGAGCACCAAATCAGCATATGAATGATTACATGACATACTAAAGAAACATGTGACACTGAAGACTGGAGTAATGATGCTGAAAATTCAGCTTTTCCATCAAATGAATACATTTAAGTAGCGTTGAATACATTTAAGTATAGTGTTCACACACTGAGTATGAATACATTTAAGTATGAATACATTTAAGTATAGTGTTCACTGAGTATGAATACATTTAAGTTGAATATAGCTACATCTAAGTATAGAGTTCACTGAGTATGAAAACATTTAAGTATAGTGTTCACTGAGTATGAATGTAGTGTTCACTGAGGTTCACTTCTAAATTCGAATGATTTTTGATGTAACAATCTTGATAATATTATAAGTAATAAGCTATTTCTCTCCTGTTTTCATTCTCTCTTTCAAACACTTGAAAATATCCTGTTTTGATGGATGTGCCGCATTCAAGACTTGGAAGTAAACACCCACTGCTATTATTAAGTAACAGTTGTGCATATTAAAATAATTAAGTACTTGGAACTTAATTAGTACTTACCACAGTTATAGTTGACAAAGGATGACTTTTCTTCTCCCCGTGTAAACGGATATATGAATGTATGTACCATCGTTTGTCACACTGTCGTTCTTAGGCTATTCATAGTTCATCCTTTCCAATGAAGTGTAAAACATTGTCATTTGCAGTGTCAATTTCAAAGTGTCAGTACAAATTTCTTGTAATTCTGAGAGACGTTTCTATGGCTTTATTGCTGCGTAGCCTAATCCTAAGTTTATCTTTACTACTATGTGACATGTTTGAATAGGTGGGCGGGGCTAAAGAGGTAGAAGTAGGCGTTGGGGCGGTCTTTTGTCGCGCTATGACGTATCAATGTCTGAAACGTCGATTTCAGAGCTTGGTTTTAATAAAAGCTGTTTATGGACTAAAAAGGAAGTTTTGAGATCTGAATCTTCCAGCATCTTTTTATAGTACAATGATCTTTTACATGTCAAAAGGTCAAGGAAAATTTTAATTCTCAATTCATGACCACTTTAAAATATATCAACATAGACAACAGAAATTTGTAATTGTTAGACCTATATTTCACAATATACATTTTTGATCATGTATATGCAGCCTTCAAAAACATGAAGAAATCTTACCTTACCCAAACATTTGCATGGTATTGTAACTCATTATTGTCATATCATAAAACAACCCCCCTCTTTGGTACAGTGGTATTATTTTCAGAAAAGTAATGACACATTACTTGTGATTCAGTTTTGGAGGAAATACTTTTTATAATGCATAATATTTATTTTTTCACTATCACCCTCTACTGTAAATCGTTGAATTTGTTATTTTGGGAGTCTCAGATATATATAAAACTATCAGTTAATACATATTGTATTGCTAAGATATATATATATATATACACAGTATATATATATATATATATATATATATATATATCCCAGTTGTTTTTTATGTGCTAGACGCTGCACTTGTTTTATAGTACTGCTTTGGTATGTAGCCTTTCATTTCTCAGACATAATACCAATTTATATTTTCAAAATATGCTCATGGTTCAAATATAAGAAACGCTCTCCCATTCAAATTCAAAAACTTTATTGTCTATCAACCAGTGATAGAAATGTATCTTTGGTAAAAAGGCTCACATTCAATATGTCACATATATCAAACACAGAAACAACTGTAAAGCAAAACACCTTTAAACATAAATAGGTAAATATAGAGAAGCTAAAGTTTAATATAAACCATTTAACCTTATTTAAAATGGATATTGCAATGGGAATGAAATAGTTCATGTAAGCCTTTTTTTTAATTTTTATTTTGCCAAATGAGCTCTAAACCTGATGGAAGTAACTTAAAAAAGCAATAAAAAGAATGAGAGAGGTCTGTAGTAATAATGTTATAATGTTCTGAAGGTTGAATCTGCAAAGTCCCAATGCTTTCAGATGCCTGCTTGTCTACTCTTGAATTTGAGACTGTGTGCACCTCTGTGTATAATGTGCTTTCTTTCTCATAGCCATGTTTCTCTTGCACTAACCCATGCTTCTATAATTATCTTCATGCACGGATTCATCACATGCATTTTTGATAGGAGGATGGTAGACATTTTTCTCTTTTTTCAACAAGGCTTGTCAAGATCCACTTTCCCCTCACCCTGTGCTCAGTACCTGAATAGATCACTTTTTATTAACCATCTTCTCACTATTGATCAGGAGCAGCACCCTGGGCAATCAGACCAGGGGTTTTTTTCCCTATAGCTAGAATAATTTGCTCTGTCGTTAGAGATCTTTATAGTGTTTTGTTCTCTCTGTCTTTCTTTCTCTGGTGTTTTTTTTTCTGAGTCTGTAATGGTGATTAAATCTGTGACCCTGTCTTAAACGGTCTTCCTGCCCTCAAAAGCAGGCTGACAGAAAAATTACATTGAATCAATATTTTAGTATTGATTTAACTTTTTCCTTTTAGATGTTCTTTCCATTTTCTTTTATTTGAAACCGGTAAAGACAAACCTGCCTGTAGTGGTTGGAGTAGTGGTTTAATTAGATGGTTTAAAAATTTAGATTTTCCTCTGGTTTAAGATTGCAGTTGCAGAGATGTTTACAATAAAAGTTGTATAACTCTGTTTTAATTTTACAGTTTTTTATTGTGGGTGTAACTCTGTGCTTTGAAATCAGAAAAACATGAAATCAGATGTCTAGCAGTAAAGTTCACCCCCTGCTAGTTTTGTACGCCTCCATCATGCGTTTTTGGACGCTAACCACCGTTACACCTACACTAATCAGCCCTCCACTGAGTTGCATCCATCCCAGAAGAACTAACTTCACCAAACAGACTACAAATTTAACTAACACAGTTTAAGAAGCACTCTTGAGCATCTTTAAAATCTTTAATTTTAGTTTTATTTATGAAAAGGTTGGACTTGGTTGTCAGTGTGCTCTACTTAGCAAAGTTTACACTGAACACAGTGACACCTTGACACTGTTAAGTATTAGGCCTAATCTTTTTTATTTTATTTTATTTTATTTTATTGTATGTTAGATCTTATTTCAGCCAAAACCAAAATATGTAAGTAGTCATTTTGTCAGGTACCTCACAAGCTAACCATTTAGCAATTGTTCCATGCTGTTAGCTGATTAGCCTGCTATTACAGCATGCTGTTAGCTGATTATTCTGCTTGCCTGGCATACAGCTAGCCAATTAACCTGCAATCTTCATCGCTACAAATGCATGATTCCTGTACGTGTTCGGGTACCTGGCCCGCTAATATTAGATGTAAAAGGTCGTATAATATTTACCGTATCGTTTGCGGTGCGGGTGCGTCCTGCAGATCCAATTGCCAAGAGTTTTTTTGAATCATTTAGGTACACGCTGATAGGCAGCTGCTTTTAAACGGTCCTGCGCATATTTGTGTTCACGTTCTGAAGACTGTCGAGGGTTTTCATTTACAACACGTTTTGCTGCCTTGAGTGTTATAGCCAATCACACTGAATTGAACTGATTGACAACTTCAGTGATTATATACTGTAAGGATCACTGTTTGCTCACTTTCTGTATAGTCTATTTACAATTTGAATAAAAGTTTTATTTATCATGCTGGTAAGAAGACCAATGGCCACTTTTACACTGTGTATCAGGAGAGACAACCGTGTTTATCCTCTGGGGTCTAAGGTTTTTGGGGTCCTTGAGATGTTTTGACATGCCTTGACATTTATGCTTTTTCTGTTGCTTATAAACATATTAATGGCACAGGTGAAATTGCACTCTATGTAGCCCAAATAGGACTACCATAATATGTGAGCAACATGTATGTACATGTTTTGAGAAAATATTGTTTATGCATGGTTATTGAAAAAAATAAAATTTTTCTGAAATAAGGCCACAAAACACATACTAAATATGTTTCCACAATACTTTTGACTAAACGATGTTGAGTTTTTGCTTCAAAATGATCTGAATCATCCTGCCTAATCATTCAAATAAAACAATAGATTTTTTAAATTGTGAGAATCATTTTTTTTTGTTTGGAAAGGCAATATATGGATGGGCGTGAACATCCCAACCCCCTCATGCATAATTAGGTGGTATTTCACCTGAGAAAACAAAGACCCGCATAATGAGCCTTTCGTTCAGGTGTGTCATACAAGAAAGAATGCAAGGACTATATATATATATATAGTTTTTATTTATAGTATTTATAGTATAGTTTATATATAGTTTTATATTTATAGTATTTATAGTATAGTTTATATATAGTATTTTAATTATTATGTAATTTAATTGCAGTTCTGATATAAATTATAATTGATCTAAATAATGTGTATAGACTATAAAGCAATTCTATATAACAATAGTGGATTTGGCATGTTTTTAATGCTACCTTCTCCGTTTAAATACTTTGGTCAGTTCAATAATAATTTATTCAATTTTTTATTATTTATTTGAAAAAAACTCAAAAAGCCGTTTCATGTCTATCCTCGTATTGTTCAGCTGGTTGATGTTGATATGGGATCAGGGTAACACTTTTCTATAAGTTTCATTAGTTAACATTAGTTAACTACATTAGTTAACGTGTACTAAGAATGAACAATACTTCTTCAGCATTTATTAATCTTAGATAATATTAATTCCAACATTTACTAACATGTTATTAAAATCAAAGGTTGTATAAGTTAACATTAATTAATGCACTGTGAACGCACAATGAACAGCTGTATTTGTATTAACTAACATTAACAAAGATTAATAAACTCTAATGCATTGCTCATCGTTAGTTCATGTTAGTTAATGCATTTACCAATGTTAACTAATGAACCTTATTGTAAAGTGTTACCGGGATCAGAGTAAGAAATAAGTAATGCATTACTTCTCAGAGTGAGTAATTAATATACAATAGTAATCTAATTACACTAATTACACTTAGGGCAAGAGTTGTAAAGTGATTTTCTTTGTCATGATTCTGCCCTCTTGTCAGTTATTTCTCTAGTTGTGAGGCAGGATCATGACAGATTCATGTTTGGTGTGCAAGCGCATGATCAGTTTGGGCCATGTGCTTGCGTTGTCTTGTTATGTTGCTCCTCCCCCCTTGTTACCCTCGTCTTGTCATTATCGTTTAGTCAGTTGCACCTGTCCTTGTCATTAGTGTTCCCTATTTAATGCCCTTGTGTTTGCTGTTTGTTGCGATTCATTGTTACTAGATACCTGTTCTGTGATGTCTAGTGTGGTTTGTGAGTACCATTGAGAGTCCTGTCCAAATACCAGTTTTGTTTCTGTTTGTAGTGAGTTTATAGTCTGTGTATTCTACCCAGCCCTGTTTTCCCCCATCGTGGGTTTTGCTTTGTGTTTTGTTTCTTATTAAACCTTTGTGTACATCAGTTACTGTCTGCGCTTGGGTTTCATTTGTCCGCACCGTGACAGAATGAATCGCCAAACCCGAAACCCAGCAGACAGCATGTCAGACTCCGAAAGATGGTGGAAGTCAACTATCACGGACGCCCATAATGGCAAGCTGCCTATCCCTCCTCAGGGTGGGTTGACCCTGAGAAAGTATGCCCAGGTGGTGGAGGACCGAAGACTGTTTTTGCCGGACAGCTTGGTCAAGAGTTACCTCATCGCAGGCCTTAGGGTCCCTCCACCCCTGGTGGAACGGGAGAGTTTGATCCGCCGTCCGTTTCACGACATGGTGGACGATTTGTCTCGGATGGAGCAGCTAGGTTCCCCTGGTCTCTCGCCTCCGGCCACACTACCAGTCATCCCGGAGGGGCTCATGATTGGCGTGGTGACGTCTGGAGACCAGCGATACCGGGTATCGACTCCTGAGGCATCCTACACACCCGTCGGCCCCGGTGATAAACGAGGGAGACGGGTATCTTGGGATTCGCCCTCGGAGTCATCGGCTTCAGAGTTCACCCAACCGGAAGTGGCCTTTCCCGTACCTGCTTCGTGTCCCTCTTCACACTCCTCACCGGTCTCTGGTCTGGTTATGGGACCAGTTCAGCGGTCCAGAAGGAAGAGGAGGAAGAGGGGTGTCTCTGGTTTTCCGTCCCTGTTTTCCCCAGAGCCCGCTCCATCAGGCGCCGTCCCAGAGCCCGCACCGGCTGCCAGCGCCGTTCCTGAGCCCGCTCCAGCGGTCAGCGTCGTTCCAGAGCCCGCTCCAGCTACCAGCGCCGTCTCAGAGCCCGCTCCAGCTGCCTGTGCCTTCCCAGAGCCCGCTTCGGCGAGAGTTGCCGCCGATCTGGCCGCCGAGGAGGTACTGCGGGCAGTTTCGGTGCATCAGGAGATGCCCGTTATCACTGCGGCCAAGGCCTTTTCTGATTATTTGTCTCGCCTGGTCGCAATTCTTGAACTCCCTGCCTGTCCTGCCTTGTCTACAGCACCCGAGCCTGTCCCTGTGTGTGCTGCACCCGAGCCTGTTCCTGTGTGTGCTGCACCCGAGCCTGTTCCTGTGTGTGCTGCACCCGAGCCTGTCCCTGTGTGGGCTGCACCCGAGCCTGTCCCTGTGTGGGCTGCACCCGAGCCTGTCCCTGTGTGGGCTGCACCCGAGCCTGTCCCTGTGTGTGCTGCACCCGAGCCTGTCCCTGTGTGTGTTGCACCCGAGCCTGTTCCTGTGTGTGCTGCACCCGAGCCTGTCCCTGTGGGTGTGGCACCCAAGCCGGTCCCTGTGTGTGCTGCACCCAGTCGGGTTCCATCGCCTGCCATGTTCCCTGTCAGTGGTCCTGTGTCGTCTATGTCAGAAGATGTCGCTGCTAAGGCGGCATCCCGGACTGTTTCATCGTTCGTCCCTGTCTCTCCCAGCCCCCGGACTGTTTCCCCGCGTGTTCCTGTCCCTTCAAGATCCCGGACTTCCAAGTCGGCCCCTCGTGTGTCTTTACCTAAGCCTGCCCAGAGTCATCACCCCAAGCCCATTCCCGGTGGTCCCAGGATTTCTGTCCCACCCACCCACCCTGGACTGTTCCCTAAGGACTCTGTGTTTCCTCCACCTCCTCTGCCTTTTATGTTATTTTTGATGTTTCACCCCGACCCTGTCATTGTGTATGCTTGTTTGCCGTTGTTGTGTGTTGCCATGTTCTGTTTTGTGTCTCTTTCACAGTCGGTCATGTTTAGTGTTCCCTTGAGGAGCGTCTGGTAGCCGCTCCTTAAGGTGGGGGTTCTGTCATGATTCTGCCCTCTTGTCAGTTATTTCTCTAGTTGTGAGGCAGGATCATGACAGATTCATGTTTGGTGTGCAAGCGCATGATCAGTTTGGGCCATGTGCTTGCGTTGTCTTGTTATGTTGCTCCTCCCCCCTTGTTACCCTCGTCTTGTCATTATCGTTTAGTCAGTTGCACCTGTCCTTGTCATTAGTGTTCCCTATTTAATGCCCTTGTGTTTGCTGTTTGTTGCGATTCATTGTTACTAGATACCTGTTCTGTGATGTCTAGTGTGGTTTGTGAGTACCATTGAGAGTCCTGTCCAAATACCAGTTTTGTTTCTGTTTGTAGTGAGTTTATAGTCTGTGTATTCTACCCAGCCCTGTTTTGCCCCATCGTGGGTTTTGCTTTGTGTTTTGTTTCTTATTAAACCTTTGTGTACATCAGTTACTGTCTGCGCTTGGGTTTCATTTGTCCGCACCGTGACATTCTTCATGGGCAAAAATGATCTGACTAGTTTGGATCAACATGAGGATGTCTAAATAATGACAGAATTTAATTTTTGGGTTAAATTATTATTAGTATTATTATTTTTCATTTCTGAGATGACACTATCTGGCTCTCTGTTGGTCTCACCTTCCACTCACATGGCATTAACACACACAGAGGCCAGACAATCTCTCTGCCTTGGCTGGCTTAGATTAGCTACATTAATTTAATTACACATGTCTTGTTTACACCAAATCTGATTACCATCAGGCAATGACATTACAGATTGCTCCCTTACTAGTGCATGAAAATCTCAACAAAGTTATGATGTGTCATGGCACTCCCGGTTATTTGTTTATCTAAAGGCCTTGTTTGGCAGAACCCATCTCTTACATTTGATCAAGCTCTGTTGACTTGATAGCCTCTGTCCAAGTTGTCGAGATAGAATGGTCAGTTGCTTAAAACAATGCCCTACATCTGGCTTAAATTCGTTTCCAATTTAAGATCGACCTGGCTCAAAGCCAGAGCAGATAATTAAATTTAGGCCTAATCAAAAGCCTCACAGAGAAGTTAAATGGCCGTGGTGGCAGTTTATTTTTTTGTTAGCTACTTTGTCATTGCAGTGTCAACACAAAGAGAGGCAGCAGAGATGTGAGCCATGTGTGATAAAGACTGAACGCTGATTAATTTTTAGCATTGACTGCCTCAGTCTACCAGAGCAGCAGGAGGAGAACCATGCTGTGCTGCTCGGTCTCAGCTTGAAAATCTAATATTGCTGTTAGCATGTTTGTGACCGAACTCAAAAATGCCATTTAGGGGAAACAGGATCATTCCAAGAAATGGGTAGTGGTCAGAGCAGTTCTGTTTAAGGCTTAGGCAAGATAATGGGATATATTTAATAGTTTTATATTAAATGTTGCCATGTAAATATTTTGGGAGCTAAAACTAAAAAGTTTCCACTAATGTTCCCAATGGTCAGAATTTTAATTTCAAAATGTAGTTGGTGTTAAGACAATTGTTTCTTTTGGCTTTCCATAGTTTAAAGCACATTTTATAGGTGAAAATTATGCCATTGACTATCTAAGTGTTTTTCCATAAACAGTCCCTTGTCATTTTGTCCGGTTGACAAAGGCGTCACAATAGGATGGTGGGTTGCTATGAGACTCGTTGGTTGTTATGAGAGTTATTTCTGTGTTGAAATAAGCTTTGTTGCATGATAAACTACAATATGAGCCAGATTTTCTGTATTGGACATGAAATGTCATTCACGAGTTCACACTTACAAATGATCAGAGTATAAAATGGTTATGCGTATTTGGCGTGCTGTCCGGGGGGAGGGCTCCGAGCTCGGAAATTGGGCCCGAACCCAAGAGTACTCCCCCCGTTTCTCTGTTTAGGAAGATGACTAGGTACTGTAAAGTTTGAGGAGATGGGGTGGTGGAGGGATGCTGAAAACTGTCGAGGAATATGGGTGAGTCTACTGTGTGTATTTATAGGCTTTACTTGTGCTGATAGAGTGGACCTGTTGATTACTGATTGCTGACAGCTGGCTGACTTGATTGTTTGATCATTAGAACGTGTTCCTCCCGAACTTTGTTAATAAAACATCAATTATTGGACATGAAATTAGAAAATGAAAAAGAAAATCAAAATAAAAATCAATGTTCTATGTTCTTTGGGCCCCATTGACTTTCAAAATATCTTCTTTCATGAAGAAACTGAAGATAGTCAGTCAAACAAGTTTGGAACAACATGACTCCATCATCTGATAAACCTGAAATTGGCGATCTAGTAATCATAGCACAGGTGTGTTCTGTCTGGAAAATATTTTTGATCCGATATGAGGCTTAATCTGTGTCTTTTACACCTGTCCTGGTATTGTGCAGTAAAATTAAGCATTTAATTATGAAAACACAATTTTGAAAAATACTGACAGAATGTGTACATGATGAATTCATGCAAATGTACACAATTACATGCACTCATTATTCTGTATGAGTGCATTGGTGTGTGTAAACTCACTTGTGTGTAGGAATCCTCATGAAAGGGTGTGTTTGTAGCTTTTTGAGTACTGAATTTAACCCAGCTGGAGTCAGGAAGGGGGACACAACGGCCACAACCCAGATGGCCCTCCACCTAACAACGCTACTGACTGGCCAATTCCTCCCTTGTAAGGCTCTGAACTCACCATTAGTTCTAGACCCTTTACCATGGACCATGCAGGGTATTTAAAAATGCTTCCTTTGGTCTTGAACCATAAACAAATTAGAAGAAAAGTTTGTTTTTTGCAACAGGATTTTTAAACATCCAGGCTGCCATGGTTTAGGACTTTAAATGAGGGAAGTATAAAGCTGACTTATTAAAAAAAAAAAAAAAAACCTAACCCGTATGTCCATCCTATTCTTAGCCCAGATGTTTTTTTTTCTGATTTGGAGAGTTTATTGGCAGATTAAATGGATAGTTCTCCAAAAATGTTTAATTCTATCATCATTTACTCACCCAAGTAATTCCAAACCTGTATGGATTTCTTTCTTCTGCTGAACACAAAACACAAAAGAAGATATTTTGAAGAATGTAACCAAATAGTTGATGAAACCCCATTGACTTCCACTGTATTTTTCTCCATAGCTAAGCAATTCTAGCTTTATATGTTGCAACATACATGTCCATAAATGTATTCAGATATCTGTGTATAAATCGAAGCATATTTATATTGTAATTTATAAATTACGAATTGTTTGTCGTGAGTGTAATTTAATCTTGTTTAATATTAATGTCAAGATCAGAAGTTCAGGCTTCTATTTTTAACAGCTTCGGAAGTCACCGCCTCACAGTGACATGATGACAAATGGCTGATGGATTTTGGCCTCTAATCTAATAACAGTCCTGCTAGAAAGGACTAATGAAGGCTTTTAAATAGACAGAGATGTACATGTTGGGGATAGAGGCTTGCAGAAAACCACATTCAGATATCAAATATAGTTTGCTTGAGGTTTATTTGGTATGGTTGGTATGGTACATCTAACAAAATGTAATGATTTACACTTAAAACTTCATTCAAGATGTATTCTCTGCAAACAAGTCTTGGTATCTTATGCAGTTTTAATTTATGTTACAGTATATATACAGTACTGTTCATGAGTGTAGGGTCTCATAAGTCTCTTATACTCTCAAAGGCTGAATATATTTTATCAAAAAACTCTATTATTGTGACATAGTATTACAATTTAAAATAACTATTTTGTTTTCTATTTGAATATATATATATATGAAGAGTTCAGATGCAAAAGCCTCTAAATGCCATTTGAAATTTTCTTCTAAAATGACCATTTTTATCAAGCTTGTAAATCTAAGTTCAGGAATTTCACTTAAATGACAATTAATAGGTAATCTTCATTGCAATTTAAGTGAAATTACTGAATTTAAATATACAAGCTTGATAAAAATGATCATTTTAGAAGAAAATTTCAAATGGCACTTAGAGGCTTTTGCATCTGAACTCTTCATATATATATATATATATATATATATATATATATATATATATATATATATATATATATATATAATTTTTTCCCCCCGTAATGGCAAAGCTGAATTTTCAGCATCATTGCTCCAGTCTTTTGTGGCACATGATACATTTCATATTATCATCAAACATTTCACATTAATATCTACTTGGTAAAAAAATTGTGCTGCTTAATATTTTTGAAGAGAATTATACATTTTTTTTCAGCTCAGATCTATGTTGGCCTTTTGTGAACGCTTAATAAATTGTTCTTCATGTATATACAGTGAGCAATTCCAACATGGAAATGTTTGGAAATGTTGACCTTTGTTATTTTGTCACTATTTATTGTAATGTGAAGGTCAGGGAAAGTGTTTGGAATGTCAGTTTAAATGCTTTAAAATGTTTGTGTCTTACAGCTGGATAATCTTGATGAACAGGCTGCGCAGATTAGAAGAGAGCTGGATGGACGACTCCAAATGGCTGATCAGTTCACAAAAGTATGTGTTCCAATCTCATACAATTACACGTGAAGCTGTGGTATACTGTTCTTTTCAGGCTTATAAAGTCGCCTATTCCAAGGCACAAAATGTCCCGATGTCTTGTTTTGTCCCTCTTGGCCAGAATTTTTTCTCTCTCTTTAACACCTTGAATAGGCTGGCAGGTTCCCTAAGTTTGTGTCCAGGGACATGGAGGCCATGTACATTGAGGAGCTGAAGTCTTCAGTGAACTTGCTGATGGCCAATCTGGAGAGCATGCCAGTGTCTAAAGGTGGAGAGTTCAAACTACAGAAGCTCAAAAGAGGCCACAACACCTCCATCATTGACATGGGCCAAGAGGACGAGAATCAGCTCTCCAAGTCTGACGTAGTTTTGTCTTTCACTCTGGAGGTACTTGTTCATGGTTAGCATTTTGGCTAATGGTTAGCATATTGGTTCTGCAATGTTCCAATAATGTTTAGGTTGAAACATGACGTCTTGAAAGTCTAAATCCCTATTTTTGTTTTTCAATGTCTATAAGGGCCATTCTGAGCAGTGTCCAGCATTAAACTCTCTTGATTTATTTATCTCCATTAAAGTTATGTAGTCATGTTTTTAAACCAAAGTCGTGCATCTGTGAAATGGTTAAAATGGACTGCATTATATAGCGCTTTCAACAGAACCATGGCCACCAAAGTACTTCCATATCTTTGAAGTGCAAAAATACCAACCCGGTCTCACCCCAAGATGTCAAATAACTGACGTTTTGGGACGTCTTTTTACCATACGTCAATATTCGCCTTTTTAGGGCCCCCTTAAACGTCGGTAGATGAGGTTATGGGATCCTAACTCTACCCCATACCTAAACCTAACCCTAAACCTAACCCATCACCTAACTGACGTTAAAGGTAAAGCGTCAGTTGTACGGCCCGGGATCACCATCTAGCGACGTTTAAGGGGGCCCTAAAAAGGCTAATATTGATGTATGGTCAAAAGACGCCCCAAAACGTCAGTTATATGACTTTTTGGGATGAGACTGTCTTAAAAATACCTATCAGAATAGGTTTATATATACAGTATATATACTGCATACAAAATCATGTACATTAGTGTTTGAAATTTGGGCTGTTGTTACCTAGTGGTTAAAGAGTATCAAACTTTTTAATGATTGTGCTTTTAATGAGATAAATGTGATTTTGGCCTTGTTTCAGATCTTTTTATAACAATGAATTTTCCAGAAAACCACATCTCATAGCCCACTCTTAAAAAAGCAAATTTGTATGAGCATATGAAACAAACACAAGCTCTTACCTTTTCACCACCATCTTGTTGTATCTTGTGATTTGATTGAAATTGATTGGATAATTGAATCTGTGATGGTTTTGACATTCATCACTGACTTGACATAGGATTTCCGTGTTCTTTTTTATCGGGTAATAATGTAATTTGCACAGTTATTGGTTTGAATATCTCATTACAACATGCTGCATATCACTGTCAAATACAACACCATTGGTGCATTAGTGAAATACTGGTCTTTGATTTGCGGAGAGTGACAGATTGAAAATGTAATTTTCTCTTCATTGTGCAGGTTTAAAAGAGGACAGGAGAATTCTGAATGTGTGTATATGTGTGTGTGTAAACTGGCATTACTTAGCACAAGCCACAGAGAAAATCCTGAGTGGTACTGACAACCTGCTATAAAGCTAGCTTTAATCAAGTGACAGTATCTGAGAGGAGATATTCCCTGAAGAAGAGAGCAATAAAACCATGTGATGTATGTCGTGTGTTAACAGCTCGTTCCCCTTTCACGGATACCTTTGTGATGACTGCTTTATCTGACACATCTCCCATCCTCTCTCCTCATGCACGGATGCTGTGTACGTGTGTGTGTGTTTGGATGAAGTCGGAACTTATCTCAAATGTCAAAGGATTAGTTCATTATTTCGATTCTGTTATCATTTATTCACCCTCACGCTTTTTTTCGAACCCAAATTACTTTCTTCCTACCTGGGGAAATAAATTGAGAAATTCTGAATAATTTGTTTTTCCCCATGCAATTACAATGATTGGGGACAGGAGCTTTTAAACTTCAAAGATTACAAGACAGTAATGAGTCAATCATATCCCAATGAACTTTAATCATCTGACTCTTCTCAGGTCACTTTTTCATTGCTGTTACCCCCTTTCACACTTACGCCACAATTTAAGAGAAATTAGAAAAAAAATATGGATTCTAAGAAATATTTGGATAAATTGAATACAATATTTTGTAATATTATTTATATACTGCAATTTTTTTGTCAATTAATTTTTATTTTTATTTTCAGGAAAGGTATTGCTAAAATTTGGCAAAACCAATTTTGTTTTTGTCATCATCGACTTTATCGACATTATCGACTATCGGTTTCATTAACTAAACATGCGCAAATTTGTGCACGAAATCTGCGTAGGAAGGATTTCACGAACAAATAATGATTCACCAAAAAGTTATGGCCTATTTCATCTGAACATGGTTATATTATATTATATTATATTATATTATATTATATTATATTATATTATATTATATTATATTATATTATATTATATTATATTATATTATATTATATTATATTATATTATATTAATAAATAATATAATTTAATAGAATCTTAAATATATTTTATCTTCAATATATTTTATTTTAAATATATTTTATTTACTGGTTCAGTGAAAGAGTAAAAAAAGCTGCAGTATAGCTTTAGCAGTGAGGTTTCTCTGAATTACGCAGATTTATGCATATGGACAGCTGGCTAATGAGAGGTCTGTAAAGGTGTTTATTGTGTTTAAACCAGTTTTGAGAATGACACACTTGGGACTTCTGCAGATAGTGGCATATGTTTGTCGAGAGTGCCGAAAGTATTTAAAGGAAAGGTTGTCCGTAATTCCCTTTATATAGAAGTGGTTTGGGCGTTTTTTTATGCTAATGCTAATGACTAACCTTGTGCACGTGGCCACCCATTTATGATACTTCAAATTCACTAATATTAGAACGGTGTTAAGAACAAATTCATGTGCTTATGCATGCGTTGGAGATTAGGCGGAGAACTTCTCCTGTGCGTACAAATCCGAAATAATCCACACAATTATTTGTGAATGAGATCCAATGTGTTTAGATAACATCCACTAAAAAGTTGTATTATTGTTATTTTTTATAATGATTTTTTATATTTTCTCCCCAGCAGCTAGTGCTCTTAGGCGTCATCTCTATAGATCTCCTGTTGTTTTCCCCACAGGTGGTGATTATGGAGGTACAAGGTCTGAAGTCTTTAGCTCCTAACCGGATTGTTTACTGTACCATGGAGGTGGAAGGTGGACAGAAACTTCAGACTGACCAAGCAGAGGCTTCTAAACCAACGTAAGTCTGGCACAAAAATCTTGTCAAGCATTTTGTTTTTGTAGGATCTCTGCATTCAAGTTCACACACTGAGGAAGTTTTGAAGAGTTTAACCTGTTGCCCTCATTTATTCACGCCTCCAGATCTTGAAAGTTGCTGTCTGGAGTAAATGATTCTCTTATAGACTAATTAAATCAGTCAATGTACACTAACCTTCACAAACCTGTTGAGGTTTGATTGCTTGTCATCATGCATTCAGGCACATTCTCACTGAACCGTTCATGTTATTCAGAGCTGGAGGAACTTAATCTCAAATCCCATCAAATCCCATCAAATGCTGTTTGCTGAAGCTGTGTGTGTGTGATATAGCTTATTACATGATCAGTTGATATTATTGTGTACACAGTTGGCTCATTCTGTTTGTGGTGAGATGTAACGCTTAATGATGAAGTAACAATTCTGGGCATGTAATCAACGCTTAGGAAAACCGTACGCTGATCGCATTACTCAACTACACATCACATTTGTTTGTGTGTGAAGAGACTAATTCAAGGGTAAGAAAGAGAGGAAACACATACGCAGAAAAACAAGTTCTTACACCTTTTACTGAACATGCACCCACTTCTTTTGTCAGCTTACACTCTTAATCAGTACACATGCTGTATTATTTTTGCCAGATTTTGCCTTTAAGTTAAGATATTACTATCAAAATCACCTTACGTTCACAAAACATAAGCAGTGTTTCTATCTCAGAGTACGTGCAACTATATATCTCGCAATTGCAACTTTGTTTCTTATCGCTGAGCTTATATCTTGCAATGTGACTTTTTATCTCACAACGGATATCTCTCTCGCAAATGCGACTTGTTTCTCATAACTGGCTTTACAGTAAGTCAGAATGTGACTTAAACATTTACATTCATAAAAATTGCAAAAGTGCCAGCCTAGTTTGCAACATTTATGTAGGTGTCATATTGACCACTGGACCTTCAAGCCATGCGATAGCAATTACTTTATAATAACTTTATTAATTAATAACTTTACCCATGACATTAACACATTTAGCACATTAAATACCAAGCCTATGTGAATTAAGAGTCCATGTGAGCTTACCGATAGCCCATCACAATCAAAAGTCTTAGTTGCTCACAGTGAATGCGTTTGTGCCTCTGCTATTCGCTTAGTCCGCAGCATACTAAACAAATGACTGATGCGTCTATTTAAAAACCACTGATTAAACTGTGCAGGGCTATCTGTGGTCACGTGCAAGGGAAACGGCATGCTAGAGAATGAAATGACAGGTACACTGAAGACAGCCACACCTCCATCAGGTTAGCGTGACAGTTGGCCTTGTTAGAGTATCTCAGGTCTTTACTCCTGCCCATTTCTACTGCATCCAACATGTCAGAACTGATTGTTTGCTTCACTATATAATCAATGCAGACCATGGCTTGTTACATTTTGTGTAAATGAGAATGTCAGAATGTATGGCAGCTTGTTTCCGCCACTGAATAAAAAAAATAAATAAATAATTTTATTTTTATCTCGCAATTCTGACTTTTTTTCTCACAATTGCGAATTTATATCTCGCAATTCTGACTTTATTTCTCAGGATTGCGAGATAAAAAGTCAGAATTGCATGATATAAAGTCGCAATTGCGAGTTATAAAGTCAGAATTATGAGATATAAAGTCAGTAATGCATGATATAACGTCAAAATTGTGAGATATAAAGTCAGAATTGCGTGATATAAAGTCAGAATTGCGAGATATAAAGTCAGAATTGGGTGATATAAAGTCGCAATTCTGAGAAAAAAAGACAGAAGTGTGACTTTTTATCTCACAATTCGGACTTTTTTTTCTCACAATTGCGAGTTTACATCTCACAATTCTGACTTTATAACACATAATTGCGAGTTTATATGTCGAAATTCTGACATCTTTTCTCAGAATTGTGAGATATAAACTCGCAATTGCGACTTATCAGCCCAATTCTAAGGGGAAAAAAGACTAACCTTTCCCTCCTCAGAATAGTTAAAATCTCGCAATTCTGACTTTATTTCTCACAATTCTAACTTTATATCATGCATTTCTGACTTTATAACACGCAATTCTGACTTCATATCACGCAATTCTGACTTTGTATCTCGCAATTCTGGCTTTATATCTCACAATTGTGACTTTATATCACGCAATTCTGAGTTTATATCTCGCAATTCTGACTTTCCTACGAGGTGTAAACTTGCAATTGGGAGAAAAAAAGTAAGAATTGTTAGATAAAAAGTCACAATTACCTTTTATATTTTTCATTCTATGGCGGAAACAAGCTTCCACATGTGACAGAGAGAGATTGATAATGTAAAATGCATAGTCAACGCTGTCAAACGTGACAACAGTGTGCAAAGATGACACACAAGACAGCTGATGTGCCTTGGCTTTTGCCCTCATTTTTCACTGAGGCCACATCATATAAGCTGACAAGAAACAATTGTAAAATACAGGGAAAAAAAACTGCATGGCGTACAGTCGGCTTCACACACACACAAACAAAAATACTCATATCCACTCGCTTTCAACTGAAAATACAGAGTTGCTCAGATCAACAAGCTCTCACATTCACACATTTGAACATTTGATTCACATTTCTCCAGGGCTTGCTGTAATGCTAAAAGCCTGCTGGGTCTCAGGGGTAGAGCCATGTGAGGATAGATGAGAGGGAGTCTGAGTAAAGCATGCATGATGGGGAAACTGCTGGGAGACATGCATTCTGTACCTGTTTGATCAGACACCTTAAGATTGTGGGGATTGATCCTAACACATCTCTTTAATTAAATCGTATATGGAAGAAACAAGGAAGTAGATAAAAACAGGGAAATAAAGGCTGTTTCGTAAGCCTTTGAGTCTGCTTGGGGGTTAGAAGGGGGCTACAAAGCCCTGCAGTTGTATGAAAGTGGAATGGTTATGATGAATGAAAAAGCTATTTTTCAAATCATATTTTAGTCTGGTAAAGTCTGCCAGATTGGTCCTGTGTTTGAGGGCTCAGATTGGAGGATGTGCTTTTCAGGCAGTAGTGTTTATAGATTTACCATGACCTACCATGATTGAAATATGCGAGTTCACTTGCAACAAGGGCGAAAATGGTTTTGGTTTGTGTTTAACTGGGAAATCATTTTTTTTTTTATTAATAACCATTTGCGATATAAAAAGTAAATGTATATGTGTTTTGAAAAGAAGGCAGTGGTATTATATGTGGCTGGTCTTTATTCTGCTCTATTGTGTCAGTAGTGTAGCTCTAGGCACTGTGGATTACATAACAAGGAGAGCTTTGCTGAGGTGTGTGTGTGTGTGTATGTGCGCGCGCGCACTTTGTGTGTTACTTGTGATATAGATCAGTAATATAGATTAGTGTTTCTCTAACACAGGGTTTGGGCCTCTGAATGAACCTCTGACCAAATTTTGTGGGTCAGTATTTGTATGTTTGTGGTACAGTTGGTGTTTATGTTCAGGCTATCATTTGAGTCACATATGCTCACTTAGGACAACTTAGAATAAAGATATACGAATGGATGATGCTCAATGAGGTTTTTAGTGCATCCTTTTATTTGATGTTGTTTATTGTACAACAATTAGACAAAAAATGTCTCAGGACATTGTTGATTCCATTTTATAATGTCAAGAGAGGATAGCTGGTCCAGCGGCACACAGACATGGTTGCTTTTTATTGTGTACAGTGTGACTAAAGCTCAAAAGTGAGAAATGAGTCATTCTCATTCCATTTAGCATCATACAATATTGATGTGGTGTATATGGAAATGTAAGCTGTTCTGCTGCCACCTACAGGCTTAACTCTATGCACTGTGATACAATGAATTTCATTTGTATGCAAATGCATACAGACATATGGCTCAGTCTCTGGCAACACTGATATGACTACTTCTTTATTTAACAGAAAGAAGCATTTGTTCAAATTTTCAGATTGAATATGTTTTATAGCTGGATAAATGTGTTCAAAATAGTATAATAAAACATTTTTTTTGTTTTTGTTTTCTGTGATAGCTTGAAAATATACTCTGATCTGGCTTATCTGAGATACCAGAACATTTCAAATGAGTCTCATGCAGGCAAACATAGAGCTCAGTGACTTCCACTCCTCTTATTTGTCAATTTCTGAAAGCAACATGTAATTTATGGTAAA
This sequence comes from Cyprinella venusta, assembly GCA_038021265.1. Classification (NCBI taxonomy): domain Eukaryota; kingdom Metazoa; phylum Chordata; class Actinopteri; order Cypriniformes; family Leuciscidae; genus Cyprinella; species Cyprinella venusta. The sequence goes on from CM075879.1 coordinate 18,232,483, forward strand.
ACACAGAGATGAAACTTCAATAATATCTGCGTACTGGGTTTATATTTGATCTGAAAAACATATTAAAAGAGTTGAAGAATGTTAAAGGTCCCTTAACTCATTGTTTCTTCAGAGGCATGGATGAAGGAACTATAAATTACTTCATTCTGTTCATTTGTACATCCGAACTCTGATCAACTGCCATGCTTTGCTTGTTTGAAGGGCATGATATCTCTTGAGGAAAAACTTGTGCTCGCATGTTCATACTTCCTTGCTCGTTTTCTCATGGGAGAGCCAAAATTCTCTGGGTGGGCAAAGCAGAGAAAGGGGAGGTTACCTTTCCTCTTTAGGAGATTCAAGATCAACCCGTCTGAACTTTCATTTTCTCAAAGGCAGAGAAAGATAGCCAAAGCTTGGTTTACATCGTTTAAATTTCCCCAGAAATTGAAAATTAAAAAAAAAGCCAGAAAGTGAAAATTCAATGTCAGGGGACCTTTAAAATAAACATTTTTACATCAACAAACAATTACTATTATGCTTGAAGTGCCATTTAAAGTCAGTCTATACATAACACAGGCATTAAGGAGACAATACATTAATCTTCTGTGTTGCTGTCAGGATTTACCAATGTTCTGGGAACTGTTTTTAGAATTGAAATTGTGATCCGATAACAGTGAGATTGTATTATTATTTAATGAACATGCCAGGCCTTGAGCCCTTTAATCTGCTGAAAATATGTGCAAGACATGGAGCCAGTGTCTCAATGTCTGTGATGTGAGTGCTTGTTCTTCTGTGTACAAATAATGATGTGTGTGTGTGTGTGTGTGTGTGTGTGTGTGTGTGTGAGAGAGAGAGAGAGAGAGAGAGAGAGAGAGAGAGAGAGAGAGAGAGAGAGAGAGAGAGAGAGAGAGAGAGAGAGAATGCACATGAACCTTAATAACAGGTTTAATAGTATTCTGAAAGACTTCTCAGTGAGTGGCAGAACAAGATTTGTTCTCACACATGCACAGTTGCACACACAGACATTTACAGCTTGTGGTCATATCAATGTCATCAAACAGCTGCTCTTTTCTAGGCAGAGGATCTGATGCCAGATTGTTATGAGGACATTTACATTTATGATTAGACTAACCAAAACCAACACTCATCCCAAAAGAGAGGCGCTGTGAACTGGGTTGATTTGTATCAATGATTTTGTGTGTGTGTAAACAGTGCTGGTCAGAATTATTTGTTGCCTTGGTAAATATGATCAAAAATGGCTTTAAAGAAAGTCTGCATTGTTTATCCTTTTCATATTTTATTTAAAAAAAGCTGAGATCTAACCTTTTGTTTAAGTAAAATAATTAAAAGTGGAGGGAAAATCACATTATGAAATCAATGTTTTTCTCCAAAACTCATTGGGAACAATAATTTTCCCCCTTTTATTTAATACTTTTTACAAGTTCCTTTTTCCTAGATAACAGCTCTGAGTCTTCTCTTGTAATGATGAATCTGAACAAGATGTCCAGGACCGCTGGCAAAAAATTAGGCCCACTGCATTAAAGATACAGCAGAGATACAATGATACAGCATTTCATTTTACACATGGGGTACTTTTTTATCCCTGTGTGCTCAAACACATCTTAAGTGTGTTAAGCTCTTTTTTTTTTTTTTTAATCTGTCCATAGAACGTTTGACAAGTAACTGACACTCCTGGAACTTCAAATGGGACGGGTTCTATGGGTTCTCAATGAGCTTTTTTGCATTAAATTTCATTAAATTGACCAAAAGTAACAGTCTGCACTCTTACAGTATGTTGTTATAAAAAAGAACTGAAGCAAACAAACTGTTCATCAAAGAATCCTGGAAAAAAAGGAGCAAATGCAGTGTTGCCATCACAGAAATAAATTACATTTTAAAATATTTTAGAATTGAAAAGCGTTATTTTAAATTGTAATAACATTTCACAATATTACCGTTTTTATTGTATTTCTAATCAAACAAATTCAGCCCTGGTAAGCATAAGCTACTTAAAAAACCCACTAGTGTGTATAGACAGACAGATAAATGGATGGATGGATAGAGTGGACAGATAGATTATACAGTGTATAAATATAAATGAGTGGCTGGATGGATGGATGGATGGATGGATGGATGGATGGATGGATGGATGGATGGATGGATGGATGGATGGATGGATGGATGGATGGATGGATGGATGGATGGATGGATGGATGGATGGATAGATAGGTAGGTAGATAGATAGATAGATAGATAGATAGATAGATAGATAGATAGATAGATAGATAGATAGATAGATAGATAGATAGATAGATAGATAGATAGATAGATAGATAGATAGATAGATAGATAGATAGATAGATAGATAGATAGATAGATAGATAGAGCAACGCAATGAGCCAAATATGCATCAGACATCTCTCCTGAGGCGCTGATGTGAAAGAAGGTTGAACGGCACTATACACTGACACAGCAAAGACACATACACAAACATACATAAAGACACAGCGTCCATGTACCCTCAGCTTCACCCCAGGCATTCTACAGGGAGCCAGACTCAGAAGGGGGTTGCCATGGAGACCTGTTCACTGCTCTCTGTTCCCCCAGAGCACTGTGGCCTGATGATTGCCCCCCTCATCACACACACACACACACACACTTACACACACATGCATCACAAATACTTTCATGTGCACACGGTCACATCAAAACACACACATACGGACACTGTGTATTACCACACAATCCAGCAAAGCCACAGTTGTTCTGTTTATTCAGTCTTTCTGCACAAAATAAGCGGGAGTGGATTGATCCATTTACAGTTAGACACGCATACTAGCTCACATTTACCTCAGAATAGTTTTTTTTAGCTTCTTATTGGATTTTTGCCGTTATTAATAGGCACCATAGATTCAGGCCAAATTCAATCCTATGTCTCTCACATTCTTAATGTGTGCTCACTGACATCGTAATGTAATAATCAATTATGATGACTATAATAATAACGAATAATAATGTGTTACAGAGACACTCCTAGATTGCACGTCTTCAGTGCTACTTTATATTACACGTCTTTAACTACTAACATTTTGAGTAATCGTTTGATACAATGCACTTAGTGTATGCATACATGTTATTATTAATGTTATCTGTAATACTTTTCTATAATCACACTGTTGACCCTTCACTTACAACTTGACCCAGCCTTAAACTTAATCATACCACCAAACCTGTCACTGACCTTAACCATGTTTCACCTCAATAGCAGCAAAAGTATTTTGCAATACAACATGAACAAAATAAGTACATTGTACTGTCATGATTCTGCCATCATTTCACTGATTTTTCCTAGTCTTGTGGCAGGATCATGGCAGAACCATGTTTTGTGTGCTAGCGCATGGCCTGTTGTTTGGGCCATGTGCTTGCGGTGTCTCGTCTCTTAACCCCGCCCCCTTGTTATCCTTGTTTAGTCATGATTGCCCTGTTAGTGTCACCTGTTTCCCTCATTAGTTTCTCCCTTTATCTTCCCCTTGTGTTTGCTGTCCTGTGTCGGTTCATTGTGAAACCTGCCGTGAGATCTGTTTGATGTTTTGTGAATTTTGGAGTAAGTAATTCATTGAGAAAACTGTTATTGAAGAGTCTGCTCGTGTCTAAGAATTGTTCCTGTCTTAACCTCAGTCTTAGTTTAGTGTTTGCTACCCAGTCTTGTTTTGCCCCCTCGTGGGTTTTGTTTTCTGTTTTGTCTTGAATAAATTCTGTGTTGAGCGATCAGTCTGCTTTTGGGTTCGTCCATCCTTCCACCTCATGACATGTACTTAAGTTTTTTTTTTTAAACCCACCTAAAGTGCTTATTTCTTTTTAAACCAACAATAGAATTTAACTTATTTCATCCAAAACTCATTAGGGAGTGTTAATGTAAAATAATATTTGGTCAACATAAATTACTTTAAGGTTGCGGTCAGTAAAAGTTAGCAGGGATACAATAGATACAGTATATCAAAGGTGATAGTGAAGTAATTTACGTGGTTACAAAAGAAATAAATTAAAGATTAAATTAAAAAAAAAAAACCCTGTAAAAACCACTGATCTCTCTCTCTCTCTGTTTAGGTGGGGTACACAAGGAGACTTCACCACCACTCACCCTCTTCCAGCTGTAAAGGTGAAACTCTTCACGGAGAGTACAGGAGTGCTGGCACTGGAGGACAAAGAGCTAGGACGGGTCAGACACACACACACACACACTGTACAAACCGTATATTAAATAACCCTACCCCCAAACCTACCCGTCACTGAAAACTTTCTGCATTTTTACATAAAAAAAAATTCATTCTGTATGATTTATATTAAGAAGCTTATTTCCTCAGAGGGACCTCAATTTAGGTCCACATGGGTCTGTGTGCATTCAGGTTGAAGTTCCCACTGGGATAGAAAAACTTCTACACACACTGGATCATAACAGCTCATACTCACACAGCTCTTTACTGTAAGCAGTCAGCACTGATCTGAACTCAGTTCTGCCATCAGGAGGTGATCAGCTCTAACAAGTTCTCAAAAATGAGCAGCCCCCCCTGCGTGTCTGTAGCTGTTCTAATGAATTTGATCCAGTGCTGAGTCAATGAGGCATAGAGTGTCTCTTTTCCTCTCTCTATCACTCATTCTCTCTAAACAATAAGCCTGCACTTATATAAAAACAGAAAGATAAGGTGCTGATGTCGGCTCTTATGCAAATGATAGATTACTTCAAAGTGAAGTAAGAGATAGAGAAAATAATAGGATCCGATGTGCGATGAATCAGAGCACTGGTGGGAATGGATATTACTTGAAAGCTGCACTGTCCCACTTTTTTTTTTAATTTATTTTTACTTTCCCATATTTGAGCTAGCTGTGTAATAAATACAGTACACAAATTATAAAGCTTCTATTTATCATTATTGTCATTTAAATTTAGACAGTTTACTTACCAACTTCGCAACTACATCTAGTCACAGTTCTGTCACCTTTGTCTGGGTTTTCTCTTGTTTTAGTGACAGAGCTGTGTGTTTGTGTTTAGTCTGGTCTGTTGTGAGCACATGGCTGTCATGTTATTTCCTTGTGCAATGTGCTCTCCTGTCAATTACAGTCTATTACAATCTATTAATACTCTAAGAATGAGCAAGTTACTTAAGTTAAAGTAGAATGTCTAAAGTGGACCATCAAAATGTGGAAGAAAATATTTTTTTTTTACATCAGCATAACCTAGAGTTGTGAAAAGTTGAGTTAGCATGAATTTCTTGTCTTAAGTATTTGGTATGTTCCCTTTTGCTTTAATGACAGCCTAGAAACAGTGCAGCGACTGTGTCAGTGATTGTTGTTATCTGTCATAATGTGATTTCAGGTTGTGCTACATCCAACACCCAACAGTCCCAAACAGTGTGAGCTCCATAAAATGACTGTTGCCAAAGGTTGCCCAGATGACCTAAAGATCAAATTGGCTGTCCGTATGGACAAACCACAGAACATGAAGCACTGCGGGTAAGTGGCATCTGTATGTTCATTTTTGATTTTGCTTGTGTGCCGCTTTAAAAAAATGTTTGTTGTTGAAGGAATCTGCTAGCATGGAAAGTCAACTTTACATTGATGCATACACTTAATAGATTCAATGTACACTGACTCAGGAAAACCATTCCACTAAAACTTTCATCTGTCATTACTGGCAACAGAGTTATTTACTCTTGCTGCATCCCAAATCCCATACTATCATCCTAAATTGTATTCAAAATTAAAATTAGTGTGTCCAAAATCATAGTATGTTGAAATGCGTATTCAAAAGATACCCCAATTTCCGGTTATAATTAGTACAGATCCATGTACACTCTAATGGTAAATATCGGCCGTCACCCTTTGTTTGTTGGACAAGGATTCGAGTAGATCTACAAACGTGTTAAAAAACTACAAACATGATGATGGATGTGCGAGACTGACAGTTAAGGGATTTGAGTGATTGAGAATTATGTTCTGGTGAGTTCAAACCAGACGCGATTAGAGCAAACCTTTATAAAGATATGTTTGGTCGTTTACTGTTATGAAAACACATAAGGAGAGCTCTTGGCATGAAAGACCCATGACTGGCAGATCAACATGCTAATTTAATCTGATACGAGATTGAATGTAGAGGATTTTAACTGACGAGAAGAATGACAGAGCAGTTTAAACCATGACAGAATCCACTTAACAAAGCGACGGTACATTAAAGACACTATTATGATGAAGTATTATGTCCCAAAGCTTGTTACACACTCAAAATTATGTTCTTTTTCTTCTCAAAAATAATTAGGACACTGCGTCTGTGTCTGGTCCAATGAGGAGTGTGTGACCTCACCTCTATTCTGATCATATGGCTCCATCTAGTGGACAATATAACAAATTATTATTAATTCCAGAAGGATGTGATAACATTTACATTTATTAATTTAGCTGATGCTTTTATCCAGCGCGACTTATTGCTATATATGTCAGAGGTTGCATGCCTCTGGAGCAACTAGGGATTAAGTGTCTTGCTCAGGGACACATTTGTGTCCCACAGTGGATTCGAACCCGGGTCTCTCACACCCGGGTCTCTGATAAACCTTGAGATCCTCGCAGTTTGTCATGTACAATGTTTTATTTATTTTACAATACTAATATTTTATGATTAAAAACAAATAATCTCTGTATTTTGTATTGATATAGATATAATAAGCAAAATATTTGTATAGATATATTCGAACAGAACAATTTCGAACAGATAATTCTGGGAATAACCTTACGCATAGCTACTGTTCTGCATCACTGTATCGGTTTATTCACACCTCTGTTTATTCTTTATATTCTAATGATAGAAGAGAGGAAAACAGGAAACCAATCAGAGTAAACCAAATGATGATCGTGTATACCATCCCAACCACTTACCCAACCCTTAACTATAACTATAAGCCCTACTTTAATAAATGCCTAACCCCACCCAACCACTAAACACACTCTAAATGAAGCTCCACCTCAACACTGGTCTGAGACTGCTGGCCTCAGACTGCTGTGATGTATGGCTCGTCATTTCTGCAGTTGGTTATTATTGTACCCAGAGCAGATCAGTGCATTATACTGTTTTGGCCATTAGGGGAGACCAAACCTCCATCTGAAAATCCATGTCTGTTTCTGTGCTTGTCTTAAAACAACTTACTCTACTACGGTACTTGCTGAAGGAAGACTTACAGTATATGCCATCTTCTATAAATTTGTGTTCTTTTAATTTTTTTTAACATTTGTTTTCTGTCACATCAAGTGATTAAAAGTTAACAAATCTTAGCTGCTTGATTTAAAAAAAAAATAATACACAGATATATACACACACACATACTCTCAGAAAAAAAAAAACCTCAGAACAAAATGGTACAAAAGCTGCAGCGGAATGGATTTAAAAGAATCTAATATGTACACTTTTAATATGCACTCTTTTTATGGACAAAGGTGAACCTATTGAAAGGGTACTTCCCCAGTGACAGCTTTTGGACCTTTTTTTCTGAGTGTATGTTATATTCTATATAGCATATTTCAACTGCTTGATTGCTTATTTTGTCACAAAAACTGCATTTATCTAACCTTCTAAATGTGACTATAAGGCCTGAAAATATTATAAACATGATTTCTACAGTATAAAGCTGCTTTGAAACTATTTCTATTGTGTAAAGCGCTATATATATATATATATATATATATATATATATATATATAAATAACTCGAACTTAAGGAAATCATATCAGATATTTTATTTTCTGAAGGGAACTAGCTCACCCTTGATTATCTATTCATTTTTAGTGTCATAGTTGTAGCATTTTCTATGCTTAAATATTTGTTTTTATTTCGAAAATCTTATTTTATCCTCAATAATCAGATACCTATTTTGTCATATTAATGTTTTCTCAACTTTTTTGTTGACATAAATAATGTAATTGAATAAAACTATATTTCTAACCTATATTTATAATCTAAGAACATCCCTGTTGTAATTTACTAAATTTAAATTATTCTGTGTAGGAAAATCAGAGAGAAAGGCAAATTTAGCCCATTATCACCCAAATTAAGAACAACACATCCAGCATGATATCTTGACACAATGATGCAACACCTGCTCTGCATCTCTTCACAGATACCTTTGGGTTATTGGGAAAAACCTGTGGAAAAGATGGAAGAAGAGATTCTTTGTCTTGGTGCAGGTATGTGCTTTTTCGCCTTCCCATCCCTTCGCATTCAGATTTTTTTATCGAGTACAATTTAAATTGCATGTGTCAGAATTGCATCAGTGAAGTAGACTAGATTCTCAGCTCTTTCTGACCGAGCACTGCATCAGGTACTTCGTAGGAGCCTTTTTTTATTTCTGTCCCCATTGTTTGCTGTTCAGTCAGCTTCTCTGTGGTGGGTTGTAACATGTCTGAAAGCTAAAAGTTGACAGGCGGCTTGACAGAGTAAAGGACCAGCACTCGCAGCTAAAAGAGCCCACATCACACGCCCACCAGTCGCTTGCAGCTACGGCTACAGCAAGTGACAAACAACAGTCAATACACTGACATTGTTTATTTACCTTAGTGTTTGCGTGCATGTGTGTCTGTGTGCATGCATGCAAGCGAAAAACATAACACGATGCCCTGTTTGTGTTTTCGAATGTCAGTGTGGGTAAAAAAATATGCCAGAATGCGCTTTTCGTGTCCGTGTTTTGTTTTCACACCATTTATTTGTTTGGTTCCTTTCTGCCTTTTCTGTTGTTGTTTTTTATGTTGTTCTCGTGCTAAATCCTGTGCCAGCTTTCACACACGTCGTCAACACATCTAGTCCTCATCTTGTAAATGTGAATGTCAACATAAAAAACCACTCTGGATGTAAACTCCAGATTATGTGGCATCTTGCATGTTTTATTTTGATTTTAGAACTAAATGAAATGTTTATGCTACATACACAGAACAAATGTAATATATATATATATATATATATATATATATATATTTTTTTTTAAGTCTTCCACCTACTTTTTTCACCTGCAAAACACATGGTATACTTAAAACTCTGGTAAACCAATTAATGCAATATCCAAAATAAACCAAAATCTGTAAATCTAGATATTTTGCAAAGCAATATCCTACACTGTACAGTATTTTTTTTTCTCTCAAAATTATTAAAAAAAAAATTAACCTGAATAAATCAACTAATACGTTTCAAAGGGTCAGATAATTATTTTTACGTTTTAAAATATAACTTTTCATAAAGATAATTTTCAGCATCATTACTCCCGGTGTCACATGATCCATCAGAAATGATTCTAATTAGGGCTGTCAAAACGATTAATCGCGATTAATCGCATCCAAAATAAAAGTTTCTGTTTACATAATATATGCATAATATATACATAATATGTATGTGGGGGCACTGTGTATAATTATTTTGTATATATATAAAAAACACACATGCATGTATATTTAAGAAAAAAAAAAAATATTTTTATATAAAATATTTATATATAATATATTTTATATATAAATCTATATACAGAATATACATGAAAATATTTCTTAAATATATACAAACATGTGTGTGTATTTATATATATATAATAATTATACACAGTGCACCCACATATATTATGTAAACACAAACTTTTATTTTGGATGCGATTAATCGCGATTAATCGTTTTGACAGCCCTAATTCTAATATGCAGTTTTGGTGCTCAAGAAACATTTCTTAAAACTATTAATGATAAAATCATGAGATCTTTTCTCTGATTTTTTGACAAATGGAATATTCAAAAGAACATAATTTTTATTTAAAAAAGAATATTTTGTAATAAAATAAAAGTTGTTACTGTAATTTTGATGCAATTGCATCGTTGCTGAATAAAAGTATGGAAAAATAATAATAATAATAATTATATATATATATATATATATATATATATATATACACACACACACACAAAACAAATGTATGCTCCAAGTCCTATCTATATCTATCTATGAGTGACCGGTGTTTGATTGACAGATTCTTATTGGCCCTGCATTTAATGTGAGGTTTGTGTTACACGGGGGGTGTGAGTTCACTGTTGCATTATTCATAAATAATTACCACACCATGTAGACCATTTAGGGTTTCTGTTTGACACAGGCTGGCTTTGAAGCAAGGTGTCACAAAAAGGTGCTGACAGAGTTCCCCAAGGCTCCTCCGTGCCATTTCATTTCCTCAGCGTTGCTTAACTTCATATAAATAACGACGATATCCGCATAAGTCTTTCGTAGCCACCAAATCGTCTTTCTTTGTGCCTCTAAGTGCTCGTGTTGCCCTCAGTAAGTTGACAGCATAAGGCCAGCATTATGATTCAAACTGAAGTCTAATTATTTTACGGTTGGTAGGCGATGTGACAAAACAGCGGGCAGACGCTCTGCGCTCTTCCTCTTTCCCCTCATCTCGTCTCTGATGCTCTGGCTCAGGCATGCAGCCTTTACGCGTCTGAATATGGTAATGCGTTCGAGTGACCCGGAGGGGCTCGGGTTGTGCGTGTGGCGGGGGGAATCGGGCTTTATATTTCCACTGTTGCATCTCGCGATCGATTCGCACTAGCGTTTTTTTCTCCGTCCACAAAAACAAGGTTATTTAAAAAGAGCAAATGCATGCAGGGGTAATCAGAAAGCAAAGTCATTTAAAATCCTTTAACTGTCGGTTTGACAGCGGGTCAATGGCCCCACCAGCGACCGCTCCGGCTTCTGACAAGCCCGAACTTCAGTGGATTGATGGGAGGTTGTGTGTGTGTGTGTGTATGCGTGTGCGCCACTGTGACGTCCCGAAGGCACCTGGGTGCCACCAAGCCAGATTGGGGCCCTGAAGCCAGCCCAAGTGCCCGTCACACACATGACATTGAATTTATCGTGTCACTCGGAGTCGGAGTGAGAGAGGGCTGCCACTTTCAGCAGAGGTGACGGAGGCGCTGGATTGGTGTAATTCTGCGGATGGGGCCGGAGAACGTCTTGACAGCAGCGCGTCTGCGTGTGTAGAACGTGCAAGAACGTGTGTATGACTGGCACCTAACCGCACGACTCACATCCAGAGTGACAGCGTGTCATCCCACACCCTTCTGTCAGTTCTGTTTGATTGGCAGGACAAAACCCAAGTCTAACTCCACCCAGTCAGTGACCAAGACAAGATCCCTCTGAGATGCCACCCTCCGTTTGAACCCTATCACTAGCCTGCAGTAGATTTTACGGTCACAATTTACTATGACGTACTTACAAAAAAATGAAACATTTCTTAGGGACAATGTACATGTTGTGTTCTCGTATTGCTGCTGTTGATGTGGGGTATGGATAAAGTTAGGGACAGGTTTAGTTGTATAGGGATACTCCACTTTTTTTGGAAATAGGCTCATTTTACAACTCCCCCAGAGTTAAACAGTTGGGTTTTACCATTTTCGATTCCATTCAGCCTATTTTCTGATATTTAGAAGAATATCAGTAACCAGACCGTTTCTGGTCTCATTGACTTCCATAGTATGTGTAGTGGAGTATCCCTTTGAGGTGTCTCACTTTATATTAGGTGTACTATGACTCAAATATACAACGCATTTATTGTGCACATACAGTCGAACCGAAAATAATTCAGACACCAGATATAATTTTGGATCTTTTTTTATTTTTTTTACTAGTGGGTGCAGGACATCATAGTTGTGGATAGCAAAATAAAGTAACCTGTGACATATTATACCCAAAAATTCTTCATAAAGTGCACTACCAGTATAATGTATAAACATTTGGGACCAAACATTATTCAGACACTTTGACTTGACTGTTTTGGTTAAGTGTTTTTTCTTTAATTGCTAATACGACCTTTTAACACCACAGACTGAATAACATTAAACATTGCTTGGCAATTGGTCGTGCTAAATTGGTATAATCTAATTGTGTACTTGGGTTGAATAGCTGTCAGCTGTTAAACTTAATTCATTTTTGTGACAGTCTAACGGAAGGATGGCCAAAACCAGTGAAATATCAACTGATTTGGTAACTCTGAGTTCTTGTCAAATAACCATTTTCTAAACTATAGTGAATAAGCTGTGATAATGTGAGAAACGTTGAAGGTGTCTGAATAAATTTTGGTTTGACTTTACATTTGTACTTATATTAAATAAAAAAAAAAGTTTAACCGTACCACCAAACATCTCCTACCTCACCCATATATCACCTTAAAAGCAGCACAAAAAATCCACATAATTGAAAGTATGTTTAATATGCCAAAATTCATTCCAGGTGAGCCAATACACCTTTGCCATGTGTAGCTACAGAGAGAAGAAAGCAGAACCTGTTGAACTTCTCCAACTGGACGGATACACTGTGGATTACACCGACCCTCAGCCAGGTAACCACAGCCAATCAGATTGAGACAATCAGTGACATCACAGAGAGAAAATTAATATAAAGTCACTCACCTGTTCTATATCCACATTAGTTTTAACGTAAGAGCTGGTGTGGCCATTTGTAACTTGAATGTGGAAGGCTTCTGGTCATTTTAGCTGTACAAAAACTTGATATTGTTAACTGGTATTTATCATAATTGTATTTATTATAATCAATAACACATGGGTTTTTAGCGCAACTAGTTTGACTGTTTACTGCACATTGTTATTCTTTCTTGTTATTTCCCTATAGCGGCTAATGAATCGGAAGTCCTTCACGTTCACAGAAAATAGCTTATTTCCGCATTGCAAAATAAGGTGTGTGGAAGTACCTGTTAGACCAGCAGGTGGCATGTGTTTCTGCACATCTCTAAACATACACATCTATTCCCAAGGAAAAGATGACTCATTTTATTAGTGTGAAACAAACACAGGTAATTGACTAGTTAGGGTCAATTATATTTCATTGAAACCTTCTGTATCCTTGCATAAAGAATTATGCACAGTGAACATGAAAAACTGAATCTAATATTGATCATTCTTGTGTAGAGTGAAGCTTGTAGTGTTTTATCGTTTTGATGCTGTCTGATATGTTGATATAAGCATAATCAAGCACTGTGTACTGAATACTGTCACATAATGGTATAAATTATAACAATTATCAAACATTATCTGTCAATTTAAGTCAATTACTCTGTAAAGCATGTTTTGTGAGGTAACCAACACATTTTTTATTCAAGTAAAAAAATATTTTTAATATGACCAAATCAACCTTACTACATTAGGTTAAACCCATAAAATGAATTAGTTCTTTTTACAATAAGTTTTTAAACATTATTATTAAAGTATTGGCTGTCAAGCAACTAATAATTAACATTTTTTTACAGCAAGCTTGATTAATAATAATTATAATAATTAATATGATTATAATCTAGGTGAATATTTATTCACCTTATATATGGTTTTGATTAATTTTAGTTTATAAATATACAATTATACACTGTTAGTTCATCTCAGTTCATAATGCATTAACATCAATGTCAAGTAAAATATAATTTTTAATGACTTCTTACTAGGTTGCAGATTCCATTTGTTAACATGCAACTTAAAATTAGCTATATTTATTTGCAGCATTTAATTAAATTTGTTAATATAATTTACTATTAGTATTGGTAATAACTTATAATTTATATAATTATTTGAACTAATATTTATTCATCTTGATTAATAAATATATCGATTAATGTGTTTTGTAAGTATGCAATATGATTTTAAACATTAATATTATTTTTTTCAGCATTTATTAATCTTGATTAATAATAGCTCAAATGATTATAATCTTGATCAATATTTATTAATCTTGATTAATATTAGCTCATAAACATACCATTATTCACTGTTAGTTAATCTTAGTGCATAATGCATTAACATTAATGTCAAATATTTACTTGCATTATATGTGTTGCAAATCCGGCCTGCTCTAAATCCACAATAAACATTAAATGTATTAATATATGTAGAATATAACTTTAGCCAAAATGAATAAAGTGAAAAGTATTGTTAGCTCAACTTCTTCAACAGGACTGCATAACTTGAAAGTGCCTCTGTTTTCACATTTAAAGTGCACTTTTGATTATTTCATTCCGTTTAAAGTATAACCGATGAACACTATGTCGAATGCAGGTCTGGATGGAGGTCGGACGTTCTTCAACGCTGTGAAAGAGGGAGACACTGTGATCTTCGCCAGTGATGATGAGCAAGATCGAATCCTGTGGGTTCAGGCCATGTATCGTGCCACGGGCCAGTCCCACAAGCCCATCCCCCCGACCCAGGTGCAGAAACTCAACTCCAAAGGAGGGACAGCACCACAGCTTGATGCTCCCATCTCTCAGTTCTGTAAGTATGAATATGCAGACTCTACGGATACATACATGCTGACTGCAGGCACACACACATACACACATACAGGTATAATGACAGTCTTCACAGCAGTGACACACACATGAAATGTTTCTTTAGCGTGTGTTGAATAAGTTCCCGTTGTTGATGTTTTTCCACTGTGGCCTTCAGCTGCTCATGAATGTGGTGTGCAGAGTAACCACTTGCTGTGATGGTGTTGTGAAAGGGAGAGAAATCTCACTCTCTGTTTTCATCGGCAACGCTTGATTCTGTCAGAAATCCTTCGTCCTGCATCACATTTCAGCATTACATATTCTTTGCTATATGCTTCATTTTAATCAGCCATCTTTGTTTTTTTATTGCTCTTTTGATTTATTTATTATTTATTTCTTTATTTCTTTTATTCTATTGTTTCTCTCACTTTTTTCACATTTCTTTCACTGCATTTTGCTTTCCTTTTTGCATTTTTTTCTTACATTTCTTTTGCATATTTTCCCTCGTTCAGAAAGAAAGAAAGAAAGACAAATTTCTTTCATTTTCATTTCATTTTTTTTTTTTTTTTTTTTTTTTGCTGTTCTTTTGCATATTTGCCCTATTTGGCTTGTACATTTCTTTCTTTCTTTCTTTCTTTCTTTCTTTCTTTCTTTCTTTCTTTCTTTCGCATATTTGCCCTCCTTCAGAAAGAAAAACAGAAAGAAAGAAAGACAAATTTCTTTCATTTTCATTTCATTTTTTGCTGTTCTTTTGCATATTTGCCCTATTTGGCTTGTACACTTCATCTTTTCTTTTATACCTCTTTCTTTCTTTCTTTCTTTCTTTCTTTCTTTCTTTCTTTCTTTCTTTCTTTCTTTCTTTCTTTCTTTCTTTCTTTCTTTCTTTCTTTCTTTCTTTCACTTGTACACTTGGTCTTTCTTTCTGACAGAAAAAAAGAGAATCTCATGCTTTTTCTCCCTTTTTCAGGTAACCATCTCTGTGTGTATGAATAAGTGTGTCAGATCCTCCTTCTCTCATGCTTTGCTCAGTGTATAGGCCAGGGAATATTCTCTCTCTATCTGCTGCTTCATGTGAGTCTCTATATGTCACTCTGGTGTGTTCCCTCTTACCCTGCTCTCTCGTAGCCGGACTGAAGGGTAAGTGCTTCCCTGTAGCAGGCACAGATCAGATAAACCAACCCGGATTATCTGACACAAGCAATGTGCTATTCGCTATTCCTCTTCCAAAACACATTACTCCTCCTCTTCCTGCTTCTTTCCTCAAATCACCCTCCATTTTACTTTATTAGGTCTCAAATACGACTGCATGTGTAATTTTCTTTTTGAAATTGCTCGGATTAGCGGTTGCATATTTGCCTTCTCTCAACACGGCTTCCTTGAGTCAACGGCTCCTCAAATCAAAGCAGAGTTTCACATAAAAAAAGCATGTGCAAAATCAAATCCATCTGTTCCTTGTAGTTTATTGTTGGATGAAATCCACAGCAGTTGTCTTTATTTAACAATAAAGATTTCCGACCAAATGGAGAATTTGGTAAATGATATAATTATAGTGATTTTCTCTATTGTAGTTGTTGATTTATTGCACTAAGTGAATTGTGTGAAACCACTGGCGTGCTCTGCACCCCTCAGCAGCTGGTAATTACCATGTTAAGAGTGACATGCTATGAATAAAACAGTGCATCTTCACCCTGATTATTTCTGGAAGCTATCAGTGGAATGTTACCAAATAACTACTTGCTAGTTCACACCAGCTTCTCTCATCTGTAGAAAGTATTGCCACCAGTGTTTTCGTTTTTTTTTTTTCCTCTTAACCTTACGACAGCGTCAAATTAAATTGTTGTGGTTGCAGTTTTAAATGTGGGGGGATTAGAATGCAATCGGAAACATTGGCTGTTTGTTCTCAAATGGTCTCTACGAGATTTTGTGTTGTCCTTGAAGCAGTGGACTCACACAATTTATTCATTCTGTGATTTTTATGAATTTATTTTGAAAGGAGAGTTGGCAAATATGTAGCTTGAATATAGAAATGATCAGTAGGTGATTTCATAGAGTCTTTATTGAATGATAAACCGACACAAATTTGCCACAACTGCCCTTTTGCCACACACGTACTGACACATTTAACAAATAGTGGCCCTTTTCAAGTCTTAGTAGTGTTTCTGTTTTGTTTGCCTGTAGAACTACTAACAGTTTCAGACTAACTTTCTTTCTTCACCTGGAAAAATGCTTAAACTCCTTCTCTTGTCTGCTGTTAAATCCATGCAAAGGGAGATTTAGGGGGAGACAACCTAAAATCAGTGATACGTACTTTGAGAAGAGGTCTTGTAATAATCATAATAATAATAATAATTATAAATGAATGCACCAGTGGGTATTTTATTTTATTATATATATATATATATATATATATATATATATGAAGAGTTCAGATGCAAAAGCCTCTAAGTGCCATTTGAAATTTTCTTCTAAAATGATCATTTTTATCAAGCTTGTATATTTAAGTTCAGTAATTTCACTTAAATGGCAATGAAGATTACCTATTAATTGTCATTTAAGTGAAATTACTGAACTTAAATATACAAGTTTGATAAAAACGGTCATTTTAGAAGAAAATTTCAAATGGCATTTAGAGGCTTTTGCATCTGAACTCTTCATATATATATATATATATAATTTTTTTATTAATTATTTTATTATGAATTATTTAATTTTATTTATTATTTTATTTTTATAATGATTTGGGTATTGTTTGTTTCGTTCTTCTGACCAAGCTACCATCATTATTACACTCTAAAAATGCTGGGTTGTTTTAACCCAATTTTGGGTAAACTATGGACAAACCCAGCCATTGGGTTACAGATGTAATTTAAAAATGTAACCCAATGGCTGGGTTTGTCCATATTTTACCCAAAATTGGGTTAAAAGTATTTTTTTAGAGTGTATTATTACCATTTTATCCCTGGCTTCGAGGAGTATAATTTTACAACAACAACAACAACAATACATGAATGCACTGGTATTTTATTTTATAGTAATTTGGGTATTGTTTGTTCATCCATTATTTTACTATTATTTTTATTATTATAATTTTTTTAACCATGGCTTACACCCAGTGTATAAAGCCTAAAGTTGTATCATTTAACAACAACAACAACATAGATAATATAGGTTGGAACCTGACCTGGAACACAATCTCATCCCCTTAATAATTTAATAGAAAAAAAAAATGATTGTTAATAATAATGTTTCATCTTTCAACTCATTCACTGCTTCATTATTCTAAAACAAAGAAAACAGTGATTGATGTTGGATGTCAGCCAGAGTCCAAGCTTTTCTAATCCAGTGTGATAAGGACTGAAATAGCAGCGGGCTCTGAGAGAGGCTCACGAATGGACTTGTCTGCAGGCCTGATGAGGGTGGCCATATTGTTGGAAATCAAGTTCAGGAGCAGATTAAATTAGAAACCACTTAATAAAGTATGTCTCTGCTGTCACCCCTTTCTCCATCCCTTCTCTTCCTTTTCTCCCTCTGTCCATTCCTCACTCACAGAGAAATGCCCGTCCTGTCAGTTGGCCCCTTCAGCTCTTGTCAGCCCAGGGCCGAATCTCAGACTCCCAATCCGTCCATTGTGTGTGTTTGTACAGGCACACGCACAGAACCAAAAAAAATAAAATAAAAAATACAAGCGCTAAATAGCCCCAAATGCTCTGCTCTTCGGACTCTCCATGAGAGGAGATCTATAAATGAAAAGAATCCATCAATCAGTGTCATTTCTCCTGTGCCCCGCTCGGACAGAGCCGACTAATGTCATTGTGTGTTAATGTCCAGAGACCTTCCCCTCAATTCCAGTGTCAAAGAGATATGACATGCTCATATTAAGACTTAGGAGAGTGACACGATGTCACCTTTTTGACCTGTGGCTGATTTCAGTAGTTCATTTGGCTTCAACTTACGTGTATGAATATCTTATAATGCCATGGACAGACAAAAATGCAACACAATTGTCAGAGCCGGATTTATCTCATATTGTGAAATAGACTAAATAAGTTTTTGGGCCGAATCCGAGGCTGGAAGTGCATCGCATTATGTTGAGTAATGAATTTTATTGTAGCTGTAGCTATGTGGGCATTTTTTTTCTGTTATTTGAGATTATGTCAATCTCACATTATAAAAAAGGTTTATGCATAGGCTATTTAAGACAAAATTGGCCATGACTTGATGGCAAATGCTTGCCTAAGACACTCCTCGTAAACATACTTACAAAATGTAAGTAACACTTAATTCACAATAGAGGCAGGGTGGAGTTATGAGGTTTGACAGACAGTTGGAGGAGCCAATGGAGTTACGAGGTTTGGCTCTTTTTAATACTTTTCATAGGTTTAATATTTCAAAACCCACTGACAGATGTAAAGGGTGACCAATACAGTATTATAGATTTATAAAAAACTAAGGAAATTAGATACAAGGTTTATGCCCGACAGTGATGCTATTTTATATTTTATTTTAATTTATAAAGTAATTGTCTTGCACAGTTTTAGCATTAGAGTGAAATAATAATAAAAATAAATAAAAACAATATTATTTCTCCTTGTTGTAATTACCCCCCGCTCTGACAGATGGTGAAAAGTTGTGGAAGAATATCAATCATTTTACATATGAAATAAATATCATAAAACATGCTGGCAGCATAGTAACTTTCATTAGTCTTTAATATTATTTAATGCCATGAAATTCATGAAATTTCCCTCTACTGAACTTTTAGGGCATAATATTATATGATAAATTAATACCCCTCAAAAAGGAAAATATTTGTTATTTAAAAACCCTCATGTTCCAAACATTTATGCATTTTTTTCTTATTTTTTTAAATATAAAGTGTAACCTTTTAATTTTGGGGTGGATTATCCATTTAAGGTTATTAAGGAAAGATATTGTAAGTGCTACCAAAAATATTCTACTCATAAACAATGAGTTAAGCCAAATTTGGAAAGGCATATACTGTAAGCCTAACATGCGAGGACAAATACAACTTATCCTCTATTATACAACTAAGCAATCATTCTTAGCAAGTCTTGTTCTTGATTTAACATGTAAACCAGCGACGCTCTGAAGGAGGTGTCTGTTGAATGGCTCAATCATACAGTGAAGCTCTAAAGCTGTGGCAGAAACAGGGTATTAGAATAAGAATAGCCCCTGACCAGTAGCAGGATTAAGAAACGGCCCTGCTTATTTGTGCAGGCCCAGATGTAATACCTAAGCTTACCGACTGCAGAGGAAAGCGAAAATGTGTTGTTGAATTTATTTAGTCTTTTTAATGGACAATAGATGGTGAGGGTAGGGGGGTTTAGAGGCCCTGGGTTTCTTTAATTAGGACTGCCCTGAGGGGGAGTGGGGGGGCAGAGGCCTGCGGACAGAGGAATGAATGGAGAGGGAGGGGAAAGCGTCAACCTGGAGTTGTTATTTGCTCAGGAACACTGGCTCAGACAGGTCTTGCACGATTACCAAGCCAAATAAGAAAACACTACTTGGGGAAATACTAGCCAATAATATAACGATGTTGGCATATGATGCAATTTGGCAGTGAATTGATCATTTTTTAATTAAAAAGGTTAAATAAGCCATCCCAATAGCTTGCTCAAGGATTCCATATGGATGCGTATAGAATGAAAGGATATATACACATGTAGAAACTGGATTTTACTAATATATTGCACATGATCAATGCTTGATATCAACAAGCAGCAATTCTACCCTGTTTCACTTACTAGACTAGTCATTTTATTCAGGCAAGTTTTTGTTTGCCTGATTGTCCTGTTGAACCACCAATCTCTCCTTCTTTGTTTTTACATGACGCTTAGGGGTAAAATTAGATCAGTGTCCATCAAAAGTTCGGCAAACATCCTGAAGAAATAATATATTTAACCCTTTTATGTGAGGTCTAAGGTGTTTTTGGGGTCCTTGAGATGTTTTGACATGCCTTGACATTTGTGCTTTTTTCAGTTGCTTATAAACATATTAATGGCACAGGTGAAATTACACTCTATTTAGCCCAAACAGGGCTACCATAATATGTGAGCAACATATATGTACATGTTTGTATTTTTGAGAGAATATTGTTTATGCATGGTTATTGAACAAATAAAAATTAAAGTTTATGAAATAAGGCCACAAATCAAATACTAAATATCTGTTCACAAGACATTTGACTAATGGATGTTTTCGTTTAGAGTTTTTGCTTCAAAATGACAAGACAATCATCCTGCCTAATCATTCACATAAAACAATAGATTGTTTTAAATTGTGAAAAACATTTTTTTTTTTTTTTTGGAAAGGCAATATGCGGCCCAACACCCTCATGTATAATTAGGTGGTTCTCACCTGAGAAGGCAAAGACCCACATAATGAATCACACACAGGGCTGGACTGGCCATCGGGCATACCGGGCATTTGCCCGGTGGGCCGACGTGCTTTTTGGGCCGATCTCAAACTTTAAATGTTTTTTTTTTTTTTTTTTTTTACGGCCCATACAACTCATATCAGCGCCAGCGGCCCATTGCGTTTAATTTTGCGGCCGCGGCGCTGGGATCTTTAAGCCGTTGAAACGCATCGGACAAAAAAAGTCAGGGTGGGTTTTTTCTTTCTCAAAGACCGGCCCATGAAACTCGGAGATCAGCGGCCCATTGGTTATTTTCTTGATTGACACTGGGCTGGTCCAATCACATCTTTAATCACCTCCCCCTCTGGGCTGAGCGAGCGTGCAGTCATTCAGTGAGTATCTGTCAAAATAGTCAGAGTGATGATGGAGAAGAAACGCAAGGAATATGTGCAGAGATATGGCGTGAAAAAAAGAAACAGCCTTCAGTGTCTGCTGAGGAGTGAGGGGGGTCACGAGAGACATGAGTGAGTGTAGAGAACTGTGGTAAGCAGATTTAGGGCTACTTTCAGAACACAGAGCAGGCTGTGAGAAGGAACCGAACCCATCACCCAGTTACGCATTATTTCCACTCTATACGTATTTGACGATTACGCATTTTACTAGAATTATAATGAGAGTATGTATGAGACCCGTTTGTAAACCATATTTTCCACCAAAATAAAAGCTGAATGCCGTTTCCATCAAAATAAAAGATAATGTGTTTATATCTCTTTCAAGTTACAGACATTTTTTCCAAGCTAATTATGAAAGTTGCTTTTATTTTTTAGTGCATGTGTTTTACAATATATGGCTGTTGCTATCATGTGATTAATATTATAACTATGATTAATTATGTTGCATGTAATGTAGACACTATATCCCAACTAAAAGAGTTTTGAGTTTTTCTTTGTTCAATTTGCACACTGAATATGGTTTAGAGCTCTTAATTTTGAACTCTCAAAGTGCACCAGATTGATGAATTTAACATTGAAAAGCACAAAATTTTCTTACGGGGGAGCATGCCCCCGAACCCCCCTAAATCGGACAGAAGTTACTATTAAAATATCAGTATATCATTGGCAATGCAATTGCAGAATTGTATTTTAAACTTAGTAGTTATTTCATCTCACTAATTAGATGGCATTGGTGGGTTTAAAAGGAGTTGTTGGTATACATATTCAAGGGCGTACACAGTTCGGTTGTGTTTATATTCATATGTAGTGGGCCAGTCTCGGGCAAAATGCCCGGGCCGATTTTTTGTCCCAGTCCAGCCCTGATCACACAAGAAGGGAAAAAAGGGTTAAAACAAAAATTCCAAAGCCAAGCCAAAATGTATTAAAATTGTTTAAAAAGTAGCATAATTATAATTGTTCACTTTATCATAATTGCTCGCTGTAGTCCAGTAACTTTTAAATGGTTAATTATTTCCATCTCAATATAAGGCTATCAAAAAAAAAAAAAAGAAAGAAAGAAAAAAGTGCCATGTTGCTGCTGTTGTTGTTGTTGTTATAGAGTTAAAATGATTATTTTTGATTTTATTTTCTTTGTGTTGAAATGTGGAACTAAGAATATCTTTTTCTTTTGAAATATATAATTACATAATTAAGTAATATAGAATTAAATATATAATGAATTAAGCAAAATGTCCTTAAAGTAACTCGTTATTACCATCCCTAATAGTCCACTCCTATAAGGAATGTGTCCTCCTGTGACACTGAGATGTGTATGCTTTGTAAAACCTGTCTCTGTCTCCATACGTTAACATGCACACATACACACAGATGCAGACCGAGCACAGAAACATGGAATGGACGAGTTCATCTCCGCTAACCCCTGCAATTTTGACCACTCTTCGCTGTTTGAGATGGTTCAGCGGTTGACTCTGGACCACAGACTCAACGATTCATACTCCTGCTTGGTAACTGAGCTTTCAATTCAGTTTTATTCAGTTAAAGCTACAGCAGTCATTTGTATTATAATGTATCACTCTTTCTCTCCCCTTTTGGGTCTGGTTGTGTGCCTCAGGGTTGGTTCAGTCCAGGCCAGGTGTTTGTGTTAGATGAGTACTGCGCCAGGTACGGTGTCCGGGGGTGTCACAGGCACCTGTGTTACCTGAGTGACCTGCTGGAGAGGGCAGAGAAAGGCTCCATGATCGACCCCACACTACTCCACTACAGCTTTGCCTTCTGCGCCTCTCACGTACATGGCAACAGGTAACGCTTGTCTCACACTCTATCTGTTTCTCACTCCTTTATTAACACCCACTTCATTTCATTCTCATTTGGAGCCACATTAATTCTCAAACCATTTATCTCTCATGTTCTCTTTCTGTCGTTCATCCTACTCTCACCTGAAGTTCTGTCTATTCTCTCCCTCCTAAAATCACTCCATCGCTCTTCACCATTCTGCCATTTTATCTGTCTGTACATCCACTGTCCACACATGGGCAGAAACAGAGGTAACTTAAGACCAAGTGTGGTCTTTTTTTTTTTTTGCCGGCAAAGTGTTTCATAGAAACCCCATTTCATCTCGCCATAGCTTGTGGTTGGTCACAGGTTATAATGCTTCTCTGCCAGAATCCTACAGTAGTTTCAATGCTTTTACTAAAAAAAAACCTCAGGTTGCCTCATTACCTGGTTCACAGGAGTCCTCAAAACTACCCTTCTAACAAGAATTTATTGTGTGGTTATTTTGTTTTTCAGTATTATTTCTATTATTTTTATTTGAGATAAAAATATATTTACAATATATAAAACTTAATAATAAACGTACTAAATATATAGTTTAATATTTAAACGTTAAACATAATTATTAAATATTTAATTATGTGATTTATTCAACAAAAAATCAATAATTATACAGATATATTCAGTAGGGCTGTCAAAACGATTAATCGCGATTAATCGCATCCAAAATAAAAGTTTGTGTTTACATAATATATGTGGGTGCACTGTGTATGATTATATATATATATATATATATATATATATATATATATATAAATACACACACATACTTGTATATATTTAAGAAATATTTTCATGTATATTCTGTATATAGATTTATATATAATTTATATTACATATAAATATAATTATTTTTTATTTAAATGATATTTTTTTCTTAAATATACATGCATGTGTGTTTTTTATATACATACAAAATAATTATACACAGTGCCCCCACATATATATTATGTAAACACAAACTTTTATTTTGGATACGATTAATCGCGATTAATCGTTTTGACAGCCCTAATATTTAGCTAATTACTGTTTTTATATTTTTTGCATTTATTATTATTTGCATGCATGATTCATGTTATTTCTCTTCTTCTTCTTTTATTTCTCATGGACCCACACACCATCTTCTGATAACCTTTGTGGATGTGCACCTTTGTCAATGTCTCTCTGTGTGTGTGTGTGTGGGGTGGAATGAAGCCAAAGAGTGACTGAGTTACTAAAATGGCCCGTGTCAGAGACCGAGCTGCTTAGTTCTCTGTTTCCCTCCCCCCCTGAGCCCTTGACCCCCTCTAAGAAAGAGAACAAAATCATGGAGGTCTGGAGAAAAAGGGAGTCTAAGTCGCAGGTGCTCACAGGCTCCAAAAGGTGAGAATGTAAATGCAACCCACTCTTTTGGGTGTGGATTAGCGTTAAGCCCCGCCCTCAACATATGAAACTGGGGGTTGGGAAGTGAGGGAAGGGGGTAAATAAGTTATTTCTTCTTTCTTCTGTGTGTGAGAATAATTGTTCCCTTGTGTGTCGTTTTATTCTCGTATTCTTTATTTGTGAAAGTACAAAGTAGCAGCTTTACAAACTATATATATATATATATATATATATATATATATATTGTATTTTATATATCATTTAATCAAATTTCAGAATTGTTTTAGTATTTATTAACTTTCTAGAAATGATTTTCTGAGAAGAACAACTGATCTCAGACTTTTGGACATCATTGTATGTGTGAACTGTCTGAAGAAAGAAATGTAAGGGTGAGGCAGGGAAACAGAATGTGATAGACATGTGTCGAACCAGTGAGATACATGCAGGGTAAAGAGAGAGAGAGATGAGGGACACTATGGATAGTGCCTGAAGGTCATGGCTGACAGGATGACAGGTCTCTCCATCTCGCTTTCCAAACTGTCCAAGGCCTCGCTCCAGCCTGTCTGCTTGTGCCAAAACCTCATGTCCTGCCAACCACACTCTTTAGAACTGACATGACCCACAACCTGAACCTCTTGGCACTGAATTCCTATTCTGATATATATTTGAAGCCAAATAATCTACAAGTGTTACAGATGGTGATTATGGATCTCTAATGTTGTTTGACAAGATACTACGGCATCATTATCATATATCATTATCTGGATAACCTTATTAGTCTCATAGCACACTATTATGAATATGCATGATGATATCATGTAGTGTTTTTTTGAAGGATATGAAATGGCATAAATGCTCTTGTTCAATTGCTTTTATCACGACACATTAAAAGTACCAGAGTACAGTATTTGTAATACAATGGCATTTTAGGTATCTTGGTATTGCATGATTGACATAATAATTTATCATGG
Organism: Cyprinella venusta; assembly: GCA_038021265.1. NCBI lineage: Eukaryota > Metazoa > Chordata > Actinopteri > Cypriniformes > Leuciscidae > Cyprinella > Cyprinella venusta. Next base: position 18,257,792 of record CM075879.1, read on the forward strand.
TAGTGTAAAGTGCTTTAAAGAATATCAGGACATTACCATGGATGGTACATGTTCAACCATGGTCCAATGTCCAAAAAACATGGTAATACTATTTTTTTTTTTTTTTTTTGGATAGGATTTTTTGTTGTTGTTTTTGTTTTTTTTTTAATTTTGTTTAGGTTTTTTTTAGTTTGTTTTTTGTGTTTTTGTATTTTTTTTTGTTTGAATTTTTTGTAGTATTGTTTTGTTCTGTGTTTTTAACAGGTTGTATTTGTTTTTGTTTTGTTTTTTTATCGTTGTTTTGTGTTGTGTGTTTTTTCTGTGTTTTTTGTTTGTAGTTTTGTTTTTGTGGTTTCTTTGTTTTATTTTCCTTTTTTGACGGAGAGAAGTTTGTTTGTTTTTTTTCCTGCTGGTCAGTCTTTTATCAATCAGTTTTGTTGTGACACAGCTAGAACAGAAACACACTCACAGATGACGTATGTCACCTGCACGCAGTTTAACACACACACACACACACACACACCCTCATGCAGAATGTTACCAAAGGACCCGGCTCCTTATCGTTTGTGACATGGTAGACGGAAGGAGGGTTGTGAGCAGAGTGTATGTGACAGTGGAGGCACGGGTCGCAGTGACAGCGGTTTGAGGAGCAGGAGACATGACACACTCCTCATCAGTCCAGTCCCCATGTCAGCCCAGCGCATGCTGAAGGACAGCAGGGAAAAAGCAAGAGTGTGGGGGGCAGGGATTTCAGAGGGGACCACCAGACGGGGTCCATCTCTCTGTGGGGGGGTGGGGGGTGGCGAGGTGATCGGTGACCGGGTTGCCTCCTCTTGTTCTCAAAATGCGTCAGTCAGTGAGAGACACTGAGAGGTTTACATGTCTCGTATGATTCGCAAATCTAGAGATCAATTGCATGAACAGTGTTGTAAAATAAGTGTTTTCATTTTCAGTTTTTGAAAACGTTAGTGGTGATTGGCATCATGGTAATTTGGCTAATAAGTTTAGGAGTGGCACTGACGTATCAGGTGAACTATTTCCCACAGCCTCTCTCTCTCTGTTATAGAGTCACAATAAGAAACCTGTGAGTGTGTATGTGGTGAGTGGTTGAAGACCTGCTGGTAGCAGTGGGCTGTGGTAGTCTTTGTATTTCGGAGGACTCTTTATATGAACATGGACATGACAGGGAGGGGGACTGAGGCCCTTCCAAAAAGCCTTGCCTGAGGAGGAGATGACACACAGATACATATTTAGGCATACACACTAGGGATTGCACCCACGGACAGCATTGATTATTTGCAAACACTACAGTATGTTGTTTAAGCATCTGGTTTACAATGCACGGTGGTTTTGCACAGAGTGCGAATTACCCCACCATAATTGGGGGGTACTGCTCCTTCACTTCTTCCACGACTATGTGTAATTCTAAAATGATTAAAAAAAATTGTTGCTACACTATGTAGCCTGCAGACAAAATTATATGGACCAATGTCAGGATTTTTCGTGTCTCAAAATGAGGCAGATTAGGCAAAATCGTAACACTAGGGGGGTCCGGGGGAATGCCCCCCCGGGAGAAAATTTTGTACATTTTAAAGATAAATTCATTAATCTGGTGCACTTTGAGTCTCTCAAATCTGTTGTCAAAAATAAATAATAATCCACCCGCCAACCACTTCTTCTTTGATTTAGATATCTGCTTCAATCGTGATGGCTTTCAGGAAAACAGAACTCTGGTCGTGTGTAGCCTATATTATTTCTTAACTATAAATGTATATGTTATAAATAACTGTGCGAGCTTCAACAGCACAACTTTGTTACAGTCCGTACATTAGCCGGAGCACCACAACAACAACTCACGTGGCTATAGCTGCCCTAATTGTTGCCTCGCCGCCAGGAAATAAAATTAATTACTGTTATAAAACGTCACTAAAGACCTATAATTTTCACAATCATTTTTAATGTTAAAATATATTTGTCGGGGACCCCCAAAATCCAAAAATAAATCCCCCCTCAGTTCGAACCATGGCTCTGTCTCAGTTGCTTCTAGCCATAGCCACGGCAGTTAAAAATGGTAGGGTCCACAATAGGGGTCTCTGAAATCGCTTTACTTTAATTGTTCCAACAGTGAAAACGGGAGTTGACTAATGTAAACTGTAATTTTTTTCACAATATCAGAAAAATTATCTGACCCCCCCCAGAACTGATAATTCTGTCCCTTTGGGGGACCCCCCAGTACCCCCCAGTACCCCCTGTAATTCGAACTATCTCTAAAAAAACATCCCCTATTGTCTCTTTTAAATATGTTGTTTTGTTTTTTGTTGTTTTCTGTGGACAATGATAATTGCACTTTGCCAATAGCACTATGACTTAATTTGCATACACATGGCACAGTACTATTTCAGTCATAGTAGATAGTACATGGTTAAACTAGATTGTTGGAATAAGATGTTCACTCTCAAGTGCATGCAAAAGTGAAATAACCTGCATAAATGAACAATTATGCACATGCAAATACACCCAAGTAAAAAGCTGAGGCTTTTTCAGAAGTTTGAAATAGTCTTATTTTCTCTCTGTTTTTTATTTAATATTTCTGTAGTAATCTGTGTGGTTAATTAAAGAGTTGAGCAGCTTGTCTGAATCCCTCACGAACACATATATTCTGAACAGCACGGCAGCCATAAATGGAAAGTTATTTATAGTGCTAGTACAATATTCATGTGTCTGGCCTGTTCGTGATCCCTTCATGAGACCCAGTGTTAGTTTCTGTGACCCTTGTTACCCTAATGAGAGAAGCATTGGCATTCATTTCTGCTCTTGTGTATGTGTGTGTGTATGTTGCCTCAGGCCTGATGGAATCGGTACTGTCTCAGTAGAAGAGAAGGAACATTTCGAGGAGATCAAAGAACGACTGCGCGTGCTGCTGGAAAACCAGATCACACACTTCAGGTGCATATACTGTCAGTCTACACAGCATCTTATTATACCTTATTAGCAGCTAGATAATAATTGAATATGTGGTGTGTGAATAAGTATATATATATATATATATATATATATATATATGCGTTTAATTTTCACAGTAGTGTGAAACTGCTAAATACATAAATGTTAATGTAATGTAAATGTGAAACTGGGTGTGTGATGACTGGATTTCTTGATTGTACTGGTTTTTCGACAAAATTTCAAGAGACAATCGTTAAGCCATCAAAATCTTTTTTTATTGACCAGGGGTGGAGTGGGACCATATATGTAGCTATATTTTGTCCAAGGACATTTTAATATGGCATTTACGGTTTAACTTTCTTGTACTATGCTGGAGTAAAGTTCATAAATGGTCTTTCTTTCCCATAGAAATTTGTAAAACTATGTTGGGGTGGACCTCTGTGCCTCTTGGGGGGTTCGGGGGCATGCTCCCCCGCAAGAAAATTTTGTACATTTTAAGATTAAATGCATCAATCTCGTGCTCTTTGAGAAATCGAAATTCTCGTGCTCTTTGAGAGATCGAAAAAGCATTGATTTGTACCAGGACAATAAAGAGAATGATTTATATAATTATTTCTATTATATCCATATAGCCTATAAATGTACTATATAAATGAAAATTATATGAAATATTTCAAAAAAGTAAATTTTAGCTGTCATTACACTATAATATAGGAACATTAAATACTTTTGTCCTAATTTCTTCACTTGGAAGAAATAAACCCTTGAGCTTTTTATTTAGGAGAAAACAACATTTAACCATGCTGATCGCATGAGCAAAGTGCACACTTTTCTTTAAATCATCCAGTTTGTCAGTCTATTGTTTAAAATGGACATTTCATATGCGTATCCTGGATGTTTAAAAGATATTTATTCCTGAAATGTTTTCCTCAACTTTCCAAACTTGACATGACAAAAAAGACATGAACATCTTGGAAGGTATTGGGGTGAGTAAATTATCAGGAAATTTAAATTTTGAGGTGAAGTAATCCTTTAAAGCTGGGGTGCCCAACCCTGCTCCTGCCGATCGACTGTCCTGCACAATTTATCTCCAACCCTAATCAAACACACCTGAAGCAACCGATTAAGGTCTTCAGGATCTCTTGAAAATTAAAGGCAGGTGTGTTTAATTAGGGTTGGAGATGAACTTTGCAGGACAGTCGATTGGCAGGAGCAGGGTTGGGCACCCCTGCTTTAAAGAGACAAAGTACCACCTCTAATACAATTATTTGTGTAAATAACATTAAATGAACTAAATTAATAAACACAAATTAATAAACAAACAGACAATAAACATGAATCCCTCAAAGCAAATGGAATATCAATTTCTCTTAAAAAAAATAAAAAGGAGAAAACTAGAAACATTCAAATGAAAAATTTATTAAGTGGGCCCTAAGCTATCACATTGATTGAAAGCGGATGTTCTTATGTATTTCAAACAAATTCCAAATGGGAATAGTAATGTTTTATTTCTCAATGGTTCAAAGCAGTTTTAAACACTGTCTGTTAAATTTTCTCTCTGAAGGTATTGCTTTCCATTTGGACGCCCAGAAGGAGCCTTAAAAGCCACGTTGTCACTGCTTGAGAGGGTGTGGTGCCATTTTTATCTTCCACTCCGTTTTACACCAAATAAATGCAAAATGTCATCATTTTTGATTGAAAAAGCGTATGACCTAGAAGCAAAAGTGCATGCTATTGTTTTGTAATTTGGTTTTGCAGGTCTTAATGAAGGACATTGTGACACCTGTACCTCAGGACGAGGTGAAGGCAGTGATCCGGAAATGTCTGGAGCAGGCAGCTTTAGTGAACTACCAGCGTCTCTCAGAATATGCCAAGGTGGAAGGTAGGAAGCACATATTCCTGTTTAGCAGGGGGGTTTTCTCCTCTCTTTAATAGTGTACTTGACATTTTCCTCTCTTAGTAGCAGTGCTTAACAACAGTGATGCTCAACTAACCAGTATTCGATGGAGGCAGTGTTGAAATGCCACTTTTTATTTTTAATAATAGGAATGAATACAATGAAGCAGTATTTAACTGTTGGTGTGTAATGGCTTTTTATGTTGTCTTATCTCTGCTAGTTCTGTGTATTGTTGACAGAATGCTGGCGATACCACAACATAGATATGCTTTAATTCTCTATAGTGGTTTGTTGGAGTACCCAGGTAATGATGTTGTTTTGGGTTTATTTTATTTTTTCTTCTTAAATAAATGGATGGAGAGAAAATTATAGTTTCTGATGATTTTACTGTAAAATATAATATTAATAATGTGTTTTTTTTTTTTTTTACAAATGTAAATACATTTACTTTGTATACAAATACATTGATAAATTATTATTAGTATCATAAATGTATTATTATTATTATTATTTATGTTTATATGATTACGCCCTGGTCTTTAGACGTATATGCCTTGTTTTTTGAAGGTTTTTGGTTGTGTTGGTGCAAGGTTGTTTTAGCTGTTTCTAGAAGTGTGTAAAAATGCATTCAATTCCCTCTCTCAAACCCTGGCCTCAGTGCCATATTGCTCTGCTCGATGGTTTCTCGCTGCCCTCTGTGGATGTTTGCCTCTATCCTGTGGTTTAAAATTACTTTACTGCAAAAAATATATACTTTTCCTTTCCAGCTCTTCATCACCTTTCCAGCTCCCCTGCTTCATATGTTGATTGCAGAATCACTGCCTTTTTACTAGTCTTTGCTTTTTTTTCCTCTTTCTCTCTTTCTGCTCCCTCCCTCTCTGCTTCTGCTCTTGTTTATTGGCTTTTCGTCTTATTTGGATCCCTCTCTTGTTGAGCCAATTTCGAGAAGCCAATATGCAGTGCAAAGCTGGGATTGCCCACTCAAGCAACACACATTGTGTGTTGCAAGTGAGACGGTTTCTTTCATGGACATGGACAGCAAAACTGTGGCTCAGACACAGGGGGTCTTTCACGCCAAATAATAGGCATGTTGATTGGACAAATGCTTTAATTTGGTCTGGAATTATTATTGTTCGGTGCCCGTCCATGTCGATGAAGAAATATGACTGGGCACTGCAGATACTGAAGGAGAAGCCCTTAGTATCTGTTAGCCAGATGATGTCTGTGTTGTTCCCTATTGACCCTTTGATTGCTGAACACTAAACTGAATGTGACTTTTGTACTAACCTGAACTGACCAATAGTTTGCAACACATCCCAAAAATAAAGTATTTTCCAGAGACCAAAGCATTTAGCTGGAGTAACTTGCATGCAAGACTTGTGGTAGACTAAATTAAAACGATTTTTTTCAAGCCAAAACTAAATGCAATGTGTAGAGATAACCAGTCAAAAAATAGGTCATGCCGGTCACAGGTTTGGAATAATTACAATCATTGTTTTAGATTTTTGAAAGAAGTCTCTTATGCTCACCAAGTATGCATTTATTTGTAAAAAAATAAAAATAAGAAAATAAAAATAAAAATATTGTAATATTGTGAAATATTCATAGAATTGAATACGAACTGTTTCTTATATTTTAATATATTTTAAAATGTATTTTTTGTTGCTGGTGAAGCTGGATTTTCGGCAGCCATAAATTGATCAAAAGTGACGGTAAAGTAATTTATAATGCTACTAAACATCTCTATTGCAAATAAATGCCGTAAGAAAAAAAAACCTGTAAAAATATACACCAATAATAATTGATAGTAACTGTGCACCAAATCAGCATATTAGAATGAATTCTAAACTAGAAGGATCATGTGACACTGAAGACTGGAGTCATGATGCTGAAAATACATCACATGAATACATTACATTTTAAAATCTATTAAAAATAGTAATTATATTCAAATAGAATTTTAAATTGTTATGATATTTCACAATATTACTCTTTTTACTGTATTTTTCATAAAAAAATGCAGCCTTGGTGAGCATAAGATACTTCTTTAAAAACATTTTTTTGGGGTTGTCACATATTGTTACAATAGACCATTTCGCGAAATGTAAACAACACTGGTCCAGAAGCACTTCCTGTTTCAGTTTTTTAACACTATATAAACTTTGGGATAAAGTACAACCAACAGAACATATACAACTGATTCAAAAAGTTAAACAAACATCTTTAAGTTATTTTCTTTAACTTTGAAATTAAGAAACCATTTACAAACTGAAACAGGAAGTGCTTCTGGACCAGTGTTGTTTACATTTCGTAAAATGGTCTATAGGATGTTTTGGACTCAATGTGAAGAAGTTTATAGAGACCCATTTTTGTGCATACACTAAGGCTTGGTATAACCGTAGTTATACCCAGGATAAAAGAACTGCCTAAAAAAGATAAATGTTATTTTTGACTGTAAAGACCCTTGTCTTCTAGCCTCATGCTTACTGACCTGCAGATCATATCAGGTTGATTGATTTTAATAGTTGCTACAACCCGATCTCACGGGAATTCGTACGAATTTTACGAGGTGGCTAATTCGTAACAATTCGAACGACCTCACTCGTACGAATTAGTACGATTTTTGTGAAATCGTACATATTTTACGAATTGGCCAATTCGTATGAATTCATACGATTGACCTACCCCTTACCCCGCCCCTAAACATAACCGTCACGTGGGTTTAGGCAATTCGTACGAATTCGTACGAGTGAGGTCGTATGAATTAGTACGAATTAGCCACTTTTGAATCACTCGTACGAATTCGTACGAATTGGTCGTGAGATAGGGTAGGTTGCTAAGCTTTTCATCAACCCAGCCAGGGAACTTTTGCATGCAACTAGATTTGGTCAAAAGCCCCGTGGTGCACATGCAGCCGTTGTGCTTCTTTCTCTCTCTTTCTCCTCTGACCCCTTGCTCTTGCATGCCCCCATCCTCTTTTATAGGGAAAAAGAGAGAAATGTATGAGCATCCTGTCTTCTGTTTGGCGTCACAAGTGATGGATTTAACCATTCGTGAGTACCCTGCTTATCTGGAGACACTCCATCACTTCCGCCACCCCTCCTTTTTCCTTTACCGTTTTTTTTTTTCTTCGTTCTCAAGCACTTTTCACAAACAGTTGTTCCCTCACGCCCTGACCGGCACCATCCTCTTTTCCTGCTTGCCTTTTTCTTTAAGTGTTTCGCCTGAATCTTAGGTTGAGTGATTCAGCCACAGGTCTTGCTGTCACTTTGATCAGACCATCCTGTCCAGCTGAGTCAGTGTGGCAGCTTTTCTTTCGTTTTCTGCTTATTCTTTCTGTTTGTGACTTGAATGCATTTTTACTTTGCTTTGTGTAAGTCACTCCTCCCCACCTTTGTCCTTTTATCAACGTGTGCCAGGTTTACAGTTCTGGGTCAGGTACAAGGTGAAGATAAATAATTCAAATCATCTCCAACCCAGGAACAAAACAGGGATTCTGACGCAGCTCTTGTAGTCATTGCGTTTCCAATCATGTTTTCGACCACGAGTGCTGTATGTTTTTGTCTGTTATCCACTCAAGCAGGTTATCACTGTGGGTCTTCACTGTTTTTCTGTTTGTGATTTGGTTTGTTATTTTGGTTTTGGGTCAAACTTGGAGTCTTGTATTCAAGATTGTAAAAGCAGGGGTGTAAAGTACTTGGATAATTGTACTATATTAATATATATAAAATATACATTTTATTGAACTACTAATAAAGATGAATGTACTCATACTTTGAAATGGTATAAAGTAGAAAGTACATATTTCATAGGTCATTGTTTTCTCTTTTGATGTTATGATTTGATCAATATATTCTACTACTACTAAATCAAATAATTGTTTTCTTATTTATATATGCTTTAAAATCAGCCATTACTCCATCAGCCATTACTCCAGATTTCAGTGTCACATGATCCTTCAGAAATCATTCTGATTTTCTACTCAAGTAACATTTCTTATTATTATTATCAATGTTGAAAAACTTAATATTTTTTTGTGGAAAACCTTATGCATTTTTCCCATGATTATTTAAACATAAATGTCAAATGAACAGCATTTATTTGAAAAATAATATTGTAACCCTGTAAAAGTCTGTATTGTTACTTTTGAATATTTAACGCATCCGTTCTGAATGAAAAATATATAATAATCTTACAGACCCTATTTTAAATGTTCATTTAAATTTCATGTCCATCATACCAAGCTAACAAACTAATCAAATCATTTTAACTTTACAGTAATAGCCAACAGAATTCATTTTTTATGTGGTTATTCTTGTTTTTGAGGATATTTTTACCACAAAATAGCATTTCAAAGCAATTGTTTTAGATAATAAATATTAATAATAGCCGGCAATCACTTTGCAGACAACTGCTGCTCAAGTAAAAGTTTTAGAATTTAAGTTATTTTGAAGATATTTATTCTATAGTTTCATTTTATTTTATTTTTTTATATTAATTTTATAGTTTATTTTAGACTTTTGTATTCAAAACTATAGAATTAGTTAATGCCAAAACTTTCTTTGTTTTCTCGAGTATGTTTTACATTAAGTAACAGTTAACAACATTGATTTTGGACTCAAATATAATTTCTCTGTACTTTTACACCCCTGTTGAAATGGTTTGTTTTCCCTGCGTAACACGACCACTCTTGTAAAACTTCTTTCATGCAGTCCCTCGTGGAATGACAGTGAACTACAGGTCATTCTGGGTTAGACAGTCCTTAAATGCCTCTTTCTTTTTTCCTCTTTTCCTCTCTTTCTATTTCCCCTACTTCCCCATCAGATCTCACATCTGAAACAAAATAAAAGCTGACCCCTTCTTCCTTCTCTCTTTCCCTTTCTTTCTCGCATCTCCCCTCCATCTTCCTTTTTTCTCTTTCTTTCTTTTTAGTAGAGAAACTTCAGAAGGATCAGAAGGATCCAGGTGACATCTTTTGTCTGACTTACTATTAAACCCATTTTTAAAATAGCCCCCCCCCCTTCCCCAGTTCAAAACATAACCAATTTATAGCATTCACATGGCAAAATTTCCCAATATCAAGATAACCATGGGAATGTTGTGACAAGGTTATGCCAATGTCTCCTTTAGTCTATACAGTACATTGCATCCAAATAAAGATGTATTTTCCATGAGCTGGTTAGAGCTGTATGTACGCTTTACCAGTCTATGGAACATGCAGAGTGACTATTCCTTTAATTCTTACTTAAACTTCCAACAAATAATATAAAGCAGATTATTTGCCTGTATTATTTGTGATTAAAGGGATACTCTCTCTGCACCAAGTGTGAAAACCCAGTAACACTTTCACTGTAAGATTCAATCCTTTAACATTAGCTAATGCATTAGATATCACATACTAAGAATGAATAACATTTTACAGCATTTGTTAGATTAATAATATATTTGCTATATATTAAAAATATAGTACATATAAATATATACTACTTTACAATACACTCTAATTAATTAGCAATTCATGTTTATTCAAAGAGCATTAAATTATAACTCATTAAATGATAAAGTGTGTGTGTATATACAGGGTTGTTTTAACCCAAATTTGGGTCAAATATGAACAAACACAAACGTTGGGTTAAAAAAATGCCAACCCAATGGCTGGGTTTGTCCATATTTGACCCAAAGTTGGGGTGAATCAACCCAGCATTTTTAGAGTGTATATATGTTAATTGCTTGATTTATAAACAATTGCATTAACTAATATTACAGTATATATACTAAAGTAATATTTTAGTATATATACTAAAATGTAACAGTGTAAAGTGTTACAGAAAAATCTCTAATGTGTCAAATAGCAATAGTGATGCACTGTTAATGATTTTTCAGTTGACATCATATTGCTGATTTTCCATTGGAGTGAATATGCTGACATGACAGTCATTGTGTGTTGATTTCTAAAACCTTTACAAAAATATCAGAAAAACAAGTACTGTATATTCAATCTAAAAACTACAGTATAGTAATGGTTTACAAACCCTGCATTTCTAAAATGTCTTGAATTAGGAAAATCAGGTATTTCAAAATGGTCTAAACCAAGAGTATTCTTTGGTTGTTTTTCAAACATAATAATAATCCAAATGTCAAAATGCTAATGCATTTTGTCTGTTGCTATTGAAGTACCTGATGTTGCACTATTGCATGACATTTCATCCCTGCATGGACAGTAAGCCTTTAAAAGGCCACAAAAATTAAATTATTTTTAAGTCTTTAGTCTTATGAGGGAGATGAAGATGATTGAGATACAATTAGAAGAAAGGTCATAGGGTTAATTCACAAACAGGGGGTGTATGCTTTGTGTTTAGTGATGAAAGCACTGTTGACTGAGAGGGGGTGTGACTCTTCAAAATGATGTTAATTGTTTTGACATTCATCACACAGCAAGTGACTTTGCTTCCTAGTTTGTCTGTTTTTGTGTTCCTTCATCAAAGTGCCACACATCATTTAATGACATGCTCAAAGATCTCAAAAATTGACAGAGCACAAACAAATCCAACAGCAGATAGACAAAATTCACTTGGGTTGTCTAAAAAAATGTTTAAACACCCTCTCAGCCAATATTGAAACATTAAGAGTTACAAAAATATGTGAGTGATTCTATGATTGGAGATAAATTCTGTAGCACCTCATTGCAGTACACAAGATCCAGGGGGCGGAGTCAGATCCAGATCTGAGGGGTGGAGCTGGGTAGGTTTAGGGGTGGCTTTAGGGATCAGGGGGTGGAGCTTGGTAGGTTTAGGGGTGGGTTTAAGGATAAGGGGTGGAGCTGGGTAGGTTTAGGTACAGTATATGTACGGTGGGAGGAGTTGGATCTGGATCCGACTCCTCCCCATGGATTTCGTGTTCTGCAGTGAGGACCATCTCGATAAATTTGGTATTTAAAAATATTAACAGAAATTCTTTCCAGTATCTTATTGAAAAAAAAATATATATTAAATTGAATTATTCAGTGCTTGTCAAACAGGTTAGTTCCTTTTTTCCCTTTTAATGAAAAAGTAATCTCTTAATAGTATTGTTTGTCAACTACAACAAATTAGGCGATGTGTAGAAATAACATTGGTATCAGAATTGACAATTTTACACTTTTTAGTGTAAAATGCTACGAGCTCATGACACTAATGAAATCATGATTGAAAGATTTTTAAACAACCTACTGTGTGATCAGTGATATTTTTACAAAATAACTCTTGATGTAAGAACTTTTTAGATTACAATATTTTCTCAGAGAAAGCACACATACTTTTAGTGCTTCAGATCTTATCAGTGAGGGAAAGTCACATCATTTCCTTTATCTTGCATAGTTGTGGGAGACAATTCCACCAATTTAAAGGCAAAGTACTGTAACAGATTTGACACAAGATGTATGCACACATTTTTTACACAAGATATAAAGTTATTTTTTAACATTTTTATGTTGAGGAATTAGTCAAATTCTTAATTGAAATATTACTAAAACAAAAGTAAAATAAAATATTTTAGTTACTCAATGATATGATTGTGTAACCAAATTTTACACAATCTTATCATTATCATATCAATAATCATATCAAATTTTACACAATCATATCATGATTTCTTGTTGAATTTGGACAACAAGTAATCATGATTTCCAGCTATATAAAATATGATATTGTTATGACCTTTAACATCTTGTGATCCATGACAATGATTAATAAATGATTAAAATAATGAAAATACACTGTAACCATTTGAAAAAAGCAACAAAAAAAAAGACTTTGGACACAAGATGTTTAGAATCACCCATGTATCCATAAACCATAGTCTCATGTCTCTTTACTTTGCAATCCCATCCTTAACCAACAGTAATGAACCGTGTTCTTCGCATTGTGCATTTTCATCATGTTAAACCCATGAACGTCTATTTTCACAACATATTACAGTCTGCTGTAAACTACATGATTTCTTTAATTTCACACTGTTATTTAAAATGAAAATAATGTTTAATTACTCCTGTTGTTCTCCGTGTCATCAACTGGCAGATGAAATCGACAATGAAAATAAAAATGAAAATAGACAATGAAGGGTACATTTAAGTATGACATGTTTAGGAGAGAGGTGCTGCCCAGAGGTAGGCAATGAGACGACATAAATTCCTGCATGTGCTGAACATTATGCATGATGACTATAACATATTTGTTGTCGTTTTTATCCTTTCTTTTCCCTCAGTTCTTTGGTTTGACTCATTATATTTGCATTGCTCTTTATTGACTCATTATGGTTCGTGTCTACAGAGCTGAGTGTTGACAGAGTGTCAAGAATATGCCATGTCGTTAACTAAGACAGCAGAGTTGATGTATGCAGAAGCTAATTTGTGGTTCATTAAGTCAGTTTTTTGTTCTTCCAGAGAGAACATTTATGAAATTCAAATGAAAAATTAGATGTAACTCATAAATCCATCTCTTAATTTTAATTGTCATCTTAAGTTTTTGCCTTCATACCAAATATGCTTATAAAGTGACATTATTTAAAGGATTTACATTAAATGCTTAAATTACCACTCCCAAAAGAAATCTGCATTGCAAGCAGTGCATATTAAGTTTTAAAAAATCACATTGCAGTGAAATGCAGTTTACTTTAGGCATCAGACAGGATGTTTTCCATGTGCGTGTTTGTCTGTATGTGTCCATATTAACTGTTGTACCTTTGTGCCTCAGAAAATGTAGGACGCTTAGTCACCCCTGCCAAAAAGCTTGAGGACACGCTCCGTCTGGCCGAGCTGGTCATAGAGGTGCTCCAGCAGAATGAGGAACATCATGCAGAGGTGAGTGCACCAGGGATGACGTGTTAGATATAATACATGCTTAAATACGCATGCATGGAAAGAAATACATCAGGCACATATTTATGTGTGAAAACAAACAAAGCTGCTTGAATATTAAGATCTCAGAGCAATAACAACTCTTAAAAATATTTTCAATCTCGGAAAACCTTCATCAATGGCTGCTAGCATTGTTTAGGTAGCATTTTTCCACTAGAGCAGCTCTTACATACAAAGGCAGAATATATGTTTTTGTGTTTTTAAATTATGTGCTCCGCAGGCTACAAGCACAAGTACGGGAGGTCAGGCGGTACAGTAATTTTAATTTTATTTTGCTGTCTTCAGTGCCATGCCCTGCTCTTGCATGCCAGCCTCATGATCTGGCCTAAACTGGAAGAGGCATTACATGGGCATAGCAAATCAGGACTTATTTCATTTCAGTTCAGTTCATTCAATATCAATAATACAGTAGTTTCAGTTCGATAGATAGATAGATAGATAGATAGATAGATAGATAGATAGATAGATAGATAGATAGATAGATAGATAGATAGATAGATAGATAGATAGATAGATAGATAGATAGATAGATAGATAGATAGATAGATAGATAGATAGATAGATAGATAGATAGATGGGATCTATTCATCAGTTTGACTGAACTGAAATTACTGTCACATTGACTAAATCCATTAAAAGCATTGAAGGCATTAAAGTCAATGGACAAAATTTATACAGTTGTTGTTTTTATGTGAAATGCATTCATCTTCATTTCGGTTTATTTTCAGTCTGTTATTCTAACTGTTTTGTTTCGTTTTGATTATTTTGTTTTGTTTTGGGGTTTTTGTTTTGTTTTATTTTTTGTTTTGTTTTGTTTTCGGTGCCAGGTTCACTAAACCATTAAAAGGAATAGTTCACCCAAAAGTCACTAAGAACACTTGTTTGTTTGTTTTCCAAAGTCATTGGGGTCTGATGTTTGTTGGAACCACACTGACTGTAATTATATGGACTTAAAACATTATTCATTTAAACATTATTCAGAATATCTGCCTACAGAAATGGCTACAGGTTTGGAACAGCATAGTCATGGTTTACTCAGCAAAATTATTCATTTTGGGTGAACTATGCCTTTAAGCACATAAAATCATTTTTTAATAAACATGTCCACTAAAATGCATGGAATAGGGTATTTTACAAAGTCCAGTCATTTATCATGCACATTAAAATTGCATGGTCAAATGTACACATGTAAAAAATGCATAAAATAATTGAATAAATCTGGTAAACTGAATGGATATATATATATATTTTTTAAGTGACAATTGTAATATTTACCAAACAGGATTAAGCATAGGATATTTTATTATTACATTATTAAACATTGTTTCTATTATATATTTGCTTTTTTTATCAAGATTTACCATCAGCCATTCTTAACTTGTAATCATATTTCCAATTTCGTTTTAAAGCCCTTTAATGCTGATGCATTTATGAGAATGAAGTGCTCAAATACTTAGCAAAAAAAAAAAATCTCACATAACTCTCACTGTTTTTCATTACTTGTTTGTTGGCTGGGAAACATTGGACAGGGTAAAGAGGTATGTAGACCCTAGAGTCCCCCTCTATGTGCATGCCGCAGCCCCTGCACCATGGATGGAGGGATTTTCACCTTTTCCTCCTTCTCTCTCTACCTGGACACCCCATCCTTCCCCTAGTCAGCTGTCCATATGGAGCGTTGAGCAAGTGGCTTGTGGTTCCACAAGCACGAGGGGGACAGTGCTTCACCCGTGGAAGCAGATCCCCCCCAAAAACCTCAATGAAAATGAAAAGACTAGTCTCATTTTCACCCTTGCACAACCCCAACTCTCTCCAAACTCTCCTCTGTTTTTGTGTCCTTCGGCTTGGTTTGGTCTGCTAGCTTCACTTACCAGCTCTAACTACAAATATTAAACTACATTACAAATGCACTTCTCTGTTTTTGTTTTTGTGGGAGAAGTGTTGCAATAAATGCTGGTATGAAAGGTTTGTTTGAGTGGTCAGTGACAAAAGCATGCTTTTTTAAAGGAGAGGAAGCCATGATTTACATTAACCTTTCATTTGTCTAACATGCTTGGTGCATATCTGCAGACCAGATGTGTTACACACAGCAGCACAGCTGGATCAGCAGCAGAGGAATCTCACATAGTTAAACAATCGAACAGATAAATAATGCAGACTACTGAGATTGTGCTGCTAATCACTGCTGCTGCTGCATGCTGGGAATTTTCTTCTGTTACAAGGGCATAAATTCCTGTGCATGGACTTGTGGGAACATTCACATCTGCAAAATGCGACGTAAATAAGGATGTACTTTAAATACAAATCAGTGTATGTAGACGTTAACTATGATGAGCTGTGCTTTTTAGAAGAGGGGACAGCATGAGAGTTTCAATGCATGAGAAAAGCTCATGACACTCCACAGACACAAAGGTGAAAAGTTACATTTCTGAACAGTCCGGCTTAATCTGAAAAACTATTTGGGGTCTTTAAATACCAGTTTGGATTTAATAACTTGTTATAGATCTGTGGAATGCCATGCACTTAAGTATAAGAGAAAAGGCTGATCTTCAATGTATGTCTTTATATTACTGATTTTATTTTTGCTTTTTTTTCTGGCTCTTGTATTGCCTCTTTCTCTCACTGCAGGCATTTGCATGGTGGTCAGATCTGATGGTCGAACATGCCGAGACGTTTCTGTCTCTGTATGCTGTGGACATGGATGCGGCACTGGAGGTTCAACCCCCTGATAGCTGGGACAGCTTCCCTCTCTTTCAGCTGCTCAATGACTTCCTGCGCATTGACTGTAAGTATGTTAAGGGGATCTTTTCTGGACAGGTCTTTATTATTTGTATGGCTTATTAAATTAATATTCTAGGTTAAATACAAAGTCAGTTCATTTGAAGGCATCTGTGTCTCATAGACTGTCAGAAACATTCATTTTAAACTGAATTAAAATAAAGTGCATCAATCTTAAAGGGATACTCAACTTTTTTTTTTTTGGAAAGGCTCATTTTACAAGTCCCCCAGAGTTAAACAGTTAGGTTTTACCGTTTTTGAAACCATTTAGACGATTTTCTGTTATTTAGAAGAATATCAGTAACCAGACAGTTTCTGGTCTCATTGACTTCCATAGTAGGAAAAAAATATATACTATGGAAGTCAATGAGACCAGAAACTGTCTGGTTACTGATATTCTTTTAAATATCAGAAAATCAGCTGAATACATTCGAAAACAGTAAAACCCAACTGTTTAACTCTGGGGGAGTGGTAAAATGAGCCTATTTCCAAAAAAAGTGGAGTATCCCTTTAAATGTTAAACAAGTATACAATAAAAACATGTTTAAAATGTTAGTTGAAGTAGAAGCAGTAAACGTGGTGTGATTGTGACCACGATGGAACCATAAGTCATAATCATAATAATCATAAATGTACGGAACTGGAAATTGAGAAAACCACAGTTCATAATTGTGATGTTGCAGGCAAAATATATTGCATGCCTACACAAATTGCATCAAAGCAGAGCTTTACGAGACCATATAGAAGAATTAAAGGCCAAATAATGAAACCCGCAGGGGGTCAAACCAACACATTGAATGTAAAGAGTTTGCTCAAGGCCTTATCACGTCTCTAATGAACTGAAGTCAATAGGGTGCTGTCCATGGTGCTAAAGCCACTCTGCCATGGGCTGCAGTTAACTAATTATCCTAGTGGCATTCTTTGCACAGCTTGACAGTTTGTTGTCTGGTAACCTATTCTTGATATTGGATTGCTTTTTCTGCTGGTCGACATCGAGCTTGCAAAAGCAAAAGTGTGTGTATATGTATATATGAAGAAAAAAATAATAATATATATATACACACACAGTAGATGTATTTTGTTTTTAATTACCCCACAGGTTCAATTAAACCTTAAAAATATGAGGAAAATATTTGTAAAATATTTTAAATATGAGGGAAGAACAAAACAGTACACCTGGTTAAGGTATTTATCTGACAAAATTAAAAATAAACTACAGCGACAGGTTTTTATTTTACTCTGCAAAAGAAAATGCATAGGATAACATAACATAATCAGTTATTAATATTTCATAGATTTTCTCTTGTTTTCGCATGTGTTCATAATATCTTTGTATGACACACATAGTTATGTCCTTACATTTTGGTCAAAACATTGACTCTGAGCACAACTACACAATATGCTTACAAAATCTTTAACACATTTGAATAATACTTCAATAAAGGTTGTCAAAAAAGATGTCAGTTTTCCTAGTTCACTTTTGGCCACTATCATAAATTTGTTTGTTTGTTCATTTATTAATTAATTTATGGTTTTAATATTGTTCTTTGTTTGCTTTTATTTATATTTCTTTAACACATGTGCATGAATAATACACTTCTCATAACTTCTCATTTGTAGCCTTATATGAGAAGCCTTATTTATTGTCTTATTATTTATTTATTAACATCTTCAAATATTACAGAAGTGGAACTTTCTTTTAATAGTCACTTTCAAAGATAGTTTTTAGATGGTCTGTTACTCAGCATTCCAGCATTAGAAAGCTCTACTCAAACACCTAACCTCGAACACAACTAAAACACTGATGCACCATTCTTAACACCATCTAGTTCCCCATGAATGCACACATATTACTCCTCACTACAACAGAAACGCACATCATCTCCCCCTGGCCTCCTCACATACTCGCATAAACGCAAACACAAGCAAACACCATCAAGCGTCAGCCTACAGCGTGCACTACATCTGTGGAACAGGACATTCAGCATGGAAGGTCACTATCGTCCTGTGCCTGTAGCGCTGATCTAGGCATGAAATAGCCTTAACACTAGACAGGCGCTAAAGAAGAAGCTATTCATGCTGCTAATGAGGTCTAAAACAGAGGAGCCTGGGAGACCCCACTGCCCCGGCCACTCGCTCGCGGACAAACACAGCCAAGTGTGCAACCACCACCGCTCAAGTGGCTAATTGGAACAGAGCAATCAGGGAAGCAAACAAACATGGCACCTACTGCGAATGATCGACCTTGAGAGAGAGCAGAGTGAGAGAAATAGAGACGCTATGACTAGTACTGTGCTTAGTCATTACATGCTAAAACATAAGGCATTTTAACGCACATATTTGTGTCCAATTACTTTAAAAAAAAAAACATTAGTGGTAAAAATCCATTGTTTTTTTCTAATGAGCTATTAGATATTTTTGGATAATCTAACACAAAATTACTTACAGGAAAGGTAGCTAATATATAAAGGTAGATAATAATTTCTGCTGCATGGATGGGGAGACAATAAGTAATCACATTCCTTTTCCTTAATTTTTACATAAATTTAATTAATGAGAAAGTAAAAGTCTGCATGAAACGTAAGTTACAATAAACTTTTCTTGATATAATAATCTTATTATAATAATCTTCTATATCCAAGTCAAACGGCTTTTCAAACAAGAAGAAAAAAGAAGTGCGGGACTTGATTTTGTCCATCGGGAATTGATTGGATTGTTGTGTTTGCTGTGATATTGTGATTGACAGGTTGTCCCACTCTTTCACCAGTAAACATGTCATCAGAGAAGAGAAGAGATGTCGCTGCAAGAGGGGGCAGAAATTGTTTTGATTTAAGATTACAAGGGAGGGTACATGAATTAAAAAAGAGAAGAAAAGATGTGCACAGATTTATAATAAATACTGCAATATTCCATAAAAAAGACAGAAAAATAAGATTTAAAATTTAAACGTCATGCTGACTTCAACTCTAATCGCCAACTATTTTTTTTTTTCATAGATATTGTCTATTATTTATGATTTTAGCTAAATATTGTTCAAAGGGTGGTAAAAATTGCGAACCCTCTGTTAGCAATCATTCATTCTCTTTGTCTTCTCTTTCCCACCTTCATGCTTTTTCAGATAATCTATGTAATGGGAAGTTTCATAAGCACCTGCAAGACCTATTTGCCCCTCTGGTGGTGAGGTATGTGGATCTAATGGAGTCCTCCATTGCTCAGTCCATACACAGAGGATTTGAACGAGAGTCTTGGGAACCAGTCAAGTAAGCCAAACACTTTTTCACTTCAGGCGTTAGTTCTAGGGATATTAATTCAATAGTACAATTACTTTAATAAATGCATGCAATTAATCATGCCCCTTAGACTTCTGCAGTATTTTCATGAGTTCAGAGAGCAAGATGGTATCCAGCAGAATGAAACAGACCTCGGGGGTCTCGTTATGTGTTTTTGTGTCTTTTGTTTTAATCATTCTTTGCTCTTGTTTACTTGATTTTTAACGGCTTAACGGGGTCCTATATTACTTTTTTTTACATTTCAACTTTATTCAGCGTGTAATGTTGCTGTTTGAGCACGGAAAAGGTCTGCAAAGTTACTTACGCACAAAGTCCTCTACAAAGAGATCTATTCTCTATATCAGTAAGCATTGTTTCTGGCGTGGCCATTGAAAGAGTGTTGAATCTCTCGGTTATTGTAAGTGGTATGAAATTTCTGAAACACGCTTGAAGCCAATCACATCACACTGGTCCAACCGACCAATCAGAGCACATTGCATTTTTTGGAAGGAGGGACTTCACAGAGACAGGAACAAAACTTACAGACCAGGAAGAGAGAGGTGCTACAACAATGTTGAAGGTATAGGCTATTTCAGAGAGGCTAGCAATAGCAAGTTAGCTTTGAAAGCATGAGATCCCACCCTCCCTTCAGAGCGTCTCCAAAGCCACGCCTCCTTCAAAACACATGAACGCAAACAGCAAAGTCTGCAGAACGTCACAAGAGACAGCATTAAACAACCTGATGTCCCAAAGCACACTTTACAATAATAATGAACTTTAGACAGCACTGACTTGTACCACCTGCCTGCTGCAGATTCATTTCGCCGTTGATAGTGACATAGAAACACATAAATCCGAGTCCGAGGACGTGAAGCGCTCTTAAAGCTGCAGTCCATAGCTTTTTTGGGTTAATATCCAAAATATATATTTGAGAAAATACTTAACCAGCCAGTGTTCAAAACTATCTGCTTGCCTTAGCTCGATTCAAAGCGGAAAGCTGGTAATAATTTCAGTGGTACTGGTGGATATCCACGTGTGGCTATATTGTAGGCTATATTGCATGTAAGGATGTTGGAGTTGGAGATTTATAGTCTTTTCTCAAAGAACTTGATATAATTAAACTTATCGATTTGATGCCAAATAATATCAGATAATATCAGATGGCATGGATAATATCAGAAGGACATTACATGTAGTCACGCAATGCTAACAATGTGATGAATTGTAATTTGCACGGTTTTGCGTGATATGGAAACTTATAAACGATTGTTAGATTTAATCAGCTCGATTTACTCCATTGTCAGAACCAAAACAAAAGTGGATGTTTCATACTAGTTCAGACGACGTTTTCCGGTGAAAATTCTTATGTTGGTCATACTTCAAAAAACAATAAGCTGTGATTCTGAATGCCAGTATCCACACCGGCGCGGTGACTGACAACCACACACTCTTCTCAAACATTGTGTTCATCCGCGCTTTGCCAAGTCGAGGGTGTCGAAGTACAACTCGCGTAAAGTTCATAATTCCGCAAATGACTGCAATTGTAGATTTCAAACAGAGATGGCGACAAAGAGGAAAAAACGCTGGACTGCAGGCTTAATTATGGTTACGACATGGAGTGAACGCAGCATAAGCTTGTTGTTTTGGAACTGTGAAATGTGGCTGCTGTTTGTTTGCGGTGCTCTTTGACTTTGTGTCTACAACTCTGCATAGTCTTACAGAACACGATGATGTCGTGTGACGTCTGTGTGAGCAGGGTGCGCGGAGGTATGGAAATACACATGTTGATAGGCAGGTAGGACATCGTATCATTGCATTCGAACCGAATGCAATGATTGGACAAACATTTTTTGGGTCCTGAGACTTCCACAGAAGATATATGTACATGTTTTAATGTTTAGACCACTTTTATTCTACTAGGATGTGAAGAGAGTTTCAACCAGTATAATAAAACCTTTAAATACCTGAAAAAATTAGTTTTTCGGACATGATAACCTATTCTAATAAACCTCTATCATGAAAACCTATTCTAGTAAACCCCAAAAACAAAAACAAGACTTTGAAAAGGGGCATAATATGTCCCCTTTAAAAAAAAAATTATAATAATTGCATTTTATATAATTGGGTGTGGGTTTTTTTTAGGTTTAGTTTTTCTTCAACTACAGTAGCTCTAATTTTCTTAATGTCCTGACCAGCTCTGCTTGTTGAACGTTTATAATCATTTTTGCATGATTCCTAAATACAAGTCACCAGAATAACTTTGAATCAATGCTAATTAATGCAACAACCTGCATTTCAGCAGAAATAAATGTGTATTTTCTCATAAAACCAGAGCCAAAGTGGTGATAATGCGATTCACTCCCATCTCATGTGCACTTCTCATCTCTGCAACACCTTCTTCTCTCTAAATGAATTCTTCATCTTGTGCTCTAAACATACTGTACGTAATGCCATGTTTCTTTGTCATCCATGCTTTCTTCTGTGCACCTACTGTACATCATTGCATTCTTTTTTCTGTTTCTTTTTTTCCTTTTCCACAGGAGTTTAACAAGTAATCTGCCCTGTGTCAACCTACCAAATGTGAATCTACAAATGCCTAAAGTACCAAATCTACCAGTGTCAGTTAATCTGCGACCAATGCAAATGCCTAGCTTTTCCACCCCCAACTGGATGCCGGGTTTATCTGAAACTGAGTGTGTACTGGATTCTAATACATGCATGTGTGGCCTTAGCATCAACATTTAGTTCATATTTTATATTTCAATTCGGATTCACCCGTAGTTAATTGTGGACAGGTTCATTTAAATATTTTAATTAGGATGGTGCTTTAGGTTCATCTACATTTCAGCGTGAATTAACATTTCTAAAATTATATTATGCAACATCACACACAATTTTACAATGTTATATATATATATATATATATATATATATATATATATATATATATATATATATATATATATTTGTTGAGACAAATAGTTTAAACTAGAGATTGCTCTATAACATTTCCATATTTGTGATAAGAATTTCTCAACCCAAATGGCATTTTTTCCAGTTGAAAGCAATCTGTTGTTGTTTTACTATGTTTAAAATCACCTTCATGTGTCATAATGCACATAAGGGGCAATAAACAACAATAAACAATAACAGATGTTTTGACATTCTGCTATCCAAAAACAGATGCTGTGCAAAAGACCAAAATCTGTAATAACTGAGTTGTTTTTTGTAGGTAAATATAATTTAATCTTTTAAATCATAATTTTATTTTATTATATGATAGTATATTATATGCCGAAAGATGTTTCCTTCCTAAAGGGTCATGAAACACTAAACCGCATTTTCTGAACACATTTTGCAAAAAACTTCCACTAGTGTTGTAAACTACTTTTTTTAAACTTGCTTTACTGTATCTTAATTTAAATTGTAATGTAACAGTATAGAGAAAAGTATTGAGACACTATATTGACAAATGAGCTGTTGTAGATGCAACCCCATATTAAACCCTATGGGTTAAGAATGGGATGTCGTTAAAGTGTGCATGTAAATGCATTTATAACCTGGCTCATATACAGTCTGTACAGAAATGTTACACTGTTCATTAATGTGCACTGTCCCAAAAAAAAAAAAAAAAATATATATATATATATATATAAATGTAATATATATAAATAAAATAAAAAATAGAACTTTTGGCAATATTGTGTACTTATAAAGAACAGATATCTTGACTCACATTAAGGTAATATTATCGTAGTAATATCTACATTCAATCAATTCCAAATAGTTTACAAACTTTTTATTAAAAATTTATATGTAAAAATCAAGTACTTTTATTTACATGGTTAGAAATTGTCTACATACATGTGAATTACAATTAATAAAAAAAATAAATGCGATTTAGGAAATTGACTGAGGTGAGCCAAAGGAATTTTAGCTTATATTTAGACTTTAGACATGATAATTAAAAAAAAAAAAAAAAAAAAAACAATTCTCCAAACCTTAGCATTTCACCACTTTCCAGATGAGTGGAATACCTTCAGCGCTGCATTTATTGAAAAAAAAAAAAAAAATTGAAAAAAAAAATTATGCATGCACTGACACACAGACATAATTACGCATGCTGAGTGAAACTCGTTCTCTAAGGTGTAATTATGGGTAAACTCCAAAGGTTGCCAAAACTACTGTAGTTGAAGCTGACAAACTTTCAAAATATTTGTACCTGTCTAGTCATGTCAAACTCAAGCTTAAAATACTTTCAATTTAGAATTTGTTTAGCACTTTATTTTACAGTCCCGTTCCGCATCTATGTACATATTATAAGAATTACAAAAACTGGGTAATAATAGTTACCTACCCCTAAACCTAGTTACCTTATATTATCTAGTACTTAAAGGTGCATTGTGAGTCTCTGAGTTTTTGTAGAACTATGCCCCCTCTGGCGATAAGCGAAACTGCAACCAGAGATGTGCACGCTCATGGACCACACACACACACGCACGCTTGCAGGAGCTGTTCATAACCAAAGGAGCATTAGCCGCACAAATATTTTGTTACAGTCATAATGCCTTCACAGGTAATAAAGTTTTGAATCTGCAAATCATTTTAAATATATGAAAGGAAAGACATTTGAATAAATTACACACTATAAGGGGAAAACGCGGTATTAGAAAACTTCGACTTTTGTTTCCATCTATCTCCATTTTGAACTGTTTTATGTGCTTACTGTATCCACTTACGATTGTACTATTATGGAAACACGTTCATGAACAATTTAAGTTATTACTTTGTATAGGATCCCGTTTGAGCCCAGCGGACCGGAGATCTCTCCATTTGTTGAAAGCCTTCCCGATGTTGACTCTTATTCCGACGCCTAGCACTAGACAAGAGTTTCATTTTCTTTGTCTTACGTGGAGTTTGCGTTGGGGTTTGAAATGAACTACAAGCCAGTCTCTTTGAATCCATCTTCTGCTTTTGTCGAAAGTTGACTAAAGTTTTGTCCCTCGAATTTTCTTCACTGATATATATATATAAAAAACAGGTATTTTTAACATGAAATGTTGCGCAATGCACCTTTAAGTAAAAAGAATGCACAGTGCACTGTAAAATAACGTAGGCTGCAACCAGAATCTGTGTTTACAATAAACCTGAATAATGTTAAACTATTATATATTTATGCTAAGGCCACAGCATGGAAATACCCCGTGGATTATTTGAACCCCAAAAGCCCTAAGCATGTTGATGTGTTGGAAGATACAAATACAGTATCACACTATAGAAAACATGCTCATGTTTTGATAGCTGAATATTAAAGCTGAAGAGTGTAATTTCTGCACAAGCTGCGCCAAACCAAATCACGAAAATAACGTTAACATCAAGCCGACATGATGTTTGCCCCGCCCTAAACTCACGCCATTGGTTGAGCCGATGTTGTTCGTCAGCCACTGAAACAAACTGATTGCAATTTTGTTTTGGTACGTGCCGCAGAAATTACACACTTAGCTGAACCACAATAGCATGGTTATATGATTTCGATGCTCATCATTGATATCTGGTCATGAATAAGTGATGCTGCTTTAACATCTTGTATCTTTCCAACATCTTCCTCCTTTCCCTTTTTCTATTAGATTAGAAAATGATACAGGTGTTTTTTTCCTCTTTCTTCTTGCTGTATTTGCTGGGTGTGGGGTCCCATAATAGTAGCTCTCTCCTTCTGTACCCTGCCTTGAGATATAGGGTGTTGGGGATAAGAATACTGAGGGAGATCACCCTATCCCTCTCTTGGTCCTGTCCTGTTTCCTTCATACTGTTCTCTGAAGTGATATACAAACTTCAGAGCAACAGGCATCTGCTTTCAGTAGAAACCAAATGCAAGACTCTAAAAGGACTTTACTGGTTGTTTGAGTAACCCAAACTTTAAACTGCATTGTTTCTCACAACAGTGTTTTTTAATGGATCTAATTGGGCCAGTTTTACAAGAGTATACGGTTTCATTTTCTTTTTTAAGAATTGCATTTCAAAACTTTTGCTGACACAGTGTTTACTCAGGGGGCAAAACAACTGTTTTTTATGAAATCAGACATGGGCTGCTGTGAAAGATTGTCATATAAAACTGAAATCTGTGATGTCTGAGAATCACAACCTTGGTGGAAAACCCGGTCAACAAGCTGCTGGAAACTTGTAATTAGGGTCATACAATGCTACCTCAAATTCTGTTTTAAAGGGTTAGTTCACCCCAAAAATATGATGTTTATGGTGTTTATGAAAATTAATGACTCACCCTCATGTCGTCCCAAGCCCAAAAGACCTCCATTCATCTTCGGAACACAGTTTAAGATATTTTAGATTTAGTCCGAGAGTTTTCTGTCCCTGTAATTGAATAAGTTTGTAAGGTATACTGTCCTTGTCCAGAAAGGAAATACAGACATCATCAAAGTAGTCCATGTGACATCAGTGGGTTAATTAGAATGTTTTGAAGCATCGAAAATACATTTTGGTCCAAAAATAATAAAAACTATGTCTTTATTCATTGTATTCTCTTCCGGTTCTGTTGTCAATCCACGTTCAGTGACACTGATGACGTTAGACGCTGCTCCTTAGTCCTGATCAAAACTGATTTGGGGAAAAAATGATCAATTTTCAATATTAAAATGTGATTGTGGACTGGATTTTTTTTTTTTTAGAAACAACATTGGTTTTGATGCATGTTTAGTTTTTGTGCAGCATCAGATTTTAACTTTTTCTCCCTCATTTACTGTTCGTGGCTGTTTTTGCCCCATTTACTTCCATTATAACCACATTTTTTGATTGCAAGGCCATGATGACACTATGTAATCATGAATTTTTGATTGTTGCATTTACATTTACATTTTACATTTATTCATTTAGCTGATGCTTCTATCCAAAGTGACTTACAATTGCTATGTCAGAGGTCATACGCCTCTGGAGCAACTAGGGGTTAAGTGTCTTGCTCAGGGACACATTCTCATAGTGGATTCGAACCCGGGTCTCTTAGACCAAAGGCACGTGTCTTATCCACTGTCTTATACACTTTTGATGGTTTTTCCTGTTGGGAAGAGGTGAAATTTGTCATTTTTACTGTTGATAACCAGGTGGCACTATTAACCCTTTAGATAGGCCTGGATTGGATAGACAGACATGAAGATAGACATGGAGTATAATACCATATTAAAGTAGCAGAATTTGAGGTAGCATTGTTTGACCTTAATTACAAGTTTCCAGCAGTTTGTTGACCGGGTTGTCCACCCAGGTTGTGATCCTCAGACATCATATATTTAATTTTTATATGACAACCTATTACAATCTATGTCTGCTAACCCCCCTTTGCCTCCTGGGTAGTTGTTTAAAAGTCCAGTTTTCTAATTGAATACAACATTATTCATTTCAAATTACTGTATGTTAACAGCGAAACATGAAACATGCTATCAAGCTCATTTTTTGATTGAATTTGATATTCTAACTTAATAAATAAACATAAATAAATACCATTAATCAATCTGTAAATATTTCTACACATCCTTCTGCTGCTGTATGTGAGTGTCTTTTGAGTCTGTTAGACGACTGCACAAATGAACCGACCCTTAGATTCTTCAATCTTAATCTGGCTTCAGTGTGAACTGAAGCTCTCATTGCTTCAGTCAATCTTAAAATATGTTTCTACTGAAGATGCCTTGGCCGGCTGGCTGTTTGAGGACTTCAACAAGTCTCCTTTGACATTATATTGTGCATGTTTTACCTTACCTGTTCTCAAACAACCAAGTAAGGCCTGACTGTTTATTATTTTGTTTTAGGTTTACCATTTATTTTTTTCCATGGAACGATCGCCAATGAGGTTGATCTGAAGCCGTCAGGGCAACTCTGCAACGATCGGGAAGTGGTAAAAAATAAGTTAACCAAATGTGCCACCCTGGACTCGAAACAGGCTTTGTCTTCTTTAACAACCCCCTGCCCTGTGACCTTCCCACTTCCTGACCTTTTCCAGAGAATTCCGTTTCTGATATTCAGCTTCGAGTAAAATTACTTTCTGTATCTCCCTCTGATTGTCTCTTCTGCATTGGCAGTAATGGTTCTGGGACTTCAGAGGACTTGTTTTGGAAACTGGATGCACTGCAGACATTCATAAGAGACCTGCACTGGCCAGAAGAAGAGTTTGCCAAACACCTGGAGAGCCGACTGAAACTCATGTCCAGTGACATGATTGAGTCCTGTGTTAAAAGGTAAGGCTGTAAAACTTTCTTGACGTTGGAAACCTGTTAACAGTCTTCTAACTCAACCCAACTACAGATATTCGTAGCTGTCCACTCTTTTTTGCAGCAGCACCTCATTGCAGCACAGGAGATCCAGTGGGCGGAGTTGGATCCAGATCTAAGGGGTGGAGATGGGTAGGATTAGGGGTGGGGTTAGGGATCAGGGGGTGGAGATGGGTATGTTTAGGTATATGTAAGGCGGGAGGATTTGGATCCGGAACCAACTCCTCCCCCTGGATTTCGTGTTCTCCTGTGAGGACCATCTCCTTTTTTGTGGAATTTAGGCTGTTTTATTTTGACAGTTGACACTTTGTGGCATTTACTGCAGTGTGACTTGCTAAACTCCATTTAAAACAATTTTAAACAGCATTTTGCTATTTTTTATTTTTTATTTTTAGGTGTGCTGCTTTCACGACAGAATATTAATTGAAAGACGACATTCATTTTTCGTACTTTTACTTCAGACCACAGGACCATTAAAAAAGAGGCAAAACTTGATTAAAATAATAATAACATTATAAACTTTCTTTTTTACATTCATGTTTGTAGTAATATTTATTTCTTAAAAAGAATATAGTTACTGTTATGTATCTTATTTGAATTTCTACAATCCGGAATAGTCATGTTTGTTAATTTATTTTTTAGGTGAAAGTGTCTTGCCTCAGGATATAATGCAAATATATTTTTCAAATTTGCAGATTCATCTATGGTAGCTTGATATTATAATATTGAAGATATGGCTATTACCTACTACACAAACATTGAATTGAATTAGCATATCCATTATGTAAAATAGTAGCCAATAGGCTAACGTTACTATAAAGACACTGACTTGTAAATGTGAGCTACGCGATCTTTTGCAGTTTGAAAATAAATAAATAATAATGTACCTGGCATAAAGTCATTTCACACACAACGCTGGCAGTCTGCCCAAGACGTGAGAACGCCTTCTGCAGAGTTCGGGGGTATCGCTTGTCAACAAATGCATGCGTGTATTCCTTGGTGTAACCATGACAGTAGTTGAAGACAATACTGTTTCCCAACTGTAGGGGGACCCTGAGAGCAAAATTTCACAAATTACCTAATGCTGCTTTAATATTTTATTTGATTACATTAATGTTTAAGTTGAGTTTTACAAGAAATATTGTATTACTACTGTGTAAACGCAATACTGCTGGTTAAAAGCACATTAGGCTATTCGTTTAAAGTTTTTGCAAACCACATGTTGTCGCACTTTTGTGTATATAGCAGTACATTTAAATCAAAAGTGTGCAATATACACCAATTTACAAATCATTATTCAATTTTGTGCATAACAATGCGATTAATCGCAAGCTACTCATGCAATTAATTACGATTAAAAAATGTAATCGTTGTCCAGCACTAAAAATTATGTCGGAGTTGGGGGATGATGTGGCTTAACGAGTAAAATAACTTACTCCTTTCCTATTCCAATCCACACAAAGACTTAAGTAAGCTAAAAATTGTGATTAAAAAACTAATTTGTGTATTTTAAATTTTAATAAATCTTTCTTTCTTTCTTTCTTTCTTTCTTTCTTTCTTTCTTTCTTTCTTTCTTTCTTTCTTTCTTTTACAGTCCTTTATTGGATTTAAGTCAAAGTTTAAAATCTACCGAATACATATTCTGGCTACACATAGAAGCATCTTACACCACTGAGAGCGCCGGTTACTACACTTTTAATTCAGAAACTATCAACCTGCATATATTTCATTCACTTTTGACATCCTACTTCTGAATTATCACAGTGGAATTGATTCTCCTGTGTGTTTCAGAACCAGAGCAGCCTTCGAGGTGAAGTTGCAGAAGAGCCCCCGCACCACAGACTTCCGTGTTCCTCAGTCCATATGCACCATGTTCAATGTCATGGTCGACGCCAAGGCCCAGTCCGCCAAACTATGTGCCATCGAGCTCAGCCAAGAGGTACACATGGACCCATATGCTACAAACTTCTCATGTTCTCTTTCTCTCTAGCTTTCTCATCTTTGCAAACATACAAACTTTCTCTGCCACAATTTCCAGTCAAACACCCTCATAATGTGCTCATCTGCATTTAAATAGCAGTTTATAAGCGAGCCTTTTTTGAAATGCATGAATTCATCATATGCACCAGCCTATGATATATACAGTAGGTATATATGAATTGAACGATGTTTTTTTAAATTCATATACACATATTCTCTATGATTGCAAGTGTACCATTTAAATGCATTTAATGCTACAGATCTGAATGATTCACCAGCATAGCATGGCGATTTTCTATTGTTTCTAAATTTTTAATTTAGTTTGACTCTGTGCTGGAATGAAATGTTTTCTTTTTCTCTCTGTTGCTTTCTAATTGTCACTGTCACCTTGTCTGCTGTATCTTTCTTTTCATCCCTTTACTCAATCTTGTGAAAGTTTGTTAGAGAATGGGTAAGTGTGGCTAACAATTCAATTGAATTCTCACCTTTGTGTCCCTAAGGTATAATTAGCAATCCTCGCAGTTTCCCCCAGTCCTCTGACACTTAAATTGTTTTGATTATATTACCATATGTGATAGCTGGTTCTGAATATACATGTGCTAGAAGTGAGACATCTCATATCCGTAGCATCTTGTGACAGGTAATGATCTGAACTGAATTAATTACCCAGACGTCCTTTATATGAGGTATTTGGAGACAAAGGGATTGGGTTTGCACAGATTATCCCAGGTGAAAACCACCAAACAGCTCGAAGAAACCTTGTTACAATTCATACTCATCACGTCTTTCTTTTCCAGAGACAGTACCACTCGCAAATTGACGATCTCATCGAGGAGACGGTGAAAGAAATGATTACTTTACTCGTGGCAAAGGTAGCATTCAGGAAACAATATTCCTCATTTGAGTTTTTACATATGTGTATAATTGCTTCTTAAAAAAAAAGTAAATAAAAAAGCAAAACTAACTTTAATTTTATAAATCATACTGTTTGTGAGTTAAGTTTCTATTCATTATTAAATCTCTGGAAATTCACAGGACAAATTATGCTGTTTGATCAATTTAGGATAGTTTTATATTTTGAAATGTAATATAGTTTGTGTGTTTTTCTGTGTTTTTCAGTTTGTTGTAATCCTAGAGAGTGTTCTGGCAAAGTTGTCACGTTATGATGAGGGCACACTTTTTTCCTCCTTCCTCTCATTTACAGTAAGAACAAATAGTCTTTTTCTAATGAAAAATATTTTACTATTTTCACAAGATACTTTGGGCCAGATTTACTAACAGCTTGCGCCAGCGCAATCCCTTTTTTGACATTAAAAAACTGTCAGGATTTACTTAAGATATGCCATGACAAATTAGCTCTGAAAGTGCACAGGGTTATTTTGACCTTATCGCATATGCATTGTTGGAGTTTCCCTTTAAGGCACAACATTTATCGGAGGAGGGTATTTAAAAGAATCACTCAATGCGAATAACTAAGGTCTGCATTAGTCAACTTACTGGTATTTGCGCCATTGTTAACCACCCCCAAAAAAGCATGTCTTATTCTGCGTTCACGTGCTATGGAAAATAGGAGATTTTCCACTTGTGAACTGGTATTTACCAGTGTGTTGCGTTCAAGTGCTTTTGTTGTCGTAATGTTGTAAAAAGATGGAGATCCAGGCCTGTTATTTAGCTAAAACTATTTTAGATTGCTTAAGTCATCTGCAACAGCAAGAAAATAATTTATCAACATTTAAAAGGTAAATAATATGCTGTATATTTTCTAGATCATGAATAGTATTTATATTTTTTCACCATTCACGACTCTTGCGGTGCTCTCCGCCATTTTGAAATGGTCAAAGGTTATCTCATCTCGGCAACTCGTCCATCAAAATATTCTACGAGTTGCCCAGTAGTAAATACCACATGAGGGAGTGTTCATGTGCATTTTCCACGTCGGCTTTTGGTATTTACCATAATTACCATAGCACATGAACGCAGCATTAGACCAGACAGTAATTTGATTTAATTTGCGTCTCATTTGAGGATCATGCTAATTTGCCCTGTTTAGTAAATCTGGCCTTTTGACCAAAATGCATTATTTCAACAACACAAATAAATACTGTTTAATCTTCTATTAGGAATTATAAAATAAACTGCTTTGTTCAAATCATATTTCTAAAAAGATCTTGTCTTACACATTGCAATATTGTATAGGCAAAATATTAATATTTAAATGATTAATTTATTTTGATTATTAAATGTCTTTTATTTGTAGGTAAAAGCTGCTTCGAAATATGTGGATGTTCCTGTAAGTGACAACGGGATTTTTCTATTTTTTCTAATTTTCGAATTCCTTGTAGACATAAAAAAAAAAAATCATTCACTATTCATTAATAGGATGTTACACTGTTTTCAAAAGCCCCGTAATAGCTTTAAGATATGGCTAATAATTGCCATGGCCTGCAGTGCAGATGGCCATCTCTGAGCCCCAAATGGCCATTCATATGTATGTGTGAGAAAGTCATCTCTGTGAAGCTCTACCCACTGCAGCAGACAGTGTGATGTGTGTGTTGTGCAACAAAAGAGCGTGAGGATGCCGCTGGGTCCAACTCATTGCACTCAGCATCACATCACTGAGTTTCCTTCAACTGCCAACACATTTGGTCACAACGCGAGGCTTTTTAAATTAAAAGCCTGTCAATGAATGTCGGAAGCATCCTCTCGCTCTCTTTCTCGTGTTCCTGATGGTCTGAGGGTCAGGGAATCTTATGTTTCCATGTTAAATTTTTGCTTAATACACAAAATAAAATCATGCCTGACAAACTTGCTCATTTGCACCCTCTGAAAGGACCCATAGATGTGTGAAGTAAGTTCAATTTACAGCATGTGACAATTACCAATTCTGATGACCTTCATATGCCCGCTGGCAAAGGAAGTGTTTAATTCTCCGCTGAGGCCAAGCAGGGGGGCAAAACACCCCAGATGATTTACCCTGGGTTGATTTTTTCACTAGCTATTTCATTACTTAATCAGATAGCATTGTTCTCCTGCCGACATGTTCAGACTCTGACAATGACATCTAGGAAAATGAGAGAGAAAAAACACTTTTTATCTGCTTGTCAGGTGAAACACCATTTATTTGACAGTAAGTTGCCAGTTTACAATGTAAAAAAAAGCTTAAAAATGACCACGAGCTTCAGATTTGCATGACAATACAGGTTTAAAAACTGTTAAGGTGCAGTCACAATAGGGAATTTTCCGCAAAATTTGGGGGGCAAAAAGGTCCATTGTTGAGAGAGTAGTGATGTATCAAGTACAGGAGTCACTTTCCGTTGGTCAACATGACAAATTCACTTGACCAACTTGATCCTGACGCCTTCAAGCTAAATTC
This sequence comes from Cyprinella venusta, assembly GCA_038021265.1. Taxonomy (NCBI): domain Eukaryota; kingdom Metazoa; phylum Chordata; class Actinopteri; order Cypriniformes; family Leuciscidae; genus Cyprinella; species Cyprinella venusta. Next base: position 18,291,171 of record CM075879.1, read on the forward strand.
AAGATAGATTCCTATTTAAATGACTGGATTTCGACAATAAAAACAGTGAACTGAACAATGGTAAATGTTACAACGCATTTATTCTCAGTTTACATTTAGTCTCAGCCTCAGTCTTGACTGGACTGATGTCCAAGACAAGAAAGCTGTTGTGTTTACAACTGCGACTTGCTTTTTAAGAGTTTTACACGCCATTCTGTTGTTGTAGGGACATCGACTTCACATTTCCACTCCCCTAAACATGGCACTGAACAAAACAAACTTTGATTAGTTGCTTGACATGTCAGTCAGGCGGCCTCTTGTGCGGTCATTGACCAATTAAAGCTGCCATGGAGACCAGGGATTTGAATTGTTGAATTGTTAAATTTTGAATGGCATCTTTCTTCCTGGAAAAGCTAATCCTAGAAAGCGTTGCGACACTGTGAAAAAAAAATACATCTAAGATGGTGTGAGAGCTTATTATAAAAACTTCAGTAATCAATACTAAGCTAAATATAAACTAAAAGGTAACACTTTACAATAAGGTTCATTATTTAACATTAGTTAATGTATTAACTAACATGAACTAACCATGAGCAATACAATTGTTACAGTATTTGTTAATCTTAGTTGATGTTAGTTAATAATAATAAAGTTGTTCATTGTTTGTTCATGTTAGTTCACGGTGCATTAACTAATGTTAACAAGATTTTAATAAAGTATTATTAAATATTGAAATTAACGTTTACAAAGATGAATAAATGCTGTGTAAGTGCTGTTCATTATTAGTTCATGTTAACTAATGTAGTTAACTAATGAACCTTATTGTAAAGTGTTACCAACTAAAATATACTGTAATAGCGTAATTAAAAAGGTATCAATTTTGTAAGTCGAGTGTATTTGTGTCATGCTGCCTATGTAGAAAGTTCATTAGAATTTGTAACAGAGTTGCTGCATACTAATCTTTAAATTGCTTCAAGCACTAATATTTCTTTCTCTGTGTCTCTTTCCGTCATCTGCAGAAACCTGGAATGGATGTTGCCGACAGCTATGTGACATTCGTTCGCCATTCTCAGGATGTCTTGCGGGATAAGGTCAATGAGGAGATATATATAGAAAGGTTATTTGATGTAAGTAATGGCTGTCTTCTCCCTTCTGTGAAGGGGGAGGCCCTTCAAAATGTGACATAACAGCCAGCTAGGAGGGATAAGTCACATTTTGAGACCTGCTTCTTTCTGTTCCTTAGTTATTTTTTTTTTACTCTTTGACTCTCTGACTCTAACTTTCTCTCTTGCACTGCTTCTCTGGCTTAACCTTTCCTCTCTGGTTTGCAGTGCTGTGTGTGTGTGTGTGTGTGTTCCTGCGTGTTCTGGCTGTAATTTTCCCTTCGCTCTGCTCGTTATTCCTAGTGCAAAATTCTGGAGGAGGATTATCTTAAGATGTGTTCTCACTCAAAGGGACATGCAGATGTGAGATTAAGCAGTTCAAGCCACCTAAAACACACATTCAAACATGTAGAAACTGAAAGATAGAAAAAGTTTTTTTTTTAAACTATAGAAACTAAAACAATAACTGATGATTCACAGATGAATATACAGAGGTATACATTTATTACAGGCCTTTGATTAAAGGTTTTGCTTATTCAGAATAGCTTGTGATTTAGAGAACAGTATAATAGAACTATACAGAAGTCCTAAGAGGCCGTGCTTTATTTTTCAATGATCACAATATTGCCTTAATCTTGGTTGAACAATTTTTCCCGCTCAAGATTTTGACATTATTGTGACACTTTTAGCATACTCTTCTGTTCAAAAATCAGGGGTCAGTCTGTAAGATGTTTTCTTTTTTCTTTTTACATAAAAAATATTTTTATTTAGTAAGGATTTGATAAAACGGACAGTTATGACTTTTATAATGTTACAAAAGATTTATATTTCAAATAAATGCTTTTTTATGTTCTGCAGAGAATCCTTGGGAAAAGAAAAATGTATTTTGGTTTCCACAAAAAATATGAAGCATGGCCTCTTAGGTCTTCTGTATATTTTAGAATGCAATTTATTCTTGTGATGACAAAGCTGTCAACTGTCTTCAGTGTCACAGCTTTGCCATCACAAGAATAAATTACAACCCCAAATCAGAAAAAGTTGGGACATTTTGTAAAATGCAATAAAATCAAGAATCTGTGATTTGTTCATTCTATTTAACCTTTTATTAGCTGACGAAAGTGCAAAGAAATGTTTTCCAATGTTTTCACTGACCAACATAATTGTATTTTGTAAATATGAACAAATTTTGATTTTGATGGCTGCAACACACCCCAAAAAATTTGGGACAGAGACCAAATAAAAGTGAAAAGATTATACAAGTTAGATTGTCCAACTATTTTGAAACAGTCCACAATGTCACAGTCTTTTTAAAGCAAAGATGCGTCATGGCTCATCACTTTGTGCCAAATATCTTGAGAGAATTGTCAAACAATTAAAAAAATCATGTCTCAATGATTGCAAAGCATTTATGCCTTTCATCATCTTCCATACATAATATTGCCTCAAGATTCAGGGAATCCGGAGAAATCTCAGTCTGTATTGGGTACGGCAGTCGACCTCTGTTGAATGTGTGTGACCTCTGAGCCCTCAGGTGGCATTGCACAAGATACCATCATGCTACTCTGTCAAATAAAGCCACATGTGCTCAGAAGTAATATGGAAAACCATTTTCTGAACACAGTCTGACGCATCAAGAAATGCCACTTGAATCTCTGTAACGCAAGGAGAACGCTTTACATCAGTTCTATGTGGAGATTTGAAGTTCTCTGGTCCTGAGCTCATCTCAGATGGTCTAGAAGAAAGTGGAAATGTCTGCTGTGGCCCGATGAGTTCATGTTTCAGCTTGTTTTTAGGAGAAAATGGAATCGAGTTCTCAGTCCCAAAGACAAAAGGGACCATAAAGACTTTCACCAGTGACGGGTCCAAAAGCAAACATCTGTCCTGGTAATGAGGTGCATCATTGCAAACGGTATGGGTAACTTGCAATATTGTGAAGGTACCATTGAAATGGAGGCATATATTTGGATTGTACAGAGACATAAACTGCCATCAAGATGACATCTTACCTGGGAAGCAAGGTTTCTAAAACCTGTTTACTGCAGTCCAGACATGTCTCTTATGGAAAATGTGACCCATCATGAAAAGGAGAATTGGACAGTGATGACCACAGACTGTTGAGCGGCTGTCTTGTATCAGACAAGATTGGGCAAATATTCCAATAGCTAAACTCCAACAATTAGTATCCTCAACTCCCAAATGATTAAAAAGTGTAATTAAAAGGAAAGGTGAAGTGACACAGTGGTAAACATGTCTCTGTCCCAACTTTTTTGGGGGTGTGTTGCAGCCATCAAAATCAAAATTTGTTCATATTTACAAAATACAATTGTGTTGGTCAGTGAAAACATTGGAAAGCTTTTCTTTGTACTTTTGTCAGTTAAAAAAAAATGTTAAAAAGAATGGACAAATCACAGATTATTGATTTTATTTCATTTTACAAAATGTCCCAACTTTTGTCTGATTTGGGGTTGTACATTCTGAAATATATGTAAAATATTTCAATTTAAACAATGACACAATATTACTGTGTTCACTGTATTTTTGATAAAACAAATGCTGACAAAAAGAGACATATTTAAAATACATAAAAAAAATCTTACATACCCCACACTTTTCAATGGTATAGTGTAAGTGTTTTGTCATTTTTAAAATAATCTTGAATTAAAGATTATTTTCTTGTTGATTTGGAGAAAACAAAAACATTTTCTAAGTTCAATATACATATTACACATATTACTGTATCATGTATGAGCAAATTAGATTTAACTGTGATCATAGGCTCACTCATCCTAAAATATCTCTGTCAAATTATGTCTGACACTAGAGAAAACCTTTTTTTTGCAGCAGGAGCAGACATTCATAAAGTAATATGGTCTATTTTATTTTCATTATGAAGTCTGTATGGATATTTTACTGACATGTGTTTCAGTGATTGAAACTAACCAAAGAAATGGTTACTTTCACGTCAAGATCATGAAAAAGTGGGTGGGAAAAAGAATGCATGTCTTCCTAGGGCTTCCATTGAAACTGGACAAATTAGATATACTAAAACAATCAGAGTGTGAAGGATATTGTTTTGTTCATTTTAGCTGATAGTTGTGGCGGGGGTGTCACAAAGGCAACTGCCCTATTTCCGGAGTAAATCTCCCGCTAAGGAGATCCAAATAGAGAGAAGCCCTCCAAACCTTGGGCTTATTGTGATAAAGGCTTAAAGAAAAGGAAAGAATGAGGGAAACACTGAGGGCAAGAAAGAGAAGATGAATAAGAAACACTGAAGGGGAGGGGCACACAATGGAGAACACCGTCTTAAGGGATGGCCAGGGCCATCATGTTGGTTATAATCCTTTTGTGCTGTCTGTAGACCAGTTTGTTAAGTGTGTGTTGTTGGAAAGGTGTGTTTGTATTGTGTGGCTCAAGACTTTTTTGTTTGTATTCAGAAAGAAAGCCAGAGCGGGAGCGTCGCTCTAGGATCGGTTCTCTTGTCCATTTGCTCAACGTTGCTCCTCAAGACAACCTGATCTGGAAAACAGCGCTCCCACTCTGAAACGCTTTGTGAATATAGCTCCTCGTGTCATATGTGAACAATTCAAGTAAGAATCCTGATCGTGGTTCATTGTTGACTTTCATTTCACAGTGAAAGCTGACCCAGGATCAGTAGTCTTACTATGAGATGCTTTGAACATGTGAGCTCTGGTTTGTACGTTTTCTGAGTGTCCTACACAAAGGCTGCTTAAATCTGCTGCTCTACGCCATCTTGTACTGGTTTTTACCTCGATTTTGCAATGCCCAACTATCTTTCTCCCCTCCTGGAGGGTGTCTGAAAAGATTCTGTGTTCTTTTCTTTCTTCGCTCGCTTGGAATGAGATGGTGTCGCTTAATTTCCAGCCGCATTGTGCATTTGCTTTCATTTTCCTCGAATGCAAACAAGGGGAAAAAATCCCATCTACCTTGTTTTTTCTACCCTCTCATTCCATTTCTCCATTTTGATTTCTCGTTTTTTCCACCTCCTTTCTTGCTCTCTCTCTGCGCCCTGAACCGAAATGAAACTTATCCTTCCTGTCAAGTTGTTTTTGTCACATTATGCCAAGTGGCGTTATTCAGAGTCAAATAATCTTCCTTTGTACATCTACTAGCATGGCCCGTGTCCTCAGAGACTCAGCTCCTACATGCACTTACACACATCCATCCACACAATCAGCCAACCAGCCTGCCCTCCCCAACCTCCCGCCCCATCCTCGTCAACCCCAGATGGGCGCGCATGGCACACATCTCCCCTCTCCACCCGCTGAAGTGGTCGGGTCTCTGTAGGCAGTTGAAAAAGACAACATGTGTGCATGCATACACACATGCACGCTCGCTCCGTCTCGAACACACGCTAACACGCACACGCGGGTCCTCACTGTTATGCTAAACAGCCATTGAAATATCTCCGCTCTTTAGCAGGGGCTCCAGGCAACCTGCTCAAATGTTTTCTTCTTACTTTGTCATTTCACTTGTTAAAGATGTCATAACATCCTCCACAATGAGCCATAACACCACGTGCTGTTGTTTTAAACCCGCTACGCGCAGCCTATTTAAAAATCGGCACTCGGTTAATTACAAAAATGACATAGATGAGATTATAGTATCAGTATCTTTAATTAAACGGGTTTAAAAGAACAGCAGCCTCCTTTTTTCCACTTTTTTTTGGTATCCATTTTTGCTGACGTGCACATGAAACACTTTACAATAAGGTCTAATTTTTTAACATTTGTTGAATGCATTACCTAACATGAACTAACAATGAGCAACCACTTTAATTTTACAGCATTTATGTAAACTTTTGATCTTAAAATGTATTAGTAACATTAACTAAGAATAATAAACGCAGAAGTATTTCTTTGTAGTTAATGTTAACTAATGTTAACTTATGTTAACTAATGAAACCTTATTGTAAAGAATTGTAAAGGAAATTTACAATACTTATCCTATAGTATAACGAAGCAATAGAATTGGTTTATATTGTTGTTGATAATTGTTCATCTTTGCAGGTATAGTCAGACTAATTTACTAATAAGTTATCGTACAATGAAAATGCCATATACTTTTTTTTAAGGACAGATTTCCAATCACTACAAGGACTTTTTTTTATCTGTATCGTGTTTTTTCTCTTTTTCTTTTTGTATTTGAGTCAGTCAAAATGTTGCTTTCACTTGTTGTTTTGGCAAAATATTCCTGATGGCCTCCTTCCCTTTTACACTTTTTTTTTCCAATTTTTGATTGTTTTAAGTAATCCGCTTTGAAATCATCTGTTAGGTGGGTGTAGTATAATTGCTTAGTGGTTCTTGGCTGGTTGTCATATTGAAGTATATGTGGCCCATGCTAAGCTTGGGTTAATTGGGGTCAAGGATGCTGATTTCTCACAGACAGAGATGGCACATTGGCCAGAGTAAGAAGATTATACTTGTTTGACTAATTCAAAATATGGCTGCTTTCATAACGGCGTTTCATAATGCTGAAAAAGCGACCATATGGGAATAGGTATTAAAAATGAAAACAAAGAAAAATGGCTGAAATTCAGTCCAGTGATAAGCATAAAAAGGATGAAGAGTAAAATAAGACTAATTGTTTGGAATCATGAAGAGGCTTATTGATCATTTTTTATTTTTATTTTATTTTTTCAGTTTTTAAATTTTAAAGAATTTCTCAGTTTGAAATTCATTAAACTATTAATTAAATGTTAATTAAAATGTAGTTATTTAATATATCCCGACTACATCTTAAAATGAGTCAATTTGGATATTTAAATGCATTCAGTGGTGAAATTTACTTGCAAGTGGTTTGTTGCAATATCATGTAATATCATATGTTTTGAGACGATGGTGATTTTTAAGAAGGTCATATTCCAGATACAAACTGCCGAAGAGGCAAATCGCTTGCCAGTGGACAGTTAAAGTTTAAGTTCAGGATAGAGGACCAGAGAGAGGGATGGAGGGGGGAGAGAAAATTAATTTATTTCACTCTGCCAGCCTGCCAGTTCTTGAAAGAACAGCTGAGGAGAGCAGGATTAAGGCAGCTGTGCTTAATGTGAGGGCTCATCTGTCAGATTGGGGCGGAGCACATAGATCATTGATTAAAAAAAGCCATCTCCAAATCCACTGCTTCACTGATACCACCGTCCTGCCCTGGCTCTTCAGTGTGTGCGTGCGTATGCATGCGTGTCTGAGTGCCAGCAGAGAGACTCAGATACACAGCAGATTACACACGTCAATTATACACTTAATCTGCTTCTGGAGGAGATTGTGGCCTACCCTCATTGATTAATTTGAAGTATTCCCGTTGACCTTGGCAGTTATCAGATCGACGAGATTGCACTTTACGGTGACGGTTAATGCGGTTTAATCGCTCCACTGCTGGATACTGTGAGAAGCAAATAGGTTTAGAGATACCGGGAAGCCGGGTGGGGTTTTTTTACTGAGCTGCTGTTTGTGTTGCATTTCACAGACCTGCAATACCACTTCACTGTCTGGGACACTTAACCCCTTTGAATGTCCGGCTGACCCAAGTGAACAGTTTAATCAACTTTAGCAATCTATGGCCTGAGAAAAAAAAAGAAAAAAAAATAGTCAAGAGGAAACTAGATATTTAAAAAAAAAAAAAAGATATATATTTTTTGTATTGTCCTTTATTTAAAAAAAATGGTGTGTTTGGTGTTTTTGCATTTGTGAGAAAAGCAAAAACACGAAATATTGTTTTTGTTTGTTGTTTTTGGAATGTTATACATGTTTTCTTAGAGAATTTGAAACCTTTTTATCCACTTTTCCCCCTTCGCTCCCTGTTTTTATATTTTGATTATGATATCCAGAACAACAACAATCAAAAATGTGTTTTTGTTTAATGCATTTACGTATTTCATCCCAGCCTTTGATTGCATTTAGAAAATCATGCGATATGGGAGGCGGATGCACTCTTTTTGTTTTTCTCCCCAGTTAATCCTTTTATTTTAGAGGTAAACCAATTGAAAAAGGAGCTTTAGATGAATAATCTGAATGCTAGTAGGTCAGTATAAAAAAAGGGACCCAACAGGTCCTTTCACAGATACTGTTCAAAACACATTAAAGGGGTTTGGCTCTTTCAGAATGCAGGGCAGATGTTAGCGGTTCATGTTTCTGATAATTACAGAGGCCGAGATGCTTCTTTTGTCGCTTAATGTGAACCGAGGCTGATTTAAATAAATCCGCAGCAACAACACTAACGGTTAGAGATTTAAGCAAAGTAAATGTAGCGCAGCAGAAGTTTATTCGGGCGCCATGGCTCTCAACTGGCTCTGTTAGCCGTCTATTGGCTCTCTCTCCGTCTCTCGCTCTCCCCGTGACATATAAGTGAGGTATGGTGGCATTTGTTTGATTAACTTGTCTGACAAAAGTGACATCTGCTAGCGGGTTCATGTATACGAGAGGCTCAGCGCGGGTCCGCCTTTGTACATCTGTCAGCACAGAGGCAGGGGAAAAGGGTGAAAAGAAACAAATTGGTCCCAAAAAGCAGCCCATTCACCTTCTGCGCTCCCCCCTCCGCCCCCCTCCCACCCCTTAGCCATTCAGGTGCACCGCGGGGCTCTCAAGTGCTCGCTGGTTTATTCCATTTCGTTCCCCCCATTGAGGCTGAACCCCACAAGTGTTATGCTCCTCATTCCTGCTCGGCTCAATCCTCCCCTAAGCGTTCCTTTGTGAGCAGAATGGCTCACTTTGCCCTGGGACCAAACTCTCTCGCTCTCCCGTTCCTTTTTTTTTTATCCCTCACCCCTTTTTCTTCATTGTGTGTTTACTCAATGACACGATCACAGGCTGTAATTCCCGCCATTTAGTTCATCTCGACGAGCTCCTTCTTTCAGAGCCAGTTTTTATAAAGAAGGGCCCTGTTTGGACACTGTTGTGCACTAGCGCCGGTTTCAATAGCAGAAATGCATGCTCTGCAATTATACTTTTTGATCGGCTGGTTCGTTTTGCACCCGCCCAAAAAAATCGCTCGACACGCCGTTCCGTTTAGTGGCGTATGGCTTCGTTCGCATACAAAAAAAACGGCATTAGAGACACTTAAAAGTGTAGCAGAGCTTGCACAGAAACAGTAAGGGCTTGTTCCACTTAAGGATCCGGTGAGGCGTGCAAATCCAGAGCAGGGTTCTCTTTGTGTCCACAACACAATCGTGAGCAGTTTGAAGCCCTTTTTGCTTGCTGAGCCTGAAACTTTATTTTCAATCCCACCATTCAGAACCACCTATTTCTGGAGAGAAAGAGCGAGAGAAAGAGAGCGAGCGCACTAACGCAGCAGTGCATCGGAGGACCATGTTTAGGGTCGTGTATTTCCTACGCAACATTTTTTCCATGAGGCCGTGGGGTCCTACGGCGGAGAGATAGTGAGCGCCGGGAGGCGTGGGGTCACCGGTGTGAGTTACCATGGTAATTGAGTTCAGTCATCAATGGACCTCCTCTCAGGAGGGATGAGGCGAACAATAACGGGCCGGTGGTGACTGTGAACAGCAAGCAGGTAGGATTACCCCAGGCTTTTGTCCTAAGTGCATAATGTCTTGTAGTCCGATTTAAAGACTCCTCAGTCCCCAAGGCCTCCCTCTCTGGCCCGGCAAGGTGCCCAATTCTCTTGCCTGGCCAGCGAGAAGGACGAGTGCCCTGCGACCTGCTGGCCTGAGAGAGAGAGACGGCTCTATTAAGCGCAGACAAAGACGCAAAGAGTACCGGGAGAAAGGTTGGAGGTTCGATTTTTGTGTGTTTTTTGTTTGGGGTATTCTCTCGCTTTTTGATTCGCAAGAAACAGAGAGGACAGGGAGCACGGGGGAGGCACCGCGGAGCCGCTCTCGTTCTGTTTTCATCTCCACCAGCCTGCCGCTTTGCATTAACATCAGCGCTAGCAACCATCATCATTCCATCCCTACTGCTAATTGCAGACACAGCTGGGTCCCAGCAGGAGCGCTTCTCAAACAGCCAAGGCCTCCGAGACCAGGCTGAGTGGCGCACACACATATTTGCAGAGCCACTACCACCAGCAAGGGCAGAAAGAGGCAGAGTCACAGGTTGCTTGTAATCCCCCATTACCCCCCACCGTGCCCTTGCCCCCTCCTCGGCATTCCTGCTTTTGTAAGAGTGTGTTTTTTCTAATCCAAACTCAGCCCTTACCAGCTCTTTCTTCCTCCTGGCCCTCATGTAGGAGCCGCTAGGCTTCAGGTGCTTCAGGATTCGATAGAAGCGAGTCACGAGTGTGTGTCTCTGGCGATGGGGGTGGATGGGTGTGCAACCTTACACTGAATTCTGTTTGTTGCCCCCCTGCTAGGTGCTATGGCTTCCTGTAACATGTCAAAGACGAGAGTGTGAACGCAAGCTTAGGAGCGCGGCTTGTGCATGTGTGTGGTGTGGCAGGGGCAGGAGGTCGCTCAGCCTTTCAGCGCTCCCCGCTAGAGGTGTGGGGGCCCTGCAGATGTTCATGTGTGTTGTATCGGTACCCGTAACGTACGCGTACAACACGCAGCCCTCACGCTTTCCAATATCAGATGGAACTCGTTAGATGATCACAGATTTTTTTTTCTTTTCTCTCCCATATCCGCTTATTTCATTATGCATTCAGAGTCATGATACTCCTGTTTTGGCTAGCAGCTATTGCCAGCTTCCCGCTGCTCAATATCCAAAAAGTGCCACAGTACATAATACACTCTCGGAGAGTCTTCTGTTTCTCTGCTGACAGCAGAACAATGTCCCACTGCCAGCACTGTTCATTTCACAACCAAGACCATAGGCAGAGGACACGGACTTACTGGCGGAGACTCTCACAGTTTCAAAATGTCGTTTTTATTTTCTTCGAAATATGCAACTATTTCAGCCTTGTGTGTCATTCGATTTGTCGTCTGATTTGGTGCTCACAGCGGGGACTGTAAAGTGGAAGGCAACCAAATTATTTTTTTTAAGCATTTTCGTTTATTACATGTTGATTATGATATTAAGTCAGCTTATAGTTTGCTGGAAATCTGTTGGGTTCTTTCATCAGTTACATGTTATTCCAAACCTGTATGACTAAATTTCTTCTTTGGAACACAAAAGAAGCTATTTTGAAAAATGGTTTGTCCATGTAATAAAGGTCAACGTGGTTCAGTGTTGTTTTGGACCCTATAGACTTAAATTGTATAGACAAAACCAGTTTTCATTCTTCAAAACATTCTTAAGAATATTCAAAACAGACTTCTCCTTTTCTCCAGAGAAGAAATAAATTCATACAGGTAAAGAATGTTGACTAAATGAAGACAGAATTCATTTGTGGGTGAAATATTCATTGAAAATGGTAAAGGCCAGAGAGGTCACACTATTATAGGAACAAATGTAGGAGATACGGAGTGAGTAGGAGAGAAAGACTGAGTGTGAGAGAGAGCAGTTGCTCCAGGTCTGGCCTCCCTGTGGGGGTCCATCGCGGCCCGGCTGCCCGATCTTTCACAGGCACAGAGCACCAGCCCTCACAGAGCAACACCAAGCTCTGATTCACTGCAGGGACGAGCCACTAACTTCAGCCGCTTAGTTTGAATCCTTAAACGTCCATTTGATTATTTACTATGTACACACCATAGCAGCATCAATTTTCACAGCATACCACTTAAACACCATTGATTTGTCTTCAAGTAGCTTTCAACGTATAATTGGTGGAACCAATGGAGCCAATGATTTAGCAAATGTAGGCTGACAAGTCGAGAGTGCACTTTTTTAGACTATCACCAGCAGAAGCCAAATGCTTTTTCAAACTGAGGATGCCAAGTGGATTTTGAGTGTAAATTCCTCAAAAATGTCCCCAAAAAAGTATGTTTTTGATAATTAAGCTGCAAGAGGATTGTAGGTCTAAAAAACCACAGCAGAAAGCATGTCTAAATTTGGTTCGTCCAGTGGAGTCACATGATTTTCTTAAAACAAACTATTATTTATCCACCTTAATACTGTCAAGTGTGCCGCAGTTACCCACGACCCATCTCCCGTGTCTCCGGCTCGATTTGCTCAGCTTCTAAGCCGTTGAGACTCAGTCAGTTTAGATTACCATCAGACCAGCTCGATCATAACTAATCAATTAGACTTCAAATGAGATCCTCCCCACGGTCCAACATCTGCAGCCCAAAAGCTAAGCGCACTGGCTATTTAGGAGGTGCTTTGAGTTCAGTGAGTAGAAATGGAGAGCAAAACGCAGAGGCTATGAGAAAGGAAGACTCGTATAAGTAAGACCCTGAGCCACGGTTACATTAGCGAGCTTATTGCAACTGCGGTAAAGACAACATGTCCGCTGGGAATGATGGATGTTTCTCCCTCAATGTGACAGAAAGTGCCACAGTATGAAGCGCAGGCTAAGGGCAGGATTGTGGCTGCTTTAACATGGGCAACATCTCTCATGATCAGTGTCCAAAAGCAGAACAGGAGACAGCTGATGGGATCCCAAACTGTCAATTAAGAGTTCCTGGGTGGAGCTGTGGAGACAGGGAGATGGGGTGAGGATCATGACTGTGACAGAAGGACTTCCTTCTAGGCAGAGCTTGTTGGGTTCTCTTTTTTGTCACCATTTTCCTCTCTGTGCCTCTGAAGGCTCTATTCTACCGTCATTTTCCTCCATATCCATTTACAAGTGGAAGTAGGACTTGACGCTATATTTAGATGAAGAAACTCCTATCCTATTTATATGCCACTGATCAAAAGTATAGACATGATTAATGTTTTCTTATGCTCCCCGAGGCTGCATTTATTAGATCAAAGATACAGTAAAACCTCCAATATTATAAAATATTATTACAAATTTAAATATCTGCTTTTCACTTGAATATATTTTAAAATGTAATTTATTCCTGTGATGGCAAAACTGAATTTTCAGCATCAATTATTCCAGTTTTCAGTGTCAAGTGATCATTTTAATCGCTGATTTGGTGCTCAATAACGATTTGGAATGGTTATATATATATATATATATATATATATATATATATATATATATATATATATATATATATCATGTGTCATCATGTGACACATGATATATATGTAAGCTGCTAAAAGTTCAGCTTTTCCATCACAGGAATAAATTACATTTTAAAATATATTCTAGTGGAAAATTATAATTTTAAATTGTAATAATATTTCACAATATTACTGTATTTTTATCAAATAAATGTAGCCTTGGTAAGCATAAAAGATTTCTTTAAATAATTAAAAACATTTGACCCATTGTGTATATATAAAGCATTCTGCTTTATAGGTTGTCAGTCTGATTGTTGAAAAAATTGTATTAGATCATCTTGGTGAGTATTTTTAGATCTTGTACTTAAAGGATTTTCATTCACATAATCTTTCTCTGTTGATACATATCTACTGCCTACACTTTGGCTTTGTGTTATGTTTTTGTAAACATGTATTCATATATGTTTGTTTGTGGCAGCATTTATATGTGTGTCTGTCTTTGCTGGAGAACAATGTATTTGTATTTCAGCAATGGTACACCAGCACAATGAATCTCCTGGGCACCTGGCTGACCGACCGCATGGACCTGCAGTTGCATCTATATCAGCTGAAAATCCTCATCAGAATTGTAAAGGTAAAAACTACAGCATCATTGACCACCAAAGTAGGGATAGGTGGGCATGTGAATTAAAGATTCAAAACTGCCCAAATATGTGCAGGAAGTAATCATGGCAGAATATTTGTACCAAATGTACTTGTATGTTGTTATATGCACATGTCGCCCTATCAGAGCCAGACTACAGAGGTGGATCAGCCAAGAAGGCAGTGAAGGCAGTCTTCCTCTTCAGCCTCCACTTGTGCTTGATTTTTCAGCAAGATCAACAGGATTTTGTAGTGTGGCAGCACACATTTATTTATGTGCATTCATATGGTGTGTGGGTGTGTCTCACAGACACTGTTTTCTTGTTGGACTAAGTGAAGGGAGGAACTAGATCTGGCATTTATTTTGTATCCAGCTCAGAATCCGAATGCCGTGCTCATCCCATATTTTCTTGTACAGTCGACCGAAGGCAAAACTAGCCTTTGCGATGTGGGCACTAATGTCGGAGTCCACTGTCGGATCAGTTGCGAGAATGCTACCGAGGTAGCAGAATTTGTCAACGGCCGTCAGCACTGTTTCGCCTGCGGTGATTACCGGTGGATTGGAAGTTAACTTGTTCGCCGCTTGAAACATGACTTCTGTCTTCTTTAGACTGACAGTGAGCCCAAACCTAGAGGCTGCAGTTCGAAAACGATCGAATAGAGACTGATATAATAGAGAAGAATAAGGACAATACAAATAATGCAGTTAGCTAATATCATGTGTTAATTGAAGCAAAAACAATGATCACATTAAAGCAATTATTATAAATTATGATCATAATGGTTACAATATATAGAATATTTGGCAGTGGTGTATGTTGATTCAGAGCTGGCATCATCTGAAGTCCTCACTGTGTCATCTCTTCACAGGCGTTAGGTCATCTGAAATCTGGATCTGAACTACAGCTGGCATACTCTCTAGATGTAGGGCCTTTTAAAGGGATAGTTCACTTTGAAATTAATTTTTGATATGTTTTAGCTTACCTCAAGGGCATCCAAGATGTAGGTGTCTTTGTTTCCACAGTATTTTCAATTTTGATATTTTTCAGTCAAACCGTTGTTGTCTATCAGTCATATAATGACTGATAGACTGATAGGTTTAGGGGGTCCAACTCAAAGAACATGCACAGAGAAGTCAAAATTAAACATGATTTCATGACTCGTAAATGTAAGTACACATTTATGGCCTAAGACATGAAACGAGCGGTTTGTGTGAGAAAACGAACAGTATTTATATCGTTTTTACCTCGTGTAACCACAGCCATGTACAACTGATCTGACAGCATGGGCGCTTCGGTCTGCGCATGGGCCGAAAGTGATTGCTTGCGTGTGTACATCACTCATTGTCAACGCAATGGTAAACTTCGGAAATGGAAAGGTAAAACTTACGAAATCTCTGTTGTAAGAAACCTACATGATTATTGATTAAGACACCTACATCTTGGATGCCCTTGAGGTAAGCTAAAACATATCAAAAATTTATTTCAAAGTGAACTATCCCTTTAAGTCATTTAGGGCCTTATATGTCAGTGACAAAACTTTGTAATCGAATTTATAGGTAACCAGTGGCAAGATGATAAAATTGGTGTTATTTGATCATATGTTCTTGACCTGCGGCTGCATTTTTAGACTGATTGTAGTTTGTTTATTGAGGATGCAGGACAACCACCTAGAAATGCATTACAGTAATCTAGTCTAGAGGTCAAAATGCATGAACTAGCTTTTCTGCATCAGAAATATAACATGTTCCGTAGCTTAGCAATATTTCTGAAGCTGTTTTTGTAACATATGAAAGATGAGCATTGATAGACAAGTTGCTGTCTAATATAACACCCAGTTCTTTAACTGTAGAAGATGACGTAACAGCAGGCTATCCTTTAAGATGTTAATTGTATTCTTAGGGATTCTATGTACAGGTTTTTGGTCCAATAAGTTATACTTCAGTCTTATCTGAATTTAAAGGAATAGTTCACTTAAAAAAAAAAATTGCTGATAATTTACTCATCCCCATGTCATCCAAGATGTTCATGTCTTTCTTTCTTCAGTCGAAAATAAATTAAGGTTTTTGATGAAAACATTCCAGGATTTTCTCCAGGATATAATGGACTTCAATGGGAACCAAACGGTTCAAGGTCCAAAAGACAGTTTCAGTGCAAGCTGCAAACTCTTCAAAGGGCTTTAAACGATTCCAGACAATGAATAAGAGTCTTATCAAGCTAAACGATTGCTCATTTACAAAAAAATAACAAAGTTTAAATTTTATAACTTAAGCTCAAATGGTTGCCTTGCTCTGTTCTGTGATGCTCGTTCGTGACTCTCCTGTTCGAACTCATTCATCAAAATGAACGAATCTTTTTCTGAGTCAATTTGTTCATTTCATTCGTTGAATGGTCCAAATGACACGAAAAAAGATTTGTTCATTTTGATAAGACAGTATCTGCTAATATATTATAAAACAATTTTTTCCCTTCCAGTAACCATAATAGGATTGAAAGTTGTGCTTTATGAAAGCAGTCAACAATTTTCAATTTAGTTTTTATGTTACACAATAGTTTAAATGTGGTGTGCCATATTCATATGTTTGTATACTTTGTTTCCCCATGTCTGTTTTTGCAGAAAAAGTATCGCGATTTCCGACTACAAGGTGTATTGGACTCTACTCTGAACAGCAAGATGTATGAGACGGTGAGAAACAGGCTGATTCTTGAAGAGGCTACAGCGTCTGTAAGAGAGGGAGGGATGCAAGGCATATCCATGAAGGACAGCGATGAGGAAGATGACTAGATCCTGCTGGAAACAATTAGGTGTGTACAATTCGGCCTAAAATTATGCATGTACACCACTGTCCATCACTCGTACATGTCCGAATGTTGTTAACGTCGTGGTCTATGACAGACAAGGGACCATCTTCAATCAAATTGAAATCAAAATATATGAATCTCTATTCAAAAGACAAAAATAAAAGCGTATATTTACCTAAACATAAAATTGAATTAATGTTTTGGAGGGGGGGAATAAGCAAAAATGTCTGAAAATCATACCTAAATGTTTCTAAGCAATATGGAGTACCATTTGTAAACGATGTTGTGTGAAATGGTAAGGAATAATGCTCGTCGTGTCCCTGTTTAATGCAAATCCATTTGGCGCTTCTTAAATGTATTGTAAATACATTAATGTTATATAATTGTGCATAGACCTCTTACTTGTTTCTTTTGGAGTGTAGGCCAACTGACATGATTGTATTAACTTGTTCAGATGTTTGTATATTCGGCTCACTTTAACAACAAACCACAATGTGTTTTACACCCAAAATGTTTTGAGACCTTTTTTTATTGAGTTGGGTATGGTGATTTGTATGTAGCTGTATTTTAGAGATGCAATATATAGATTTGTGATATACTTAAAATGATGTCAATCATTTTTTTATGGTTTTAAACCATGAATAATTACAAAAATATATATTTAAAAAATATATTTACTCTGTATTGGTGGGGGCGGGGCTTTTTGTTTGTATCATTTTTGTTTCTTTGCAACAAAGCATTTCCGAATCTTTTATTTGGATAGCCTCTAAACGCTTGCAGGTTTTCTTCATTGCCACTGTTGTTTTGTGTATATAGCGCTTTATATTCCCCTCTGTGCAGTAGCTGCATGTTCCAATTGTCAGAAATCTTATCCGAAAGCTTTTGTGGAAAGTAACTGATGGATTCATCTTGCTTCAGCCTTATGTACACCCACAGTTGGAATGCAAGAATCTGAGCTTACAAAAATAAAAGAATTCAAACTCATGACTTTTTTTTTGCTTTAAAATGTACACTATTTTTTTATTAACCACATTTATTATTACTTCTTCTAAAACGTTTTTTTTTTTTTTTTTTTTTTGTCTTCACTATGGTAAGCCTATTTTAAATGTTTATATTTTACACCAAGTCAGGATGGTTTTCGCGGTCGCTCATACCCATAAATAAAAAAAGGTTGCTCTGGCTACTTTGACGTATTTGTCACAACAATCCAGAAAGGTTAACATCGAGCTTGCTAAATCTTGAATCTTGGGAAGTCACACGTTTAAAAATAAAAAAAAAACAGCAGAATAGGAGATTCTGCTTGCAGAAAGAGAATGCGACAGAGCTAAAACAATAATCAGCATAGACTTGGCTTTTTTGCACAACTGACGGATTTAAAATGTTGAAAAAGTGACGCAGAGATTGCTTTTCTATTATTCAACAGGCGAGTTTGGTATTTCAGCCAGTTCTCATCCCAAGGCGTCATATGTGACGCTTTTGACAATGCGTATACATCCAATGCACATGGCGCCATTTAGCGTCAATATGAGAAGCAGATATAGGGGCCGGAAGGTGCCCCCTGGTGGTCTAACCTTAACCCTACCCCAGACCTAAACCTACCTATACATAATCTCAATAAATACTCAACGCATTCTCATCCCAGGGCGTCACATGTGACGCTTTTGTTTGACAAATCGTATATCCAATGCACATGGCACCCTTTAGCGTCAATATATAAGACACACACACACATTATATTGACACTAAAGGGTGCCATGTACGTTGGATATATATACGCTTTGTCAAAAGCGTCACATATGACGCCCTGGGATGAGAATGCGTTGTGTATTTATTGAGATAAAATGCATTATATAACTCTCTAACAGAGTTAAATCATTCAAATGGTCACATTCACCACTCACAGAGATCTTAAACATTACGAATGTTCTTCTGCAAAAAAGTGCAGTTTTGTTTTTTAACCGCAAGAGGGTCAAAAGTTACATGTTGTACTTTTAAATCAATAATAATTATTCTCAGTGTTTTATTCATTGCTCTGACCACCATGAAAGTCTCAAAATCATTTTTTGAGCTATATGCCCAGGGTTTCAAACTCATCAATCAAATGCAACACCTGCCATACAGCACAGACTTCATTCAGGACTTAGTGAAGCACACAACTTTAACCGTGACAACCCCCCTCCCCACCCCCCACCCACACACACAAACACACACTCTTCCACCAAGAAGAAAAGAAAAAGGAAAATAGACAGAGATTAACATTTTGGGATTAAGTCATAGCTCATCTTAAGATATTACAGAACAGAAGGAGATTGACTGACCAAAGATGACACAGACCAGTCCCAAGGAAGATCTTCTCAACCAGATTAAAAATTTCACATAAGATTTTCAAAACAAATCAGTCTGATCTTTAAGACAATAAGTATAAATGCAAAGGATTAGATATTAATACCGAGACATTAATATCGAGACATTAAATGAATAAAGAATATCTTAATTATAACAGATTGCTCAAAAACAAGTCCTTAAAAGGACTTGTTTTCCTTTGAAATTAATTTTTGATATGTTTTAGCTTACCTCAAGGACATCCAAGATGTAGGTGTCTTTGTTTCCAGCATTTTCAATTCTGACATTTTTTGGTCAAACTGTTGTTGTCTGTTAGTCATTGAATGCAGGTCTGTCGAGCCCACCTCAAAGTGCATGCACAGAGAAGTCAAAATTAAACATGATTTAATGACTTGTGAATACACATTGATGACACGAAACAAGCTGTTTGTGTGAGAAAACGAACAGTATTCTCTGTTCGTTATTCAGTATTCAGTCGAACTGCTCTGAATGAGATGTCCAACTGAACCGTCTCCAACGTGTTTTTTTTTTCAACAATTGCACAGTTTACAAGAGCATTCGTCTCCAATATAATAGAAAATACATTGTGCAGTTTTCAATATTGCGGTTATAACATAAAAACAAACAAAGACTTACATCACATTTTTGCCAGGGGTAGTACAGATTTACAAAAAGATATCAAATTGTTTACACACATTCACAGTTTTTATTGCCTTTTAATTAAGAGAAAGTTTAATCGTGTTGATATTGCTTGACCTCATTATTAAAAAGCAATAAAATATATTATGGAATGTGTAAACTTACATTTATGAATGTAGAATTTTGCTAAGAGATTAATCAGATTAATAATAAAAGTTTCATTAGCCTATTTAGACTTAATTCTGTCAAAGTCGAACGTGACGCTGGAAGTGATCGCGTGCGTACGTCACGCATGGTTTAGGCCTACACGGAGATTTCGGACGTTACCTTTCCACTAAACATATTTAGACATATCGAAATCGTCTTCCATCGAGATTTCCCGTATATTTAAATATGTTTAGTGAACGGTAAAACTTCCGAAATCTTCGTGTAAACAGTGCGTATACATACCCACGCGATCACTTCCGGCGTCACGTTGGAGACGGTTCAGTTCGGTTCATTTGGACATCTGATTCAGTTCGACGGCTGTTAACAAGAGGTAAAAACTACATAAATACTGTTCATTTTCTCACACAAACCGCTCGTTTTGTGTCTTATTAGGCCATCATGTGTACATTTCCAAGTCATTAAATCATGTTTCATTTTGACTTCTCTCTGGATGATCTTTGAGGTGGGCTCCATAGACCTGCATTATATGACTGACAGACAACAACGGCTTGACCAAAAAATGTCAAAATTGAAAATGCTGTGGAAACAACTAGACACCTACATCTTGGATGCCCCTGAGGTAAGCTAAAACATATCAAAAATTTATTTCAAAGTGAACTAATCCCTTTAAAGATGACAAAAACAAACAAGACAAGATTTGAAACGACCACTGGTTTTAAAAGAAAAACATAACTATATGGAAACATAAACATACGTGCAGTAGGGGGATTTAAAGATATGAAGATCGTAGAATGTATCATTCAGCATTTACATGCGATCTGGTTGAATAACACTGTACATTGACGCATTGTTAAGTAGGCTAAAACTGAGGTAAAGTGTTTCATTTAACCCCATGGAGCACAGGCTATGGGCAATAATGCAGCACTCAAGAGTCACAGAAAGGAATGGATGAGCTTAACTAGCAGATGGAAATTGCCTTTTCATCTCCTTACTCTTTCCGATCAAAACCCACGGATACAATTTGGTGTGTTGCTCGGCGCGGGGGCACAGGGCAGGGAAAGACAAATGAGAGAGGCCCACCGCTAGAATGTGTTCCCGTGGCCCGCCGCTGTGACCTAATTGTGGGAATGTACGCTTCCTCCGAGGCGCTGATTTCACTATAATCAACAGAGGAGGACAAAAATGCTCTGTCGTCGGGCGCGGAGCGCTGGAAGAAGAGCCTCGGATATCATACATTTAATTTCCTCATAAATCCTGTCGCAATGCAACAATTTTGAGAGGGAGAGGACCCGGCGACAGATTAATAGGCAAGGAGATTTATTCTGGCACGATCTGAGCTGCTTTGGCTTTTAAGCCTCAATCAGGTTAGGAAATAGGAATGATAAGTGTATCCAAATAAAAGATTCTCCAGTTGACCGGCGCAACAAGAACTGGCCCCAGGTTCACCCTCACATCTGTGCGGGAGAGACTTCCGAGACGTGGGGCCCGGTTTCGAGCGCAGCATGTCACCTCAACAACGAAGGCGGTGGGCAAATGAAAAACAGAAATTGCCAACACAAATACACAGGGAAAGTAACACAAGATTACATTTGTGTGCCGACGTTGGGTTAGACTTAAATGTTTCATTTCGAGGTCCACAGCGTGCGTATAGTTTCACCCTGCTTGCTCGAGCAAATGTGTGATGATGACGAGACTGCGCACGAGCTCACCTACACCTCTCAGAAGCGCGCGCGCTCGTGTGGATGCCAGCGCGCATCTCTAAGTAAAACCCGTAAACAGGTAGATGTCAGATCTATTCAACAAGGACAGTTCAAAGCCTCTTATTTTTTTTTTGTTGTTGTTTTTTTTATAGCCTCTCCGCGACCATCTTATTTCAGTATTAGGACGGGGTAGGCTACAACCGACCTGATTATTATTTTTTTTTTTATCTTTTCCGTGAAATGAATAGCTTAATGTTTTAGTAATCTCACATTATGTTCATCTCATGGGAGCGCCGTCAGGTTGAGAGTGAGTGAGAGACAAAGAGAGATGATTGATCATCATCATCCTGCTTTAATCAAAAATGGCTCAGAGGATAAAGTGTGTCATATCTGATCTGGCTTATGCTGAGATCTCACTTTGCCTTTCCGCACTGGGTAATATCCGCCTTTCAAGCAAGATATGGTAAATCAAGACCCCATTGCGTCACAATCAGCTGTGTAAGCATCAGCAGGTGGAATTTAAACCTTTGACTTGACTTTTATATTTTCCAAATCACTTAAGCTGAATAAAAACAAAATATGTGCTTGTAAATAAAGATTTCAAATCATCTACATTATAATTAAGGTAGAAGAGGGTGCTATATTGCAGTCATGGCTGAAAAGTGACTAGGCTATTATTCACAATACAGTGCAAACTTGAGTGCATTGAGAATTATTTTATAGGCTATATATAAATTATTTGATATATAGGCCTTGTAATTAATCATAGTTTAGTATTTTTTGGTGATAGTGAATTAGATCTTGAACTTATTAGAAATGTTTGTTTATATTATATGTCTGTGTGGGGTTGGTATAAGGTTGTATAGGGTTCATTGAGTTTTTGAAAGAAATATTCTGCAAAATGCATTTTATTTGATTAAATTACAGTAAAACCGTGTTATGTTGTTCTGCTTGAGATAGATAGATAGATAGATAGATAGATAGATAGATAGATAGATAGATAGATAGATAGATAGATAGATAGATAGATAGATAGATAGATAGATAGATAGATAGATAGATAGATAGATAGATAGATAGATAGATAGAGATTATATCTGTGAGAGTCTGATAAGATATGTAGATATGACGATCATAGAATGTATCATTCAACATCTTCATGCGACACTGTCCATTGCACATTGTTAATTAGGCTATAACTGAGGTAAAGTGTTTTCATTTAACCCCATGGAGCACAGGCTATGGGCAATAATGCAGCACTCAAGAGTCACAGAAAGGAATGGATGAGCTTTAACTAGCAGATGGAAATTGCCTTTTCATCTCCTTACTCTTTCCGATCAAAACTCACGGATACAATTTGGTGTGTTGCTCGGCGCGGGGGCACAGGGCAGGGAAAGACAAATGAGAGAGGCCCACCGCTAGAATGTGTTCTCGTGGCCCGCCGCTGTGACCTAATTGTGGGAATGTACGCTTCCTCCGAGGCGCTGATTTCACTATAATCAACAGAGGAGGACAGAAATTTTCTGTCGTCAGGCACGGAGCGCTGGAAGAAGAGCCTCGGATATCATACATTTAATTTCCTCATAAATCCTGTCGCAATGCAACAATTCTCTCAACAGTGATGTCATGTGAGAGTCTGATAACTTGAGACATCTCCTCAAAGAAACACAAATATGCTTGAAATAAGTTTAAAGTGGATAATCAGGCCCTTGAGAGCAATGAGCTCATATTCTCTGCAGCCAATCAAATGGCTGGAATCACATCCTTCACTCATTCTCATTCCCATTCTTCCCTCATCCACCTGTTCTGAAGCCTTAAGTGAATATGTTAATGCCCGGCCTTACTCACAAGACACATCGCCTGCATCCCGCAGTCCCCTCCATCCCCATAACACCAGAGGGGACATTCCCTTGTCCATTTTGCGGACCATATTTAATTTGGTGGACAGATGAGGGACGTGAATGGTGAATAGGAAGGTGAAGTAGGGTTACTCAGGTTGCGCTGCACCCGCGGCTTTGTCAGGCTTCCTCGCCATTGTTCTGGAAAAAGCATTCAAACCTTTTGCTCGGAGCATCAAAGGTGCGCTTGAGTCCCCCCCGCGCTTTGGAGACCACTGTGCCATTCAGAGATGACATTATGGAGAACCTACTGCACACGGACAAGGGTCAGACAAATACAAGCAGGAGCAAAAGTGGTTCACTCAGCACTTGAAAGAACATTAGGACTTGAAAAGGAAAATAGAGAAGAAAGGTGCACTGAAAGACAATTTCAAACAGAAAAGAGCAGGCTAAGAGAGCATGCACTAGACAGGGAGTTGTGTATGGCTATGACAAGACCACACAATCACGAAAAGCACTGTGACCGCATGCAAAGTTTTTCGTATGTGCAAATCTTGAGTGATCCTCGCATGCGTGTGTCCTGGGATGCTGAAGAGAGGTGAACGGACAGGCAGTGATGCGCAGGTGAGAAACTCTGATGCTGCTGGAATGTCCTGGCTGACAAAAGAACTCACTGAAGTCTGCGTTAAAACAGCCTTTTTTTTGCAGTCCACAGCAACTGCCTGACAGCTTTTCACCTAGGTCACTGTTTTCTTTGCAACTTTGACAGTTACTTTCTTTTTTTCTCTTACTATTGAGGTTTTTTTTTAGTCTAATGTTTGTTTGAGGTTAGCATTTTTTGTAGGAATCAGAAAATGATTGCAGAAATGTGAAGGTTTGCGCAAAAAGGTTTAGATAGAGCTTCAGATTTTAAAAATGCACAAATAATAATTTAGTACATAACTTTATCTTCATTAATGTACCCTCGTAATCTTGAATCAATATAACTTCCCCTGAGTCTTTGCTGATTATGTACTAGCGTGAGGGCAGGATCACCTGTCACTTACGTAAGATTGACCAATAGCAAACCACAAACCTATGATCCAATCAATTCCTGATGGACATCCTGCCCTACATTTCTTCTTGTTCAAGAGGCCGTTTCACTCAGATATACGTCACAATAGGGGAAAAAAAGACTTTAACTTATGCTTCATATCAACTTTAACTAAAAATATTCACTTAAAGGGAGAGTTGGAAGGAATTCTGTCAGATGCAGAGATGCTCAGACTTCCCTCTCCCTATAGACACTTCCTTCAGTTCTTCCAGGGGGACACTGAGGCGTTCTCAGGGCAGCCTGGAGACATAGTCCCTCCAGCATGTCCTAGGTCTTCTCGGGGTCTCCTCCCAGTGGGACGTGCCCGGAACACCTTCCCAGGAAGGTGTCCAGGAGGCATCCGGAACAGATGCCTGAGCCACCTCAGCTGACCCCTCTCAATGTGGAGGAGCAGCGGCTCTACATTGAGCTCCTCCTGAGTGACTGAGCTTCTCACCCTATCTCTAAGGGATCGCCCAGCCACCCTGCAGAGAAAGCTCATTTCGGCCATCTGTATGCGGGATCTTGGCCTTTCGGTCATGAGCTTTGGGACAGGTATATCGAGAGCTTTGCCTTGCAGCTCAGCTCCTTCTTCACCACAACAGACCGCAAGATACTTAAACTCCTCCACTTGAGGCAGGATCTCTCCACCAACCTGAAGTGGGCAAGCCACCCTTTTCTGACTGAGGACCATGGCCTTTGGAGGTGGAGGTGCTGATTCTCGTCCCAACCGCTTCACACTCGACTGGAAACCGTCCCAGTGCATGCTGAAGGTCCTGGTTTGAGGGGCTGACACAACAACATCATCCACAAAGAGCAGAGACAAAATCGCATGGTGCCCAAACCTGACACCCTCTGGCCCCTGGCTGTGCCTAGAAATTCTGTCCATAAAAATTATTAACAGAACTGGCTACAAAGCGCAGCCCTGCCGGAGTCCAACATGCGCTGGCAAGAAGTCTAACTTACTGCCGGCAATGTGAAACTAGCTCCTGCTTCGTTCATACATTCGTTCATCCCTTTGCAAAGGACCCCGGACCCCATTCTCCCGGAGCACCCTCCACAGGCCGCCGCGAGGGACACAGTCGAATGCCTTCTCCAAATCCCATGTGGATTGGTTGGGCAAACTCCCACAAAACCTCCAGCACCCTGTAGAGGGTATAGAGCTGGTCCAGGGTTCCACGGCCTGAACGAAAACCCACACTGTTTCGGCGGGATTGAGGAGATCCTCAGAGTATTCCTTCCACCGTCCAACAACGTCCCCAGTTGAGGTCAACAGCCGCCCATCTCCACTGTTAATAGTGTTGGTAGGGCACTGCTTCCCTCTTCTGAGATGCCGGACAGTTTGCCCAATCACGCTCCTCCAGGTGTCACTGTCAAGTGCCCTTGTGAGCGTTGAAGTCCCCCAGTAGAACGACGGAGTCCCTAGTCGGAGCATTTTCCAGCACCCCTCACAGAGACCCCAAGAAGGCCGGGTACTGTGCACTGCTGTTTGGCCCATAGGCACACACAACAGTGAGAGACCTATCAACCCGAAACAACAGTCTCGTTCACCGGGGTAAACTCCAACACATGGCGGCTGAGCTGGGGGGCAATAAGCAAACCCACACCAGCCCGTCGCCTCTCACCATGGGCAACTCCAGAGTGGTGAAGAGTCCATCTTCTCAAGGAGTGTGGTTACAGAGCCCAAGCCATCCGTAGAAGTGATCCCGACTATCTCTAGTCGGAACCTCTCAACCTCACGCACAATCTCAGGCTCCTTCCCCTTCCCCCTTCCCCTTACGGTTCCTCCTATAGGTGGTGAGCCCACGGGAAGGCGGCCCCACGTCGCCCCATGTTCGGGCACTCAAACCCCTTCACCACGTTAAGGTGGCAGTTCAAGGAGAGGAAAGTATATTTGTGTTAATTAACATATTTATAGCAGGTTTGTGTAATATTCTGAGTTTGCAATTCACTGTTTTTATTCATTTGAGTGCATGACACCTCTGCACTCACTCACGATTTACCTCAACATGGGGGACAGGAGAGCTGTCAGTCAATATAGGAAAACAAAGTATTACTTATTTGAAAAATTAACTCAAGATATTTAGTTGTACATTTAAAGGTAGTTAGTAAATAGTAATCTAAATAGTAATCTGATTACATAACTGTTACTTAAAGCATTGCCCCCAACACTGATAAGACTTTTATATCTCACAATTCTGACTTTTTAGCATGCAATTGTGATTTTATATCACACAACTCTGAGAAAAAAAGTCTCAATTATATATATTTTTTTATTTTTTATTCAGTGGCAGAAACAAAATATTAACTGTATCTGATACAAATATAAAAACGGCCAAACTTTGACATAAAAATCTAAAATAAATGTTGCATAAATATAATTGCATTTAAGTAGATCATGGGAACATAAAAGCATTTGAAGCAAAAGTATATTATTTTAATTTTATTTTATTTTTAATCATCTCTGGAACACAAACAAGTAAATTTAAACAGATTTTTTTATTTGTAGAGTGAAAACTATTAATTTCAGTATTTATCTGTTTTTGAATACATGTGTTTTTTAGTGTATTGTCCCATGTTTTCACATATCCACACACAGACAACTTTCTCTCTGTAATGACAAGGCATTTGCTTCTGAATGGTAATGACGAAATCTTTATTCCCTGCCATTTGATCTGTTTACGTTAAACATCACACCAACACTTCTTTACTCCAACAGTAACTATATATGATGAATCATTTTGAAAAGCAAAAAAGGGCATAGTTTCATAAAAAAGTTTATCATGCATGCAAATATCTTACTTGATATACATTAGAGTACAGTTTGCAATCCAATATAGATGTTTGAACTTAATTGTAACTCTTGAATGACAAAATTAACCTGTCATTCAGAGAACATTCATTGACGCAATCAGACTACTTGACTTAAATCAACATGAAAAGTGAACTAATCAACAGTTCCCGTCTTCTATAGCAGTGGATCACAGATCAGGGATAAATTTAAATCTGTACTTTTCATTAAGACTCTTTAACTGATCTGAGAACAGAAAGCGTTGTATTGAACCAGTCTCTAAATGCACCTAGGGGTGGGATGCAACAAAGTGTGGCACAATGTGTTTCTGGAGGTGTGCTTGAGTCTCGCTCCATTTCTGTTTGCCTTTCTGTTTACATCACTTTCTTTCTTATACTGCACCTGGAATTAAAAGCTGCTAAATCCACAGGTGTCTTCATTATCAGTAAGTACCACACATTGGTGTTGGACACACACATTTCAGTTCTTCTCTTGTTAATGTAATTCACAAGCTGTAATTGAAGTTACAAAGATCATCTCATTCATTAAACACCCAAACTTATTTTAATTAAACAATGTTTACACAGAAAAAGTAGCCCTGTTGAAAACCATTCAATAATTAGACAGTGATTATGAGGATTGACCACTTCTGAAAACATATTTCTATTTATGCATCAAATCTTATGATTACGTGAAACTTACGCTGGGACACTAGTCGACTTTAAAACTTGTGCTTTTACAAATGCAATTTATATATATTATACTACTCGTACACACAACACACACACTTTTCATTAGGTCCAATGTTTTTTTTTTTTTAATAATAATTTATTCTTTTTTGATTTCCTTTTTAACAAGCAATGTAACAAATTCATTTCCCAAATGTAAATATAATATCAACTGCACCAACACCAACTCAAACCAAATATTTTGCAAAACAACAACAAAATCTCAATAATGACATCCAAATATTTACCTCACATTCATATGTAGACATTTATGACATTCTTCCAAGATTCTGAAACACATTCCTAGAAGGATGATGAGGCTACAATATTCTTTTTTTCGATTAGGTTTCCAAACAATGTAGACAGGACCATTTTCTATTGTTCCCTGCAGTGCCAACACGGCAATTACCTAATATATATTGTGAATTAATGGCCATTGTTCTCAAAAGTCTATGTAAAGTTCTCTGGTTTGTACACTACAATTAAATGCGCCATAATACACAAGCAATTTGTCATGTAAATCGTGCTCCGTCTTTTGCCTCCTGCTTTCTGAAGAGGAGCGCGTCCGTTGAATGGGAATTTGAGCTAATTTCACAACGTGTTCGCGGACACAGATCAATGTTTATTGTGCGGGCAAGCCGCTAATTGTGCCTGAATAAACTCAAATTAGAGTTAGATGATTTACATATGAGTAGAATTAGTGGAACCTCTCTGCTGTGGCTGCAGGTGTGGGGAATGAGTTTCTCAACTATTCTTTGCTTGTTTTATTTAGTTGAAACTGTAAACTCTGAAATACTCAACTATACAGGCTAAACTGTATTAAAATGATTCCAATTTAAGAGCAATTGAATCAGAAAGTTTAACCTACTATTTAGTTTAACAAGCTAATTTATACTGCATAAGCAGTCGCGCTCATAGACGTCATCACGCTTCAGTAAAGCAATAAAGATTTGTTAAGTCAACATCATCTCCAAGCGTCGCTGAATGAGCAACTTCCACCATGTTCTCCTCCGAGTAAAGATAATCACTAGCTGTGTTTGAACTTGAAAAGCTCCGTTTCGGCCTTTTTTGTAATACTTTGTTGTGAGTCTCTGGTGAAATCGTCTGCAAACAAATAATTTCAAGCGGGCCCTCTTAAAAAGACGAGA
This sequence comes from Cyprinella venusta, assembly GCA_038021265.1. NCBI lineage: Eukaryota > Metazoa > Chordata > Actinopteri > Cypriniformes > Leuciscidae > Cyprinella > Cyprinella venusta. Next base: position 18,320,080 of record CM075879.1, read on the forward strand.
GGGCGACTGGTCATTGTAGCAAGCACACAAAACTCTGGATTCCAGCGAACTTTTTATACAGCTTTAAAAGGGTGTCTCTCTCTTTTTTCCCCATTTCGTGCTATAGCCTACCTCTGGCCAGGCTAAGTCTTTTCTTCCCTGCTTTAATCCTTTCCTTTATTTCAGAAAAACACAAAACCAGGTTCCACGCAGTGCTTTAGTGGCTAAAAGTGAAAGAGCTGCTTCTTTCGGGGCTGAACTCTGAATCGCGCTGGAAAATTGGTTCCTCTGAATAGGTGAAGGAGGAAAAACGTTTAATAGGATCCGAGGGAGGTTCTGCTCTCGCAATCTGCTCTCTAAACAGGTGGAAATGGGACCTTCTCAATTTTACAAACAGTAAGTATAAAAAAAAACAGCATGGAAAAGCAATTTTCAGCGACAAGGATTAGCAAGTTGCAACGAAAATTGAAACTGGTCGGACGGTCCCCAAATCCTTCTTATTAATTAAACCGAGATGAATTGCACATTTCCTGTGAAACTGAGCGCTAAATGAATAAATAAAATAAAGTAGGCCTAAATGTATGCGTATGTTTTAATATAATATAATATTATATAATATATCACGAAATGCAGCAATTTTATGATCAAAGTAGGCTACGTTTTCGTCTCCTTATTAAAACAACATTATTTTTCATGAATGAAATGAACTGGCAAAAAAGTCATAGGCTACAATAATTTACGCTAAATAAAAAAAAAATGCATTTTCTTTTCAATGTTTTACTGCAGTGCACCTGCACCTCGCGGATCATAAATGTGAACCGCATGCGCATGTGGATGCGCGACAGACGAATTGGGGCAAGAAACTTAAATAATAATCTGTAGTATCTGTCATGCATACCACCCCCGTGGCCGTGTATAAATGAGCGCTAAGAGAGGGGACAGTTCTGGTGATGGCGCTTCCTTGTCACCCTGATAAGAGCAAGAGCAAGTGATGTCAGCTAAGTGCTCCAGACAGTGATCTCGCGCTGATGAGGACGTCTGCGAGTAAAATGTGACAGAGCAGTCACGCCGTTATCGTTGAATACATCTGCTGTGCGCTTTGGAGGAACAGGGTAAACTACAACATCGGCTCTCTGGCGTAAGTTTGCTGTAAGATTTTCGCAAGTGCTGAATAGGAATCGACTCTGGGAGGGGTTTTGTCTTATTCTCTGCTTAACGAGCTCTGTAATGTCCTGTTAATTTTGTGTGTACTAGTTAATGAGCATTAATCGGGTACCCCTGGATGCTATTGTTCAGGGGATGGCCATTTGAATGCAAATGGGTGACATTGTAAAAGCAAGGTGCTTATTAAACTGGTGCGTGTCCTGGCTTCTCTGGAATTCAACAGGAGATACGGGGCGGCTGGTCGATGCTCACACCAAGTTTGGTAGAAATGGCGAGTTCTCTCCCTGTGGAAACAGAGATGTCCTGCCCGAGACTTGACGAAAGGAGCGGGGCCACGGCTGCAGCGCCCAAGTCCCTGGCCTTTTCCATCGACAGAATCATGTCCAAGACTTCGGAACCGAAAGCCGCAGCGGAGGAACGCCGTGGAGGACTTGAGGGATCCGAAGGGAAGAGAACGATCGGCTTGTGTACACCCATTCCCTGTATGATCCCGATCCAGCCGTTCAGCTACGACCTGCAGGCCAAGGCTTTAATGAACTATTCCGAGTTCTGGAAAGTTAATTTCAGGGGAGCACTATGCACTTCAGCGGCCATGTGTAAAGCCAACTGCGGCGTCTGCAGCAAAACGGACGCGGGCATCAAGCACTCGGTGTTGCCGGGGAGCAGGGTCATCAAACCGCAGGTCATACACCAAGCCCTGGCCATGCCTACCAACGGATCATTGTGTTATTTCAATTACTTGGACTCTTATCATCAGTCCGATCTGCTGAGCGGACACTTATTTTCCTCAGCAATCGCGAACTCTCAAGCACAAGCCATAAGCGCGCACCAGAAGCTCCTCTTGTTGGAGAACGCGAAACTTGCGTGTGTTTCACCCGAGAAATTCCCAACACCTCAATACCCACATAAAGAGCATCTTCCGGGGCAGCTGGATCAGATTGTTCGGGAGAACAACAATCTGACTGACAAGAACGGAGTGAAAGCGCACACCAAAACAAATAACTGCTCTGTTGACGGGAAACCCAAGAACTTCACGTGTGAAGTTTGTGGAAAGGTAAATTACGGAATTTCTGAAGTTGTTTTGACGCGATGTGAGAAATGAAAATAATGCACACATAAAATAAATTGGCAATAATTTAATTAAGCTCTTTGTTTTCTATCTTTTAAAGGTATTCAACGCGCACTATAACCTGACGCGTCACATGCCGGTACACACAGGCGCGAGGCCGTTCGTGTGTAAAGTATGCGGGAAAGGTTTCCGACAGGCCAGCACATTATGTAGACATAAAATCATCCACACACAGGTGAGTAAAAAAATGCAATTTATAGACCTTTTAATTTTTAAATAAATTGCTCTCGCCGGATATAATTTACTTAAAAAATATGTTGTGACTTTATTCACAGGAGAAACCTCATAAATGTAACCAGTGTGGAAAAGCTTTCAACAGAAGCTCGACTTTAAACACACACATCCGAATTCACGCCGGCTACAAACCATTCGTCTGTGAATTTTGTGGAAAGGGCTTTCATCAAAAAGGTAAGAATTATCTTAAGATAAGTTACATTTTTGTGTGCATACAATTCGAAATATTTCATTTAATGTTTGTTTTTTAGTTATCCATCCATTTTAAATTACTCTACTAACTACTTAGGCTACCATTACAAGATTTTTTCATTTCACATGGGTCAAAACACAGACCTTTAACTCCTTTGTACGTCGACAGCTCTCGACATGATATTAACTAAGTTTGACAACTTCTTGACTTCAACATGCAAAGTGCTGATTAGGGAAGGCTTGAAAATGAAACTCTTCTGTTAAATGTAACTTAATTGTGAACTGTTGACCTGTTGGGGGGAAAACTGACATAGTTCGTTTTGAATTTCAGGGAATTACAAGAATCACAAACTGACCCACAGTGGCGAAAAACAGTACAAGTGTTCAATCTGTAGCAAAGCCTTCCATCAGGTGTATAACCTCACGTTTCACATGCACACGCACAACGACAAGAAGCCCTTCACCTGCGGGACCTGCGGGAAAGGCTTCTGCAGGAACTTTGACTTGAAAAAGCACATACGGAAATTGCACGACAACATCAGTTTATCCGGCGGAAATGATACTTCCAGAGGACACCAAAACTGAGACGCGACATGTTTTTGACTGAACTTGAACACCAATTTTTTTTTTTTTTTTTTACTTTCTCTGGTGGTTCTCTAACATCATCCACCGATATGAACGAAGATGAAGGGGACGGGAGAAAATCATCACATTATCGAGGAATTGTACATAAAACAGAATAAAATATTATTTAATGAAACCATGCCATACGGGGCTATCAAGCAATTATTTGTAGACTAGATTAAACAAGAGGGTTTTATAAATAAATACCAACCTATCTGTAAAAAAATGTTTGATAAATTTGTTGACAATTGTTGACACAAATACTAAAATAAAATCATAAATACCATAATGTCGGGTTTATTTTTATATTGAAAAAAATACACGAATTCACCATATCTGTTTATGGGTTGGTTTAACATGCATCTTAATTGTTAAATTTTGTGGGGTTTCTCATATTTCTCTGATTGTTTTTTATGCAACGATTTTTTAAATGTCATTTGAAAATGTAGGCTTAATTCAGAGTTGAGTTTTGCGATTTTAAAAGAATTACAAACGAAAATGGCTAAAGATTTATTTTTATAGAAATTCTTAAATAAAATGTCTTACAATTAAAAAAGATAAAACGTCTTTACAGTTTTATACACAGATGTATACATTCTTAAAATAAAATAGCTTTATGAGTAAAATTACGTTATTAAAAAGAGGTGGAGAAAAAAAATAACGGAGCGATTTTTTTAAGCACACTAGTAAATTAGCATAAATTGTGCCGTTTAATAAAATCAAAGGACGAACAAGACTCGTTCATCTATCAAATATAATAGCCAAACTATCGATATATTGCCTGCAGTCATTCAGTGCACTTACATTTAAAGCTCATAATGACATGTCTGGTGGAGTTCAGCCTGTGGTTTCCCACAGACATTTGATACACGGCTCAGCCTCTGTGACCGTACACTTGACTTCAGTTTAATGGCTCAAATTATCAGATAAAACATGGACTCTTGAAAGCCTATTACGTTAATCAACTAAAGGGCCTCAGGGGAAGCTTCAGCGCATCAAGTCGTGTTCATCAGTAGGTGGAAAATGGACTACACTTTTCCCACTTCTCCTCATCACCGCAGCTTTAATAAACAATAATGTATTCCGCGCACGGATCCTGGAACAATATTATCCTTACACGCCAACAGAAATTCTGATGAGAGACAAGCGCGTGATCCCAAATCTCGCTCTCCCAATTACAGCCCAATTAGCAATTATGCCTACGTCTTGGGACCACGAAGAAGACTAATATTACTAGTTGAATGGCCTATTCACCTCCTTAGAGGCACGGTTCTAAAATGTGTTTGAACAGAAGTGTCTTCATTTCATTCAACCGCTTTCGAATGTCGTCTCGTGTGGAATATCAACCCGAGTTAAAATAGGCATAACCGAGAGCTAACCAGCTATACATTTGAAATAGTGTACAGGCGCGTTTAGAAAAAGCAGTAAATAATTATTATGAAGAATTAGAATAAACGATATTATTTCTGCAGTATAATTGTAGTGCATCATGTTCAAATGCATACAAACGCATGGGAGACAATTCAAAAGAGACAACACTGTAAAAAGTTTCTGCCTTCAGATTTTATGTACAATCAACTTGGATGTTTAAGTAATTTCAATCAAAATTAAACCGAATTAAATTTTGTTTAACTTACACAAAAAAGTTGAAAATTGCTAAACTTATTTTGATGAGTTAAAGCCAAAATAAAAATATGTTGTCATAACTTATTGATGCATTTTTTTTTACAGTGAAGTTATAGCAAAGTGCAAGAACTATTCTATAAAATTTGGTAAATTTCTGTATGCCCTCGATTTTATTGTTCGAATTGAATTGAATAACGTTCGTATACCACTATGGGTTCCTATATTGATTTCCTTTTAAAAGTTAATTTTTTACTTTAATTTATTTATTTATTTATGTAGGTTGAAAAATTAACTGCGTTGACGATTTGATGTGCTGTATGGGTGGATTAAAAAACAAAAACAATATAGCATCCGATCCGGAAAAAAGAAAAGAAAAAAAAAACACGATAAACTAAAAGATCCGAACATTTCTGGTGGTGAAGAGGTCTGGGAAAATACCAGTTGTGGGCGGGTCTCACCAAAAGACATGTTTGTGTGAGGTATAAAAAATCCCCTTTGTGCAAAGCTGCCTATCTTGCCCATAGTGCCTAAAAAAGATTGCAGAGAAGAAAACATCTTAAAGGCAGTCTCGTTGGCCTTTTTCTGCACTTACCTCTCAAACATCTGAGCAACCAGCTTTGCTTCTAGAAACATGTTAATTGACAACGGAGCTCATTACTGCATGCGCATGTTAACGCGGCGAGAGGGATTATAGGGACAAGAGAGCATTAATGAACTGTCAACAGCGCAGAGCATGTACACGGTAGAGATCAGCCGAAATTGAGGCATTTACAAGCGACAAAAGCTCGGCCGAGACAGGAAGAAAAAAAAAGACCCAGACTTTTGTTTGGTCAACTCAATTGATTGTAAATGGAAGATTAACGGGGGTAGCGTCAGCATTTTTAAGGGGGCGAGGAAGAAAAGGTCCCAATTAAGTCCACCAAATGTTAACTACATCGTTTCTCTCAGTTTAGCCCAAATGAAATTCTAATTAAAACGTCCTCCTTCCATCGTTTTGGAAAGCAATTTTTCTCCCAGTTGGAGAAGAGCGGGCTAGTTGTAGTACTTGTTAAGAGAAGCATTGCTTCTTGGCACAAAGCGCTCGCGAGGCCCATTGAAGAGCGCCAAAGGGGAAAGTTAATGAGCGTCAGGCGCGCGCTCGTTGGATCCGTTCCTGCAGAACGGTGTTGAAAAGATGGACGCAGCCAAGCGATCGCATGGTGTTCTGTACACGTATTTACGTCCAAGAAGATGATGATAAAGAAGGTCAACCTGACAATATGTTGTTTAATCCATTTTCACGGGTTGTGAACATTCATTCAAAGAACTAAGATGACATGTAAAAAATGAAGGTAATATTCAAAAATAATAGGCTACCTCCCTCCACACAGTTGTGCAATGTATTGACAAATTGAGCAATTATAGTTACAATATACAAAAAAATAAATTCACGGAAAAATATCACGGAAAAATATCTTTTTATAAATATTTAATATTAAATATTTAATATTAAATATCTAATATATATATATATTTTTTAACTCAAAATGATCTGTTTTTGATGAGATGGGCTATATGCAAGTCCAGAAAAAAATTAAGGTAGCATTTACTTTAAGTTGAAACAACATTATTAGTTTTTCTAATGATGAATTTCGATAATTAAGTCAATGCAATAACATCATGTTATAAAACATAAAGAAATTTTAATTGGTTAGACAACACAATTTGGTTAAAATAAAAACAAAACAAAACTTGTCAATCAATTCTTAAACAAAAAGAACTTGGCACACATTTTAAACTAGATTTCTCCTTTATAATAAATTCAGAGATCCTGGATGTACAAAATAGTGTCCTGGTAATCGTAAATGAAATAAGCTTTGTGTGTTCACATTACCCCATTCCTAAACGAATGGGATCAGACATTACCAGCGCAGGGCTGTGAGTGGCAGGCAGCGGTGCCCCTTCGTTGCGTTCGGCCTGTTCGTCAAGGGCATGCTCAGAGAAGGAGCTTTATTGCTTTAAGGTGTCGAGGCAGCCGCATGGTAGTGGAGCGCCGGGACTCTGCCTCGCCGGAATTACATCAATGTCAGTCTCGGGTATGACCTCCATTCAGAAGCAGTCTTGAGGGCTTCAGGCCACGCAGCTGAAGGGGACCTTCTGTCCCCTCGTCCAACTCTTTACCCGCACTGTCTTAAAAGAGACGAAGGTCTGACCTCAAAACAATCAGTTCCACATTCAACAATCTCAATGCCTCTTTATATAAATATGAATGCAAGTGATGAATTGTGTTTGGAAATAAGGGATATGAGCCAAAGGAAACTGCTAAATGAAATCTAAAGCTCTTCAATAGTTATCGGTTTAAATTGCTGTATTGCTTCAATGGAGGAGTGACCTGAAATCAGTTTCATTGTTTGGCAGGATCAGCAAATCTGGGATGTCCGGTGTTAATCTTTTGACCTAGGATGCCCTTTCAGGACAATCTCCTCTCCCTGTTTCCCAATGGATGGGTCTTAATTAACTCAGACCAAAAACCCTGCTGTTAAGCTGGTACTCTCTTCAATACACCAAGTTAGAATGCAGGGGATTTGATATAGAAAGCAACGTGTCACTGACTGATCCTTACACATTACGCCCAGCTCGGGTGGATTTCTGATCAGAATATACTCCCATCCATATAAAACTAAATATATTTAGCATTCAATAACACACAAACAAGCACATGCACTCATAAACTACTACAAATGTTGGAATGGAGTGGATGTTTTGAGTACTCGGAGTAAAAGGTTCCATTGAGGTAAGGGGGGAAATAACAATTCTGAAACTCAAAATCAATACAAAACAGAATGACGTACAAGTTAGCCAGAACAAAAACACAACAGGAGTCCCCTTATGACCAGCACTAGTGCTGGAATAATAGTTTCAGGAATGGAGAAAATTCCCCAACAGGCTCCCGAGCGAAAGCTATTCGTGTTTAAGTGCACTACATTGACAAAGATCTTTAGTTGTGAAAGGCTCCTTCGGGAGCAATGGGTGGTTTGTTTCTGATGGAAGACCAACTTGTTTTGCTAAGGAGACTTTAAAATATTTACACTCTTTCAAAGATCTAATGATCAAAGATTAATGGAATTACTAAAAATGTATCGATAGCAACTGCAACTACCATTTTTTAAGACACAAGTTATTTAGGAATAAACACCTTAGTTCAACCATCTTACAATAATGTTCTGGAGATCTGGCTAATGTCCAGGTGTCTGAAGCCCGGAGCTGATCTACAACATTTGGCCTTGGCCTGTGCCTGAGCTCTGACAGCCTCAGTTGGCAGTGGTATCTGTAGCCAAACCACCTCAGGGCTTTCCCCATTAGAATACATAATGCAGAACTAGTCATTTGGAAGGGCTCCAGATCGTGCTCTTCAAAACCCTTTTAGATAATTTGCTGTCTTGCCCTCCACCCACACCCAGAATTCTCCACCCCTCCGCAGCCAACTGAACCCCCCCGCCAATTTGGAAGCCTCGACTGGTGCCCTGACCTCAGGGGCAAGAGTCCCAGCTGAGGAGGAAGGGCAGCTGCCAACCACCACCACTTCAACCCTGACCATCCAGATGATCGCGTTTGTCAAGCCGCCACTCCGTGTCACCCTGAACTGGTTTGATCATCCAATTAGGCTAGGTCACGGTCTGCAATCTCTCCCTCCATACAGGGATGATAGACTAGACAGCGAAAGAGAACGAGGAAAAAAAAAAGATTGTTAACTGTAAGGCACTGAAAATCTTTTTTCTCTCTCTCTAAACCACTAGTCAAGTTAAAGTCTAACCTTTCAACAATACAATAGCAATTACCTTTGGACAGTTGAAGTGCTCAGAGAGGCTTTGTGTAATGACCAGTCATGACCTCATTTATCATTGCTGAGGGTTCAGGTAGGAAGCTATGCGGTTTAGGGCAACATTCAAAGGCACCTCACGCTTTATTTGCAAATGTGAGTCTTGAAACAGCACAGCAATGCTTGCAAGATTTAAGTTGGACTTAAATAGGGTGATGAATGTTTTTTCTTATAATACAAACTATAAGGATATTCTGTTTTTACTTGCAAAGTAAAAACTAATTTTAACTTGTAAACTAACTTTAATAATACCATTTAATTTCACACCTAACATTTAAAGTAATAAAGTAAAATGTGTGGCATACGCAAAATAAATAAAACATATATCAATGGGTAAAAGATGCATAGAGCTAATTGCAAAGTTTATAACAAATCACTGCAAATTTGTATAACTGATTCATTACATTGTTATTAAGTGGCATTGTTACAGAAAGTGTAGTCAGTATCGCCCTCATGTGGATGTATACTGAATTAAAACAATCTTGCTGGGCTCTCAAAGGGTTAGTTCACCCAAAAATGAAAATGATGTCATTAATGACTCGCCCTCAAATCGTTCCAAGCTCTGTTGATCTTCAGAACACAGTTTAAGATATTTTAGATTTAGTCCGAGAGCTTTCTGTCCCTCCATTGAAAAGTATGTACATTATACTGTCTTTGTCCAGAAAGGAAATACAGACATCATCAAAGTAGTCTGTTGGAGCCATTATTTTGAAGTTTATTTTTTGTTTGTGAGTGACACTAGAGGGCGTATTAGTTTTTTGAGTATACTGAAGTCTAGTGATAATGAGCTACAGGTGCGCTGATGGAAGGTCAACAAACTTTTTGACCGTGCTGTGCTGGAGAGTTGGATTGTCATGCATGTTTGAATCAGAATTTTTTTAGTGTTTATTTTCGTTTATTTTGTTTGCAATGCCAAATGGACAATAAACGGATTTGGCTTTTATGAAATTGATTCCGAAGGTATGGACGTTTATTTATTTTGATACAAGACATAAGCACGCGTCAGAAACAAACAAATGAAACCATATCACTACATTAAGTCAAAATTAATTGACCAATGGAGACTGAATGAGGATATATTGACATCGACTGTAGCAGATCGAATTGAAAAAGTCAGCTCTGAAGTCGGAGGAGGCTCATTCGTGACAGTTTGTTGGATTATTTTGTGAATTACTGCGTGGGATTGATCGCCGCGGATTTGAAGGACTACAAGCCCGCACGTGCAAACGAAGAGAATACAAAGCACACGAACAACAAAGGCTTCAGCGTTTGTGGAACTGAGGTAGGAAAGCGCTTTCACTTTAACTTGAGTCAAATGACATATGCACACATGTACAAACAAAGACAAATCCAATGCGCATTGGTGGGTGGGTGGGGGGTTGTGAAACGAAGTACTGAAACGGTTTGTGAAATGCTTAATTGTGTTTATTAATGTTTACACTTTAAGCTGATGGTTATGATGTAAAATATGCAGTTAGTATTTAAAAAAGGTGAATGATGAAAGTGAGTTTCCTGCTTCTGAAATCGAGCAAGATGGGGCTCCGATTCAGAAAGCAGAGGTTGAAAATGTTGAATGGGCACGCATAAGTTCCGCATTTGACGCAAGGGTGATCTCAATGATGATAAGGAAAGATATCTTCAAGAATATGTAAAATATTTGGTGGTAACAATAAAATTGCCACCATACTCAAACAGTAAACCAAATATAGCCTACCATGGAATCATGTAAAAAGGCCACATAGTGGTGTAGGGAATTTTATTATTATTACTTACAATTGTTACAATCAGTAAAGTGCTCTTTCACATAACATTACTGCACACGAATTCTGTGTGGCTCTCATTTGCAAACTGAATTAGGGATGATAAGGCAAGATTTTAAATACATAGTTGAGCTAGAGGCTCCACATCACATCTGACCTGGGTCCTGCTGCATTTGCGTGCCGCGCAGTTGCGCACAAGAAAGTCAGCAATCATTGGACGTTTCAATCACAGTAAAAGAAATGGACACAGCGACCCCGTTGATTTCAACGGAGAGAGCTGAAGCTCAACATGGGCACTCACTTCCTGATAGCCAAGCGTTCTGCGCAGGCTCAAACTGAGCTTGACGACGTAGATGTCACGTGAGCAAACTGACTGACTTATAGTAGCTGTGCCAAGAGAAATTTTAATCGTGCACAGAGACGGCGAAGCACGACCTGGAGCAACTTTTGGTAAGTATTCTGATTAGTTATTTTGTCATTTTGCTTCTATTTATGCCATGGGCTGACTTTAGACAGTAAAAGATTGCCTGCGAGGCTGTGCGAGCATCTCTTCCTGTCTATACGGTAATTCTCTACTGTGCGACAGACAATCCAGTGGTTATGACGCAATTTTTAGCCTGTTTTTACAAGAACGGCTTCTACGTGGCCATAACGTAACATACAAAGTAATGGAGCCTTTTGGGAGCCATGGAGCCATACTGGATGTTTTTCCCTTTTCACACCATTCTTGGTAAACCCTAGAAATGGTTGTGAAAAAAAAATCCCAGTAACTGAGCAGATTGTGAAATACTCAGACCGGCCCGTCTGGCACCAACAACCATGCCACACTCAAAAAGAGTTCAGGAGATTGTCTTGACCAGGACCACACACCTAAATGCATGGTAGCAACTGCCATGTGATGGGTTGATTAGATAATCGCATTAATGAGAAATTGAAGTTTTAAATGTTCTATTTTTCTCAAATAAAAAGCTTTTGTAACATTATAAATGTTTATACTGTCACTTTTGATAAATGCAATGCATCCTTGCTGAACAAAATATTTAAAAAATATAAAAAAAAATATATAAAAATATTTTTTTAACTGACCCCAAACATTTAAACAGTAGTGTTTTATGTTACAAAAGCTTTCTATTTCAGATAAATGCTGTTCTTTTTAACTTTCTGTTCATCAAAGAATACTGAAAAAAGGCAAACAACTGTTTTAAACATTGCTAATAATAAGAAATGTTTTCTGAGCAGCAAATCAGCAGAGAAGTCCCTCCCCTTCCGGTCGACCACCATGGGACCTTATTTCCAAAAAGTTGCGAAAAGTCAAAGTTTTTGGTCGACGCAAGCGGAGAATAGTCTGGGCATGTGACTGTAACTTGCGTGTGATCATTTATTTCGACAAGCTCCACACATCATTCAGACAGCTGATTTAGGTTTGGGTCGAGGGGGTTTACCCCTGCGTTGTGCAGGTGAGGCATCTTGTTGCCTAGTTTTCGGTCTCTGTTGCCTAAGCAATCTCTCAGTCTCACTCACTGGCGGCTGTCCTTTCCCAAGCAAATACTGCTCCCATTCTGGCAGTTTCCTTTCAACTGAGGCCCAATAACAGGTCTATGACAGGATGACAAAAGAGCAGATAATTCATAAATATTTACTTTCTTATAATTTGTGTATAGCTAAAAAATTTCATTCTGGCATTTGCATTTAAACTAGAGCAGCTGTCTTGTTGTATTAAAAAAAACACTTTACATTTACTTTAGTTTTTCACTTTATATTTACTTTACAACTGCCTATTTTCAGTTCATTATGATGGCACAGATGGGCACACAGTTGCCGTTGGCATCATCTAGACATGCAAAAAAAAGTATCTTAAATGGAACATTTATTATAACCTGCTTAAAAACTGTGCAACAATTTTATTTTATGAGACAGAGAGTAAACTGTCAAATACCTCAAGGTTGACAATATCTGGATGAAGGAGCTGTCTGGTTTGAAGATTTGTTTCGGCATTCTGTAAATCCTACAACAGAAGCACACACATAAATACAGACAAATTTCAAAAACATTTTAAACATCCACAATCAATTTAAGAATTTAATTACACTGGGCTAAGAAGTTGGGAACAGTCATTGTTATGTTATGTAATAATGTTTGAATTCTGGAACTTTAAAAAATGTGTATGCTTGTGCTGCAATTTAAGATTATTCTAAACAATTAACTGTTGCTGATATCATACAAATATTCATAACTTTTAAAGTACTTTTTTACAGTATGTCATTTTTTAGAGCAGGACAAACCAACTAATACAACAAAACATCACAAAAGTAATCAATCGATAATAATAATAATAATCCATAGCATGGTAACACTTTACGATAAGGTCTCACCTGTTAATGTATTAACATGAACAGTATTTACTAATCTAGCTGTTCAGTGATTGTTCATGTTAGTCCACAATGCATTAACTAACAAATACAACATTTTATTTTATTTAATAATGTATTTGTAAATGTTGAAAATAACATGAACTAAGATTAATAAATGCTGTAGAAGTATTGCTCATTCTTAGTTCATGTTAACTAAAGTAGTTAACTAATGTTAAAGAATAAACATTATTGTAAAGTATTACCGATAATACTTATGAAGCCTACCTTTATTTCATTTTATTTTACAAAAGACAAGCAGGAGTGAATGAAAAAAAAATAATATTATTGCATGTTATACATTAATATATATTGTATACAACATATTGACTTACACTTTATATCAACGACACTTTTGTATTATATCAACTGTATGTTGGAACATGAAAATGTAAGAAGTCATTCCATTTTCATACAGTCATTCCATCAGTATATCATATCAGAGTAATTAGTTGAAAACAAATATTTTACTGTTCTTATGTTTGGAATACATTATGATGTATAGGCTATAATACAGACAACCTTAAGGATCTGAGCATTCCTCTCCTTCGCTGCTTGAGACATCAGACACTGCTGTTTCTTCTTAGCCTTCTGCTGTTCACTGCGCGCTTCCATCTGTTGCAGCAGTAATGCTCTTTTTCCCAGTCTACATGAGGAAAATGATACCCATTAAGCCATAATGCTTCATAACAAGGAATTAATGACTGAGAGAGACTTTTTAACCGACGACTAGAGCTTTATTCTCAAGAACAAATTGAAAGAACTCACATATCTTCATGTTTCTGGCTAAGTTCTAACTCTTCGTGTGCATAAGAGGCCATTAATGTAACGTTAGTTTCAACGACATAAAAAAAAGAAAACCAAATTCTGTCATCTGACTGAAACTTTATCTAAAAGAAACGTCGCTACTTAATGCAGTCACAACCATCACGTTGTCAAAACACTGGCCCCTGTGTTATTCTGCAAGCATAACGTTACTATCTGTAAGCACGAAGCCTGGCGTAACCATACCAACGAGGATGTGTGCGGAAATGCCTTTTACTGTCTATGGGAAATGCTGCTCGTGAAAAAAAGATTAGCACAAGTGCGCCATCTACTGTTGGGAAGAGTGTGTTGAATATTTGTTCTAATGAACGTAACATTATAGTGGTTTTGGCTCTTTTAAAATGTGTATATTATGATTTATTTATTTTTATTTTACCAGAAAGGTCCCATTGAGATACAATATCTCTTCTACCAGGGAGTCCTGGTCATCTGGTTAAATTTAATTATTTAAATTTGGGTCAGTTTAAAGATAACTTTCCTTTGATTTCTTTTGTTGCTCTGTAAATCGTAAATTAAATATTCGTATTTTAGTGGTCTTTGTGCATAAAAATCGTACTCAATACACTGGAAATATATCTAAGTTGCCTTATATCAAGCACACCCAAATAATACCTGTATAGCCTACAGAAAGTCAGTACAATATGAAGATAAAAATAAAGAAAAATTGTAAATAAAAAGTAGCCTAATACAAATAAAATGCCAATCATGAAGCAAGGAATAATTGGCCAGTGCAGAAGTGTTGGAAGGATGAAACCAATAACAAACTTGGTCCTCCTTTTGTTATTATATTATGTTATATTATATTATATTCACAAATGTGTGTAACTGGGCTATTGCATGTCATGCCCTATATTTATGTTTACCAGTCTCCCTATTTTACTTTTATTGGCTTTGATAGTAAAATCATAAAATACACAGTAGCCTAAGTATGCAAGAAAAGTTTTATTTACATATCACTGCTTTACAGAAGAGAAGTTCACAGAAAAAAACACACACATAGAAAAAAAGATTAATAAAATAATAATAAAATGACACACAATACAATACCTAAAATATATATTTATTTATCCTATATAAAATTTATAATTATCCTATATATATCGCCAAACATGTTGAGAACCACTGATCTAGAGAATCATAGCTGTCATCATTGGACTCTTATCAGACTGTAAATTCCTTCTCATTTACCAGTCCTCTTATATGAAAATGAAAATGAAAGGTAAGGAAATTAACCTCAGGGGTTGTCATATACATAATGTTTGACAAGAACAAAGAAGTCCATTATGAAAGCTCCCCTCCCTGAATGTGATTCTGAAGATAAACATGGAAGGCCCATTCATACTTTGATAAACCACAGGAAAATGTTTTGTGTGTTTATATATATATATATATATATATTACTTATTAAAGGTACGGAAACATGTCAACAGATTCCATGGAATATATATATATATATATATATACACACACAAAGCATATCATGTCATAAATTATTGTGAAAGGCAGTTAAATATTTTTGTGCGATAAAAAGAGTTAAAAGTTCACTTCAGCTCCATGATAGTCATTTAGATATTCATGTCTCAAATAGAAACCAAGCAATCAGGTTCCTTCATCTATAATTGCCTAACCTTGTACTTTTGCTTTCATCTCTTTTTAAATGGCCTGATTATTGACAGTCTCAGCAAAACATTTAAAAGTCAGGCAATAAATCAAACAAAATCAAAGCATAGAATGCACTGCATGTAAAACATGTAATTTTTAAATTATTTTAAGAGTGCAATTTGCTCATCTCTCTTTTCTGAAAGCAAAGAGGGAATTCTAAAGAAATAACAACCTTGAGTAAGCTTATGTCTTCTATTAAGTGTGGGATCTAAAGGAATTTCTTTACAATTTACAAATGAGTTACAAAATCAAAACAGCAGACTAAAATTGGCACTTTTTCATTTTTTTGCTAAATGTTTTTACACATACCAGACCACCAGAAAATATACTTAGGCTCTAAGGACTATTCTTGATTTGAGTATTTTCACGGTGACTGTATTTATTCCCACTGGACCACAAACACACAAAATTCTACTTCATTCCAAAGTACTTAAAATTACATTCATGCATTTGGCAGACAATTTTATCCAATGCGACTTACGCTGGATCCAAGGCATGCATTTTATCAGCTAATTCATTCCCTTGTTTTACTTTCCCTTTATTTTGTTACTGCTGTTACTCCCTTTCCTGCTTATTCCCTGTATCATGCCTGAAGTTTTCAATTTTGCTATCTATTTCACCAGACAGAAACCTCTTGGGACCCCAGACAAACTGTTCTTGGGGCAAATGAATAAAGGTAAATGTTATATAAGAAAATTATTTTATTAACATAAAAATCCCAGGATTGATGGTCTGTTTTGTATTTTAATACATAGATAAAAAGCAAAACATAATGACAGGAAATGTGACAATTACAGGAAATGGTGACTTCCAGTTGTTTACTCCCACGGAAACATGATTGTACACAGATTGCAAAACTCAAATTTATGTGTGCTTCAGTATGTTGCTTATTTAGGTCATTTCTAATTATATTTTAATCACACTTAACAGAGTTATTGATAAAGTGACATGCAACAAATGTGGGGATTTTAATATGAAGACAGTTGCTGTATAATGTGTATATTCCACTCTGATAATGTGACAGAGATGAAACCTTCTCAATTAAAGAAAAGTAATTTCCAGGTGTTTTTTTATTTATTTTTTATATTAATTTGACATTTTATATTAATTTTATATTCTGCCTTTCAATACTCAGTATGGTTTATAACAGGCTGTATTTTAATATTTTATTCATATCAGTAAAAGCAGCATTTTATAAGTGGTAAGACATTCATTTGCTTCAGAAATAAACCCGAATAATAAACCAAAACAGTATAATTTTACATGGGCTACTTCAAAAAGAATCACCAACTATTGCATTTATACTGTACAAAGCAAATGTAATTTTTTAGTACAGGTTCAAATCAAAATAATTCAGTCAGCTAAATCAGTTGACATGACTAATTCTGAGTATATAAACTAGGAATGGGCAACGATTAATCGCGATTAATCGCATCCAAAATAAAAGTTTGTGTTTACATAATTTATGTGTGTGTAGTGTGTATAATTAATTTGTATATATAAATACCCACACGTGCATGTATATATTTAAGAAATATGTGCATGTATATATTATATATATATTTATTCAAAATTAATATTAAAATATAAATATTTGATATATTAATAACGCATTTTTCTTAAATATATACTTGCATGTGTGGGTATATATATATAAAAATTAATTATACACACTACACACATTATGTAAACACAAACTTTTATTTTGGTTGCGATTAATCGTTGCCCATCTCTGACAATATTTAGACATGTTTGTATGATTTAGATTCTCACTAATGTTTTCCTTCATATAATGTGTATCAAATGAGGAATTTGAGTTGTCATGTTAATTTGACATAGGTAAAGCTGTGATGACATCATATGTCAAGGAGCTTGGATTATTAGCTTTGGATTATTTAACGTATGACGTTAAATAATCCACTCAGGTGCGTTGTTTTAGTAAATCAAAGATAAACAACGACTTAGTAACAATGTTATTAACAATGGAAAGTTGTTGTTCACTTGGTTATCCATTATTTTAGGATAAATAAAAACAACGCGTCCCTAGAAATCTAGGGAATAAATAAAGAAGAAGGTCAATTCTTGTTTCATGGACTGAACTTTATTCAAACAAACAACACAGGCTACCTAAAACAAAACAATACAGCACAAACATACCTTCTTCCTGGGTGTTTTGTTTTCGCATTCATCCTCCCATGTGGAGTCAAACTCGCACTCTGACTCCATGTCAATATAGCCTACTGAAGTATTGAACTCAGGTTACTAGTACTAAGAACACACAGTTAGGCTTTATACAAATCTTTATAAAGTGCTCTGCTCAAACTTCCCACTGTCAAGAGAGAATTGAAGTCGAAGTGAAACGAAAGTATTTGTAGTACAATTCAGCAAAGAATGCAACAAATCCAGTTGACTAGGGTTGCCATGTCTTCCATAAATGTTCAGTGATAAAATGAAGGCTGGGAATTTAGCCAATGTTGGCACGAAATAAAACAGCAGGCCTAGACTAAACTGGCACTTGTCTTTGTTCTATTTGCATGATCCAATCTTCAATAAAAATCTTATTAATAATGTTCAATAAAAGTTTTAAATAAAATATTAATATTATATTATAAATAAAGTTTTATATAAAACACACTACCAGAAAATACCCAGGCTTGCTGTTCTTTTCTTAATTTAATACAGACATAAAAATTAAAACATAATAGGCCTATGACTGAAAAAAGCTCCCTTATTAATTCCCACTAAAACAGGAGTAGGCTATAGTTGACAACTCCAATTTATTTGTGCTTTAGTAGCCTATGTTGCTTATTTTGTGACTTTGTAGCTAGATCTAACATTTTAATCTCACTAGACAGATTTATTCTCGACAATCAACACACTTAAGGGCTTTTAGGCTACTGTATATGTAGTTTGCAGAATGTTTTAAGACAGTATTCCAATCTGATAATGAAACAGAAATTATTTCTGATCTTTAATTTTCATTTGATATACATAACTCTGTTTGGCAATATGATCACATGTTTACAACAGGTCTATTTTAGCATATTTTTGCATCATTTATCAATGGAAGACATTCATTTGCTTCAGCAGTAGAAACCCCAATAACAAACCAAAACAGCATTTTTTACATTCCCCAACAGAATAAGATATTATAGTATTGCATTTATACACAGCATACAAATGACATTTAATATATATATATATATATATATATATATATATATATATAAATCAGATTCACTATTTTTTAATCAGTCATTAATCAGCTAAATCATGTAATTAAACTTTCAAAATCTTCACACTTATACAGCAGGCATAACAAATCCAACATTTCCCCATAATCTCAATAAAAAAATATATATATTTAAAAAAAAATATCAAATCAAAAGAGTAGATCAAATCAGCGGATGAACATATACTGGTGATCATTTTCAAAGAGCAACCTTTGCTTCACCATAGGTTTCTTTAATTGATTACTTGTGAAGAAGTCAGGCTCTAGTCAAAATTGTCAGTTCATTCGTGAAGAGAATTGTCAAACTTTATCAGTACAATCCATAATAAACAAAAGAAAAAAACAAACAGCAACAAAAACATTACATTTACAAGGCAGGCAAATGTACTTTTAAGATGCTATCTCCTTTTATCAATCTGCTAAATTAAAATAATTTTATTTAATCTTTAACCTAAATCATAAAGGAAGTTGCAATATATTTTCTGTATTTCAGTTTTGGGGAACAAACACGCAAACTCATGACTTACATAAAGGGCTTGCTAACTTTTTGTCAAAATGTTTCATTTTCACTCATGCACCTCTCCTGACTTCTCGGCATCACTAACAATCGACTCTTGATTTTTCTTTGCATCATTGTCTCCAGAGTTGCATTGACTGTTATTATCTGAATCATGTTCATCTTCATTATTTTGTCCTGAAACTGTTTTGTCAGGCTGCACTTGCTTTGCCTGCTGACATTTTTCCACGTTTATTTCATTTTCATTACTTCTGTCATGATTATTGTCATCTATTTTGTTTGTTATCTCATTTATCTCATCGGTTTCCCTTTGCTCATTTGTCTTATCGGTTTCCCTTTGCTCCTCATGTTCTGCCGTGTTATTGTCTTTATTTTCTTCAATTTTGCTATCTACTTCACCAGACAGAAACCTCTTGGGACCCCAGACAAACTGTTCTTGGGGCTTGAAATGCTTAAAGGCATATTTAATCAGCTTTCGTCTCTCTACTTTGTCCAATACAGCAAACATAAAGTAGTCAAGAACACTTTGTTTCACATGATGAAGTTCTCCCTTCTCAAGAGTTACATGAAGGAAGAACTTACAAAGTGGGGCCTGGTAGTGCTGCAGTCCTAGAGTCCCCAAACACTTCAGTATGCGTGTGATGCGCAGGTTATTGTGTGAATATCTGAAAAATCAAAGAAAAATCTCTGACCACTGGAAATGCCTAGAAGTATTGAAACATCATCAATCAAATTCAATAAAAATGAAAAACAAGACAGTAAAAACCTGTTCAGGTTCTTAAAGCGATCATCATAGTCTGGAGCATAGGCCACCTCTCCTGTTGTTTCGTTGACCAAGCGTATACCATAGAAATCCAACATGAGCTTATAGGATTCCACCAATTTCCTCTTTGCTTCTTTATCTTTACGAAAAAGCTGGAAATCAAATGATCAGATGAATTTAAACATCCATATTATTCAGCTTCTGAACTGAGACTGATGTTTACCAAATCTGACAAATCCTGTCAGCCAAATACTTTTTAAGCTGGTTGGTAAATATAGTTGAAACACCTAATGTAATCTAAAATCTAATGGCGTGTTTTAAACTGACCTTTATTTCCTTTTTTGTGAGCACATGTGCATCCCAATTAACCCCTCGTTCTTGTATTGGAAACAACCTGTCAAATGGTTAGTTAAATGATGATCATTCAAATGTGCTGAAACATTTTAAGGATATAATAGTTAAAAAAATGCAATAATGAAGTGTTACAGTATCTAACCATTGAATGTAGGAGTGACAATCTTCCAGCCAGTGATATTGATCCTTACGCATTTGGTGAAATTCATCAATGTGAACACCTGCGCAAACAAAGGTAATATGTTAAAGCATTTGGCTTTATTAAATGACACTTGTTAAATGATTAAATGACTGTTAGACCTTACCAGGTTTTTTACAGTAAAATACTGGCAACACTGTTGCCAGTAATTTACTGTAAAAATGCACTAAAACTAATAAGTTGTATTTTTTATTTAACTTGAGTTTTAGTGTATTTTTACAGTAAATTACTGTTAACAGTGTTGCCAGTATTTTACTGTAAAAAACGTGGTAAGGTCTAACAGAATATAGAACGAGCACAATGCCATACCATCAGGTGAAGATTTTCTTCGACCCCGGTAAAACTCCAGGTTATAGAAGCGGCCCTAGACAACAACAACAACAATTAAAAAAACAAATACTAAACCCATTCAAGACTACTTTGTGGGCTATGAATACTCTAAACTAGGGGTGTCAAAGTTAATTTCTGCCCGGGCTACATCAGCCTGCGTGTACCTTCAAAAGTGCCGATTTCACCAATTTCACCACTCATACGCACCGAGGCTTGCGAGGTTTTATTTGTCTATTTTCTTGAACTATGTTATATGTAACAAACATTATGTTTGTGGAGCAAATGATTTAATTAGTTACATTTTAGTTAGTTCATGGCTTTGCTGATATTTCTAATGTAAAATGAAATTTTTAGAAATTAGAAGTTTTTTTTTTCCTAATAAGATCTTCCTCCTTTGAAAGTATAGAAATACACTTTCATATTCCTATTTCTATGGCAACACATCAAGCTCGTCACTTGACACTTAGCATTGTATGACTCATGTACCATTTTTATTTCAACTAGTTTTTGCTATTTAAATACTTTTATAATGACCATGTTAGTTGATTTAATTATAGCAGACTATGAGCCAACATGTTCGTAATACAACGTGACAGAGTCAGAGCATGTCAGAAAACATAAATCCAGTCCTAAATCCTCCAGTGTAAACTTTATAAATTAACTACACAATGTGTTAGACGCAAGTGAAACACGTTTTTAAAATATGTTTGTGTAACGTTGCGCCCAAAGAATGTAGGAGATATTTATGAGTTTAATGAAAATGCAAACATAACAACCAGAAAACACAGGAGGCATAGAGAACAATTACAAACAGGGGAACACCAAACAGCGCCTGACAAAGCACAAGAGAAACACAAGGGATATAAATAGGGGAAGACTAATCAACAGGGTTGATATAACACAATATCACATAAATGTGCCAACACATTCTTTCCTGTAGGCCGAGAAGGCCAAGCCTAAAGGCCTCTGCATAACGTTCCAAGTTGATGCTTCCTCTGTAATCGCTGCCTTTGCGGTTAAAAAAATCGCCTTTCATCATATTGCGATATTATCGCAAATGCAAGTAGTCGTTCAACCCTAAGACCGTGTGTCCACCAAAGCGTTTTTAGCCAGCTGAAAATGCCAGACACTCTGCTGAAGATGCCGTGCTTTGGGCGCTTGAGAGTGTTTTGGCAGAGCATCGTTTTTTATCGTTGAGACGTATCTTTGCTATGATACAGAATATCCGCAGCACAGTTTACTTGTAACTGATTTCGCAGATGATTTGTTTCATGCTAAAAATCTATTTTGATCGGTTGGCTCTGTTGGTTGATGTCGTTGTACAGAAAGAATGTTGTGACAGTTGATCAGTGTGGTTTAGTCCCGCCCCCACTCCACTGTGATTGGACGGCTGGGTAAAAAGTGACAGTGATGAGCACTGCGTTTTATCCAAAGTTGAAAATTTTTCAAGTTTCGGCGACCTGTAAAAAACGCTGGGCGCTCAGTGTGAAAAAAACGCTCAGCGACTCGTTACACTCATGCCGTTTGAAAAACGTGGCGCTCCCATTGAAAACAATTAAAAACGAAAAAAAAAACGAAAGCAGATTTGAAATTGATCAGTTCTTCACGTCACACACTGAATTTTTTAAACACACATGACAAATGTGAAGGGTTAATATTCACAATAAAAGCACTGATTGGTTGGACAGCGCAATCTGAGACATTTCATTCAAACGTTTTTTTTATATTAACTCATGGGGCGCATGATAAGACATGTTGACAGTATAATGAAATATTGTAGACTACACTGACAAGCAAGTAGTGGAAAATTCTGTGTGTAATAGTTGAAAAGGATGCATTACATACTTCACCTGGTTCGGCTTCATCGTCATTATCTTCATCATCTAAGTTCTAGAGTCAAACACAATCAAGTCAATATTTGAGAAATAACAGTCTACAACAGGTTTTCCTTTTGCATGATTTAGATTTTCACCTGTTTTTTGTCTACACGTTTCAATTGAGGAATGCGAGTAGACATGCTCATTTGACATGAAGGAGTGAGGTGAGACGTGTTAGTGGGTAAACTGTGTTACCTCAGTAAATATAGGAAAATATGCACACTTTTTGTTATGACAACTAGAAGATTTATTTTTTAAGATTTTAAGAATAAGTAATTTCGTAATAAGACACAGTTTTACCTCTTGTTCCTTTCTCCTTGTCAAGAAGGACAGTTGCATTAAAAAGGAGAGGCTCAATGCTGAGCCATGAGTGGAGTGTGAAGTCCAGCTCCTCCTCTCTGAATGGAATTTGGCTTAATGGTTGGAGAAAGAATATCTAACCACACCTTAGCCCGAGCTACTCTATCCCTCCACCCATTAGACAGAGACATGAAGCTGGACATATAACTCTGCAGTGAGCACCACTAGTAAAAAGTGACACATCTTACCCCACTCTACCTTATATCAAGGTAATGAACTTACCCGGCAACTATGCCGAAAGCTTTGCATGTCCTTTGCAGCACGCATGTCCCTCCTCTTCATTCTGTAGTTCTTTAAACACACACAGAAATACCAAATTAGACAGTTGTATATATATATATATATATATATATATATATATATATATATATATATATATATATATTCATACTGTATGCGTAAATAGGCTAAAACAACCTTCCTGAACAAGATTCAGTGAATAAAGGGGGGGAAAAATAAATAAAGCGTAGTGCCCAAACATACCTTCTTTCTGGGTGTTTTATTTTCACATTCTTCCTCCCATGTGGAGTCAAACTCGCACTCATAATCTGACTCCATGTTAATAATAATTTGGCGAATATATCGCAAACGCCGGTGATTACTAATAACACGCCAAAACAAAGCAAGACAAGTACGTGCAAATTGTAAACTCCTGATCAAAGAATTCAGAAACTCAATAAAGTACATCAAGTAAAGAAAAAAATCCAGAATAAGCAGTTGAACAAACCGTGCTTAACACTCCCACTGTCAACTGTCAAGACAAAACGAAAGTTGAAGTTCATGGTAAATCGAAAGCAATAGGCTATGCAACAAGGAAGAACAACAGAGCTTGCGTTAACTCAAGGGTTGCCAGGTCTTGCATAAATGTTCTACCAAAGTTTATTTCCCAGAGTAAAGATGTGTGTCCGAATTAGTCTACGTTTTATTTTCTTGCTTATTTACAGTGTTAATGTGTGTGTTTGTGCGTGCGTGTTTTGGCCGTTGATCTCTTGATAACTTCAATAGGCCTAGCCTACATCCTAGGTGATTTGGTACATTGCTTAATCTTGTGCTGAGATTGTATTTAATGAAATGAGGTTTGTAAACATAAGTATTTAACACATTTTAGATTAAATACAGTAGTTTCTGAGAAACTTCTGAGAAAAACTGAAAGGCTGATGCATATTGTTATAATAATTTCTACCATTTTTGAACTAGGCCTAAACAATGTCCAAACTTATACTTTGGTGTGACAAACTTAAGCGGAAAACAAAAGATATTTTGAAGAATGTCAGTAACCAGGCAGTTGAAGGACCCCATTGACTTCCATGTTTCCCCCATATGGAAGTCAATATCTAACGGGTTCGTTGTTATGGGAAGAAGGAGGCGAAAACCCGGTGAACATTTAATGGTTTTAATAATAAAATAAACAAATACAAAATTGCTAATATTTATTATAATAAATATTAGCAATTTTGTATTTGTTTATTTTATTACTTATTATTTTTATTATTTACTTTATTATTTATTATTACTTATTATTATTTTATTATTATTTATTTTTATTATTGCTAATATCCCGGTTTTGAACGGGACAGTGGCTGCATGTAAACGCAGTCACTGTCGTAGCGTTATGCTTCTGCTCCTCCGTTAGAGGTACTAGACCGGTGCATATCACAGGTGTCGCTCATCAACTCACCACCGGCCTTATGCCGCTCTCTCGCGTCTCTCGGCCTTGTACTGCTCGCCACAATCTTCTTTTGTATTAGGAAGATGAAAGAAATTAATAAAGGTTTGGATCAACTTCAGGGTAAGATGAGAAATTTGGTACAGTTCACTTTTTATGAGCACCTAACAGCATGTTTAGTGGCTCCTAGTGGATGTATTTGGGAACAATGTCAGGTGTCCATTTTAACCAGTTGGGTTTGTAATTTGTAGCTTTGGGAAATGTGTTTAAGCAGTTACAAAGATATCAGTCAGACACATAACTGGTCAAATAGGCTTATGCAAAATGTATTTTAAAGATTGTTTACAAAAAAACTCAATTGTTGGCCACCTGCAGTACATCTGTTGGCCGTTCACTCTCAGAAAAAAGGTGTCGTACCCTACTACCCCAGTGTTGGTATAGCATTGCAGGACCTCTGTTCAAAATGTATGAAATGGCTTTCAGTAAATATAGCTATATTAAATTAATAATCTAAAGTTGTAAGTTAACACAACAATCTGTGGTGATAAAAGCTGAATAGAACTTCCAGAATTAAGTTAAGAATTCTTATCAATTTCCAATGCAGTCAGAGTTGTAATTCCAAAAATTAAAATGCAATGACTTTTTTGAGAAATTCATAAACTGATTTTTAATAACACAGTTCATTTTTCAGGATCAATTAGGCCTAAATAAATATGTTGTTATAATACACAATGATTATTTCAGATGTTCCAGTGGCTTGGGTTGTTTCAAGGGGAAAGAATATACAGTTTGTACAGTAAAAAAATTATGTCAGTAGAAAGTCCACATAAAACAGGGAACCGTGTGTGTTGTGTGTGTGTGAGTGTGTGTGTGTAAAATTACTTAAACAATCAAAAGAAAAAAAATGGAGTGTATTATACTAATAAAATAGGCATGACTAATTCAAAATTCATAATGCAATTATTTTTGTTTTGTGATATGTGCATTCCAAGGTATAGGACAATTTAATTGTAGTGTGAATGTGGAATTTGTCTTAATTGGTATTCATACATTTTCTACCCTGTCACTAAAGTTGATGTACTGAAAGGGAATCAATTCTTAAATTCAGAATTTTGTCCAACCTTGTATGACACAATCGATTTCAAATTGATGTTTCAGACAGTTTGTCATGCTGTGGACTGACTCCCGTCTTCTAACCCAGAACATCAGAACATTAGCCACTGATATCATATTAAAGGTCACTGAAGCCATATAGGAACATGTCACTCCGTTGACAACCATTGTCTTGTGACACATAACTCAATATGACATCATCGACTTCATCCATTTAATATACATAGTCATTTCAGAAGACCTGGATCCATAAGCACAGTATATTCTGTTATATTAGAATATGGTTTTCTGCTGTTTGTTTTTCATTAGGATCTCTGTTCTCAAAACATTCCCATTTCTCAGTTCATCATGGCCTCACATGTTCTGGAGGAAGGTTTGTGTGTGTGGGTGGGTGAATTTGGTGGTTGATGTCATGATTGTGCATCATTGTTGCAATAGTGTGTTATGAACAGCAGATGGCTCTGTGTCATAAACCTTTTCTCAAAGCAGTCACTGAGTAAGTGCTAATATCACTACATGGCTCATCATTCTCTGAGCTATTCAAATACCTGCTGCTAATACACTTATCAAATGCCACATTTCGAATCAGATATAAAACCATTTATATAAAACCATTTCACACCAGGATTTAAGTCTCAATGAAATATTAGCTCAGCTTAAGAACGCCAATTAGCTAATCAAGTCTGTCACCAAGAAAGATTTAATGTTACTATTTTAAAGAGCTGTTTTCAGTGTCTTTTGACGTAAATATGATTGCAGAACGTGCTTGACCAAAATGTGTCACATTTTGCACTAAGGTACGCTGAAAATACAGCATTTCATAACAAGACACATTTTCTGCAGGCAAAAGCCATCTAAAAGGCATATGCATGCAGTATGCATACAACCTGCCAAAAGCATTTTCACTTTAAAGTTTATAATGTGTAGTACTGGATTATTCTTGACAGCTTTATGTAACAGCATGTCCGCTGTGGGTGTGTTAATAATTAATTTGCTTGATTTTCTTTGTTCAGGGTCTTTTGAACAGCTCTATCTTCAGAGACGTTCATACAGAGGAACATTTTCAATGCTTTTCACTGTATTAGAACAGAGAACCACGAATGCAGGATCAACCTTAGAGCAGTGTTTTTTTTTTTCAGCTACAACTGTTTTCAGCTTTCTATTTAATTTTGCATGAGGTAGTTTGCTACACTGCTAGACAATGAGATTCTAAAAACGCTGCAATACATGTGAACTAATAAAATCACATAGTATTTTTAGCTGGTAAAAACTGTGTTTTCCTTTTATATTAGCACATTAATTAAAAAATAATGTGTAATAAAATATTCAATTAGACACAGAAACAACATTACCATTTTAAGACCTTTTCCAAGCAGTTTTACAGGCAATCACACATGCAGAACTGGAAATAATTAATACAACACAGAAGTGGTGTTTTACTAGTGTGTTATTTAAAAGGTTGGGAAGCACATCAACAGCTGACTCATGTACCAGGGCCAAAGGACTATATAGTGCTTAAAAGCCATTAAATTGCATAATTTATTTTTTCTCAATAATGTAAGATAAAGTTTAAAATTTCAAGATGTTTAGCTCCAAACCGTTTAACAGAGATATTGTGTTGGCTAAAGGAAAACTTTCAAAACTCTTAAGCTCTTACCTGAACATGTATTTGATTGCTTTCATCTCTCGTATCATGACGACTTATTCCATGCACAGCCTCAGCAAAAGCGAAAGGGGTACATCTATTTAGCCAATGAGTCCTTTTTGTAGGCGCAGCTGATGTATTTCTGTATTAATTAACATTGTACCAAATTTGTTAAAACTTTCTTTTGTTGGTTCCACCTTTAGACATTATGTTGACTTTAAGTAATGTTACACCATCAAGTAAGAGTATCGGCATTGGCAGGGATCACGTGGATCGTAGGTTTGACCCGAAGGGTCGTCTCCATCCTGGCTACCTCCAGCCTGCTCCGCCCTGGTCTCCTGCACTGCCTAATCCGCCATGGCTGCCTGCAGCATATACATAATAAATACATGTGATTCACTGTGTCTGTGTTCCCCTGTCTTGTCCCATGTTAGCAGTCCCCCATTATGTCTATTAGTCACTCCACGTGTTTCTAATTAGCCCTACCCCCTTATCTTGTTTAGCTTGTTTGCCTGTGTATTTAAACCTCTGTGCTTCAGTTATTAGGCTATGTTTACACGGAAACGATTCTGAAGAGAAAACGCAAAAGTGGCGTTGCGTCATCACTTTTTATTCTGCGTTTAGATGAGCGTTTTGTGTGGGAAATCCGTGTGCAAACGGTAACGCAAAAGTGTGTAAAATTCAATGTAGTGTGCACTTCACACTACTACAACACCAAGTCCACGTAACTGCGTACAAACTTCACAGTCAAGCAGACTTTTGCGTTTTTATCGTTTACACGGGAACACGGCGGTGGAGCGTTTTTAAGATTTCCACTCTGGAGGGTGGTTTCCCTTTTTTTTGCGTTTTTAAGCCCCAAAAACGCAGTCGCCGTGTAAACGACAGGCACATCCGATAAAATATTTTTACTTTTTCACCCGCGAGCGTTCTCGTGTAAACAGGGCCTTAGTCGGTCGTTGTTGCTTGTCTCTGTTTCTTATTCCATGGTCCTGTTCTGAGTTCTGTGTTCTGTTGTTTGCCCTGGATTACCTGTTTGTTTTATTAGTGCTTGCATGTGAATTCTCTCAATGCTTTGTTCCTACCTCATTGTTACAGTTCTAAAACCGTTAAAAATCTAAAACCGTTCACTGTTCACATGGATCCACAGAAATTAATATATGTAAACACTATGCGCATGATGTCACCACTTTCACAAATTTATGTTTTTGTAGTTTACAGGGTGACAATGACGGTATCATATCCAATCACTTTGAATCCTGTTTTCAAAAGTTAGCTTTTTCAGGCCCCCCAAAACGATCTGCCAAAACGCATTAAACGATTTGCATTTTTAGTTGATGGTGGTGTTGTGCGAATGGCCCCTAAATTGGTGTTCTTGCGAAGTTACTCATTCAACAGAATGACTAAAGGGAGCCATCAAAATAAAGTGTTACCGCAAACGTTTTAAACCTTAAATATTTAATTATTAATTTACATTTTTAACACTACTTTGTTCTACGTAATCCCTGAACCACAATGTAAAAAATAAATAAATCTGTAAATAAAATAAAAAAAATCTAGCATTTTGAGATTAAAGTCGAAATGTTTCGAGATTGAAGTCGAAGCGTTTCGAGATTAAAGTCTATGCTTTCGTGCTCGTCTAGGCAACACTATCTGGGTCGAGAACACAACAGTAACCATTCTATCTCCCTCTTTACCGTAAATACGTTCTGGATACATTTTAAGTGGATCATTCTGTACCCAATCATTTGGCCGTATCCTGTGATTTCCTCAGATTTAATAACCACTAATGGTTGAGGAAAGATTCTCTGATAGCCTAGTATATTTTTTATAACGTTCAAATGGTAGCCTAATGCTGGTAGATTGGCACCCGTTGAATTTCCTTTGATAGAACAAACACACACACACACACACACACACACACAGTGTGAAACTCGCTATGCGCCATTATGAATGCCTGTGTGTGCGTCAATGTGAGACAATGGCAAGCACACACGCAGCTTCCATGGAAGACTGTATTCTCGAATTGTTTCGACTTTAATCTCGAAATTTATTCTGTTTTTTTTTTTTTTACGTTGCGTTTCAGGCCTTCCGTATTGTTATTCCCTGGTATTAATTTAAAAAAATCTAATGTAGTGACTAAATTTGTCATATTTCTCTCTTCTGTAACAACTTGAAGGTAAATAATAAAATTTTCATTTTGGGTGAACCATCCCTTTAATGTTATGGTCTTCTATGTACTGAACCTCTAGAGCTGGGGGCCGGGGCCTACTAGGGGGCCTCAGTAAACCTTCAAGGGGGCTCCAAGATGACCTAAAATTATTTAAATTAAATAATCTCACAAAAAAACACATACAAAATCAGTATTGTAATCAGATTGTACCCTTTGACTTTTGTTTTTGTTCGAGAAGAAATATGCAGTAAACATTTAATATTTCAACACTTTTTGAAAACTGCATTGTCATAATTACAACAGAAATGCAGGTGGAAATATCTTAGCCTATACATATTTTGTGCTGAACTATACAGGCCTTGAGTGAAAACAAAAAAGAGTTAAGAACCTGGTTTAGAAGATATAATAGTTTACTTTGTCATTTCAATCCCTGAATGGAAAAAAATGGTCCATATATATGCAATATAAAATGAGAGAGCTTAACAAACCATGACCTTTTGGAATGTAATTTTCTGTAAAAGAATCTTCTCACAAAGCTAATAGTTACTCCTTTGCTTTTAAATACCAGTGGTTTCTGCCTTTTGATTTTTGTAGTGTCTAGCCAATCTCCACACCTAATTACACACCCTGACATAGACAGCACGTTTCCTTCAGATATGAGAAATTTAGAGGTGACTGAAAAGTTCAGTCATCATTTGTTACAATATGACCTTCGGAAGACTCCTAATGCTTTATCATTTCATAGACCACTTAATACTATAATTGCACATCACATTTTCCTTTTATAAAAGTCTATTTTAAAACTTGCCCATCTGGCAGAATTTGAATAGGAATAGATAAAGACAGCCTACCAAGATAAAATTTGTTAAAACCCTAGGCATTCAGTCCAAAAGATAACAAGCGCATCTTGAAGGATTTATTATTTTTATCTTAGCAAAATAAACTAAAAGGACAAAATAGAGGAGAATCACTACAAAAGTTGTTCCCCGGTAGAAATATGAACAGAGAATTATTCATGACCGCAGTCCGTAGAAACTTGTACAAGAGTGACGCTAGAATTTGTCTGCATGCTTGATCTTCAAGAGAGGAGGGGCGAGGCCAATCCTTTGCAGCGAATCATCTCTAAATAATTCAACTCGCTGTGGTTAAGCTTCACGCCATTTATCTCTGCACGACTGACAACCATCAAACTTGTCATTTGCTTGTTTCATTGCGTCGAGGGCTCTATTGATTGTGCTGCTGAGATTCACGTTCTCTGAATGACTAAACAACAAATAATGTCTGGCTCCATCAGCTTACTGTTTATTTATTTGCACAGAGTAAAAAGTTTCTGTACGCCTCTTTTTTTTCTTTTTCTTTTAGATGACAATGTAGAATTAAAAAGCAATGTAAAATCTAAAACAAAGTGTCTTTGCACTATTTGACAAAATATTATCGTCTTTCTGTTGTCTCGTTAAAAACTCAACAGGGAAAAGTTTGGTGCTTTTTAAGTTGCAGTTTTCATGGTTGGCGAATTAGCATACATTTTTCATGCCATTTACAAGCTCTCATATCTAAAAAAGCCGTGTTTCAAATTAGCATAAAATGCATCGGTTCTGCTCAGAGAGGTAAAAAATTGTGCACTGAGTTGCCAGGGAAACCAGCAAATGTTTGCAAATGAAGAGGAAAGTCACTGTGCTGAATGAAATGTATTAGAAACTGAAATTGTAAGCAAAATGAGTTAAGTCAACGATGTCATACCTGCTTTTCGCTCTCATTAAATCCAACTGTTTTCACGTTGCACATTTGGAAAACCCACCAAAAGTATGCATCAGCAAGAGTGGCCATGATTATAGAAAAAAAAATGGAAACAAATCAATAGAAATTGTGATTTCTTTGCCTGAAACATTTCTATAGGCCTGTAATATAATTTTATTTTCCTGTAATGATCTATAAAGCAAAAGCTATCAGCTCATTATATTTGGTTTAGTTTTTGAAAGATTGTTTTTTTAGTTTGACTTACTTCCAAAAGTTGTAACTTAATGACATTTTTCCATTTTAATTAAAATACATTGAACAAATCAATAAGCGCAGTCAACTAAGTTTAATATATTAAAAGTTATTAAAAATTCATTACAACTCTACATTAATAGATTACAGTATTACGCTTTATACCCAATTAATTTGAAGGTTTCACACCTTACATACAAATGCAAATTGGCAACTCTGTGAAATCATTTATATGTAAATCCTTATCCAATCGTCACAAATAACTGGAAAGGTCATGGGAAAAAAAAAATTGAAATTCAATGGTGGATTTTTGGGATTGCTGCTATCACAACTGTGCAATACGATGATATCTGCCTAACTTTTCATCTTTACCACATCATATTCCTGGTGGTCCTGTAAGCCTTCACTGATGATCAAACATAGTTATTAAAGTTTGTCATCAGAGGCTTCCAGTTGAACAGGGAGACTATGGGAGTTGTGTACCCCACTGAAATGATGGGAAATGATAAATTGCACTGTGCTGAACTAGTTTAAGGCGTACGGCTTGCTATTGTTTATCTGGTAGAGCCGAACTTCACAAAGAGAGTCAGGGGAACCGCATGAGCAGCAAGCTGGTGAGGAACTGCCTCTACATACTAGCTAAAAGACATCCAACGTAATTTTGATTCGCTTTGAAACATTTCCATATTTGTTAGCATGCATTTTCCGTTGCTTTTGTCCTATTTCTTTAGGACAAACATATCTAACACGTGGTTTTGATACATGTGAACAATTTATTTCCTGAGGATAGGAATTCTACATTGTTTCTTTCTTTCTGTGAATTAAATACTTTCACTATTATTGTCCAGGACAACTGGGCAATAATGCAACCCATACATGGAGTAAATTGTCACAATGGAAGACATTAAACAGCTTAAGGACTTCATTTTAAAGAGTATTATGAAACCCTAACGAAAACTCTCCCAGGCGACAACCAGCCCCAGTCTCCCCTAATGCTATTGTACAATGAATTATTTGACCAATTCCAGAATATTTCTCAGATCGACTTCCTTCAAATTAGACATTTTTAATGTTTTACGATTTGTGGGCCAAATCTGTTGTGTTCAGACAACTTACAGCTGGCATGTTATGTATTTGTAACTTATGATGTAATATTTAAGTTGAACCAGAAAAGAGCACTGAAACTGTTTAGCGGGCTTCAATGGTTTGTTTGAAAGCACCCCAGAAGAGGTCGGTTTTGGCTGGTGCAGGCTGCTTTGCTGTTGGAAGATCTCTCCAGGGTAAGTGCGCTGTACGGTAATCTCGCTCTGATGGCAGGGAAATGCTGTCTTTGAACAAAGAGCCTCTGCAGCAGAGAAAAACCTCCCTTATGGTTGAGATGTGATTAAAGTTTCTCTCTCAGATCTCTGTGTGTCTGTCGAGGGGAAATGCGTTTGCTCAAAGAGAAATCCGGGGAGTCTCTGGAATTTGATGGGTGGGTGGAAGAAATTTGGGAGCTAATAGTAAAAAGAATAGACTAACTCACTAAAAAAATCCTATACCATCAGGCTCATGACAGCTACTGTAAGTGACTAACCAAAAATACGGATGGGACATGCAATGCACAAAATGATGCCTTCAGTAGTCTATGGGACAATAGTCATATTTTTCTGACATTTTTCTGCGGGAAGATGAATTCAATAGGTAAGCTATAAAAATGCTAAATTGCTGAATATATAGCAGTATTTGTGCACAAACACACTCAGAAGACTTTTCTCCCACGTCTTTTGGCTTTCTCTCAAGTCTGGCCTGGCTGTGGTTTGATGAGGTGTGATAGAACTCATTCTCAGTAAACAGAGATTCTCTCAGTTGGAGGCCAATAGTTGGCTACGTCTCCTTTGCTGTTTTATTCTCGCATCAGACATATGTTATAAGCCTGGGTGCCGATAAAGATATTTGCCTTCTCAGCCTTTGAATTTGAAATTCAATTCATTTTAATCTTTTCTTATATCTGTCTATTTGCATGTGGGGGAAAAAAACGGAGATGGATATGTCTCCTTAATATTGGTACTATGGAAGAGTTCTGAGGGCCTTCATGGCCAAATGTGTAATTTATGATACATTTACGGCAGCAAAGAGGAATTGCAATATATAATGTTGTTTCCGAACTGTTTTTACGAACATTCCTTGTTCTTTTAAAGTGGCACATAGGCGACATAAATATATATTTTAAAGATCACAGGAAATGTTAAAAAACTAACAAAATGAATATGCAACAAAAACATGAAATACATGGAATTGTTTGGTCAAGTTAAGTCAAATTTATAGCACTTTATACATTACAAGCTAAAATACAGCTGTACAGTAAAAACCATGATAATAAATTTAGAAGATAATTTATGATATATAAGGCTGTTATATATCGTCACGCCAGTATGGGTGTGGCAAGTGTCTTTGTTTGGCCCTGATTGGAAATGTTTGGAAATATAAATGGCCCAAGCTCTATATGTAGTTCTAACATGATGTTGTTAAAAGTAGTAACAGAGACCTATATATATATATATATATATATATATATATATATATATATATATATATATATATATATATATATAAAATAAAATATCTAAAATATATATCATATATCTCCTTTTTTGTTCCACAATTTTTTTTTGTGAACTATCCCCTTAAGAAAGCAGTTGTAACTCATTATGCAAATGTGATTGACAGTGTGATGTCACAGATCCAGTAATATAAAAACAAGCTGTTTATTGTGCTTGATTAAATGGATGCTTTGCTTATAATGAGGAGGATGTTTAAGCTATGAAACTTGCTGTAAGTTTTAACCAGGTTCGCTGCACAGTCTGCATGGACACTGTAGGCTGTGAGCAGAATTTATGCCACAAACTTCAGTTTTCTTTTAATCATGGCTGTATTGTTACATAAAGAGAAGCCTGGAGGGTAATAGGCATGCTATGTATAATTACTGTAAATGCCAGCCTTGCTCAAAATGCTTGTATAAAAAAGGTTAGGGCAGGCTGCTCAGAACCATATTTGTCACACAGTAGGTAACCGTTAGAGGTTTCAGAGACATTAAGAGCCTCAATCTTGACGTTATGAGTCAAGCTATTTTTAGCTGGTTGGAGTTGGTAGTTGGAGTGTAAGGAAAGTCTTTGCTTCCATTTCTTCTCCTCTTTCCATGTTTGCAACCAGCATTTACCTTAATGGCAAAATGAAGTTATAATAATGGTGCAACTCCCACAATAATTTGAAAAGCCCACCAGTTTGTCATCAAAACCTTTTTGTGACAGAGGGTCCGCCTACCTCCAGTCACTGTGACCCTCTCTGACTCCAGCCCACGTCCAGCCTCGAATATAGAGACGTGAAAATAGAAAAAGCAGCATGTGATGACGCTCATTGTACCCTTTCGCCACTGTTACTGTATAAATCCAGTGTGGCATGTCGTGTGTTGCTGAACGTCCTCCACAGTACATGCAAGAGGTGTCTTGAAGTACAAGCTGCTTGAAAATTGTGTCACGATTTCTTAATTGATGTCGTTACTGTGTGGTTTTCTTCTGTGGAACACAAAAGAAGATCCTTTAAAGAACATTAGTAACTAAATGGCTTTGACTTCCATTGTATGGAAGTCAACATGTATATCTCAAAATTTATATAAGTCATACAAGTTTGAAACAACATGATGATGAGTAAATTATGACAGAATTTAAGGTGAACTCCTTTTGAAGACTTCAAGGTTTGGCTGGTTAGCTTGTTATCCCTTGATAGTGTTCTTGACATCATCTGGGCCCAAAATGGCATGTACTTTTCAGGACAAATTTAAGTAATGTGACAGCCGCGTTAGCTCTGGGAACCAAGTCTGGTTCTCCCATCGCAGGGCTTTGAGGAGCACTGAATGGCGTGTTTCCCTGATTCTCTTGATCACCTGTGGCAACAGAGAGACTGGAGGGAAAGCATATAGTGGGCAGCTGGTCCAGGTTTGGGCCATTGTAGTGGTCCCCGAAATCCTAGTGGACGTTATCAAGTGTACTCTGTCAATCTCTTAATGTACCGCAATAACTATTGTACAATCGTTGCAGGCTCAACGGCTAGAGAATACCCATAATGCAATGTGGTCATCGCGATAATACCCATAATGCAATGTGGTTGAATGAATTCCTGCATCTCACCAGAAGATGGCACCCACAGCTGAATCATCCATCCATCCATTTCCAAATCTTTGGTCCAGTGTGGCTAACACAGTCTCATCCCAAGACGTCATATAACTGACGCTTTTGACCATACGTCAACATCCACCGTTTTAGGGTACCCTTAAACGTCGGTTAGATGACGATCCTGGGGCGTCATCCAACTGACGCTTTACCTTTAACGTCAGTTAGGTGACGGGGTAGGTTTAGGTCTGGGGTAGGGTTAGGATTAGATAACGTCATCTAACTGACGTTTAAGGGTACCCTAAAACGGCGGATGTTGACGTATGGTCAAAAGCGTCAGTTGTATGACGTCTTGGGATGAGACTGCGCTGGTGTGGCTACAGAGTAATATCATTTTTAATTGATTATTAAAAAGGTCTATACATGCTAATTTCTTTGACAGAGCTCAAAATAAATATTTTCATCTTACTATACTGGAGCTGCCAGTTTGCTAATTTTAAATCATTTTTAAACAGCAAGCACAAACTTTGCAAAAGTGGCAGCCCTTCTGGCTCACTCCATGTTCAAGTTCTCTCTCTCGTTTTCATTCGCTCCTTTAAGTGGACTATAGTGGAGTAATGTAGGGAATAGTGAATGAGGGTGTAAGGGGAGATTTCGAATACAGCCCAAATACCCAGTAATGATGAACCAACTACAGACTGGTGTGCCCGTTAATGAATGTCTGTGGTAACAAATGACTGGTGGGAAACAAAGGAAACCAGTAAACAAACAAACTAAGGCTGATTCTGAAATCGCCACCTTAAGCCTCAATTGCCTACTATTGCCTACATTAGGCCACTAATACTGAGCACTTGTGAGTGAATGTAAACAAGTAAGCGAATTCGGACAGTCCTTGAGCTCACAATGTCTGTATGCTTGTTATTGTGGCGCAGTGTGGGATAGAATGAGTGCACTCACCACTACAAAAGGCTGACCCCTCTTATACTATCCTAGGGTATAGAGGGCAAGTTTGGACTCAGCCTAAAAGTTCATGAAAATGAAACTAAAAACAAACAGAATGTGACTGTCTATGAACTGCATTTTTAATTATTAATGTTCCATGTCATTAATGTCTTTATTTTATAAAGCTCCTACCAACTCAGGGATGCTTTACAATACCACTATAGAATAAAGGATATAGTAGCATACACAATAGAAAAATATATATGAAAAAGACCCTATAAATAACTTACCAGTACTCATTTTTGCAATTTTTGCTACATACAAACAATAATTGGACTATGTTTCTGTGTCTGCTGCCTTTGATGTCACAGCTCATTCACATCAAGTAATTGGCTTAAAAAAATTCTATAGATTCAGAACTGAGTGTCCATTAGGGAAGATAGGACATTTCAAACCGCATACCACCGGATGGGATCCTGCATCAGCTGAGCGACTGCCATTAAGATGACAAACATCTGGCTTGCTTTCACCAAGACAGACCTTATATGCTCTGTATACTGATCTAAAATAATCCCCTCATCAGACACT
Organism: Cyprinella venusta; assembly: GCA_038021265.1. NCBI lineage: Eukaryota > Metazoa > Chordata > Actinopteri > Cypriniformes > Leuciscidae > Cyprinella > Cyprinella venusta. The sequence continues at coordinate 18,357,435 of CM075879.1, forward strand.
TCTTTTACACCTTCCCAAGATGCTGAGGACACCACATTATGATTTGTTAACACCATCTGCAGTTTTGGAACCTCAACCCCTTCACACTTTAGTTCTCATCAAACTTTACTCAAAGAGAGAAAACTTTCAGAAAAGTCTCCCTGAGAAGAGCCACTAATCTTTAATCCTGCTGGATTCATTCTCTGCTGTGAGATACATCAACAGAATGGTCTTTTACACCTGCAGGCATCACCATATGGAAGCCCAAGTTGCTTTTCTCATGTAGCATTTCTCATGCAACCTACCAGTGCCAAATTGCCAGTGGAATCGCTGAGGGCACCAAAGAGAAGCTTCCCATAATAACTAGTTCACCCATCCCGCAAAGCCCAGAAACATAAGGCATCCTGAGGAAGTCAAACCCACAGGGTACTTTCCTACTAGAGCTTTTAATTTAGACATGAGTCCATTTGACATCAGAGTGTGCTTCATTTGGTTGGTATGGAAGTGGTGAACTAGGGTGAACTACACCTGAAGCTATGTGAAAAGATGGTCTGAGGTACAGTTCATGTGAACTTTCCTTCGATTTGTAGTTGGGATAGGAGCAACTTTTGGAAGTGAGCTGCACACTAAATTGTATTGGCCAATAAGTAATACAAATATACAAAAGATATTTATATCTCAAATGATATTCTTTAGAAATTGATTCATCAACGAATGTAAAATGTATCTCGGTTTCTATAAAATATTAAGCCATAGAATGATTTCTGAGGGATAATGTGACAGTTGACATAAATTTTAACAGTAATAGTTTTTACTTTTGATCAAACGAATGCAGCATTGGTGAGCATCCATTAAAAAAAAAAAAACTTCTTTCTAAAACATAAAAAAAATACAGACCCCAAATTTTTAACGGTTGTGTATTTTACATCCCTAAATAATATGCGTCGTGATTTGCATTTATCTTAGCTGTTTGTCTGTCAACTAGAGAATTGCATTCTTTGGATCATGTTCTTGCCTCTATGGTAGAATCACTCCTGGGAACAGCTTTGGACAGTTGCAGCTAGTACTCAATTGATGATGCAAACAAAAAAGAAGAATGTGACCCGTGGGAGCAGAAAGAGGTGTTTGCAATCGAGTTTGAGTTCAGACAAAGCAATCAAACCAAGTTTGAGAACGGCCTAAGATTTAAGCTTATGATCCCGAATCACTGTCTGATTAACCAATACATAATTATGTTTTCAATGAGCCAGTCAATTTTAGGTCAAGATGGAACACATCTCAACTGGTCACCCAGCTACACATAAATGATTAATCAGTTTGTGACACTTATATTGTAGTGGCGCTGACATTTTTTTAATTGTGTAGTTTGCATCTTCGCTTAGCCTCATTAACACCGGTATTGTCAGCCATGCATTCTTTCACTGGCGAGTCCTCCCAGAACCAGTGAGGATAAATCAGAGAGACTGCCTGGAGTGCTTGTTAGTGATACACTTCTTTAATCAGATAAAGCAACTTTGCCCAATTTACCGGCTGCTTAAGCACTGGATAAAGTGAAGAGTGAGGGCTGGAGGCCCGTGGGCAGAGCGAGACCAGCTTACTGTATCTGTAAATAAGGCTGTGTTGACTCACACTCTGACAGATAGGCCTCAGTGGGTGAGCTAGAACAGGAAGGGAAACAGGAAAACCAGTATGACGGCTTTGTACTGGCCTAACACTCTCTTTTCATTGTTGAAAAGAGTCTTGATAGTCAGCTGGAACACTAAAAAAAACTAGTTGCCTGTGGCAGCAAGCAACTTTTGTAACTATGCTTGCTGAAAAGTCACTCCTGCAACACATGGGTGTGTGTTTTTTCTTCTACTTTTGACCGCATGATGTTGACATTGAGTGCATTTATAAGCTCCCGAAAAATGCTGGTAATTTTCAAAAATCAGCTCATTATCAAACCCTGACAGTCAGTGCCATGGTTAATGTGAGACATGTTTTTTTTTTTTTTTTTTTTTTTTAGTAACACACATACCTAGGTAAAGCATCTGTTGTTGTACTAATTCTAAATTATTCATTATTTTGTTCCTAATTGCATGGTTTGTGTCCATTGAGTTTGAAAAAAGGTTTGATTAGCAAAACATTCACTAGCTTATATATTTATATATGGAGTGTGTTTGTCATTTCTGTTATTGGTTTTAGGTCATGATTTTATTTATTTTATTCTGTAATTAAATTCCACTAAACAAATTAAACATTAAACAAATACTTGACTTGAAACATGGACTTAAACTTCAACTAAATAAACTCACCAACAGCAGTTACAGGGGACACAACTAGACCAAGGAAGGGCTAGAGGTCTATTTATACACAAAGGCTAATGATTAACCAAAATCGTTAAAAAAAAAAAAAAACCTTGAAATAAAATTAACTTCAACTGAAATCAAATTAATTACAAAACATACCTAAACTTCAGCTATAGTAGCCAAGGCACCACTTCAAATTTTCATTTAGTTTAACTTGATGTACTAAAATAACAAAAACTCAAATAAAAAAGGATTTAAAAAAAACTATATATTTCACAGTTGTGTTGTCCCTAGTGTTGTGTTGTCCCGGTTTCATGGACTTTCAGTTTGTTTTCATTCAGCACATTTGTGCCTTGTTTGATTTCCCGCTACTCATCAGTAACCATGGACACTCATCAGATCATTACACCTGTTTGTTATCTCCTTATTATCACTGTGTATTTAAGGCCACGTTTACACAAAACCGGGTATTTAGAGAAACAAATATTTTCCCCCTCTCCATTTTCAATAATAACATCGTGCACACACCCGCATAAATACGCGGTCGAGCGCCATCATAACTATGCCAGACCTATTGGCGGCAGTGTAGGGAGAAGGATAAAGCCATGCAAGCCAATCAGAATCTATAGAATCGACAAGAGAGAACCTAAAACGCTGTTTCTCCCAGTTGACACGACAACACATTACCGGCGTTTTCAGAAATCTCCACTTTGGCTGGAGTTTTTCGAAATAATCGTTTTCTGTGATAAAATTGGGGTTTTCGTGTAAATGAGAGGCCAAACCGCAGAGAAATATCTTCGTTTTCCCTTCATGTAAACGGGGCCTAAGTTCCTATTTTTCCGCTGTTTGTAATCTGGTCATGTTCGTGTTTAGTGTGTTTTTCTTCTGTCCTATTTTGGATTGTCTTGTGGATTGTTATTAAATATTGTGTGCTAACGACATCTGCTTCTTCAGTCTGTTCCTGCACACTGTGCTGACAATAGACATATGGTGTTGTGGAATTATTTGTATTCAAATTTTTATTAATTCCTTTTTATGAATTTTATTAATCTCTTTATGGATTATATTCATTTATTGCTATTCAATCATCATTAATCGTGATATTCCTTATGTATCATTATTATTGTTAATGTTATTGATTTTCTTAATTTATATATTTTCTACTATATGCTGATATGATTGATTATTTCCAAGATCTTTTGTTTCTCTTCTGTTCTGTAGCTGTTTATGTGCTGTATATTAAAATAAATTTCTTTTTCATCTCTGAAGACATGATAACAATGTAAGATCTGTGATATTCTCTTAAGGGTCAAAACCACACTTCATATCTCTCTCTCTCTTTTTTTTTTTTTTTTTTTGTAAATCTTTGCAACCATAGTATTTGACCAGTCACGCCACCGTTCCGAGATACCAACTTTGACATAAGTCTGTTTGACCTTTAAAAAAAAAAAAAAAAAAAAAAAATCAAGTACAGTACAGGTTGCACCAACTGCAGAACTTCAAGTAGGAGTCTTAGTTCACATTATTGGCTGAAAACAAGATTACCGTAGAACTACTGTTTGTACTTAGCAAAGATAGCAAATTTCAAATCACATACTTGCCATGGAGATGTTAAAGAAGAGCTTTTTTCCAAGTATTTAGTCTCTAGGTACTATGTGGGTACTGTGCCATGGCAAAGGACAGCTGGCAAAGATCCTGGTAGTCTCTTTCCTCTGAAATCAGCTTTTACCTGGTTTCTGTCTAACATCCACACTCCAGAACACACTCTCCACTGAATAGCGCGCTATTGAAGAGAATGAAGGCCAGCATACACAAAGAGATTTCAAATGTCATTCATGGGTCTGGCCCTATGTGTTTAACACGCTGCCTGTCTCGCCTTATTCTCCCTATTCCATTTGAATCCACTCCCACGTCCTATATAAAAGAGAGATGCTTAGACATAACTTGCACTTTTGGCATTTGTTCAGTGCACACTGTAATTGTGTCAAAAACTGGCGAGGATTCAAAGGCAAACTTTACCGCGTCGTCTTAGGAGAAACGGCTAGACAAAGGCAGACATAACTCTGACATCACTACTCAAGTTCATGCCAGGTTTTATCTGTTTCTATGCGATAAATGTTACCAAGGAAACCAATGTGGTTACCCTGGGAAAGGGTATTATCAGCCTGTCAATCAAACTTGAAAAATGTCTTTTTGGCTTTAGACAGACCTTTACTTTTAAGTTATGGGAATTAGTATCAGCCAGACGTGTTACCCTGCCATGCCACTTGTTTTCTTGGATGTCTATGTTAGCAGCAGCATGAAAACTGAGCCGTAGCAGAGTTTCCAGAACAGGGAGAGGTATCTTTACCGTCTACCGACTGAAACTGAGCCCTTCCCGACCATTGATTTTAGCTAGGTGTCCCTCACAAACTGCAAAGTGTCACTTTATACAAATACAACTGAAGTGACAGACATCTAATAGGAGGTGAGGTAATCTTCCAATGCTAGCGATCTGCATGCTGGCTGTTGCATCTGAAGAATTATGACCGGAAAAATCACAATCCTCCACTGTTATTATGTGATCTCAGTTTAGATGTGAATGTTCATGTGTGAATTAAAGGTGAATATAACGTGCTGCTAGCAGCTACATTGGCTGCATGATCAATTCCTCATTATTTCATAACCGTGTTCATAGTTGGCCTTTCTGGAGAGTGGCAATCAATAGCAACAGGATTATTTTACATGGTAACATTGATTATTTCTGACATTCTCTAATTTAATATCAAATAAGACAGAATATTGGCCAGGCAGCAAAGAGCCTCGGGTCTATTGAACTTATGCCTAATGTGCAAGGCATACACAAAAATGGTCACACATTCTTGTTTTAATTGCTTTGGTGCACATGGAAATATTGCAAAAGTTGCAAATTGCTTATTGCCTGAGAGAATGTGAGCACTTGGGCTGTGTTCAGATTCCAGTACAGCCAAGATCTAGCTGTTGACATGAAACACATTTTTTTTTTTTAGTGGTTCTATTTTTTCCTTTCATCCACCTACCTCCCTCAAATATTTTATTTGTGCTCCAGATTTCCTATTTCACATTTATCTAATGTTGTACTGTGCTTGTAGTTTATCACAGTATAAATGAAAAATAACATGTGATAAGTACACGTGATGTCCAGTTCATGGATTATTCATATACTAAAGATGTTCAAGAAAGAAAAAAGGTGGGTTTTGAAAGAGTGGATTTTGAAATTGTGCTCTGAATGCAGAATAATGCAGTGAACTCTTAAAGGGATACTCCACTTTTTTTGGAAATAGGCTCATTTGACCACTCCCCCAGAGTTAAACAGTTGAGTTTTACCGTTTTCGAATACATTCAGCCGATTGTCTGATATTTAGAAAAATATCAGTAACCAGACAGTTTCTGGTCTCATTGACTTCCATAGTAGGAAAAAAATATACTATGCAAGTGAATCGGCTGAATGGATTCGAAAACGGTAAAACTCAACTGTTTAACTCTAGGGGAGTTGTAAAATGAGCCTATTTCCAAAAAAAGTGGAGTATCTCTTAAAGTCCAGACGGATATAATACTATATGATTCTGCATCAATGCAAAATTAATAATACTTTTGTTTATGAAGCTGACAAAAATAAGTGCCAAAATCTGTCACACTTGAATTGCGACATTTCAGAAAAATGACTAATGTCATGTGTGAAGACTCAGGTCACATCCGAAGCGGCATAAAACCACAACAGTACACAGACTAATGTATTTGACAGGGAATAATTGTTTCCACAGTAATCACATTTATAGGAGACACTGTGTTGATTGTTGTAAACAGTGCCTGAAAACCAGATGGACTGATTATTATTATTTCACTCATCCTTTTAAATGGGTGGCTCAGAGAGATAACACATATTAGCATGGCTTTTATGCACTTTTGAATCTGTACGTATACAATGCAAATAATATGGTATACTGCATGTTTTAATGCAAAACATGCTGTTGTATATAAATGGAGATGATTCAAGGATCTTTTTGTAAATCATGACACCTGGAATCAAAATTGAAGAGGCAAATGAGTGGCTAGCATAACCCCAAATCCACACAGCTCCAAAAGATTCGGGATTCTATCCACCATTACTTCAGCTGATGAGAATTTTGAGTAAAGATATATTAAATATCATGAACATTGTTTATTGAAGCTAAATTGCAAAATTGTCTCTTTCTGATGTGTTATAAGACATGTTACATGCAAATCCTAATTTTTAAAGAGTTTTTTTTTCTGAACACAAAAGAAGATGTTTTGAAGAATGTTGGTAACCAAACAATTAATGATCCCAATAGACTTTCCAATAGTCTATGGGGTCCTTTGGGGACCAGAAACCATTAGAATCTCAATTAACCAAGCAAGCGTTAATGCAAGTGTCGTTTTTCATTATAAGCAAGTGGCGGTTTTCATTGGGGTATTAGACTACCTTGATTTAATTTAATTGAATTCATGACTTTTCTCTCTCTCTCTCTGCCTTTTTACAATTACTATTACAATTACACTTCACTCGAGCCTGCACAAACATGTCATTATATATGCATTGCAATGACAGTACTATTATTATTTTGTGTAGGACACAGACAGATGTCATAATTCCATGATTTGTTGCGTCTCCGTTATGTTCCGCATGATGGTCCTGTCATCTAACAACCAATCACTATGATCATCGCGAGGAAGCTTGTGCATGCATTGACGTCATCCATAGCAACGAAGACTCGCCCTTAGTTTAAGAGATGCCATTTTCCCTTACTAAGAGTAGGTCTGAAAGGCATTGTTAATAATTTTAAGAGAAAACTCCTAGCTAAAATGTTTTAGTGCGATTTAGGAGTACTCCTAGTGGTAAGATAAAATTCTTTGTGAATACGGCCCCAGAGCGAGAGAGTGGAAAGTGGTTATAAAACAAAATCAGAACTGAAAATAATCCTATAATCTAACATTATAAGAGGACCACAGAGAAATATATTGTGATGTATTAAAAACATAATTAATCTTGCCATTTTAATTTTTACATAAATAGAAAATTCACTTTTTTTTAAACTGCAAAAAAACATGCATATTTGCTTGATGCTCATCAGCTAATAACTGTTCATTTGGAAAATCCTCTTACACCATTTAATGTCTCAAGCCCAATAAATTATTGTCATTAATCTCAAAGGCAAGACACTTCTCAATGTTCTTTTTTTTCTTTTAGAGAACTGCTCTCAAGTACATAATTAGGCATTTAATTGGAGTGCAATTTAAATAATTTTTCCACAAATAAACAAAACTCAAAACTCTCTCTCTCACACACACACACACACACACATCTAAAAAGTCATTTAAAAAAAAAAAGAAAAAAAGGTTATGTAAATACTAATCGTTACTGAACGGCAATTTGATTTAAATTTAATTGCATTTTTTTTTTGCCTTTTTTCTTCACTAATAGTCCAGCTTCTCCTCCACTTGTCTTTTAGAGAATGCTGAATAAGCAGCAGTTGCTGGTGCAGTCTTTGGATATTCGCTGTAAGCAGACCGATCAATAGACTAAGATTCAGTACAACCTGCAAATAGTCATGTGGAGTGGCCTCCCATTTGGACTTCATAGAACTGCTTGTTGGTAGGGGAAAATCAATCGGTTAAGTCTTGGAAAATGTACAGAAGATTGATTAACCTCATAGCGAATGGCCATTTGGCTCCATCACAAGTCATATTTGCTGGATACTTTACACTGGATGTGTCCATGTAATAGGCCTGCAGCAATTGTCAGACTCTGTGAACAGGACAGTGTTTGAGTGATAGACAAAACAGCACCAGGGCCATATGTGGTGTGGTAGTGTTAGGATCAGAATCATTTATCACGGTATTGGTAATATTTACCGAAAATTACACCCAAAATTGTTTTATATATCATTAAATAACTAGCCCATATATATATATATATATATATATATATATATATATATATATATATATATATATATATATATATATATATATATTTAAAATTTGAAAAATTGCCATTGAGAAAAAAAAAATGTCATTGATAGATATAGACTAATCACGATTGGTTGTGGTTTTGTTTTGTGTTCATGCTTTCAAGTCTTTTATTTTGTACATTTATGTATATTTCCCTTGTTCCTCATGTGATCATGTCATGTGCTTCCCCTGACATGATTCTGATTGGTTTCTCTATTCATGTGTTCATCAGATCTGTTTTGTCATTGTCTTGATGCTCATGGTTTCTTGTTAACTATAACCCTGGTTCCCTTTCGTTGTCATTCCGACTTACGTCGGATGATGACGAATGGGGTTTCGTTTAGCAAGCCTATCGATTTCGAGTATTACAAAACAAGCCATTGGCAAAGAAATGCCATGGGTCTGTGGAATTCGCATGGCGAGAGAGTCCCCTCATCCACTCCCCGATCTCCCCCCACGAGAGGTGGTACTTCAGCTGGTGGCCAGGGTGAACCCCTCTTCAGTGACGCAACCCACGAGTGTTCAGGGGATTCCCCCGGGTCTATTTTCGGATGCCCCACTGGTTTCCCTTGATGCAGATTCGGATGTAATTAGGCCAATCCTGGACCTGCGCGTGCTGAACCGCTCCCTTCACAGGATGCTGTTCAAGACGCTCACTGCCAAACGCTTTTTCGAAGGTGTGTGGCCCTAGGGTTGGATTGTAGCGATCGTCCTGAGGGATATCTACTTCCTGAGGATCTCTTTACATGGTATGGACATCGACTCAGGAAGCTTACGAGCGAGCGCAGTCACTGCTGACTTGCCTGAGACAATTCGAGGACAAGAGTGTGGTTCCACTTAAACTATTTCAGATGCTCCTGGGGCATATGGCATCTGCAGATGCGGCAACACCACTCGGATTGCTTCATATGAGACCGCTTCAGCTTTGGCTTCGTGACCGAGGCCCGAGGTGGGCATGGCAACACGGTACCCTCCAAGTACCAGTTACTCCGTCCTGCCGTCAGACCTTCTCCCCATGGTCGAACCTCTGTTTTCTACGGGCTGGAGTGGCCCTGGAACGAGCTTCCCGGCATGTTGTTGTCTCAACAGATGCCTCCACCACGGGTTGGGGCGCCCTGTGCAATGGACATGCTGCCTAGGGCTCCTGGAAAGGATCCCAGCGCCTATGGAATGTTGCTGGCAGTAAGTCTTGCTCTGCACTGCTTCCAGGCGTTGCTACATGTACTAGTCCGATCAGACAATACCGCCACTGTAGCATACATTAACCATCAAGGTGAGGGAGGACGAGGATCGAGCAAGTCATTCTGATCGCGCCACACTGGCGCACACAGACCTGGTTCCTCCCAGGCCAATTCCTCAGAGGAAGGACCTCCTTTCTCAGGAACGGGGCACCCTATGGCACCCTCGTCCTAATCTTTGGAATCTCCATGTGTGGCTCCAAGATGGGGTGAGGCAGGTTTGTGTACCCTACCACTAGCGGTGGTGGCTACCATCACTTCCGCTAGAGCATCGTTCAGCTCTGCTGGTTGCACTGGCTTCCATTAAGAGGGTAGGGGATCTGCATAAAAAAAGACAAAACAAACGAAAAATAAACTGTTCAAAGTTATTTGAAGATAAACTTCTGGCTATGCCAATAAACTGATCTGAAACACGGCAACAACTATAAACCAACTAACTCTAAGAGCTTTCAAATAAACCTGAGAGACATCTTAAAAAGGCTAAGCCCCTCCTACATGGACTAAACCATTTTGAAATTAAAGACAAAAAAAGATTTAACAGTAGCAAAGAGATAAACTGTTATAATAATACACAAATATATAAACATTGTGAACATATCAAACTCAATTAATGTTTGACTAAATGTTAAACTCAAGACAAAATGGCATGGTGAGGACAGGAACGACACTAAATGATGACAACCAATAACACACACACATAAAGGGGTGGTATAATGCCCTTTTCACAAGATGTAAAATAAATATCTGATGTCCCTGGAGTGTGTATGTGAAGTTTTAGCTCAAAATACCCAACAGATATTATTGTATAACATGTTAAATTTGTTATGTGTCTGGCCCTTTAATTGCAAATGAGCTGCAGCTCCCGACACAGTGGGCGGAGTGTATAGGTGTATAGGAACTGTGAGATGCACACACAGAGTGACTTTTTATTGCATGTGAAAGGATGGATGCGCTGATTTAACTCAGCTGCCATTTTCAAATCGAAAGCAAGACTCCGGTGGGAAGAATCCCGGAAGTAACATAGACAACAATGTCTTGGACTAACTTACCAGCGTGAAGCTGCTGCTGCGATTTAAACTATTAGATAGGATATGTATATAGTTTGTTCCTGCTTCTTTTTTTAATGTTTTGAAAATATATATATTGAAAAATGTATTTATAAATTTATAAATGTCACGGTATATAGTCTAAACTATGAAAGAAATATATGTACATTTTTTAGAATAACAAATTTCTACTTTAAACACAACAATACGCCATCGCATTCGCGACTCTCCTATGATTTAAAGTGACACTTCCGGTTTTCTTCCCACTGGAGCCATTTCAAAATGATGGCTGGGTGAAATCATATATAGTTCATATAGTTTGAGCTGACTCACAGATGTGCTTAACTCCAACATATCTTCCTCTTCTCAACATGGACTGCGTGTTCCTGAGGGTGGGGTTTATGTAAATTTTAGGGTTAGTGATGTCACTAACCCGGGATGAAGCTTGTTTAGTCCCTACCAGCCGTTTGTTGTAGTCCTAAAAAACAATTTCTTTAAAAGCAAATATCTCCCTTTGCTTTGAACTTTGCAGATGTTGTTTATGCTCAAACAGCAACATTACACACTAACTAAAGTTAGAAAAGTGAAATCATAATCAACCACCCCTTTAACTGGTGTTCAAATTTGCGCAAAACAGATAATGTGTTATGAAGTTATAATGAAAAGTGTATGTATGCATGTATATCTCAGTCCAGTGTCAGAATAAGAGTCCTTTTACAAAATAAGAGCCTCACTGTTACAGTATCAGTGTCAAAATTGTGAAAGTGTAAATGGACAGTTAAAGTTTTGAGTGGCTATTAACTTTGGAAAACTGCTTTCCACAGTGGCTGGTGAGCAAAAAGAGTTAATACCAAGCCCTGCCAAGTATATATTTATATGTATGTGGCTTCCAAAATATATCAGGATAAAAAGGTCAATTAGCTTGCATAATGAGGAAATCCATACTCACTCCTTGTCTGAACAAACTGATCAATTATGGAAAAGTCAAGTGGTAATCCCTATTTAGCCTATGCTGGCCGTCTATTTTCCCCTGAGCTTTTCATTACCTTCTGTTCTCCTCATGCTCCTAATGAAGTCTCTTTGTTTCTTCTTTACCAGTCTTTCTTCTCTCTTGTAAGCCCGACTCACTCAGCCCAATGGAGGTTTTTCCAGCCCGATCACATGAAAGTGCGTTTCTATAACACAAATTTAATTTGTAGTGCCAAAATAATTTTGAGTGTAGCTATATGATACGCAGTTTTCGTGTGTAATATGCATGCACTCCACACCCCTAATCCTACCCAAGAGATTAACATTGCATAGCATATGCACGCAAAAAAACATTTTTGCCGTATAAATGGCATGAGAAATTAAATTTGTGGTATAGATACGCACTTTCATAAGATCGTGTTGGGTTTTCCAAAAGAACGGGTGAAGGTCTCTGCGTTTTACTGCATGGCAAAGTAATTTGATTAAATGAATTTTTATTTTGTTTTTCATGTATTAACTTGTTATTTCATCTGATTTTACCCGCTCAGATTTGGAAGCTATGTCGCTCAGAGGTCCTCTTTTCTTCCGTGGGTCTCATGATCGCAATCAGTTTTGATCATCAAACAGAGGTAATTGCTACTACCTGAGATCAGTCACATATATGTTTACACAATCAAATATACTTTGGTATATAGCTCCCATGGAATTGCATACTTGAATTTAATTTAAACGTTTAGTTCTGTAGAGGTTATCATGGCCACTATGACCAACATTACTTCTCTTATAATAGCTTTAGATTGGCCAAGCTGTGATTTCCCACATACACTTAAGTAAAGTCACATTAAATTAAAACAGAGGTAATTAGACACACCCAAATTTAGGTTGATCAAATAGCATTTGATGCCCTAAATGGAAATAATTTGTCTCTGCAAACCAAGTACACTTGAATTGATGCCAAAAATTAGTCGTCACTTATCAGGCGCAAACTTGCGGGAACGAATCCAGTTAATCTACTTTGGAAAACAATTTTAGAGTCAGTCGTAATAAAATCAAATGTTTACAATTGATTATGTCAGGTACTGTAAATGTATCATGCCGATTTCACAATCCGTTCAAAGATAATAGATACAAAACATCAAATGCTCTGGAATAAAGAGAGACGATGCGAACCTTGACATTATGAAATATACATGATGAGAACTGTTTTGCTTACGCTTCACATCACAGGCTAGTCTGGGTTACAGAATCTCCATGACCCTTCTTCAGCATCTCCCTGAATAGTCAGACCAAGTAAAAAGAAACCTCTTTTCAAATGTAAACAGAGTTCACAGTGGGAATTTGCATTAATTACCGTCCTGGACTTTCTGGGGAAAGAAGTTGATTTACATGGGGGCACACCAACAGCAGTTAACAAGATATCTTCAAAGTCTCCACACCTTATTTTCTTTTTGGTTTACTTCTGTGGGAATGAGACCTTTGTAGCATTTGCACTGAGAAATAATAATCATTTAAATGATACAAAACATGTATAGTACAGTATGATAATTGTTCATATTAAACCATATAGGTTTTTGGGTGAATTCAGGTAGGGATGTGGGAAGGGAATGTAAATTGTGATCAACTCAAGTGTGATCGTGTCTCGAATGGGGATGGTAATAGCCCTTTTTTCCAGTCTCCCCCCCCCCCCCCTATTCATTATATTTACAAGCACACACACACACACATAATTAGATAAATTGGATAATTATTTATATGCGGCAATAACCGCATCTAACTTTGCATCTAACATACAAGTTTGTGTTTATATAATATATTTGTGTGTGTTTAATCGGTTTGACAGCACTGATTATTGACATAAAGTATTGATCAGAATATGGAGCTTAATTTGAAAATAATGTGCATGTGAAAATGGTCATTCATCCATCTTTCCCTTAATCCCTCCATATCCTCTTGGCATTTGTCGCCTTGTTTTCCTGTGTCTCCTCCTCTGCCCACCTCCCTCGCTCCCTGCCTCCCCCTTCCTCCTCTTCTAAGCCGCTTCTTGGATCCATTACAGTGTTCCCTCCCATGAAAAATCTGAGCCTGTCAGCAGAACATCATAATCAAATTGTTTCAAAGGTCATTTAACATCGGGGCACAGAACACCAACTAAGCCAAAGTCTTCAAAGGATCTGGCTCAAAAGCAATGTACGTGTCAGAGATGAATTGAGGAACGAAACATTTACGGGGAAAATGAACTATCTCAGGCCTGTTTGTGACTTGGAGTGTCAGTCCATCTACAACGTCTGTTCTGTTACGTTCAGCCACTCCATATGTTTCTAGATAGATATGGCATCATGTTTCATGAATATTAGTAGCTGAGAGGTGATATTTGTTTGGGACAGCAGGATCCAGACAGCAGATGTGTATATCTTCATTTCTAAGAGCATATTTTGGCAGTTGACATTTGTTGTGCTCTTATGAATTGTTTATGCTTAGAAAGCACAAAACTGTAAAATTGCTGGCACAACTCGTTTGAATTGATTATTTGGAGCAAAGCTTCACAGATGTCTCTGTGAGGAATTGTGCTTTTTTTAATAATTAGTAAAATTGTTTGGTACGTAATTTAAACCATCAACGCTTATTACGTTTCTGAAGTAAATCAGAATTAGATAATTTGAAACTAAATTAGCTGGCAGCCCCAATGAATCATCCTGTTCCAATAAACGTAATGGACATGCTAAGCTTTGATTAATTGTTCAATTAACTTTTCCTTATGTTACAACTTATTAGCTTTCTATGGATGAATATTCCTGCCACACACTTTATCTGGTACAGCATCCTAGTTTCTGAAATAAACCAAAACAAAAGCAAGGATTCTCATTTGTAAATTAGTCATCCACTCAGACAATTAAAAGCGTACCACCAGTCTTGCATATTCATGTGTTTTGCTATATTTAGATTTTCTGCAATGTTCTAAAACGGGGAGGATTCTTTATTTTGCTCTTCAATTTGACTGTGCAAGCATTAAGTAATAAATATTTTTTCCAATAGTTGAGTTCATCGGATATCTGTAGTTGGGTAAATAAACTTCTGACCTATATTCTTGTTAATGGGCAGTCTTTAGTTTTGAAAGATCAGTTAAACTACTGTGTCTTAGTTAGGACTTGACAGTACACCAACTTTTTCTATAATTTCTTTGAGAAAATAATTTATATAATGAAATTTACAGAGAATGAAATATCTGTATCTAACTCGTTAAATAATGTGATATATGATACAATTTAATAATGCTTTAAGTGTGTAAAATAAATGTAAATTATATTAAAAGCTGCTGTCCGCAGGTTTCCCTCTTTGTCGTCATCTCTGTTTGAAATCTGCGATTGCAGTCAGTCGCGGAATTATGAACTTTACATGAGTTGTACTTCGACACGGCACAGCATGGATGAACACAATGTTTGAGGAGAGTGTGTGGCTGTCAGTCACTGCGCCGGTGTGGATGGCATTCAGTATCAAAGATTATTCTGTTTGGAAGTATGAACAACAAGAATTTTCACCGGAAAATGTCATCTGAACTAGTAAGAAACATCCACTTTTGTTCTAGTTCTGACATTGCAGTAAATCGTGCTGATTAAATCTAACAATCGCTTCTAAGTTATCATATCACGCAAAACCAGGCAAATTATACTTTGTTCTCAAATTGTTAATGTAATAACAATATGTAATGTCCTTCCGATAATATCCTTGTTTTCGCATGGGTCTGGTTGCATTTTACAGCGGGTGAATCTGTTGTCACTGGTGATTGTCGTTTGAACCTTTCTGGATCCGCCTTCAGATTGATAAGTTAATTATATCAAGTGCTTTGAGAAAAGGCAATAAATCTCCACCTCCAACATCCTCACACGCAATACAGCCTACTAGCCGATGCTCCTTCTTTATGTGTACAGATGTGACTTAATGACGCAAAGACATGCTCGAATCTCCTGAAGAAATCCACCAGTACCACTGGAATTAAAAACATTATTACAAGCTTACCGCTTTGAATCGAGCTAAGGCAAGCAGATAGTTTTGAACACTAGCTGTTTTTGTATTTTCTCAAAAATGTATTTTGGATCATTTATATTATTTTTGTGAGAAGAGAGTATCCCTATACAACTTCTAAAAGTTACATAGTAACATTACATAAAAAGTAGTTTAATTACAACACTGCTTAGTCTTCCCTGTATGAAGTAAATATAAACTGTTTTAAAGTTATTCAAAAATTATTCAGCCAAGCAGGAAGTGAATTTGTCTTTGTCTTTTGTTGACATTACAGTTTTTCTCAGTTGCTTTGGTGCATTTCTCAGATCCCGACTAAAATTCCCAAAAGTACTTGTTCAACCTCCACATCATCTACTCACTTGTGCAAATCATAAAAGTAATTTCTTATTCTTTTGAACAAATTGCAAATGAGAGAGAGAGAGAGAGAGAGAGAGAGAGAGAGAGAGAGAGAGAGAGAGAGAGAGAGAGAGAGAGAGAGAGAGAGAGAGTCTTGTCTTTTTCATTGTATCGTACTGACAGTGTACTGCAATTTGTTGACAGGGCAACAGTGACAGTGTTATTGTGAATCCCGTCCAGTCTCTTGGCATCAATATCACACTTAGAGTAATGTGTAAATTTATACCGTTGAAATTTAGACATACCATACAGAGGACGTGCAGTCTTGGGCATTTTCAATAATTTTCATCAAAATCTTTGCCATAGCTTACATGAAAATACTGACTGAGTACATTGTTATATTGACAACATGACTAAGCATTTTGACTATCTTGTTTGTGAACAATGACACAAGGACTTGTCATTCTGATTGCACTGGTATGTTCATTGACAATACTTATTTTTGAGAGATGAACTAAGGATTTTTGAGCAAGTTACTGGCTTTTGCATGTAATCCATTTTGTGGTGCTGTTTTGTGGTACTGGTTTGCAATTCTTGAGGATGAGTCAAGAACTGCACCAAAGTCTGAGAAACGACTGAGAAAAACGGTAAGACAGAACCAGGTTTAATAGGCTGCTGTCACATTAAGAGCTGACCCTATGTATTGCTTCACGGTATTTCTCAAGTGTTTAGTCCGCTTAACACATAACAGACTCAGTTTACATGAATACTCACTAAGACAGGCATTTTGAAATATTTTTGTGTGTATTTGGCGATGTGAGCTGAGTAAGAGAACTGAAATCGGGATAACATGCTCTCCGAGAGGCGGCTTTCTGTGCTCATGAGTACTTCGCTAATTGCATTTAATAACATTAATCATGTCTCAAGAATGTAAACTATCTATATGTCTATCTATCTGTCTGGCTGTCTGTATTATGTTCTCGTAATTGATAACAAACTTCGAAAAAGAAAAAAAAAACTGAAAAACAGCTTATACTGTTTTGAGTATGCTCAACTTATGGAAAAAAAAATATATCAACTGAACAATTGAAGATGTTGATGTTTTTACTTGTGAATCAACTGCATTTACATTATATAATGGTTGTATAGTACTGTCTTACCTGTACTTACAGGTTACTTACACCAAAACAAAGTGACTCTAATGGGATCTTGAAACATAACACAACTTAAACAACAAAATATAATCAAAAACATTCATCCATAATTTCTTCTTCAAAAATGTGGCTTTTGGTACATTCTATTATTTATCCGTCTAGGAGATCAGAATCGGAAGACAGACGTTGCCTAGAAACACGCCCCCTTTCCTCGGGTTTCTCCTCTCAGACGTCGGATAACCGTAAGGACACTGAGCAAGAATTCCGTTTCGGAATTCAAGATGGCTGCGCCCTGTGTGACTTGTAAATATGAATTGTTTTCATTGTTTTTGAACCGCTTTGGTATTTTAAATGACGATTATAATCACTCGTATTACTGCGTCCCCTGTAGGTATGGGAATCGGTTGTTGTGAGTGCAATTACTAACGTCGCTAGCGTTTCTAACAGAAGATTAACATGAAAAACATGAAATAAAGTGAATATTTTCAAGTTCAAATGGCTGCGTTTTGATGAGGTGTAGTCATATTTTTTTTATGTAAGTGCCTGGTACTCGGCCAGTGCTACCAGTATAACAGCTTTCCGGGTGGCGTCCATTTTTTTCTCCGACTCGGACACGTAAAACATAAAAGAATGCTTGAAGTGTGGACGTGACGTCATATCCGAGGTCCGAATCGGTTCGTTGGCTATAATTGAACGCACCATTAGTGTGTACATGGTTTAGTTTTTATATCTCTCTTTGTGAGTAATACACTTTGTAACAGACAGCAGTAATTCATCATAAATTACCAATAACAAGAAAATATTAGAGATAAATTAAAGCGCACAAGCAAGAAATCTAGCTTGACTAGGCTCAGTTTTGTCATGCTAAAGAATGACCTTTCTCTCTGACCTCTCCATGTCCCCAACCAAATGCAATCAGAGTGAAAGCTAAACGTGATCGTTCTTCCGCACCCCACTTGTTTCAATCTACTTCAGCTTGTTAGGCTCTCCTAATATGAAAACATTGCAACAATGATGACTGATGTAAAATGTAAATCTGTAGGGGAGATTAAATAGAAAAGTTTTGCCCCCAGGCCAGGCCTAGATGGATCAGGGTGGCAGAGAGCTGTCTCAGCTCTAATTGACTCCAGTAGACGTTAACATCCAATCGAACAGTGCTTCTTTCTCATTGATCCCTCACTTAAAGCCAGAATAGGCCAAGACACAGGAAACGATAAAGAACATGCAACACAATGGGATTGGATTTGTGGGAGAGCAGAGAACAGAGGAGACCATATTCTCCTTTCAGGAGTGCAAGTGGATTTTGGCATTGGATGAAAACAAACACACCTGGTTTATTTCAGTGATCTGTTCAAATATCTGAGAGCTACCTGAGAGAGATCCGGTATGTTTGCACAGTTCTGGAGGGGATGTGCCCTCCTACATGGAAAGGCTTTGTGGAGGACAGGTTTGCATTAGCCTTTTAATGTCTGAGTCTGTTAGGCCTTGGAACGTGTACTTCAGGACCCTGGATAGCACACTAGGGCGAGCTCAGAAGCAATGAAAATTCCTGCCTTAGTAGTTGAGTTTATCTCTTCAGAACCATGGAGAGCACTCCAGTCTTCACTTGTTCTCCAGAGCCTTGGACTGTGGCCTTGTCAAACTCAAATGGTCCATTTGAAGCTGTCATTATTATACCCGTCTTAGGTTAATCTATTGTTTATTCCCTTTCATGTATCATGTTGAATGTCTCAGAGCGATTGGTAAAATGGTCTTGATTTCATTGCAGTCATTGGTATTATGAGAAAGATTGGAAAAAAATGAGAATCCTGTTATATCTCTTCAAGATAATTCTTCTGATAATTCTCCCTCGAAACCACGTGTAACTCTCTAGGGTACATGAATAGACCTATAACAACTCTAAAAATATTTGTTCAACCATTTTGGTCTGGGAAATTGGCAGAGCAGTCTTGATGATTATATTTCTGGCTACAGATTCTGGGGAAGATCCATGAGATCCATGAGGTGTGTGACTCTGTGCGGATTAAGCACGGAGCTAAGGTAACATTGAAACTAAATTCTAATAAATAAAGTTAATTTCACAAGAGCACTGAAAAGACAAAGGCCTTACACGTATTATAGCTGTATTATGGCTGACGGGTGGTCCTTACAATATTAACTGTATAATAATTATTGTCTTTATTAATAATCAGTATTGTTGTTTTAATAATAGTACTTTAATATTAAATATGCAGTGGATATGCAAACATCAAAATACAATCATATGAACTATTATTATTATTATTCAAATTAATTATGTAATAATGAAAACCATTATACTTATGATCATTATTAATCGACAACTTTTAATAAACCATAAGTTTTAATTTAATGAATAAACATGTATTGGATATGCAAATGCAAACTTCTAAATTCAATGATAACAACAACAATAGCAATATATTTTATTTATGTATGTATTTTTAGAACTTTGCACTCTCTTTTCATATCTTTTGAGATTAAAGAATCCTTTGAGAAAAGATTTTCCTTTTAAGACTGAAGGTGAACAAAAACGCTGTCTTAAATTCTAATCAGTGCTGTTTAGTTTGAAAGAATGTGGCCTACTAATGTCTCAGGGTAGGCAACAGAATATTGCAGCTTTTAATCTGCTGTAATGAAGTTTCTTGCTACAATGCTGGATCCAAACTAATCGTTCAACTGCATGGGATTCCACAAAATAATTCAGCATCACATCATGGAGCCTCAGCAGTAAAATGTTGGGACATTATGCTAATTCCCTGGCAAGCCAAACATCGCTGATAGCGTGCAAATAAAAACAGCATTCGGAAAACAATTTAAGGTGAATAATTTGAGATGTGAAAAAAAAAACATAAAAGTGAGATTGCTTGTGAATTTAAATTAATCAATCGAGATATACAAAAGGAAAAATATAAAAACAACACAGAATATCACAAAGGCCAGATGAATCGAGCAGCACTGTGGGCATAGCTTCAAGACGCCATCACATTACCAATGCGTGAGATGTCTCACATTGAGATGGAATAATATCCTTCTTTGTGTGGAGAGAACATGTTGTAGATGGGTGTACAGATTTGGCTTTAATCAGGACTGCGAGAGGGGAGGATTTTATTTTGTTTGCTTTCTCTTTTTTTTTCTTTTTTTTTTGCTTCATCTTTCCAAACAAATATCACTGATTGTGGTAATTTAGTCCATTATCACAACTGAAAAACTTAAAAGACAAAGCTTTCAAGTTCTGTGTGAAGAGCTCCAATTTTAAATCTAACATTCCAAGGGTGTAAGAGGTGTTTATGAGGTGAGACAAGCGTTTGGGGTAAAACAATGAAAAGTGAGAGATATTTTAAGAAAGCAGTCTATGATAAGTGACGTTCACATGGTAATAGCATCTCTTTTAGGATCAAAATCACAGGAGATGATGCTACTAATCCTTTGTGCCAATAGGTAGGGAGCAGATTTTCTGAAATTGCCTTGATGCTAGGGGTGACACGCTGAGCTTTTTCAGATGGTCACCTATTTGTCCTTGATGCTTCATCGACTAGCTTTCGAAAATTTTGAAAATGAATTTGGGTGTCCCAAAGTCATCCCCTGTTACGTCTTTTCCCATTTCTTGAAGTTGCCTTGGAGCCCAGGAGAGATATTTCTGGTTGATCCATAGCCATCGACTTCATCTTTCTGCTGCCTCTGATGCTGATTTTTTTTATGGACTGACTACATGGATCCCATTTTATGAGTTTAATGGTGGATGGGGTTCAAAAACTTCCAGTCCTGTTGTTTTGCATCTGCATCCAGTTCTGTATAATGTTGACAATATGTGGATTCAAACGCAGAGTGATTTACTCAGATGCCAAATAGGAAAGGTACAAACTGCAACCCAGTAGTGATGTTACGAATGACACTGTTTGATGTGCGTATCGCAAATGCAAAGCAATTTCTATTGAAGCCCTGTATCGGGGTGTGTATTGGTTTCCTGGAGTCACATGATCAATGACAAACAAAGCCTCACTTTCTGTCCAATCACGTGCGCGTTTCGCTTTGGGTATCAGTTGGCTCGAACCTTAGATCTTACTTAACGAGTCCTTGTTGGCTCAGTCTGGTTGATGGGTTTGTGAGGAGAGTGCTGTACTTTGAAAGTTAATCAATATATTAAATATCCTTATTTACTATGTGTGTGTTTGGATAGAGATAGTATGCCTACTAGCAGATCTTATTGAATCATATAAGCCCATTTTGTATTTTATTGTCATGCTTTAATGGGTAAAGGAATTGATTTAATGGACAAATCAAACAGAAACATGGAGGGCTTGTATTTGTTCACGTAACATTGAAACTATATGGAGTGTGTTGTGGTTGCTTCATCTGGCTTCTGGCTACTTTATTTTAAATAAGCACCAGATGGCGCTGTTCTTGACAGTCGCAAAGCTTTGAATCTTTTCTGGGAACAGTCAGGGGAAAGCCTCATTGATTCTTGAGGCTTCATTTTCCCATTCCTACAACCCAGGAACAAATGGGAGGACACAAACTAGAACACGTAACGTAAAACGAATCGGCAAAAGAGAGTTAACACAGGGAGATTAAACAGGCTAACAAACAAAAGAAATAAAAATAAACCAATAACGAGATAACAAGATGGGCGGGGTTGACAATTAGACAAGAAAGCACATGAAACAAGAAGACACTCATGTGCTAACACAAGACCAGACTAGACATAAACACATGACAAACCGGGCGTGTCACAGTCCTGTCACAAACCAATGGGAAAATCCAGACTGAGGTGACAGAACTGTGACACCTTTTGTGTCCTTCGTCAACTGAATCCTCCAATTGGATGGTAGACTGGATGAATATCATTGGTCTTGCCCTGTTGGTTATGCTCATTGGACAGGAGTTGGTTAGCATCTCCTTGGTCTCAATTGCTGCTGCCAGCCTTTTCAGGACCTGGAATTGCCTTGCGTGAGGCTAGTTTTGTAGCTTAATGTCAGGATGTGTTTGAGGGTTTCTAGAGTTGGACACAGGGCACAAACTATCCAACAACCTCCCATTTGTCTGTGAAAGCACATAATATGTTGTTCTGCCAGCAGACTTTTCTCCTGTAGTGTGTACAGAACATTACATTAAAAAAATTGTGCATTTTGAATAGGGATAAATAAGAAAACATTGTATCATTATATGGCATCTCAGCAGGGACACATGGGGTCATGCTAACCAGCCAAACCTTGACCCCATGGTTGTTACTTTGTACCACGTGGATCCACCTTTAGCAATTTCCTCCAAATACAATACTATTAAGCAGTCAGAAAATAATCAACATTGTATTTTTCATAAATGTGTGGAGATATCACAATTACACTGGACTTGAAATTGCAGTTTCAGCCCAAATGTATGTTTTTCTGGTTTTAATGGAGGCAGACAGGGCCTTTCCACCCCTAATGAGCCTTATTAGCGGGTATGTTTACTTATGTCCATTCACTGAAGCATAATATCAATGTTTTTTTTTTTCACAGTTGCTATTCACTGTTTACAGGTGTAGGTATCATTCACTGCGTACGTGAAAGCCCAATCAGGGCAACAAAACGGGTTTGATTTAGATAACGAAAGAAAATATTGTCGAATTTAACAAACAGCACTAATGAAAGAATCAGAGGTGCTGCTGTAAATGACAGCCAATGGAAAGCACTGTGTTGGCACCACCGGCCTTTCTGCACCTGTTTTTCTCATCTATTAGGATTCAAACAAGTGAGCAAATGAGGGCAGAGAGAAATTCTTGATTTAGTGCATCCTGTGGGATGAGATGAACCTGACGGGAAGAAGACATGTGTGGTTGTACACAATAAATCATTCCGACACCAATTATTTATTTTTCCCTCAAGGCGCCAAAAGGCATAACAGAGCCTCTCAAGTCCTTGTGCTACTGTGATTGTTAACTGTTCCTATAGCAAACCCTTTCAATCGGTTTTAAAAAAATCAATAGGTACAAAGCTGCGTGTAAT
The DNA here is from genome assembly GCA_038021265.1 of Cyprinella venusta. NCBI lineage: Eukaryota > Metazoa > Chordata > Actinopteri > Cypriniformes > Leuciscidae > Cyprinella > Cyprinella venusta. The sequence goes on from CM075879.1 coordinate 18,380,461, forward strand.
AGCTTTGTGTGTAACTGTAACAAGTAACATTAATTCAGTGGCTGCAAACATGTGGCCAAACTCTGTATCACTAACCCTTGTTCTTCATCTTCAGACCTTGTTGTTTGCTTGACCTGTTTTTGATGAGAAGCTAGAGCTAGTTAGGCAATAGGTCGTTTTAGTGCAAATCACGTTACGTGACATGAACCTATACTGTAGGAACGGGCATGTGAGTTTAATAAATGGCTGTTTTAGAAAAAAATCAATAGTGGCTTGGCTTTACAAGTGTAGTAAAGAGAATGAGACATTTTTTCTAGTGAGGCACAGTTGGGTTCTTTTCAATTAATGGCTTGTGGAGGTAACAATGCAAATCACGACTTGAGGCATTATCGTGCTGCTTTCTACTTTGCTGTAAACAGGTTAAATTGAGATTTTTGAGCTGGGAGAACCCAGAAATGAAAGAAAAAAAGAAGCTGGTGGGGATTCTTGTGCCCCAACTCTGCACCTGACAGGATAATTTCTAAAAAGTATCTATTGAAAATGGTTAAAGTTATATAATCCTCCCAGGATTCTTTGATGAATATGAAGTTTAAAAGATCAGCATTTATTTGAAATCTAAATATGTTGTAACATTATAAAAGTAATATATTTCAATTAGAATTTAAAATATACATAAATTATAAATGTTTTTACTGTCACCTTTATTCAGTTTAACAAGTCCTTGCTGAATAAAAGCATAATATTAAAAAAAATGAATATTTGAGTGCACATTATTAATGTATTGACACATTTAACGGCACTGAAAATGCAAGTATTTCGTATAAACAATTTAAAGGTGCAGTATGCGATTTCTGCACACACGCCCCTATAAATAAGGACCACACTCCTATCTTGATATCTCCGTCGCCAAATTCATGACCATGCTATGCAACACAGGCATCTCCCCCCAAATGAGTGTATACACCCCTTACTGCTGATTAGCTACAAGTGTTTTGGACCTCAGTCTCCACTTTCAACTGCGTTTCTCAGAAATCGCTTACTGCACCTTTAAGAGACATACAGTACTTACTTTTAGGTTAATAGAATATTGCCTTTAAGGGCAAAATCTTATATTTAATCAATTAAATAACACTTTTAATATTTAAATGCTGTCAATACAAATATACTGTTCAGGATCACAATACATAACTTAACCCTTTGATGCGCAAGCTATGGATACCCCTTCTAATGCACCACATGGGTCTAAAATGACCCGTTTTTATTTCCTGTGTTATTTTATGCATGCTCGGCTTTTTTTTTTTCTTCTTTTGAAATCAATTTATTTGAAAATTTCATATTTCATGATCCATAAATTTCTAAAATATCTTTATTTCAATTATTACAAATTCATATTTTAACATTTCCTAGGTTTTGTGTTAATACATAAAGTTTACACACATGGGTCTAAAATGGCCCATCTATGCAAGTGTTATAAAACAAAAGAATAAAGTTTTTTTTTTTTTTTTTTTTTTTTTTTTAAATAGCCAATGTCACAGTTGTTTAGATCAACACATTTACTGTAACACTTGAAATATGTTTATTGATCACTTTGTCACACATACCCCAAAACACTGATATTGAAACTAGTGCAACTGTAGGCAGATCTCCCCACCACCAATGTGCAACTTCCATCCGGATGAAGCGACAGCATAGTGCACCAGAACGCTACCACATGACGGCTTATGTGACTGATAGCATTGATTTATGACCACAAATAAAAAATAATATGGAGGTACAAGGTTTCTGCCCAACAGCGACAATATATACTTGTATATGTAAGTTTCTATTGCAACTTTTATTTTGTTGACCTAAATAGAATATAATATAATATCGAATATAAATAGAATATGTTGACCGCAAGCTAGCTAATAGTATTGTTTCTCTTTTGCATTAGTAATGGGTTTCAAGGTCAAAGTAACCTTAGCCTAAACTTTCAAATATTAGGCTATATCTAGATGTCTTTCACAAAATATCAAATATTTTCTGTGACAAAAAAAAAAAATTAAATAAAACTTACATGCATGAAATACACAAAAGCAGTCGTGTTGAATTGTGAAATGTGTGGCAGTTGATTAGTTTTCTGCAGTAAATATATACTATTTATAAATATCAAAGGTTCCTATATGGGTAATTTTTGACCTATGTGTGTAAAATTGATGTAGAAAAAAAAGAAAAAATTTAAATAAGGATTTGTAATGATCTAAAACAAGTTAATTGAGGAATACTTGGAATACTGAATGATGAAATTAATTTCCTGCAAAGATATAAAAAATGAAAACTCAGTCAGGTCTATTTAGACCCAGGTTGTGCATCAAAGGCTTAATAATATGAAATATTAGATCATCTGAGTTTCAAAGTGTGCCGGGCTCACTGTAGCTTTTTGTTGTGCTTTCTGCTATAAATTGCAGATATCCCATCCTAAGTTTCTCTCTAGTCCCAACAGTATTTTGCTTTCCCATCTCTTCTTGCTGAAATCTATTAACCCAGTCATTTGATCCAGGAGCGCGGGTGCTGACCTGATGGACGGATAGTTTTTGTGGTTGAGAGGTGAGAGTTCCCACAGGGCCACAGTCTCTCTGAACCTGACTTTAACCTTCATGGACTCAACCTTCCTATGTTTATTTATTTATTTATTCATTTTTTTTTAATATGGGTTCATAAACATTCACAAAAATTCAGCAGCTACAAATCTGACTTAGTCTTCTGAGGTTAAGTGTACTTGTGAATCAAATGACAGAGTGAATTATTCATCCATATCTTAAAATACACACAGATCATAGAGTGGTGCAGGGATGACATCAAAAACCGCCACTGGTTCCCTCGTAATTTTACTATAGGGAAATTATGATGCTTTTTTTCCAATGTATGAGTAAAATAAAGCCTGACATAACCATGACAACATGACATAAACATGACATGACGTAAACATGACATAACTTGACTTGACTTCTTACAGGTATTTGAAACACATTTTTAAAAATAAACATAACTTCAAATTTTGAGTTTTCGGTATGGATGTGTGTAAGTTGTAGAAAACTTGGTGTACTCGGTTATTAACGTAAACTCGGTTCTATCTAGAAGAGAGAACGAGTACAGTGTAATATCTTATGCTAGGGGAAAACCTCTTTTCCACAAGACAGTGGAGCCAAAAATTATCCTTAATTTTGAATTAATGTAAAATGCGTTGTGGAAGTATGCAGACATAGGCAAGACGGTTCGTGTGACTATTGTCTGTCCTGCGGCAACAGCAGCAGCCTATCGAGAGAGGCCCCTGGTGATGTCAGATCCAATGGGGTCACTTTGCGCCCACTACGTCACGTCCCGCCAAGACAGGCATGGCCAGGACCTATAAATACTAATAATAATAACTAAAAATAAATAATCTGGTTTTTCATCGCCGAAACGAACCAGACAGGTCTAGGGGCAGTTCATGCTGTATTGACTCTGGCTATAGTAATAATGAATTGTATAGGGCTGGGGTTACGATTGATACATTTTGGGTAACCCTAACCCTAACCCTTATCCAGTACTGCTGTGCATAGGCAAAAGACCGTGACTTCGTTTTTGGTCGAACATGAGTTATTGATAGTTTTGGCATATTCAAGAACTCCTTTATCATGTGGATAAGTATTTCGAGTCAATTCCGTTGTTTTTTCGAGAAAATAATGGATTGTCTTAACCGTAACTTCCAAAAGCCCATGAGAAACCAAGGCACCTCCCCACTAAGGGGTAACTGTATAGGCTTCTTTTCGTGAATGGAGCGTGACACATTCAAACATGAATCTCGGTAAACAAACGCCTGTGAAATTGCGTCTTTCAGATCCACGTCTATAAACCAGTCTCCGGGTCGAATGTGCGCAAGGATCTGTTTTATCGTGATCATTTTCAACACGTGTTTAGCAAGTCTTTGTTGTGTCTAATGTATTAATGGGGCCACCAGAATGCAACCAAAGCAAAATAAGTAGAAGGCTATAAGTAATTGTAAATCAAACTAAATAAATACCATGATCACTAGATTTTATCCAGGTGTTACTATAATGATTTTTTAAATGGTGATCAGCAACCAAATATTGATTATGTGGAAGTTACTGCCTTTTGCCTTGGCATGACTTCTCACTTTTTGCTGAAATACAAAGGCAGAGTACAGTAACTTTAAAATAGTGGTCAAAAGTCAAGTTTGAGCTAAACATTTTATGTAGATAAATTTCATTACTTTAACATCTAATTGGCAGATTTTCAGTGTCCTACATATAATTACTTTGGCGAGACAACTAAAAATCTTTAAAGTCCTTTTTCTCAGTTGCTTTTCCTCAAATAAAGAAAAATAAACATGATGCAAGTTTTGTGTTCTCTCTAGAAGCCTAGAAGTGTTGGCTGTAAAATCCCAGCTATAAATTCAGAGACCCTGGTTGCTTACAAAACATTTGGAACAATTACACTTGGAAGTAAAAGCAATATCCTTATAGTATTGTGTAGGATGGATTGGAAATCCTCACAAAATTGGCTTAAGGCTGCCATTTTCTCTTAATATATCTTCCCTGAGGTTTAGCTTTGCTTGTGTCTAATCAATAAGGTTCATTGGAGTTCTACATGCTCAGATATATGTCTCAACTGACATTTTCATTCTTTGCTACTCTATATCCATGCTGCTGTAGCTTCTCTTTTATAAAATTATTGTCTTATAATAAATTAAATAATACTGTGAATGTTTGTGCACGTTCAAATGAAATATCTTGAATGGTTGGCATTACATAAACTGAGCTATTTAGTATGCTCACTAAGTGCAGGCCATTGTACTAGTTAAAAAAATGAGAAATAGTTTCTTTCTGATATCCATTAAATGGACATAGAAAGAGCTCTTGAGAGTGCTTGCATTACGTTTCAACATGAATGTATTAAGAGCATTTTAAGTCTCAGTCTTGTCCTCGACTAGCTCATCCATCCTCCTTCGCAGAATGCAGACGCACATAAACAAATGCAAACTCTCAAAACAACATATTTTTTATCCTCAGACAAAGTAAGCCTATAGAATAACCCCTTCACCACTCCCCCTTCAAATACACACAAACTTTCTTTTTTTCTGGTACAATAAATCACAGAAGGTCCCATCTCTAATACCACAAACTAAAACTCATCCATTTAAATAAACAGAGTAGACTGTACAGATTACGACTTTATGTCCCCGGTATGGCCACAGTCCAAAGGTCAGGGCAAACCAGATGATCAATCGTCTCCTTATTGGAGAGTAATTCAGAGTCAGTTAGAATGATTCATTTGGTGAGGAGGGGTGAATCAATGCTGGTCTTAATGAGATTCTCCCGTACGCTTCTTATCTGCAGCCAACACTGACATCCCCGAAACATTCATCCTCAGGTAGAGCCTGCACAGCCAGAGGCGGAAGCACGGCTCATTATGTATTTCCCTCCTTCTTCAACCAAGATGGTCTTTCCTTCTGAATACTTAATGCTGAGTGTCATACGTTATAACCTCCATGGGTTTAACAAGCTTGTGGTGCTCTGTTGGTCTTGATTTCATCCGACGTGACTCGCACTAGGACATCCGGTTATGGTTTAGAAAACACATTTGGACATGTAGTGGCATGGAAGCTGATGTTATTGTGGTTTTGACTGGTTTTCATAATTTGTTCTACTGTGGAACATCTTTCTGTTTAGTTGTTCTCATTATATGCATGTAAACAAAGAGATGTCACAGTGTAGTCCAATTTGTGGACAAATGACTCCTATGAGCTGATTCTTTTTACTGATTTAAAAACATATATAGTACTATTGTAGTTGGAGTCATGTGCTGATACAACTGATTCCTATTGAATGAAAAGAATACAGCACAACCATTGGAGCTCGATTACTGATATAAGTTATTCTTATGAGCCAGTTATTTGCAGTGAATCAAAAACATATAAGGTGATCAGCTTGATTACTGAGACAAATAACTTGTATTAGCCAATTCTCTAAAGCATACAGTAGCTGATATTCCTGATTCTTTATAGTGAATAAAAATGCAGAGCAACCATTGTTGCACGATTGCTGATACAAATTACTCTCATCAGCCAATTCTTTATAGTGAATCAAAAACAAGCTGCTTTTCCACTGTCGGACATTTGGCTTGAATCTGGTCATCCTCCATCAAGCGGTCACTATTTACATCTCATATCCTTGGTATGAGTTGTTAACTTGTATTGCATTCCATATCCGTTCCGGCGGGACTAGATCAGCGTGGAAAGGAGTGGTTAAGCAAAGAGAACAGATTGGCCCGACGGCAAAAGAGCGGCTATGCTGTTTGACGAGTGTAGCTTGTTTGCTGTTTTACTGTTAATATTATATTAATCAAAAACATACAACCAGTATAGCTTCATTTCTGATTCAAATGAAACTTATGTAAGTGGTTCTATTTACAAATGTTAAAAAAATTACTGGTTCAAATCACTCTGGAACAGTGCTATGTATAATTACAGCATTAGCAGAAATGGAATAGCTTTTACATATTATGAACTAAAATCTACACAAATGAATTGGAATTTAATCGCTTGTAATTTGGAATCAGGAAATCTCCATGAATACCCAGCCCTACTGTTGTGCAAATTCATAGTTATTTCAACAATTTCAGGTGAATAACGTGCTGAAAATAGAAAAGGAGGGAGGGAGGTAAAGAGAGAGAGAGGTATAGAGGGACTGTGCCAGGAAGCATTAGTTACACTCATTACACTGCGACTCACTAGCTGGCACAAGGGCCATAGCAGCAGATGACTTCATACCAGGGTGGCTCATTAACATCATTGGGAAGGAGCTGTGATGGTGAATGAAAGAACAGGAGAGCGCCAGAGAGAGAAGAATTATTGCTTTGTTGGGTTTATGAGCTTTGTTGGTTTACATTTCCCACCTCAAATACAGTCAAAGGAATATAAGCTTTGGATGACCGTCTTTGGTCTTCCAGGAAAACAGGAAACAGGTGGACTGCCGCCGTACTGCTCAGATAAAATCCAACATAGCGCTCTTCACCAAAGACAATATGATTAAAGGAGGAAGCAAAAAAGCAAAGGATCTCTAGTGTCAAGGCTTTCTTCACATAAAAAGATCTATCAGTTTCCCATAATCCCCTATTTCCCCCATTAATCTGCGGACAGCCACTTTGAGAAGATCCTATCTCTTCACACGAGCACTACTTTTAATTTCCCCTTGAAGAGGCTGGCTAATGAAATCACAAACAGCTTGGCGCGGTGGGATGGGTGGAATGAGTTCGGGAGATGGAGAAAAACCTGAAGCCTAATTGGCAGCGCCCGTGTTTCCAGTGTAATTGCGCTTTATCTCCAGAGTCACCTTCCAGGGTCATTAAGACCAGAGTAGATTAATTGAGCATAGCTCACGAGTTCTGGAGGAAAAGCTCCTGAGAGCACAGAGTTCCTCCATTACTCAAGTGACAGAGCTTCCCTCGCATAAACACACACACACACACACACACAATCTATTCTGGGAAGAGTTTTAGGGAACATGAGCGAGTCCTTGAGCTCTGACAGGTGTTGAAATTCAAATGCAAGTGTTTGACATGTTTCTAGATCGGCCCCCCTGTAATTGCAGAGTTATGCCATCATTAAAATGCTCATGGCCCCATTTGTCTGTTGCCGGGTTCGTTTGAGGCGACAGCAAAGCGTAGCGATTGCAGATTCAAGATTCAAGGCAATTAGAAATCTAAATGACCCCACTGCATCCAGCTGAAAGTGAGATTATGTTAGATCATATTCATCGCGGCATGACGCATTGTTCAGATAATTTGTTGGGTTTATCAGAAGTACCTGACGATGTACTGGTTTCAAGGACCTTATGAAGCCCTCTGTTTGTCTTCAGTCCTAGTGTGATCTTGCACCATTTTTTCAAGAACAAAGACTTCCAGTTCTTTGAGGGAGGACGCACTGCAGGTGGGAAACTATTTTCTGCATTTTGCTTCATATCTTTTGAAAAAAAGGTCCGTTGATGCTGTGTAGATTTGTAGACTAAGGGAGCATTTGATAAAACTTTTATGGTGTTTTTATTATTATTATTTTACAGTTGTTTGGATTGAAAATTATACAGCTTTGCACAATATAAAAGTCAGTAAATTGCAATATTGGGGCAATTATCCCTTTTACATTACTTTCCAAAAATAAGTTGTAAGGAGATGTTTACTTGTGAAAGTTTGTTGCCTGAAACCAACAACAAGGTTTAGCTGTGTGTATAAGGGCATTGGCCTGTAATCTATGCGCTGCTTAGATTACACAATCTTTATTGCAGACCCATAATCTACGCGCTGCCTTGGCAAGTGCGAAATCTGAGCCAAATAATCTTTATTGGCTTTCTTCCTTCAAGAAGAAAGCCAACAAGAGCAGAGCTAAAACTCTCGATAGTGCATGTTACATGTCGGGAATTTATGAATGAACACTGTCAGTCCCGAAGTACTAGAGCTGACCTTGCATGCTCCTCTCCCAAACAAACAACACATGAATCGTGTGTGTCCCCACTCGTAATGAAGCGAGGGCTATGAGTAAGGAAACAAGTATTGCATAGCTATACACTATGAGAAAACTAATTTTCTCAAGAATATTGTAGCCTTTATTTTTAGCCAGCACAATGCAGAGGCCAATTTCACCATAGGAATCTGGTTAAATCGGCTTAGTAGCATGGCAGGCTATGAAATCCTCGTTCCCTTGCTCTCAGCGAACCAAGGTTACGTTAGTATCCGAGTACATTCCCTTTCGAGAACATTAACTCGTATTGCATAGCTATACGCTATGGGAACCCATTTCAAAACGCTGTGCTATTAGCTGACGACTTCGCTCTGAACTATCGCCTTGGTCTGTGCAGCCCGAGGCTTATAGTAGAACGCAAGTCAGAGTCCAACGGGGACCAGACAATGTCTTGCCCGTGAGGGGATACCTTGAAGTTTGGGCCCTTCAGGGGCCAAGACCTCTCAGATAGAACGAACTTGTGCTTGCAGTGCTGGCACTTCCAAGTTATAAAATCGTACAAATGTGAACGACAAAGCCCAGCTGGCCGCCGCACAAATGTCCCCAATTGGTACACCAAGCCCATGAAGAGGCCATGCCTCTTGTGGAATGAACTCTGATGCCTATGGGACATTGAAGCCCCAGAGAAGCGTAGGCTAGAGGTAGCGTCCACAATCCATCGTGATAATCTTTGCTTTGAGACTGGAAGCCCTTTGGCACGGCCGGCGAAGCATAAAAAGAGCTGTTCCGACTTTGGATGGACAGAAATTTCCTTCAATTAAATAAAAATGAAACAGAGGTTATCCTGTTTGGCTCTAAAACTGAAATTGACACATACAGTGTTTCATTAAGAAATTTGCAGTTGAAAGTTAACTCTCATGTTAGAAGTCTTGGGGTTATTTTTGACTGCGAGATGAAATTCGACAAACAAATAAACTCTGTAGTTAGCGCCAGCTTTTTTCAACTAAAGTGTCTTCGTAAGTTGAAGCATATTTTAACTTTCAAGGATTTGGAGGAATACATGCTCTTATATCCTCACGACTCGATTACTGTGATGCTTTGTACGCTGGAATTAATCAATCATCAGTTTCACGATTATAGTTTGTTCAAAATGCTGCAGCTCGTTTCCTTACTAGGACAAAAAAGAGGGAACATATTACTCCTATACTGGCCTCTCTCCACTGGTTACCCGTGAAACAGAGGATTGATTTCAAGGTTTTAACCTATGTGTACAAAGCTTTAAATGGACTGGCCCCGACTTATATATATATATATGAACTTTTTGACTCATATTCTCCTCAGAGATCACTTAGATCATCATCTAAGCTATTATTAATTGTCCCAAATACCCGCTTAAAACAAAGGGTGATAGGTCTTTCTCAGTATATGTGCCAAAATTATGGAATACTACTCCATAATTTTAATAATCAGATGTTCCACTACATTGAAAATGTTTAAAACATCGATTAAAACGTACCTTTTTGCACAAGCATACTAAAATGCATCGAAATGCTGTATTGTATGTGCAGCTGTACTTTGAATTGTGAAGCACTTTGGTCAACATTGGTTTTGTTTTAAGGTGCTATAGAAATAAACTTGACCTTGACCTTGACTGTCTGAATGGGGCAGAACGCTCTAGATAGATTCTTAGAGTACTAATGGGACAGAGTAAACTAAATTCTCTATCGACTTCCAGTAAGGGCAGCAACGATAGTGAAATGACCTGGGCTCTGAAAGGAGTTGAGAGCACCTTGGGTACTTTACCATGTCTTGGTCTGAGGACGACTTGAGAGTCATTGGGCCGACTCCAGAGAGGGACAACCAAGTTGTTCCTTTCCAAGGACTGGCCGGCCACAGGAACATGGAAGGCTGCTATGGCCGCCACGTATATTTTGAGCGTTGAGCAATGTCACGAGATAGCATGTCTGCTGCACCCTTAGACTGCTGCCCTTTGCGAGCACAGGTTGGCATGTGCCCATAAAAGGAGTGGTTTGGCCATGGTATGCCGGTTTGTCCAACCTGAGGCCACCCTGACAATTTATAAATGACACCACTGCCATGTTGTTCGTCCGGAACAAGACGGCGATGTGGTGTCCCGCCAGGTGAGGGAGGAAAGTTTTCAGGGCTGGAAAGACTGCTCTCATTTCGAGGCAGTTGATATGTAGGCGCTCCTCCGAGCTCGACCAGAGGTTGGAGGTCGGCCTTCCCTCATACAGAGCCCCCCAACCTAGGTTGGAGGCATCTCTTAAAATTACCTTCCTCCCCGAGAGTGAGGCATGCAGGGGCGGGTCAGCTGTAAAGGTTTTACTAGCTGTAAAGGTTTCTTATTCAACAGTTTCTTACATTATGTTTATAAAAATATTTTGGTCCCTATTAAAATGTGATTTAGCTATTGCATATTTATGACAAACGGTGCATGCAGGATGTGCTTCTAACAGAATCATACGGTGTGAGTTTATCAACAGTGTGTAAATCTGCAACTGTCAGAAACATGAAGAGTGAAGATTGTGATTTTAAACATACTTTTCTTTTTGGTTGCTTTATGTGGGGAATATCTACTTAGACACGCAGGATGTAACATTTTACAGGCAGTTTGTACGCCTTTGATTTGAAATGCTCATCACAAACACCTGTAAAGTTCAGTCAGTCGTTTCATTTCTGCTTAAAGTAGTTCACCCAAAACTAAAAAGTGTGTCATGATTTTTCCATCCTCATGTCTTCCAAATCGTATGATTCACTGAACATTTTCAAATCCAATATAGCTTTCTTTTCCAATGAGGAAAGTTTTTTTTTTTCACAAGTTGGAATGATTCATTTATACAATGGAGTTAACTGTTAGTAGTTTACAGTTCAATGGAGAAAACAATTATCAGTCAATTGCAACTTCTTTTTTTCCAGCTTTGTGGTTTTTGAAGCTTGAAATCTCTAGTATTTAAAAAAAGTAAATTCTTCAAAATATTTTCAGTCGTGCTTGACAAAAGTAAGTGCATTGGAATATGGTGATGGTAAATGATGGCAGATTTTTTTTTTTTTTTTTTTTTTTTGACAAACTATCCCTTTAAACTGTGTATTGCACTTCCTGGGCATGTGGTAAAATTTTTTTTTCTGGCTTTTGGCACTTGGTGGGCATTCATTTTGGACCCTGCAGGGAAAGCAATAGATCAAAAGTGTTTTTGTAGTTGGGATTTTCTGTGCTATAGATTAATAAGAAAAATGTCCGTCACCATTTTGTTCTCTCTCCACTGATTTCTGCTCATGGATGGAAACTGTTCTCACCATTTGGGTTTGAGATTGATACTGATGTTTCTGACCTTTAGTTTGAGTGTTTTTACACACACATCATGCCACTTAGAACGTACGAGGTGTGACGACGATTGACAAGAGTTGATTGTATGTGTGAGCATGTGAAATATTCACCAAGTTGGTTTGTCTTTTATTTGGAAGGTTTTCCCATCTGTCGCTGCCCTACTCTCGGTTTGCTGCTCTTTACGTCTCCATGTTCTACCAAGAAATGTAGAAAAAAGGTAAATAAGCGTGTTTCGTAGGTGATAAAGCAGTAAGAACACCAAGCTACTTGACCGCATTCAAAAGTGAGAGCGGCATGTCGGCCTGCCAAATGTCAGCATGATAAATCCAACCTTTACAACCAGCCTCTGCTGCGCTCTAGCTCATGTCTTCGAATTAATGATCACATCTATCAAATTGTTTTGGAATAATGAATGTCTCTTGACTGCCATGTAGCCTCATGCGAGAGTCTATAAATTCACTCTTTAAAAACAATTTATAGTTTATTTACAATGTGCCTGACACCATAGTGGGGAAAATGGTATGCTTTATTGGTCGATAATTTTAACGCTTTCTTCACCAGTGACGTGTATGTTTTATCAAGTATTGGCTGAAAACAATCAAAATGCATTACAGATTGTCTGAACATCAAAGGTACGGATTGTATATCTCTTAATAATGTAAGTCCACATCACAGCGCAGTTCCCAAGAGAAGCACCTTTATCTTTTAGCCAAGCTGAGTTAAGTGTTTCTTTTAATGCTTAGCCGTCCTCAAAGGGCCTTTTCCATGCGAGTCAGGTCTAGTCCACTGGGAGAGAGTCTGTTGTAGTTGAACATGACACCTCAGTCCTGTGGAAAATGCTTAGAAAGGAGAAACACTGCTGGTTATCAGATCACACAAAGAATGCACAATGCAGGAGGATGTACTTATATGCAAAGGAGTTAGCTTGGAAAATTTCTCCCACGCTCCTTTTCATATATAGAGAGAGTTTTTTCCCCAATTTGTTTCATTTGCTTAATGATTGATTATTTCAAATGTACTTAAATTAAAGAGGATGTCTAATGCTATTTCATGCATTCTGATTTATTTACAATGTTAAAGAGTTAGATTCTTATGTTTAAAATTTCCAAAGCAAATTTTTCCATTTTTTAACTCTATTTGTGAAAGTGTCTTATTTTGTGTGATGCAGTATTTTTTTGTACCAATTTTGAATCAGACAAACAATGATTTTGTTGATTCCCTATTGCATTCATGCCAACAATAGACATGAATTAAGATACACAATAAGATTTCTCTGCTGAAAACTCAGCACTCAGATGCAACTTATTAAAAATCAAAGTTTTTTTTTTTTTATCATGATCCTTAAGGGTATTTTGAGGTAACCAGGAGGAAACCTTCCATTTGGCCTATCACACAACATTTCCAAATTGTGCTGTATGGCAAATTATATAATAACAACACTTCAAATCTCATCCACCCTCTGGGAGTAAAAATTTCTGCAAAAGAAAAATAAATCTCCTCCCTGCCCACAGCTGCCATCACTAGGGCCTATTAGGACGGAAAAGGAAATGGCTGTATAAACTATAGTTTGACATCTTTGAAAAAATTGAAATTGAATGTGCCTTGTTTATTGTGTCAGCACTGCAGTCAACTTCTGATTGAATTTCCATCTCAGACTTTAACCTGTAGTCCATTTAAGTTCATTCAAACCATTTTCATTATGAGAGCTAATCTCACTAAAATTGGTGCCCACTTTGTTTAGCTCTTTGTTAGTAGGTTTTGATTCTTCTTTTTGGTCACAGTCCAAGTTGCCCAAAATTCAGGAGAATGCATAATTTGCACCTGAGTGTGCATGTACATAACAATGTGATAAAATTAAATGCTTTTTTGGCCTCCATTTTAGGCCAAGTATAATTAGGCCATGTAAAATATATTTATAATATATTATATCTTTAAACATGTATCTTGTAATTTCTTTGCCAGTAACATCAACCAAGTAGCCTGGTTAAAACCAGACCATTTTTAGTTGTAACTGAGTTATGGTCTGGCAAAGATCATTTCATAGACAAATCATTTCCAAAGGGTCGTCACCAACGGACGTAGGAGCAGAATAGAGCGTTGCCATTCGGGCTCCTCCACAATCGAGGGGTACCTGGGTGGCGGTCGCAGTCTAGCCAGTTAGAGATATGCAAGATCTGAGGACTGTTTATCTCTGAAATAGCTTGGACAACGAAGAAGCCCTGACGCCGAGGCAATCAGGCTTCTAAGGGTGGTCCCTTCTGGGGTAGGGACGGTTTTGAGTAATCATTTCTCCTTGGCGCCCTCTGGGGTGCGACTCTCTTAGGCGGGTCGGAGCACTGCCAGTTAGGTTGTCTCCCTGTCGGTTCGCCGTTCAGGGCACCGAGGTGTCAGCGTCCCCATACAATCCTCTGAGGAGGGTCATAGAACGGTTAGTTTGGTTGTTCCCTGTCGGTTCGCCGCTTCAGGGCACCGTAGTGACTGTTCAACCAAATCCAGAGGCCAGTCTTGAGAGACTGGTTCCCCTAGTAGAATTTCTGGCAGCGTGGAAACTACTGCCACATATTTCTCAAAGGGTCCTGCACACTATAGAAAAGGGTTTCAGAATTAAGTTCGGTTCTCATCTGCCCAGATTTCTAGGGGTCGTCCTCACAGTGGTTGACCCAGAGCAGGCTTTGGTTATGGAGCAGGAAGTACTGACACTTCTGAAAAAGGAGCTGTAGAAGGGGTTCCTCCTCCCAGCAGACAGCCATTACTTCATTGTTTCTGAAAGAGCATGAGGTGTTGCGTCCTATTCTAGACCCGTGTCAGTTAAACAGCAGGTTTCAGAATCTCAAGTTCAAAGTATGCTTACGCTAAATATGATTGTGTCACAGATTCAGTCTGAGGACTGGTTTGTCACAATAAACTTAAGGGACGCTTGCTTATCCTCATCACAGGAGGTTCCTGAGGTTTTCTTTCGGGGGTGAAGCATACCAATATCGGGTTCTCCCATTTGGCCCATATTTTTATCACCCCACATCTTTACAATATGCGTGGATGCAGCTCTGGCTCCTCTGAGACTCCAGGGCATTCGCATATTATACTATATCAATGATTGGTTGGTCCTTGCTCAATCTGAGCTTATGGCAGTTCGACATCGAGATGTCGTTCTGTCTCATTTAAAGATGTTGGGGGTGCCGCCTAACGCTAAGAAGAGCATGCTCTGAGGACCCCTTTTGTAGATGTAGCAATTTTCACAGTTGTAAATGGGGTATATCTAGGCCAGTCACTCACTGTGAAAAATTTTCAGACTGGTGGTTCTTATGGCAGCTGCGTCCAACGTAATTACTTTTGGCCTTCTGTACATGAGACCCCTGCAGTGGTGGCTCAGGATCAAGGGGTTTCTCCGAGGAGAAATACGCTTTCGCATGATCAAGGTAACACGGCTATGCCTTTGTACCTCGGTCACGGAACTTGGTTCCTCACCCAGGCCCAGTGTTAGGGGCTTCTTGTCGACCCATAATGCTATCGACGGATGCTTCCCTCACAAATTGGGGGTGATCATGAGTGGTCGCTCTGTGAATTGTATTTGGTAGGACCATCTACCTTTCAGCACATAATTGGCTAAAAATGATGGCGTTATTCCCGGAAAATCTTAATACTTCCTGCCAGACCCGAGAGGTCACCATGTGTTTGTCCTTTCGAATAACACAACGATGGTCCTGTATATCAGAGCAGATATCCTGTTGAGGCAGGGGCTGAGGCCCAGGGAATGAAGACTTTGGTCAAACTAAAATCAAGTCAACCTTTCACATCGTTTGTACAACGCATTGCTCTATTTGGTTCTCCCTCACACATCCAGCTCCGCTTGGAATGGATGTGACGTATTAGGTGTGGTTGACGCTACACCGGTATGAATCCTGGGAGTTCACCCTCATTTGGAGTTTTGGATACTGTGGGCTCGGCCTCTGAGGGGGCCCGGGTCATAGAATCCGGTCTCTCGACTGAGGTCGTTGAGACTATTCTCCAATCCAGAGCTCCTTCCACGAGAAAACCATATGTATTGAAATGGAAATTATCCTCCACCTGGTGTGGTGAACATCACCGAGACGTTCCCTGTGGCGTAAGTCTGAACAGTTATTTGTCTGCTTTGGGTCACTGTAATATTGTAGTAGTTAAACAAAGGTTTATTTTAGTTTAGATTAACATTTGAGGCCAGCAATTGTATTCATAATGTCAAAATACAACCAGCGTGATGTTACTTGAAAGCATATAGCCTACTATTCCGGCCAAACTTACAAATAGTAGTGTTATACAGTAAATCCTTGGTGATGTTGCTGATCTGTGGACACTTCATTCATGGCACAATGTTTCTTGCTGGTTTCCACGTCAGCGCGGTTTGATCTGTTAATAACGAAGAAATGTGAATGTTTCTCACTAGATCTCACAGCGACGTTATTACTTCAGTGGCGAATTCAATTTTTTTTTTTTTACTGGATTTGGCTGTGTAGTAACAGTGCTGATGATGAAGATCGACTCACGTTGCATTAGTCCAAACTGATAAACGGTCAGGTCATCCAAACAACCACACAATAACGAGTAGCTCAGTTTCGTTCCGCTTACATTAGATTTGCCATTTGATGTTGGGCAATGTTGTGGTCACGCCAACGTCTCTTACATTATGAATGCGCTTGCCACGTGCGACTTGCCTACATTTGAATAACGAAATGTTGGTCGGCAGGAAAAATGAACCGAACGAACCGTTCGGCCTAAAAATGCGTACTGAAAACCGAACGGTTCAATACGAATACGTGTATCGTTATACCCCTAACTTTATGAGTAATAGTTAAACTATACAATAAGCGAACAATCCTACTTCACTTTCAAAGTGATATTTAAAGACCGTGAACCTATTGCTAGGAGCTGATGAGATTATTCTTTGCCTCCATTGATCATGCAATGTTACACATATATTAAAACCATGTTTCCACAGCCACATTGAATAAATATAGACTCGGCATTAATGTCAAAGCTCCAAACGTCTGAAATGATTCTGACAGTAATGCATGAACGGTATTCAATACTGTTTGTCAGCTCATGAACTGCACCATGGTTAATTTTCCTACAATCATAAGGGATATGTTTACTGTGTTGCTCATAGGCCTATACAAGTGCAGAATTAGATGGATGTCACATCCAATAAATGATAAAAGAAAGGTACATTGCCCCCTCATTGACATTAGAATCCTACTCATTAAAGTAATCTTGCCCCCTTTCTCTTGTAAAACTGGCACATGTTCAGAGGATCTGCAAAACAGTAAAAAATTTTGTTTTTTTGAATATCTCACTTGGGTACCTCACACTTACAGAGGTGAACTGCAAAGTGGGAGGGGAGGAATAAATCCAAAAAGCTTGAAAACATTCACGAAAGATCTCTTAACTTCCCAGAGGTTACGCTTTTCAGAAAAACTGCGGGAAAAAAAAGCAAAAAAAAAAAAAAAAAACTTTACAATTTTCATAATGCCTCCTCGTTTCTGAATCTCTAATGGAGGTCATGTAGCCCTGGAACAATTTGAGATGAAGAGGGTGAGCTCTCTAGCTATTCTCTGTTGTTCTTTTTTTTCCCTCTCTCTATCTCTACCATTTTGTTACACCGATCCATCCTAATGAGAGAGCTCTTCATGTTGTTTCATTAGGGTCGGGAAACTGTAGCTATACCCGAGTTTTGACACAACCCTCCATTATTAGATGACTGGACCCATATATATATATATATATATATATATATATATATATATATATATACACACACATATAGTGCCATATGTCTCAATTGCATAACCTTCATCCAGTGCATTTATGGATGTTTTGAAGCTATGGATTTTCTGCAATGAGTGTCAGGGATCAACTACAGTGTAAGGTTGTTGTTTTTTTTGTGAGCATGCTCAGACTTTCAACGCAGTTAAATAACATTACCTTGGTCCAAACTGAGTGAGATTTTAGAGAAAAGAGGAAGAAAATGAATGGAAAGCAAACTGATGGATTACGTTCGGAAACGGAAGGGGTTGTGTTCCTGTGTAGGGAAGTTTGATCATTTCATTTTCTTGGAAGGGCTCACTACGTTACATCATTGTTTCAATAAACCGAGATCTGCCTTGACAAAGATAAAGACCGTTCGAGATACACTGTGATTAATTTTTATGGTACGTTGATGAAAACTGTCCATCAAAACCACATTCATTTTCTTCTTTTTGAACCGTTTCCTTTGTTGCTAGAACAGCCAAACTCAGAATAAGCAAGTGTGTGGGAGCGATGTCAGAAGTGGAGCCCAGCTGGTGTCATATCCTTCATGAACTATAAAAGGTAATTTGCACTGTCAGCCATCTCCAAGCTGCACATTTCCTCAACATTAACTGTGTGATTAAAAACCCATTCTCCCTCTAATTCTGCAGTTAAGCACCTTCTTTTACTTTGTCTTTTTCTTCTGCCTAAAATCTACTAATCTGTCTGCTGACGTATATGTCCACTTTGGATAATTATTCTGACTGCTGCTTGGAATGTTTTAATTAAAGGAATGATTGCAGTGGGATAAGGAATGCTGATTGGAATAATTTACAGTCCAGGCGAAGAATGAATAAAGTTGCTGTGCAGGATAATGCAGTTGTCTGTTTTAGCCTATGTAAATGATTTCTTAAATTACTTGCTAATTGTGTCAGCTAACTGATTATCGCTGTGTTTCCACATCACTGTTAATTATATTGGATCTTGCTCATACAAAGAAAACATGCATAAAACAATCATTATGTGTCTTTTAAAGCTTCAGGACACCATAATGAGACTATTGTTCCAGACTATGCACTAAAAGTACTCTAGCAGTATTTACAGAATAGCTTCTAATTACATTTCCTTCACTCAAAAATGAACTTGTTATTATTCACCCTCATATGCTTGTTTGTTTGTTTTAATACCAATAATAGTTATACTAATAATTGATCATGCATTTTGGAATACAATAACTGTCATGTAGCGCTTTTCTATACAACAAAAGTTCATTTTGATTACGTCTGTCAATATAAAATAAGTAAAAAATCGTGAATGTGTTAACATTATGTTTAAAAAAATCCTTTCACATGGCATAATCTTTCTTGCTAACTATCAAGTTTATGGTCATTGATTGGGCCTGTACAAATATCCACACTTGAGGTCTTGGCTGCTTGAGAGCATGTGCATGCAACAGGAAGTAAGTGCACAAGACTGTCCTACATCTTAAAGGTTAACTCTTACCAAAATTGATCCTGGGCTCTTTTTGCTAATCTAACCGAGTCAAACTTTTGTGTAAAAGCATAATTAGAAAGGAAACCCCACTTTTAAGATGGATTGTATTTTCATTTTAGGTCAAATTGCCTTTTGAATGGGAGTGCATGGGGCACTTATTTATTTTTATTTTATTTAACAGGGACAATGTACAATATATGTACTGTACCAGATTTAGCTAAAAGCTAATTCCCATCTGTAGTCCCTAGGCAGGTGCCAAAAGCGTGCAAAATATTACAATAACCAACATAAAAAATACAGAAATAAACAAACTTTTCTATGATATAGTGCATGTGGCACTTCTATATATGAAGAGTTCAGATGCAAAAGCCTCTAAGTGCCATTTGAAATTTTCTTCTAAAATGATCATTTTTATCAAGCTTGTATATTTAAGTTCAGTAATTTCACTTAAATGGCAATGAAGATTACCTATTAATTGTCATTTAAGTGAAATTACTGAACTTAAATATACAAGCTTGATAAAAATGACCATTTTAGAAGAAAATTTCAAATGGCATTTAGAGGCTTTTGCATCTGAACTCTTCATATGTTTTTTTAAAACACTATGGCTCGACAAAGCACTATTATACTCCTTGTGCCTTCCTAATATACTCCTTTGCGCCTTCACGAAGGTGGTCGAGGCAGCCCTTGTTCCTCCATGGGAACACAAGGTTCGCATTCTGAATTATCTTGGCTTTTCTAGTTCACTCCCAAGACCAGGTCTGCGAACACAGGGGCCCAGTGTTCCGGCACCTAGCTGGTCTGGGCCTTCGGGTCAACTGGAAAAAGAGTAAACTTTGCCCCGTGCAGAGGATCTCTTTTCTCGGTTTTGTCTCGGTCGCCTTCTCCACTCAACCACTGCTGACATGCCTGGCAAACAAGTGCAAGAGTGCGGCTCCACTGAAGTTATTTCAGAGGCTCCTGGAGCATATAGCATCTACAGCCACGGTAACGCCGCTTGGATTGCTTCATATGAGACCGCTTTAGCTTTGGCTTTGTGATTGAGTCCCGAGGTTGGCTTGGCAACATGGCATGCTCTGAGTACCAGTTACTCCGACCCGCACCCCGTGGTCGAATGTCAATTTTCTACAGGCTGGAGTGCCCTTAGAACGCGTTTCCAGACACAGGCTGGGGCGCCATGTCCAATTGACATGCTGCTGCGGGCTACTGGACAGGACCCCAGCACCTATGGAATGTCAATTGACTCGAGTTTCTGGCAGTACGTCTCACTCTGCGCTGCTTCCATGCGCTGCTCAAGAACCAGCACGTACTAGTCCGAACAGACAATACCGCAACAGTAGCATAAATCACCTGGCAAGGTGGTCTACGCTCCCACCATATGTCGCAACTCGCCTCCCACCTCCTCTTATGGAGTCAGAAGCATCTGAGGTCGCTTCGAGCCATTTATGTCCCGGGAGTTCTTAACTGTGCAGCCGATGAGCTCTCACGGCTTCAGCCTCTCCCTGGAGAATGGCGATTTTGGAACCTCTGCGTGTGGATGGGACGAGGCAGGTTTGAGTACTCTACCTCCAGCGGTGGTGGCTACCATCACTACCGCTAGAGCGTCGTCCACAAGGCACGTCTACGCGTTGAACTGGTGCACGTCTACACGTTGAACTTTGTCAACTGGTGCTCTTCTCACAAGAAGACCCCCGGAGATGTTCGATCAGTGTCGTGCTTTCCTTCCTTCAAGATGGGTTGGAGCGAAGGCTGTCTCCCTCCACCCTCAAGTCTATGTTGCTGCTATTGCTGCACACCATGAACCAATCGAAGGTAAGTCTGTGGGGAAGCACTACCTGATCGTCAGGTTCCTGAGAGGAGTGAGGAGACTGAATCCTCCTCGCCCTTCTCTCGTTCCCTCTTGGGATCTCACAGTGGTTCTAACTGGCCTGCAGAGTGCTCCCTTTGAGCCTTTGCAATCAGTGGAGCTTAAGTTCCTGTCAATGAAGACAGCGCTCCTGGTTGCATTGATCTCCATCAAGAGGGTAGGGGACCTGCATGCATTCTCTGTTGACGAAGCGTGCCTGGAGTTTGGGCCAGCCTACTCTAACGTAATACTGAGACTCCGGCTTAGAAATGTGCCCAAGGTTCCTACCACTCCCTTCCGGGACCAGGTGGTGAACCTGCACGCTCTGTCACCGGAGGAGGCAGACCCAGCCTTGGCATTGCTCTCTCCAGAATGCACTCTTCGTGGCTAGGTGGCCTCCTCTGAGCGACCCTCACATGTGTATTTCCACTGTAAGCCTCTCTGAGCATGTGTCTTTCCTTTGGCAAGCCAAAAGGAAGTTATGAAGTTGAAGTTATGAAGGCATGGATGAGGATTTCAGCTGTGGACAGGGTTAAGGAGGGGCGAAGACGGGCGATGTTGCGGAGGTGGTAAAAGGATAGTTTAGTGACATGGTTGATGTGTGCTCGGTAAGAGAGGGTGGAGTCCATTATGATACCAAGGTTTCGAACGGAGTGGGAGGGGATACAATATGTCCGTCGATAAGAAGACTGAAGTTCTGTAGTGTAGAAAGGAGTGATTTTGGGCCGGTGATAAGGTTTTATTGCTGTTTAGTTTGAGAAAGTTTGATTTGTTTGAGAAAGTTTGAAAGTTTGAAAGTTTAGTTTGGACTTGAGAAAGTCCATCCAGGTCTTTAAGTCGGAAATGCAAGTTGGGTATCATCGGCATAGCAATGAAAATGGTGTCCATGGTGACGGATGATCTGACCGAGAGGAAGCATATAGATGGTGAAGAGGAGGGGGCCAAGCACGGAACCTTGGGGAACACCATAGTTGGCAGGGGAGGTGTGGGAGTTGCAATTATTAACAGAGACAAAATGGTGACGGTCAGAGAGGTATGAGGTTACCTCTCTGATACATTTTGATACATTTTATGTATGATACAGGTTATAGGGGACTTTAAAAAGTCCCGAGGACTTTTCTATCCCTTCAGAGGTGTGTGTGTGTGTGTTTTTCTTTATTATGAGGGTTAGGGGGCGCGTAGATCTAGGCTATGCACGGAATGGTTTTTTAAAGCGGAAAATGTATAATTTTCAAATGGATTTATAGTGTCTATATAAAACACAAAATATTTTATATAATGACATTAGAATTATACATGTAGCCTACATTAATATGTTTTAAATAGAATTTAAATAGAATTGCCAGCTATATATAAAAAATCTAGCATTTCATCACATTTTACCACTGCTTTTTAGTGACAGTCGATATGCATGGGACATTGGCGATGACAGTGATGGCCATACCACAGCAACTCCCCACCCTTCTTCTCACAGCTATCCACGCCCATTTAAGTTGCATTTTTCAAAAAGATTGTGAGCTAGACTTGCGCTAAAAGAGGGGGGATTCATGACCCTTTAATCTGCATCAACCGTAGAGATGAGAGGGCAGTCCTGTGCTTTAATTGCCTGATGTCTGAGTTAATCTGGGTATGTGGAGTCAAATTTCCCTCCTTTTGGGGAAAGAGCTGTTTGCCTTACGGACAGTCATTAAGGACCTGACGGGAGAATTAAATATTCATGGAAATAGCTCTGCACCCTTATGCGCTTTCCTCCAGAAGATATCTCCAGAAATAAGTTAGATCCCGTTTAACAGAGCTATTTTATAATGCATGTGTTTGGTGCAGTTGTAAAGAACAAGGTGAATGGAGCGAGCGAAATTTACAATTTGCCAGAAAGAGAAATATGTGCTCCTCGCCAAAGAAGGCAAAGCTGCCCGGCATTCACTTGTTGCTGCAAGGTCTTGTGAAGATCAACCTATCATGTCCCGAATTCTCTTGCGTCTGATGTATTGTTTATGATGAGCCTGACAGGATGCTCTGTGTTTTTCTCTCGCGCTCCCTCATTCATTTATGATGCCGGAGCTGGACTAGGTGAAGGGTTTGATATCATCAAAGGGCCTTATGGCCATGACCGTGACCTTGAGTACGGTCTGTATCGTATTTCTTTCCTCTCCCTCTACAGTTCTCTTTCAAGCTGTTCCTCGTTCTCGTTTTACCTTTCTCTCTTTTTCATTTATTTATAAAACGTACACAGAAAGACAAAAAACATAGATATAGGAGGAAAACAGTGTTTTTTTCTATGACAAAAGCTCCCGAAGTACATCTAGATCAAACTGTTCAGGAGTTGTGCTGTGAACTGAACATCACCTCTTCATTCTTTTAATATCCAGAAAGTATAATGTGTACCGTGTACTAGCGATTTGAAGTGGTATTGATTTGACTCGAGAGCATCTATCATGGCCAGACTCTGGTCTTTTCAGCAGGAACGAATCTCGGTGGTTATTTGGAAATGGCCACTGTAAGTGTTGCCTGGTGTTGGGGGAGGGGTTGTGCTAGGTAATAGCCTCGGGACCTGACGGTTATCAGGTAAAGGCAACATGGTGACAAGCAGGCTGATGGTTTGCCCCTGAGAATGAAAAAGTGATAACAGTAAGTGGTTCAGTTAAATATTAGACTGTACTAGGTGAAATGGAGGGCATGAGGGTATGGGCATGTGGGAAATAATAAGAAGGCATTTTTTTCATAGTTGAATTACTTTTTGCTTCTCCATGCTTTTTTTGTGGTGCATTAGATTCATTTTGAAGGGGCTAACAGCTAGGGCTGTAATCAAGACCACCTTTGTCGAGTCCAAGATCAGGATTAGTCGAGTCCAAGTCGAGACCAAGTCCAAAGAGGATAGAGTCCAAGACAAGACCGGGTCAGAGTCAAGACTGAGTCCAGGACAGGGAAAAAGTCTTATGCATGACGTTATCAAGACAATCATTTTGGGTTATTATTTGTTGATCTTAAAGCAAAAACAGTGTCACAACACCAATGATTTTTAAGTATTGACATTGCCCTTGACATCATATAATCTTTCAGCTTTTTCACGTTGTGGCGGCAAAATGTCTACACAAAGATATATACAGTAAATACCAGAATGTTTTGACCTTGTGGTACATATTTAGTCCCTGAGAGGATCAGCATAATAATTATTTTTTTAATTAATTAATTAAATTAGTTTTATGTAATGCAAGAAGTTTTCTGTGAGGGTTGTGTTTAGAGGTAGGTTTTGGGCTAATGGATGGAATATACAGTTTGTACAGTATAAAAATCATGTTAATTGAAAGTCCGCATAAAACAGGGAAACCCAGTGTGTGTGTGTGTGTGTGTGTGTGTGTGTTTGCACTGCGGCAGAGGACTGTTTTGTGTGAAAGTGACAGGTGCATTTTCCTTCATATATTAGGTCTAAGCAACTAATCAAGATACATAATTAACTTCTTAATTAAAAAGAATTACCTACATATTATAAAACCAAGAAATGATTATGGGGATTAAAACACTCCACCTACAGTAACTAATTCCCAGGGGGGCATGTGTGCATTTTTAAACTAGCCTATGTATTATAGCTTCCCTATAGTGAAAAATAAATACACCAAAATAATACATTTACATATTTATGTACTAAATACATATACTCTGCAATACTAAACTGATATATTTCAAGTCTGCTAAATTTGAACAACTAATTTTGTACTAAATGTACTTAATAACTAAATATATGCTTAAGTATATTTGATTGTGATAAAGTAGAACTATTGCAAGTGCAGTGCTTAGCATAAGTGAATACACCAAACCTAAAGTTGACTAAAAATAGGAGGAAAAAATCATCTTTTGAAAATTGTTTTTATTCCTTAATTTAAAAAATGAGGAAAAATCCAACCTTTAAAAGGTTTAGTTCACCCAAAAATGAAAATTATGTCATTAATGACTCACTCTCATGTCGTTTCAAGCACCTAAGACCTCCGTTCATCTTCGGAACACAGTTTAAGATATTTTAGATTTAGTCCGAGAGCTTTCTGTCCCTCCATTGAAAAAGTTTGAACGATATATTGTCCTGACATCAGTGGGTTAGTTAGAATGTTTTGAAGCACCGAAAATTTATTCAGCATTGTATTGTCTTCCAGTTCTGTTGTCAAATGTTCAGTGACGCTGGTGAAGTGAAGTCTTCCTCTGCGTTGAAATTCTTAGACATGTTTGCGAAGGTTGTTTTTTTTTACAGTGTACGTCTCCCTCAGACTGTAAACAAAGCTCGGGCGCACTGTTAACACATCAGCAGCGTCTTACGTCACCAGCGTCACTGAACGTTCATTGACAACAGAACCGGAAGACAATACAATGCTGAATAAAGTCGTAGTTTTTGTTATTTTTGGACCAAAATGTATTTTTGATGCATCAAAACATTCTAACTAACCCACTAATGTCACAAGGACTAATTTGATGACGTTTTTCTAACCTTACTGGACAAGGACAGTATACTGTAAAATCATTTTCAATGGAGGGATAGAAAACTCTCGGACTTAATCTAAAATATCTTAAACTGTGGAAGTTTGAACGGAGGTCTTACAGGCTTGGGGCAACATGAGGGTGATTAATGACACAATTTTCATTTTGGGGTGAACTAACCCTTTAAGGACACCAATTTTCTTTGTGAATGAATAATGTATCATAAATAAATAAATGTTCTTCCTTAAAACACAGGGGGCAGAAGTCTGGACACCACAATGTTAAATTCCTATAGAGGTAGGGATGTTTTTACTTTTAAAGGCCAATTATTTCATGGATCCAGGATAATATGCATCCTGATAAAGTTCCCTTGGCCTTTGGAATTAAAATAGCCCCACATCATCACATACCCTTCACCATATCTATTGGCATGGTTTTATTTCAGTTAGCCTAATAGCTGGTTTGATTTGCATTGAGAGATGATCTTAAGGAAAGTACCCCGTGCCAATCTCTAGGTATGGTGGGTATGGGATGATGTGGGGCTATTTTAATAGACTTTTTAGTCAACTTTAGCATGGGTGTATTCACTTATGCTAAGCACTGTATATTTTAGGTATACGTTAAATATCTTGCATTTAAAGACTGATATTATACAGAGACCCTACTATCCTTACTAATAGTGATATGTAAACACATTTTAGGCTTAATATTGAGAAATGTGCATTGTGCTATAAAGTACTCCAAATGAAGTTTGATTGTAATATTTATATAATTTTGTCTCAAGCGATATGTCAGTAATGTTAATAGTTTGTAGCATACTTCGAATGTAATAAAATGTATTTTAAATGCATTTTGGTATAGTTTTTTTTTTCCTTTTTTCAATAGGGTTATTAAAATAAAAGAACATAAAAACAATGTATTCAAAATCTCGAAATTCTAAACGAACTGGAAAGCGCACCTAGGCGTTGAGAATTTAATACATAAAAGTGAGAGGAATGCAGAGTGAAAACAGACGTAAGATAAAACTTATCAGTAATGGAGGGATTCTGACTCCAACTGCATGCATCTCCTTTCTCATGCTTTACTCCCTTCTCCCCCTCCTTTTCCCCACCGCCAACAATTTTCAAACACCCGCTATCTCCTATGACTTGAGCTACAAACATGCCACTGAAGGTCCCTCTGATGTGCAAAATATTCGATTCCTCTTTTAAACTAGAATTTGCGTGAAGTCGAACAGATCAAATGCATACAACGGGATGTTAGAGATCAAGTGATTTTTTCAAACTACTTCATTTCTGCTTTATTAGGGATACAACCTTTGAGATGTGTAGCTTTACAGTTGAAATACTCAGGCTGGAGCATGAGAGGAGGGGTGGAACAGAGCCGCACAGATAATCAAAAAAAATTTTCCCCAGCGTTAAATCTAGAGCAATTCTTAATTGTATGTCTGATTACTTATATTTAGCTTGTCTCCAACGGCCCCTGCCGAGTTGATCTTTTTATCCGCAAACCTTTTCGTTATTTCAGGGCATTAATTAAACAAAGTCACTTTGTTTTGTTTCGAAATGACAGGATCAAGGCCTTATAGGTTATTTAATAAAATCATCGAGTCTTATACCATGCAGTGTTTATTTGTACAGTCTGGTTGTTTGCTGGATTACCTTCAGACTCATTAAAGGGATACTCCACTTTTTTTTTTTTTTTGGAAATAGGCTCATTTTACAACTCCCCCAGAGTTAGACAGTTGAGTTTCACCGTTTTCAAATGCATTCTGCTGATTTTCTGATATTTACAAGAATATCAGTAACCAGACAGTTTCTAGTCTCATTGATTTCCATAGTAGGAAAAAATATATATATACTATGGAAGTCAATGAGACCAAGCTGTCTGGTTACTAATATTCTTCTAAATATCAGAAAATCGGCTTAATGGATTCGAAAACGGTTTAAGATTATATATGATGCTAAGTCAATTCCTAGTCAATTGCATGCATTATTTTTCAAAGCGATAGTTCAACAAAAAATATATTCTGTTCATGTTGTTCTAAAACTGTATGACTTTCTTTCTTCTAGAGGACATAAAAGACGAATTAAAAAAAATTGTACATGAAATGAAAGTCAATGGGGTCCATTAAACAGTATATGAAGAGTTCAGATGCAAAAGCCTCTAATGCCATTTGAATTTTTCTTCTAAAATGACCATTTTTATCAAACTTGTATATTTAAGTTCAGTAATTTCACTTAAATGACAATTAATAGGTAATCTTCATTGCCATTTAAGTGAAATTACATGCTGGGTTGTTTTAACCCAATTTTTGGTAAAATATGGAGAAACCCAGCCCACTGGGTTAAAAATGTAATTTAAAAATGTAACCCAATGGCTGGGTTTGTCCATATTTTACCCAATATTGGGTTAAAACAACCCAGCATTTTTTAGAGTGTACTGAACTTAAATATACAAGCTTGATAAAAATTATCATTTTAGAAGAAAATTTCAAATGGCACTTAGAGGCTTTTGCATCTGAACTCTTCATATGCTACTCTATGTTGCCCTGTTGACTTGCATGATATACATGTGTCCATATACATACTACAGTCCATAATGAGGTTTGTTAAATTCAAAAAACATTGAATGTGACAAAGATTAAATCTTGTACTATGAAAGTTTACCGGCGGATTTCTCTAAATTGAAGTCGTTAAAGCATGCTGCGACTTAAAGTGCAAAGAAATAGCTCTTATAAAGTCATTAATTGTTACATCCCTTTGATGATATAGGCGTTTGTGAAATTAAGGCTTTTAAGGGTACTGCAGTGATCAAAGACTATCCCCAGGATAGATGCTGGTAGGACACGCAGTGTTTGAAGTGTTCTTACACATTCTGCTATTAGGCACTGTTTAGGAGCGAACACTAAATTCAATCTGATGGGGATTTCATGTGGATTCAGGCCTAATATAAAATGTACCATCTTGAACATTAGTGCAGTCAATGCTAGGTCATGAAATGAAAAACACACAGGGAATTACGTTTGTATGCTTGTGTGCAAGGCTGAGTTCTATGTCCTGTTTTTTTTCCTGGAGTTCGTGTCACAATAAAATGTAGGCTGAGTTCTGGAGATGCACACGCCGAGAGGAAGAGCTGCAGGGTGGAAAGGAAATTATTACCCACTTTCCTGTTCCATCAACATTAGCCACAGACTCATAGCAAACACCCCCTCCTCATGTTTGTAAAACCAGCAGCCTCTTCCAGGTAAAGGATCCATTTAGAGTTATGGAGCACTACAGCACAGACTTTCTTTACTGGGACTGATTTGCACTGTACGAGACTGATGTCATTGTAAAATCAGAGTAATTGTATGCAGGAAATTGCCCACTAAGCCATGTGCTCTTAAATGACACATTATGGCAAATTATCAGTTCATAAATGTCACTGAGATTTGGAACGACCTCCGGGTTGGTGGATGCTTGACAACAGCAGCCGAGCAGGGGATAACTCTCTGCACTCTTGCCTGATAAGGTTTTACATTTGTTTAGATTGAAGGATAAAGCTTTTGTGCATAAAACTGACACACTACTGTTCCCATGGAACTAAAATCACCAATGCATTTAGCTAATAAAAGGTATTCGTGAGAAGGCATTATGATGCTTGCAAGGTTTCTAAACTGTTTTGTGCATCTTTTCAAGTAAACACTTTTGCAGAGGTGAGAGACATGTTCTTTAAGTGTATGTTTTAGGAGCATTAATTGATTTTTATTTAACCCTCACATTTAAAGAGAATTTGTAAAATATATATATAAAAAAAAATCAGAAAATGTATCACATTTTGTTAAGGGTGAAACAGAAATCAATTCATAGATGCAATGCCTGATCTTTACACGTCACTAAAAAGCTGCATCACAACATAGGATTGATGGATGATTGGATAATGCATAAAAATGCATAAATATCAACAGTTCACGATAGGTAGATACAATGTAAAAAGTGATCAGTTGACTAAACTTAAAGGTGCAGTGTGTGTTTTTCGCGGCATCTAGCGGTTCGGTTGCGAGTTGCACTGAGCGCTCAGCCCACTGCTCACCCCTCCCTTTCGAAGAAGCTATAGTGGCTAAAACAGGAAAACATATTGTCATCTGAGAAAGCAGAGAATAGCCAGAGTCCGCCCAGCTAGAGCCAGTCTGGGCTCTTCGACTGCGACAGGCAGCCGCCTCCGGTTCCTCCATCAGCCTCTTCACTATATTGCGGCTTGTAAAGATAGCCACATTGGATTCGAGCAGCAGACTTTCAAAATCCTTTTCTTCCATATCCTGTTTAGTTTCTTCAGTCATTATCATACTTCCTATCGCTTGTTAGCTTAGCCTTCAAACAAAATGGCTGATATTGATTAAGTATCTGCTAGTGAAGTCCCACCCACTGATCTGTAATAGGCCTCTAGGGTTAGTGGGTCACACACCCTTGAATAATAATGAGCTAATGTTTGTTGTCTCTACACTTTTTAATGAAATGTAAACTCAAAATGACGATTTTTACGTCATAACAAGCAGGAAGTCAAACACTTAAATCCTTATTTCTCCCATCTCAGGGGAAAATAAGGGAATAAACCATGACCATTCAAAAATTTGACTGGGTTTCTAAAGATACAAAGCTTAATGCAAATGGGTGAAGTGTCTCTTTAAGCATGACGTTTATTTACTTAGGTTTAAGGCAACGGGTTTACTAATTTTTTTTTAAGTAAGTGGACTGAACATTTTTTTACCGAGACGGTAACAGACAGACAGATTGGCACCAATACAGCACAGTGTGAATCAGATGACGCATGCAATTTGAAAGTCGGAACCTAGACTGAGTCATTCAACACGTTTAATTTGTAAGATTAAGCCGAATCCTAAAGTCTTTCTACATTCGCATTCCTTGCTGCGAATCTCAAACCTAATGGTCGACACAAACCAAAGTGACAAAATGTCCAATTGCACTTCAAAGACAGCAGTGATGAGAAAAGTAATTTGACCACAGCATGCTGTCCCACTTTTTATATCTTGCAAAAGGGAAAAGCTGTCACCAGGAGGGCTGGAAACATGTTAGGCAGAGCTGACTACATTATACTGAAATGCTAAGTACTATAAATCACAAATATGCCATCTGAACAGGAGTGTGGGAGTGGTAATGTGTCAGATGGGCATGCATGTTCAAACACACACACTCACTGTCATTTTCATTTAGCATTTTACCTCTGTCCTACACAAGGGCAAGCTTTAACAGCACTAGCGCCAAGATAAATGCACTCAAAATGAACCCCCGATTTTTGTTTAACCTTACAGTATAAGGGAAAAATTGGACAAGACCCGACCTGATGATAATAGCTGAAGTTGAAATTACTTTAGTTCCATTTGAATAATGGTGCCGCCTAATCGGAACAATTCCTAAGCCTATCCACTGAGGGGAAAAAAACATATAAAAGAATGAATATATATATATATATATATATATATATATATATATTACCTTGGCAGTCATATGTTACTTTATCATTCCCAGTATCAGTAAAGACACATTACTATTTAACAACGTGTTAAATTTAATAGAAGGTTTTGAGTTCGAAAATAAAAAGTAAACAATAGAAAATTTCCAAATTACTTAATGATCCTTTTAGTCATTCTTTTTTATTATTCTAGCAATGCATGATTCATGAATGAGCCATTATTTTCCAATTAATGATTCGTTCACAAATATGACCAATCCAATTCTGCAGTTCTTTCTGGTCATGACAGTTAAGCACGCAGGAAGTCAAGAATATTTGTGAATAACCATAATTTAAATCTGTCACACTCTAGTCTCCATTCATTGTACTGAAAAGACCAACCTGGCACATTCTTCAAAACATCTTATGCAAAGAAAAATCATGCAGGTTTGAAATTACATAAAGGTGAGTAAATTATGTCATAATTTAAATATTTGGATGAACTTGCTTTTAAGCTCCTTCAAAAGCAGATGTGAAATATTGTTTTTATTACAACAGAAAATATTTTACACTAATCTTGATTATAATAATGAACATCTGGTTGTGTATTTCTGATGCAGTTCCTGTGAGTGAAGTTTGCTCCATGTAAACAATAATTATTGAATAGTTGCATCATGTTATAAATGCATGTGCTGTAAGCAATTTTTTTGTTTACAGAAATTGAGTGATGATTATTTTTAGTGGAAAGCAACAGTATCTGTGGCATGTAGCTTGAGTTGTATTGAACCTGGAATATTGTCTCAGCCAACGTTTACACAAAATAAATACGTTTACGATGCATAAATACGCCGTCGAGCGCCATCATATGCCAAACCTATGGGTGGCAGTGTAGGGAGAAGGATAAAGCCATGCAAGCCAATCAGAATCCTCAGAATCGACAAGAGAGAACCTAAAACGCCGTTTCTCCCAGTTGACACGACAACACATAACCGGCGTTTTTAGAAATCTCCACTTTGGTCGGAGTTTTTAGAAATAATCGTTTACTGTGATAAAAACGGGGGTTTTGTGTAAATGAAAGGCCAAACCTCAGGGAAATATCTGCGTTTTCCCTTCGTGTAAACTGGGCCTCAATGACATGCTTCAGCAGAGCTGCATAAAAGGTTGTATCTACTGACCCTAAGACAAAAAAAAGCTTGCATAAATTTTCTTCTGTCATTAAAAAATTATGAAATATTTTAGCAAGTTGAGATGAAGTCTTCAGTTCCAGTCACAATGAGTCAATGCTCATGAAGCCAGAAAAAAAGCAGTCTTCTGGGATGAATAATATCTATCCAATAAAGCTCTCAAAAAGAAGGCAGAATAAAAAGCAGGGATTTTAAAACACTGCCAGTGGTTATACATATTCCACTGGGCCTCAAACTGTGCAATTAATATTTAGATGATTAGTTAAAGAAAAATAATAACCCGTGATCCGTCTGCCCTGACGGACTCTGGCCGCAAAGCTTGTATTCTTAAAGAATATTAATTAAGAAGCTGGAGCCTTGAGCCATCAGAGATCCTTCCAGAAGAAAAATAATTAGAGGAATTTACCATCATAATTTCACATTTCTAAACGCATCTCAGATATCTGTTTAAAAATATATACATTTATTACCGGCCAGCGTTCTCACGTCAAATAATTAGTCTGGCTTTGTCCAAATGTTTGTGGATAATCAACGTAATTGGAAACACTTGTGATGTAACATCACAGCCAGATTTCGGATGAAGAAGGCTCCGTTCTGATACACTTTAATTGTGTTTTAGAATCTATTCTGTTAGGATTACTGAGACACTGGCCTCGCGAATGACCTATCTGCTAACAATCTCCTCTCTCTGCTCTCGGCCATCAGAGGAAGGTGTGTGTGTGTCATGTGCATGTGAGAGATGGACTGTGTGTGAATGTGTGTTGCGAAAACAGTCTTTCCAGCAGTCTCCCTTCTATAATTGTGTGTGTGTGTGTGTAATGTTGCAGCAGCTGTCATATTGTTGGGTGTAATTGGGACCCATTGCACCATTAAGAGGGTTATGATCATTTGTGATGGTATGTAGCAACTGTCTACTTTTGACCTAGCAGACCATTACAGATGTAGAGCAGAACAGAGGGTTAATGACATTACTCTCTCTCTCTCTCTCTCTCTCTCTCTCTCTCTCTCTCTCTCTCTCTCTCTCTCTCTCTCTCTCTCTCTCTCTCTCTCTCTCTCTCTCTCTCTCTCTCTCTCTCTCTCTCTCTCTCTCTCTCTCTCTCACACACACACTACATTTTGGTTCCTCCATTCCTGCATTGGTACAGGAATGATGCAGTATTCATGACACAAGCTTTTCTCTGAGCTACGAATTACATTGTACTGTAGCTTATTTAAAAAGAACTGCATATATTATATTAGAAGACGTTTCTTTATGAAATAAGTGACACATGCCATGTAAATACAATCTAAAACCAAAACCAATACCTGTGGCATCACCTCAAGGATTAACACTTAGAATTGATATTCGCTTGCTTCATGTTTTTCCTTGAGCCTTTTTCATCCACCATATATAAAAAAAGTTGTTAGAACATTTCATGAAATGTTCCTTTTCACCTTTTCACTCTCTTTTCATGTATGAAAAGAGAGTGATGTCAGTCTTTTTCCTTTTACCTAATTATAGCGGATGCCTTGTTAATGTGACCATACCCACTGAGAGCGTGCGCTATTCAAACGCTAATGTTGAGGAAAAGCCATGAAAACGCCCACATCAGCTTGATAAAACATCCAGTTTATCACAAATCTAAAATTTACCTCAGTGAATTTTTTTAGGGAGAACTAAAAATTTAAAATTGCCACTACTTAAAAACTCCCATTACATATTTAGATGAACTCAAAGAGTTCTACAATGTCTTCTCCCTGTGTCACACGTCATCTCATGTTTAAGAAATATACATGCCATAGAGATTAAAGTACCTGTTGTTTTAAACTATCAACAAAATATAATATGTATTTGAAGAGATATCTCAATGAAATTAAAAAAAAAAATTAACATGAAAAACAAATCTCTGTGGCGTCATCTCAAGGGTTAACACTTCTTTCACATTCACATCTTTTTGTAGCTTTTTTAAATGATTCATCCTTCTCTGCAAAAAAAATAAAATAAAATAAAAATAAAAAATAGGGGTTTGTATAACATTATGCAAAATTCTTAAATTTTAGGTTAAAGGGTGTAAATGTTCTATTCCATTACTTAAAAGCTGGCATCAGTGTAACAATTACCTGTTTGGATTAACAGATTTTTTTTGAGTGCTGCACATTTTTCATTTTATTGACATGTTTTATAAATAAAAAAAATAAAAAAAAATGGTCGATATTAAATATTAATATTAATGGATATTATCCATCCCTTGTTTATGTAATAAATGTCATGGGGAGCAAAAACGCCTGCTGCTCGAAACTTGCAAGAAATCCTTAAATATCATACACAGACCTAACACGTGGTACATTAAACACAAGATGAAAAGGTAACAATCAAATTATAGTTTTAAGATGAACAAACGTATTTCCATGCAAGACACCATGTTAAATGCAACTATAAAACCAATATCATCAATGGAAATAAAGCTAGTAAACGGTAAAACAATTCATCCATATTAATTATTCATACCACAGTGCATGCTGGGAAGAGGTGAATGTGACTGAACCAAGGTCAAAGGAAATTTCTTACAAACAACATTTAATCGCAATATCCCATTATATTATAGCAGATGATAGTGCTGGTTTGTTTTGAAGAGCTTCCCCCCATCCCCCATTTGCTCAGGATTGTGTCTATTGTATTGCTGCAGTATGTGTACTTTCTTGAGGTACCATTAGCCAATCAACACATGATGTCGTTTTTGTACTGCTAATTCTATAGATAACTTTCTTCAGGTTTTCTAAAAATGACATGATTAAGCAGTTATTATGGCAACATATGTTTTTACATCGTTTAACAAATTTTAACTTCAGTTATTTTTTTATTATTTGAAATGACAATTTTAAGGCGGTACATTTGAAAACCAGATGGTTTCATTTTGAAACCAGAAAACCTTTTTTCTTTTGGTTTTAGTGTAAAACTATGTGAACACAAAAACATCCATTAATCCTACACAAATTCAGTGCTTGTTGGTACAAATTGCAGTATATCGCAGAAAAAAGGATGCATCAACATTCTTCTATTCTTGAAAGTTCGGAATGGTGTACACTCAAGTAAATAATCAAATAAATCTTTTCTTGTTTTTTCATCATTATTTATTTGAGCCGAGACATTTTCTACAGTGTGCTGTGTAACTCTACTGCATGCTGTGTCCAAAAATTCACTCGTTCATTTATCTCCTTCATTAATCATCCCTCTTTATTGGATTCACTCTTATCCCCCTCTCTTTTTAAACTAAATAATCCCAACCACTTCACACAAACAATTTAATCTGCGGCTGGGTGAGAACTGTGTTTGTCATGCCAAAGGCACAGTCATCCCTCATTTTCCAATCGGTCGTGGTGCTCATAATGAATGTTCCTGAGCTGGACCAACTGCTCGTAAATTAACACACGCCGCTCCGTTGCTCGCAGCATTACTGCAACACTTTTGGTAGAATACAGCAAGACGTCACTGTGGAAACGGCAAACGGCACATGAAGTATTAGGAGGGCTGTGGTGTGGAGGGGGTCGGGGTGGAATGAGAGAATCTAAGTGCTGCACACCAAGAAGCCACTGCCCTGGAAAATAGCTGTGAAACAGCCCCCAGAAACCGCTAAGAGCTTGTGAGGGGAAAGGATGGTCTTAGGGGACTGGGTGCAAGCACATTTCCTAAATGTGAGGATTTAGGACCTGCAAGGTGAGGTTGGCCTAGCAATGAACTCTGTGTAACCTGGTTTTTACCTCATATGTGTCGCCCGAATAAGATTAGAGAACTGGAATTTGTAAATGGCGTTATGTCCGGATCACAGCTGTCTTCCCAGGGATAGATCATTTAAAAGGGAATGGCTGGTCTGTATTGATTGAATATCTGAGAACGTGCTTGTGGCTTTCTCTCCATGGAGATCCTCAGAGGCAATGAGATTTCCCTTAAAGTTTTCAGTCATGGGAATCTTTAGTCACTAGATTGGGTTCATAAGTCAATTCGCCTGTCATTTAATGTGCGTAGAAACAGACAAATCTGTCATCCAAAGCCTGGCCTTTTTCTTTGTAGTTTTGGTAGCTTGCAGTAACACTTGGTGTTTCTTGTGCATTAGATATTCTCTTTCCTCTTCTTAGTCAAGTTTCCACTCAAGGATTCTGATGTGTTTCACAAGTGCAAATGTCACATGGCAGCCTGGTGACAAAAATGTAGTCGATTGAATTCATGAAATTTGCATGACCTTTTTTGTCATGCAAAGTGTTAGATTAAAACACTCAGATATAAATTCTTAATCTCTGCATAGACAAACAGTAGTAAAATGTACAATTTATGATATCTTTATATATAGTAAAATATTATATAATTTAATATACTGCATTTTATATTTATTTTGTGTAATAAACATTTTATTTTATATTAATTATTGTTATATTTGTTGTGTTCTTGTGGTGAGAAAACACCCCTGCATCATTGTGTTGTTGTGCAGATGTGGACTTGCACCAGGCTATGGTCACTGTTTGATTTTATTCAATACTGTTCACATCCTCTTTTTACTCGAGACAATAGTAGTGTCCCCAACATGTCCTGAGGGACACAGCTTGCGTTCATTACAAGTTTATTGCTGCTGATTTTTTTTTTCCTCTCCTCTGCTCATTTGGCCTGTTGGCAAGTCGTCTCTGTCCATCCATCCATCCGTCCAAATGCCCTGCGGGGATGATCATTAAGGACATCACAATGTCCATCTCTAAGACGCCTGTCTTCATCAGATGTTGGGTGGTTATGTTCCCCTTCTGCCTGAGGGGACACACGGTGGGAAAAGCATCTCGTCGCCTGACTCTTGACACTTGTGTTTTCTTAATGAGGTTTAAGAGTGACTGTCCCTGTGACAGCATTTGGCTGGAGTCTGTTATGCCTGTGGTGATCTTAGCCAGCTTGATGGTTTTATGTCCTGCACCACCAATTCAAATCACAGTAATTTATGTTGTTTAATCTCCAGGTCTGTGACTCAATCACTTTGGTTAGTCTGGAATATTTCCTTTGAAATGCAATATTTTTCCATGGATGCGTAGATAGAAGGAATAGACAAAATGATTGAACCGCCATTGCAAATCAGGTTTATTGGAAATGTATAGACTTTCAGCTGTTTCTAATGAACAAATCAATCAAAAGTAATTGAAATAGCTCAACACAACAAATGTTTCAATTGGTTTCCCCAAAATTGCAACTTTTAATGGCATCTGCTGTCTCAAAATTATTCAACCCCCTGAATAGAATCCCTCACAACCGCACAAATGCAACTAATCAAGGGCTTCATTAGTTGCACCAGATGTGCTTGAGCTAAAACACCTTAAATATCTGAAGTGGCAAGGTTTGCTGAGTTGAGTTTGACTGCATGTTAGAATGTATGGCTAAGTCAAAAGAATGGTCAAGAAGAAGAATGGAAAGAATGGAAAAGTTAAGAGATGTCATCTTCCTTCACAAACAAGCAACAGGACACAAAAAAATATAGCGAATGCACAAAATGTTCCTAGAGACACTGTTGAAAGCATAGTTTGCAACTTCAAAGTTAAAGGAATAGTAGTTACTCTATATCTGGACAGGGCAGAAAAAAAGGAAGCTATCAACGGCTGCAACCAGATTTCTGAGAAGGCAGGTTCAGAAAAACTTATGAGCTGCTGTAAAAGAGACTTGGTTGCAACAGACACTGAGGTTTCACTTGTACTAAATCCATGCTAGAACTCCAAGATGTACACTACTGACCCAAAAGCACTAGAAAAGTCAGCTCAAATTTTCTCAAACTCATATAAATAAGCCACAGAAGTTGGGATTCTGTTCTGTTGAGCGAAGAAACAAAACTAGAACTTTTCAGCCCCATGGATCAGTGGTATGTCTGGAGTAAGAAGAATGAAGCATATGGTAAAAACAACGCTCTGTCTACACAGTTAAACATGGTGGTGGCACGGTATTGCTCTAGGGCAGGGTTCCTCAAATTCGGCCCTTGAGGACCACTGTCCTGCAGAGTTTAGCTCCAACCCTGATCAAGCTCCCATGAACCTTGATCAGGGTTGGAGCTAAACTCTGCAGGACAGTGGCCCTCCAGGACCGAGTTTGAGGAACCCTGCTCTAGGGCTGCTTTGTATCCTCTGACATTGGAAATCTGCAGTGGAAGGCAAGATGGATTAATTGAAGAATCAGGAGAAAACAACATGACGTCATTGAGGAAGCTGAGGCTTTGCACTACATTCGATTTACCAACAGGACTTGGTATTCTAAACATTGCTCAAATTCAACCAACACTTTGTTGCAGAAGAAATCCTGGAAGATTCTACAGTGGCCATCACTGTCACCTGACTTGAATGCCATAGAAAATCTCTGGTGCTTTGAAGAAGGTGGTTGCAGCACGCAAACTCAAGAATATTACTAAACTGGAGGCCATTGCTCATGAGGAATGGGATAAGATTCCTCAGAAACGCTGCCAGAATCTCGTTTGAAGCAGGTCTTAACAGCAATAATATGAAAAAATAAATATGCTTGCCATGAAGGGGTTGCCACTAAAGGGGAAACTACTTAAGAAATTTGTTGTGTTGAACTATTTCAATAACTTTTGTTTGATATGTTCATAGCAAATAAGTTGGTACATTTAGCCAATAAACCTGATTGCAATGGGGGTTACTGCATACTGTACATTGATGGATGGATGGATGTACACTAGACTGATGTCTTTAAGTACTTGCATTTACTGTATATCAAAGGTTCATTGCTGTGATACATCATTGCTTTTTCTCATAAGCTTGACACATTTGGTGTCCTGTGCGGAATAGAAATATTGTGTTCTGAACAAATATTCATCAGCCTGATAATGACAGATAAACAGAGAATATGCTAAACTTGGCTTTTGTAAACACTGCCCTGTCTTACCAACAAAGAGAAATATTGTTCTCTTCAACAGCAAATAGGAATATCAAAGGCCTGAGGTCTCTTGAGTGTAATGAGAATGACTTTCAAAGGGATGCATATATCAATCTATTAAAATCACTTCACCATAGCCGATTTGTCCCTACACCTTTTATCTTAAGAGCTTTCTCCAGGAAAACCAAGAGGCACTACTTGGTATTTAAATGCTTTGAAAGCATCATGTAAGCTTTCAATTATCATCATTTACACCGCTGATAAGCCACTGAGCTCAGAGATTTCCTAATCTTCATACTTTGCCATTTCAACACATTTGACACTTTGAAAAATAATTATCAAAATTTCAGTATTACTTTTCAGTGTTGGTCATGCGTGAACATGCTACTTCATATTGACTTTTTTAGTAACACTTTATTTTGATGGTCCCTTTTAAACGTGCTGTTGACTATAAATAACTTTGCAACTATATGTCAACTAACTCTCATTAGAGCATTAGTAGACTCTTTGCTTAATATCTGCTTATTCTTTATTGTGATGGTCCTCCAACAGACACTCTACTGACTATAAGTAACGTTGCAACTACATATCAACCTATTCTAACCCTAACCCTACCAGTCTACTAATACTCTAATGAGAGTTAGTAGAGATGTAGTTGCAATGTTACTTATAGTCAAAAGAATGTGTTAAAGGGACCATCAAAATAAAGTGAAACCACTTTTTTTCTGCACAAAAGCAAAGAAAAAAAATAATAAGTATGACACAAAGCTCCAGGCCCATACTCAAGTTTAAATGGAATAGTGTGAAAATAGTTATTATAAATATGTGACTAAAACCTAAAAGATTTGTGTGTGTGTGTCTCCTGACATCTAGAGCACAGAGACAGTAGCTGTGTCCCAATGTGCAGGCTGCATCCTTCAAAGGCTGTATACTTCGAAGGATGCAGCCTCCCAGCTAACAATTTTACGTTCAGGGAAAATAACGACAAAACGACAAAAACTAACGTTCCAGAAAGTTCCCAAGAACGTTCCCAAGAACGTTCCCTATTGGTGATTTTTACCAATGATCACATGCGCAAACTCAACAATCGACTACTGTGTGACCGAAAACCGGAAGTAAATACAGGTATGTGAGCTGGCTGAATTAACATAATTTTTAACAATGTTAAAATTGACCAGAGTCTTCATGTCTTCCTCACTAGCCTTCAACATCAACCCTGCTGCGTAACTCCACCACACTGCCTGTGTCCCAAAATCACCTCTGAATGCTTCTCCTCTAGTTATCTCCTTCATTAATCATTCCTCTTTATTGGATTCTCTCTCATTTTCTCTCTTTTTATACTAAATAATCCCATCCACTTCACACAAAGTACTTGTGGCTGGATGAAAACTGTCTGCCAGCTCAAGGATACAGTTATGCATTTTCCGTTCAGTTTACTGTTAATGTTCAATAGTGCAACATGTTTGTGAGTGTTAAACTCTAATTATGTACCAAACGCTTCACTTTAAATGTGTGAGCATGAAGTTGTACACTTTTTTGCCAGCTAAAATAAATTGTTTTTCCCATGACTGTTTTCAATTTTAGGGTAAAAACAGAAATCCACTGTAAAAGAAATTCGACCTTAGCTAAAATGAAAACTAAATCCTAACTTAGTAACTGATGCCATACAGCATAAATCCAAAAGATTTTTTTCTTCTTCTTGTCTAAGTCTATTTAGAAGTACCGTTAATGTATCAGGTTACGGATGTATGGTTTTGACATATTGGGATTTTTTTCTCCAAGACTGTTGTCTGAAGCAAGTGTCAGAAAACAGCAGTCATGTTTGACTGACTTGAGGTCATGTGATGAGTCATAGTGCGTCAGCAAGACCATAAAAGGGCACCTACATCACGGATTTCCCAAGAATCAATTGGTTGAAGGAAGCCACATGCAGATATGCTCCATTGCTTTGCCACACTTCAGGCATCTCGTTCCCTTCTCAGCGGTGGACATATATCTCAAGAGTGTGAATTTGTGAAGTCTTGTGGTGGAAGGCCTAAAGTATGACCAAATGGGTGGTCACAGAAGGCTAACTATGTCAGGTATGACGACATCTAACTCGTCGGAGCCAGATGTGGTCAGGATCGGATCTTTGTTTGGATCAGAACAATTCACAGAGCAAGCTTCCAAATCTGAAAAGGGGATCCTGTTAGCAATGGATGCAATGGAAATGGCAAGAGAAAAGACTACCATCTCAAGCTCCTCCTCCAACTCAACTTGCATGATCTAAGCCGCCATGTTGCCTCAGCATGCAGGGAACCCCCGAACCATGCAGCACAGAAGCCTGACTCCCATCCCTCAAGCAGAGAGCCAGGCAGAAGTGGTAAGCCTTATGTAGAAATGTTCACAATGAACAAAGTCAGCTCCCTTGAGGACTGAACAAGCATGTTTTGAATTTAATCCAGTCTGGGGTGCAAAATCTAAGCAGGAGGAGGCTATTTTGAAAGAGACTGCTGATCTCCCGCTCTTCTAACCAAAGTCAATGCTAATAGAATGGTAACTACTCTGAGGCTGTCTCTAAGGGTTCAAATGGAGCCTCTAAAAAAGAGAACTTTCCAGGACTACAGAAAGGACCCAGGAACGAATTTACTACCTGCAGATAGGTCTCAGCTCTCTAGCACCGTGAAAATATGGAGACACCTTGGGTCTTCCCACTAAAGCTCTAACAGAAGATATGTGGCGAGGGGAAATAACTGCCACATATACCTTAAGGGCAGCAGGGGCAAACCCTCCTGAGAGGCGCTCATGGAGGAACTCCTGTGCTGTACCAACTAGGCAGTGGATTGGATTCAAGTGCTGTTTGAACAGCTGCCCAAACAACCGTACATGTCCCAATGCCCTTTGAAGAGGGAGGCGGGCACCATAGTCTGACTGTGTTGTTGAGCGAAAAGCTGGTAGGATCTCGCTAGAAACTGCTGTTTCCCAAAACACCAAATGTGGTGGGTTAGCGAGACCTTAAGGGCACTTGTCCTCAGGCCACTAAATGCCATAATGTCAGGGCGTGAGATTACAGAGATAATTGCTCTGTTCGGCACCCTGAACAGCTCGCAAGGGAAAAGCTCAGTGTTGGTACACTTTGCTCCCTGAAAGCGAACCTAAGATACTTTTTGTGCCAAAAGCAAAAACTGGATACAACCCACTATCCAACTTGGGTGCTCTGCTCAGTGCCCTGAAACAGCTTGCTGGCAGGAATAGCTGTACGTAATTAAGAGTGGACTAGTAAAAAGGAGATTATTTTCATTATTTTCTTCAAGGCCTTAACAACCTACTTGTGCCAAAAAGGAGTGGGTCCCACATTCTCTGGGCAGAATCTTACTTGAGACTTCTTCTAGAATGTTTTGGGATGGCAAGAGAGTGTCTTGTGGGCATCAAGGAAGATTAAGCACCCATTTTATTGAGATGTGACGCACTTCTCCCCCAAGGAGGCTTGCCACCAGGCCACTGAATGCCGCAGCATCAGGGCTTGTAGAAATAAGGTGAATTGCTCTGTTTAGTGCCCAGAAACAGCTCACTGCCAGGGAATAGCGTGAACTTTGCAACCAGGGGATTGATTGAAAAAGGCAGAGCCCAGCTTTCTCCATGAGTTAAACTGCTTTAACCTGTAGTGTCCCAATAACCATTAAGTAGGTGAGGAGGGCAGGCACCACACTCCAGCAGCAGACTGGGCGGACCCCTGATAGAGACTGCTGCTTTCTGAACACAAACATGGAGGGTTAACAAAACAGCCCCTCGCCTCAAACTGCAAGCATAATCCCTACAACGCCTCGGCAAAGACGGATCTGAGCCGCAAGGTTGCTTTGAGAGTTAATAGAGAGCACAAGAGATACAGGAACACCCATCTCAAGTTCTGCCTCTGTTCAATTTGCGTTCCCCATGATCAAAGCTGCTGCGCCACCTCAGCATGTGAACCACGGGATATGAACCACAAGGCGCAAACGCCTGAGAGCGAGACAAGTGCAGAGCTCCCTCTAACGTGAAACACTCACAAAGAGGATAGTTAGCCATTTCAAGGACTGACTGAGTTGGCCCTGTTAGCAAACACAAAACATGCAGATCATGCGTGTCGTCCCCCACAATAAAGTGGAAGCACTGCTACGCACAACTTCTAATCTTAGCATTTCTGCTGGTCATAATGTCTGAAACACAGAGTGAGACAAACAATTTGACGAACATCATCACACAAATGCAAACAAAGAAGTGGCTTCCTGAAGACAAAGAAGCTGGGAGTTCCATGAGGAGCGTGCCCTTTTATGTTTTTCTCATGCTATGCTTTGTCACCTGACCTCAACTCAGCCAATCATGATTGGTGTGTTTTAACACATGCTTCAGGCACCGGCCACACTGAAGCACCTAATGGTAACACTATGACACAGCGACGAGTTCCATTTGAAAGAGAACACAATTTTTTTATTATTTCTTCATGGCTTCTTTGTAGAGT
This sequence comes from Cyprinella venusta, assembly GCA_038021265.1. Classification (NCBI taxonomy): domain Eukaryota; kingdom Metazoa; phylum Chordata; class Actinopteri; order Cypriniformes; family Leuciscidae; genus Cyprinella; species Cyprinella venusta. The sequence goes on from CM075879.1 coordinate 18,423,842, forward strand.
AGTAGTATTTTTTTTTCCAATTCTGTACTTAATGTACTGTTGCAGCAATTGGCCCACCTTAAAAAAGTATTCTGACCTGTCCTACCTTAGCAACTGTTGCCATACACCTGTCACATTTGATCATTTACTTTCTCTCTCTTGGATCGCGTGTGTGGGCGTGGTCACTGATCACTACTGATCAGCAGTGCCAGCTGGTACCACTTTGTGTGTGGCTTTATATGTTCGTTAACTGGTGTCGCATTTTGTCAGATCATTGTGCTTCCACAGTGTGTTCCTATCTTCAGGGGCGTAGGAGCAATTCTGAACATGGGGGGGACATAAATGCCCCCCCGGGAAAATTTTTTGAAAAATAAACCATTAAATGACACTTTCTGGAGAGTTTTGTACAAAGAAATGGAGAAATTGAGGCTTACCTGATATGTGAAAAACTGCAAGGTTAAGAGCATATACTTTGCATTGTTGTAGTATCAACATGTATTAGGGCATTTAGCATTTACATTACTGTTAATCAGTCATGTACTGATTAACTCAAATAAATGGTTGATTTGATTTCCATTAACTATAAAATACTAAAAAATAAAATCAATCTATTCCTTGTGGAAAGGTTGCTTGGTAGCTAAAATAGGTCTAGCAATTATATTTCAAGTTTTTCACACAGATAAAAAAAACAAATATGCTGACTGAATAGACTGCTAGTTTATTTTGAGTAGCCAGCTAGCAGTTCTCTTGGCAGTTTGCTGATAATCCGGTGTCTGAAGTAAAATGCTCAAAACATCTCCTGAGAAAAATACCAACCAAGTCTTGGTTATTTAATTTTGATTTAGTCTTATTTTCCTTACCTTGTCATTCAAGGCCAGGGCACTTCCTGTGCAACTACAGATCTGAGGTGGAGAATTACTGAGATTCCCTCTCCTGTTGTGCCCTTAAGCGAGGCACTTAACTGTGGGCTGCTCCAGGCCCTGTCCCAGCATCATGCCCCTTAAGAAGCTTTGCATAAATATCTTACTAATGAAGGTTAAATAAATCAATCAATCAATCTACCCTTCATGTGATACTGCAAAGAGTTATCAGATCATTGCCTATGACCACGAGACTTCCACTGTTTTCAGTGCTAAAATAATGTAGTCATCCTTGTGTCATCCTTTAACATTATGCAACTGTCTGCTTCAATTGGCTACAGTGTAGTCAATGTCAACCGATAAAAGAAGATAAGATCTTGTATATAAAGGTGTTTCAGCTTAATTATGAGCTGTCAGGAGCTTAAAAATACAGACTTGCAACACTTTACTTGACTTCAGGGCTGTCAGGGTTTTAGAAGTCATGGTGTTTTGATGTGCAGTACTGCTACTTATTGGCTAACTATTCATAATAACATCTCTGGGAAAGTTGTCCGTCAAGCACTAATGCGTTTCCCATGTGTTACAATTGGTTACATTTAAATAAATTAAACGCTTATGGCCTTCTAAGCAGCTAATTAATATAGTTCAGTCATTTTTTTTTAGTCAATTTTACAAAGGATTTACACTTACAATCTGAAGAACATGTATGCATGTTGTTTGCAACTTTCTAGTTAATAGAGCATCTCTAATTAGCACGATTGCATTTCAAGTATTCATTGGCTAACAGAATTTGATGAGTTACATTTTCTTGACTCAGTTTGCTCAAAAGTTGGAATCAAAGGTAAAACAAAAACAATTTGCTATTATTATTATTATTATAATGCCCATTTACTTCTTGAGTACCAGTGATGGCCTGCCAGTCAATGTAATTATGTACTCCACTTCCAAATCCTTGTCTCGCACCACTCAGTGTACATTATTCATCAATAACATATGGTTGTTGATATGCATTTTGCATAATGTCGACTTTTCCTGTCAGATATAGGGTTTTATTGTGCTACTTGAGATTTAATGATAGGCTTTCAGTCATGTGTTTAATTGGTGACAGGGTGCTTTATTACACTATTTGTTATATATTATTATTATAGTGTCCATGCATAGGATGGGTGAGACTCTGAGCTGTGTGAAATATCCCACACTTTTCTTGCACCCCCCCCCCCCCCCCCCCCCACCCCCAAATTGCTATAGTGGTATAAATGGGCATTTGAATGAAAGTGCTGTTCAGACTTGACAATTTCACATGTGGAATAGGCAGTACAGTACAAAGCACAAATAACTCATTTTAAATAAAGCTATTTGTTTATATATGAGGGATTCATTATGATCACGATTTCACATTATTAACACTTTAAAAATGCGCCTTATACCTCAGCAAAGCTTCATATATTTGCTCTACACCACCTGCGCTTCCCTGGGTATATTAATATTAATTTTTATCTTCCTTGGTACCTTGTATTTAGCTTAATGTAATGTATTATGCAGTAGGTCTGGTTTGCCTTCTGCTTTTTGCCTGACAAACACATCTCAACATGTGTTGTATTATTCAACAGTCGGACAAAAATAGTGCTGAGTACTCTTGGCCCTCTAACAGCACAACAGATCTTTATTATGCTGCTAAACGCATATTACTTAGAATTCAAGTGTCATTTCCTCAAACAGAATGTTTTGGAGGTTAAAATTCTTGGTAATGAATACACATATACAATTATTTTAAAACCAGCAATTTGGAGATAAACTATTCACATTATTGCATTTGTGCTTTTTGTGTTTATTGTGAGGAATCAGACAAAAGTTTTGTTTGGAAATGCAGAGTCGGAAAAGAACAGCTCACACGCTTGACAAGACCACAGATTAGAATTTCATGAACCATGGATCACAGATTTGACTCGACTAAACAGAAATGCAAAAACCACATTAAGTACAGGGAGTTCCTCTAACATGTTCAGATTTTTTTTTTTTTTCCAAATCCAGTAGCTATAGTTTTTCTGCAAAAGCCTGCAAAGAGTGAATCACAAAGGCCAGTAATGATCTATTAGATCCTCAACCAAAGCCCTAGCAAAAGGTTTAAAAACATGTCTTTACCTAATACACCTGTCACCATGGAGACTCAGAGACACTGTTCTCAAAAAAAAAAAAAAAAAAAAAAGATTAACTGTGTTTTCCTGTCACAGATTCATGGTGGTGGGTGGATAAACCACATGAAATAATCCACTGTTAAACTGATTGTGTCAGTTTTTGGAAAGTCTTGTTTTAAATCTTAAGCTATTCAAGCTTTTTAATCATTAAGATAATTACTGCACTGTATTTATTTGTTTGCATGCGTTTTTAATTGACTAGTATCATAAAAGTACTAATATTTAAATAAACTTAAAATATAGTTAATACATTTACTAAAATACATTATAATATTTGTATTGTTTTAATGAAATTTTGAATAACATTTTTAATCAAATGTTTTAATTTGAGTGATTAGAGTAAGAATAGTAATAATATAGATTAATACTATACTAAATATGTTGTGAATGAATGTAAATGTTTGTCTTTCTACTTACTTAAATTTCACTTTAATAGTGAAATTTACAAGCAATTTCAGAGCAAACATTGTTCCAAAATAAATCGTTTTGAATAGTAATCAATGCCTTAAAGGTGTAGTTCCAATATCTACCAGCAGGGGCTTACTGGGCCGTGCCAAGCAATCATCCCCTGAGCCTTATGGAGTTAGCTGTACGCAACAGAGATCTGTGCTTTGACTTTCATGAATTCTGCAGTCTGTTGCTGCCTCGGGTTACGGCTGGTCATGTTTGTGCTGCAGATTTTTCACAGACAGACCTCACTGACCCTGAGATTATACAAATAAAATCTGCTTTTGGAAAACAATTACATCAGCTTCACATTAAAGCACTATGCACATTTGTACGTGTAACCTTTGGCTAAATATTACAAATCTGACTATGCCACCTAGGTTACTTCACCCAGCAAAGTATAAAAATAAACAAGATCCCCCAAAAGAATTAAATCCAAAAGGATTAGGCTACAACAATATGAAGGACCCTGGTTTGGATTGCAGGGATGTGACTTTCAAAAATAGGCTATACAAAGTTTATTTTACACAGGAAACATTCATTTAAAAAAAATAGATCTCGTAGACAGTTTACCAATTAAATATCCACAGTTTTTAAGAGACCAAATTAACCAACTTTAACAGAAGGGACAGACCACACAGCAAATTAGTGAATAGGTTCTTAAAGCAAGAAAATATAAAAAGAAAACAAATACTGTACACTCTCCTCTTCTGCTGAGGCTCAGGTCACAGGTCAAATAATTCACATGCGGACATACACTGGAAAATAAATAAAATGCCATAGAAAGGGGAACAAAAACGACTACATAGACAAAATTAACACAATATTGAACATCACAATAATAATAATAATAACAATAATATTTAAGATCATTCCAAACTACCTGTGTGTAGCTAACAGCCCCTAAAACACGCATGTCCAATACTTCCACACCTTTCATACAGACCAATTAAGTTGTTAAAGAGCTCGGCCAATACAGCGGTTCGAAACCGCAAACGTTCGAAAGTGCATCTTCTTTCGAATGCAACATTCAAATTACGACAAAAAAAATTATATCCTGAGAAAAGTGGAATTTTAGGGGTATTACTTCATAGACCTCCATTCATTCTGCGCTTGTCCTGTGAGCGCCCTCATATGGACCCAGAGTGCAACTGCAACTAGTTCAGAACTCAGAAGTTTAATGTGAGTGGGAGTTCTCCCCATACCATCACCATAGACAGTAAAAGAAATGGACACACCGACCCCATTGATTTCAACTGAGAAAATTGCCAGGCATCCTGCGCAGGCTCAAACTGAGCCTGTCGTGAGCAAACTGTATGACTTCTAGTAGCTATGCAGAGTAAAATCTGAATAATTCCCTTCCAAATCTCACAGAGATGGAGAGAGTGAGTATTAGCTGCCTTTGAGCTAGCAGCAGGATCAACTTTATGACTCTCTCTGGGCTTCTCCCTCGAGTTTATGCCTCCACGTCCCCCCGATTGCCTGTGAGCTTCTCCTCCTGTCTTTACGGTAATTTCTCTACCTTGCGATGGAGAGTCGATTCGTTATCGTTAGTCGATGCAATCGTTAGCCTATTTTTACAAAAACGGCTTCTATGGGGGCACAATGTGAGAAAAGGCAATGGAGCCTTTTATACATTCGTATTTCTTTAGAAATAAGTTATGGAGAAATTTAGTCTTGGATGCCTCAGATGTAAAGTTATTCGCCATGAAAAGGATGCCAAAATGAATGTTAGTCAATGGAATGCTAATAGCAGGTGAAGTTCTGCTACAATGGTGGCTCCCGCTAGGCTTCAACTTCCCATGGATGTCGACCCCCTTGACCGTCACCGACGTAAAACATGATGTAGCGCTTCTTGAGGGCGCAATTTTTGAATTCTAATTCATCACCATCACGGGATTTGACGTGTATGGTCACTGCTGGATAAAAAAGATCTGTTTCTTGCAAACAAGTATGGATTCTAAAGATTTGAATTACATCAAACTAATAAAATTGATGTATTTTGTGAATTTATGTTGTGTTTTATAGGAGAACATGCTTTTTGTGTATCACGGTAAATAATCTATATTACAAAATGGTTAAACGAAGGGGGTCTCGCCCTGGGTGTAATTCAAAGTAGAACCGCCACTGTAAATGTGACTGAAAACTTAATTGATAAGACAGTTGAATGCAATAGAGTAAAAACTTTAATGCCACGAATTTAAATGCATAAATAGTAATACGTACAAATTTGTACGTCGGTAGATTTCTTCATATGTAAATAAATTACGTTTTTGTGCTGTCAAAATGTACATGTTGTTATGTGGTTTTCTTGCGTGATTCAACATCATCCTGAGTATCTTTGATCATTCGCTGTGTATGAGCAGAATAAACTTGTCACACTGACAACCGCAGTAAAATTTCTGGGTTGCGATGCGCATCTTTGTTTTCTTAAAAACCTCTTTGGGTCAAAGAAAATATTGACCACTGACACACGATTGTTTAAAGAAAACACCAAGAGTGTGTCATTGTCCAATTGTTGTCATGCTTTCACCTCTCTGATTTACAAGATGGTCTTACACGGTTGTTCACTGAATGCCTAGATCAATACAGACTCTCATTTGTAGCCGAATGACTTTGACAATGGCCTCGTTTTCAATGCTAGTGGGTTTGTCTTTTAAAAGATGGAGGAGTCTTGTTACACGCTTTGAGTATAAACTGTTAATAAAACGATTAGGTCTCTTCTGTCCAATGTGATTTCAATTGGACTTGATAATACCAAACATTAATATCTATCCGTGCCATATTGATTTCTCTGGAGCCGTGCCTCACATTTAGAGATTTTTTGAGTGACACCAGCATGATTCAATCGTGGACAGAAGGTTTTGATCTAATTTTTCTTCCTCTTATTGGCACAGATGCAACGGTAGATTTTGCTAAAGCTCCGATCGATAGAGCTCCCGGCTCCTTGCATCTCTCCCACAGCTTAGCATTTCCTCTGCAGGAAAAGATCCCTTCGCTTATGCCCGGAGAGGCGGACACATCAACTTCTGTTGTCTTTTTATATCTACTTGCTAAAAGCTCATGAAATGTTTAGAGATAAAAAGTATAGATATATTACTGATTCCATCCACAATATCATATCAATATTCCCCCTAACCCCCCTTTAATTGTACCAACGAGATGTATGTTTAGTCATGGGATAAGAAAGATTGAGTTTTTATTCCAAATTGCACTACATTACCAATGATATGTCTGTAGCTTAAAGCTAATGAGGGGACCTCAGGTTCTATAAAGAAGTTTCAAGTGGCAAAATATAAATTTACATACAGCACACCTTGTTAATCTTACTCATCTGAAATTAATGGACACCCACGACAACAGACAACGACCTCACAGGTGTTTACTCTACACGAGTCAATAACGACAGAACCCTTCAATTACATTCTACAGGGGATGCGGAAGAAGCATTTGTCTGAGACAATTGGCAGAAGATTGAATTGATTACCTGATTATGAAGAGACAGAGTTATTATTGTCATAACTCACTCCCCATTACAGTTCTTCGACTTTGCAGACAGGCTATAAAAAGCATTATGGCTGTAATGTGGATATAGTGTGTTTACCACCTTGTTCTGTAGGGAATTGCTGGCTTAGTTTAGAAATCGTCAAGACCGTTTGCCTTGTGGTGAGAGGATCTGTTTTTACCGCATATTCTTCTTCCCCTTGTCTTATTCGAATTAAAGGAATAGTATATCTAAGACAAGTCTGTCTTCCCCTTTCTTACTGTCACAGTCACCAGCTAATCATCAGCTCCTCCTTACCACATTTCCCCATCATCCTCCCTGGCCCTCATCTGCATGCACTTCCCAATCACAGAGAACGCTGTCACCTATCACCAATCTTTACTGATCATCATCCAGCACTATATAACTCCTCCCACTGCAGTTCACCATTGTTTGGTCTCGTTGTTGCCGCAAAGAACACTTACCTGACTCCTTACCTGCACGACACCTCCATGACACCTCCACGACACCTCCACAACACCTACACGGCACCTGCAAGACACATGACACCTGCACAACACCTACGTGATACATACCGAACGGTTTGTCTTCAGTCATCTGCTTCCTTCATCCGTCTTCAGTCATCTGCCTCGATCTACATTTCAGAACGCAACAGATAAGACCATTACTCATCCAGATATCCATCCTGAACATTATGTTCATCAGTTACTCACCTGCTTCCATCTTTGCGGTCACCTACTTCTGCAAATAAACCTGTTGATTACTTCACCTGTGTTAATCCTTCTGTTTCATGACACTCACATCGATGCCTTTCCATAGCCCTGACTTTCTTTCCTTTGTAGAAAGATGTAGAGAGAGAGATATAGCGGGTCTGGGCTGCTCTTTTCCATTCAGTGAATGATGACCACTGTTGTCAAGTTAAATATGGTTAAATATTCTTACACAAAGCTATCATATACTATAATTTCCTTTTTGTTTTCTTTTCACTGACACATCTTAATTTTAAAAAATGTTTTATATAGATGTTTTTATAGATAACATTATTGAATTATTAATTATGAATTATTAATAATTCAATGAATTATTGATTAATTCATCCTAAGCAATAAAACCATAGAAAGGTTGAATTATGTGATATTTTGAGAAATAATCGACACTGAAAGTTAGCATCACCCTGTTTCCCTCAAGAAAAAGACAATAGGACACTTTAGTTTTCGGGGTCTAATTCTCAATATTACACTCTAAAAAATACTGGGTTGCTCTAACCAAATTTTGGGGTAAAATATGGACAAACCCAGCCATTGGGTTAAAAATGTAATTTAAAAATGTAACCCAAATGGCTGGGTTTGTCCGTATTTTATCCAAACTTGGGTTAAAACCCAGCATTTTTTTAGAGTGTAACTAGTTGCTTATTAGCTTGCATATTACAATGAAATTTATTAGCACATATAAAGCACACATTAATGCCTTATGCATTCTGCATCCCTTAATCCTAATACATAAATTCAACAACTACCTTGCTGTTAATTAATTAATTGTAATTCGGAGTTTATTGAGGCAAAAGTCATAGTTAAAAGTTAGTTAATTGTGAGAATTGGACCCTAAACTAAAGTGTGATCGATTTTTCCATCGGCTTTTGGATTATTGCAAAAATAAGCTCTGTGATTGACAAAACTTAATGATTTTGTTCATCGAGATAATCTTTACAAATTAACCAAATTGTATACGTTTTAAAGCTTAAATGTAATCGGAATAAGTAAAAAGCTAAAGTTGGGCTATAAACAAACGTCAACATCAACACCATTAAAGCGTTAATTCACCCAAAAATGAAAATGATGTCATTAATGACTCACCCTTATGTCGTTTCAAGCCTGTAAGACCTCCTTTCATCTTTGCAACACAGTTTAAGATATTTTAGATTTAGTTTGAGATTTTTCTGTCCCTCCATTTAAATTGTATGTACGGTATACTGTCCTTGTCCAGAAAGGAAATACAGACATCATCAAAGTAGTCTATGTGACATCAGTGGGTTAGTTAGAATGTTTTGAAGCATCGAAAATACATTCTCGTCCAAAAAACTGCGACTTTATTAAACAAAAACTGCGGCTTTATTAAACATTGTATTGTCTTCCCGATAACCAGTAACCGGAGAATACATCAGCAGCATCTTACGTCAGCCGCTTCACTGCTGCCTCGTGAATGCAGAACCGGAAGAGATTACATTGTTTAATAAAGTCGCAGTTTTTGACATTTTTGGACCGGGATGTATTTTCGATGCTTCAAAACATTCTAACTAACCCACTGGTGTCACGTAGACTACTTTGATTTTGGGTTTGTAATGACATGAAGGTAAGTACGTGGTGACAGAATTTCAATTTACGACTACACTTTACTTTTAATAACATCCCTCCTTTGATAGTAAATCCTTTGCAGATGATTCAGAAACCAAACCAGTGCAAAGGCAAAGAAAAATGCAGCAGAAACTCAAACTCATATCCTACAATACTCCACGGTGCGGGAGCTTCAACACATATTGTTTGGTCAGTTGTTGTTTCCCTTCGCATTTCTCCCCTATAGCACTTGCTGTCAGAAGCTATGCTCTACTGTGTTTTACGGTTTTTGCAAGGTGTTGAAGAAATCTAAACATCCTTGCTGTCGGCTACGGCTCAGGCGTCTTGTGCTGACAGTTTGTGCTGTCAGCTTCTTCCTTCATCCCTCTGTCCTCTCTGCAGAGGTGAGGCTTGTATGACTAGTGATGGCGAGGTGCGAGGAGACAGCTGAGGGAGGAGAAAAGATAGAGAAATGAATGGAGAGAGGCATGAAAGAGGAAGAAAGAGAGGGAGGGAGGGACATCTATTCAGCTTGTCAGTTTGTGGTCCTGTCAGACACTTGTCCCACTGCTTTCTGATGGTTTGTCCCTCGCTTCACCTTTCTGCTAAGAAGCTGCTGCTCCTTTCTTGTGTGAGAAGCATGTGCGTGTGTGTGTGTGTGTGTGTGTGTGTGTGTGTGCGTGTGTGTGTGTGAGAGAGAGAGCCTCTGGACAAAATTGTGAACCTCAGTTGAAACAACTGTGATATTCTGTGACATGTGTGAGCCGTGTGGTTTTCCACTAGTCACACAGCAAAACGGAAGGGAACTTAATTGTTTATCAATAGACAATTATGGTTAAGCAATCGATGTCCGATTATGTTTAATACACAAAACAGCAAAAATAACATTAAAAATAACTTAAAATTCAATCTATTTACTTTCTTAAAGTCCCTCATGGTGAAAATCAAGGTTTTAATGGTGTTTATATGTCTATGTGATGCTTTTAATATGATTTAAGGCAAACCATGAACAAATCCATAACACTATTGATGAGTATTTTCTCCTTAAACTGCAGACTGCAGTACCAAAGACAGTAACAAAAATGCGGTTTGAAAAAGCTGATGTTTCTGACATCACAAACTACCTTGTAACCAATCATGTCAATGTGTCATCGTCATCGAGTGGATCTCGGAACTGTGAGTGAGTGGAGACGGGGCTAATTTGCATATTCATAGAAATATTCATAAATATGTTTCACAGAAGAAAAAAAAGTTACACTGGTTTGGAATAACTTGAGGTTTATGGCAAGCAGTTTTAACATTTAATCATTTAAACCAACTGGTATCTATTTTCATGCTACTTATTCTTTAGATACTAGTATTTATTCCATTACGTACTAGTACTTTTTCATTAGCTACTAGTGATTATTCTTTAGTACCTATTCCATTAAGTACTAGTACTTATTCATTAGCTAATAGTGCTTGTTTTTAGGTACTAGTGCCTATTATTTAGGTCCTAGTACCTTTTTAAAGATACTAGTAAAAAAATATTAGATTCTAGTGCCTATTAAATAGATAGTACTTATTCATTAGATACTAGTACTTATTTTGAATAGTGACTAGTAAGTATTCTTTTGTTAGTAAAAAATAAAAAAAAATTGCCAATGACTACTAGGGGATCGGTCATTCGAGCCCGTTCTCATCCCAAGGTGTCATATACAACGCTTTTGCCAAAGCGAAGACATCCAACACACATGGCACCCTTTAGTACCCTTTACTAGTACTTATTATGTATTCAAAAAATACTAGTGCTAGTCATTAGATACTAGTACCTATTTAATAGATATAAATACCTATTAAATAGATATTACTTATTACTAGTACTTATTCATTAGATACTAGAACTTATACGTTATACTAGTACCTATTAATTAGATACTACTTATTCAGTAGATACAACCTATTTATTAGACACTAGTATATTTTGTAATTGTTACTATCAACTATTCTTATTTTACTAGTTACAACTGCTTTTTTACTCGACTAGTCTGAATGCCAACTATAGAGTTCAATTAAAAATCTTACTCGTAAAATAAAAAAAAATTACAAGTAAAATTTGGAATAAATATCTAATAAATACAGTAGATACTAGTATCTATTGATTACTTGAATCTAATGAATAAGTACTAGGTTATTTTTTTTAATAGGCACTAGTATCTAATAAATAAACATGAGTACTAGAATCTTTTAAAAAAAGTACTAGTACCTAAAAAATAAGCACTAGGACCTAAAGAATAATCACTAATAATTAATGAATAATTACTTGTACTTAATGGAATATAGTATCCAAAAAATAAGTACTAGTAGCATGAAAACAGATACTAGTCGGTTTAAATGATTAAATGCTAAAACGGCTTGCCATAAACAAGGTTCAGAAAATGACTTTTTATGATTTTTTTTAAATTGTATTATATAATTATATTCTATTTAAATAAAACACTTACAGTATATTACCATTTGTTAACAAATTTGTGATTTCTTTATTAAAAACGAACAAATTAACAAATCACATTTGTTAATTACTTATTACTTTATTATTTTATATACTTATTACTTTGTTTATTTTTATACACCCCATGTTCTAATTACGTTTTGAGTCATGATCTACTCGTTTTGAACTTCCATTTTAGATATCAGAATATGGAAGAACAATAGGTTTCGAGCTGCATTTCACGTTCGCTTTAAGAAAGGATGTATGTTGATCATATGCAGTGCTGGATTCAACCCGATGATATATCTTGTCATTAATTTGTACACTGCGTTGCATCCAATCATGCGGTCAGGGCCATTAGAGCTCTCATTGTGCCTCCTGCTCAGTCGTGCTGAGGCAACTTTTTCCGTCTTATTTTCCCTCTCGCTTTCCCTCACTCATGCCATCTTCCTTTCTTGCTCTCTCTCTCTCTCTCTCCTGCTCGGTTGGTGTGTAATTGGGCCTCAAGTAAATGGAGATTTGTATGGAGATCAGCACTCACCATATCCACACACGCACACACACACACACTCTCACACACAAGGGATAGCTTTTAATCAATGGCTGAGATGAGCGAACTAACATACGATAAAAATCCACCGTTCTGGCATCAGCTTTGACCAGTGCAGAGTCCTTTGTGTCGCAGGTTCTGTAATTGTCTCAGTATCTGATTTCATTTGACTTTTTGATAAGAATAACCTCATTGGCTCTGCCTTGATATTTCCAATCCCATCATCCCTCAGAGAATGATTAACTCTCCTCCTGGCTGCAAACGGCCGTCACTGAGGCATAAAATATTATTTGTATTACCCGGCGTTTCCGCAAGCCTCAGTTGAGATCTTTGGCAGATGAGCTGGAAATAAACAGAGGGGGGAGCCAGTGAATCAAAGCTCCTAATAATAAATGATACGATATTAATTAGGGACAGGCGAGAAGTAATGCATCACGTCTTATTGAAAAGGGCCCTGGAGGATTAAATTAGACTCGCAGGGATGGGGCTAAAAATCACCTAACCTTTTCTCCGTTTTAATATAAGCCATCCAGCGCGGTGGCGGTGCGCTTGTTAAGATGTGGAGGGTTCTGTGAGGAGCTCCACTCCTTCTCTCTAATGATCATTATGCTCTGTGTAAACTGAGAAGCTACTGTTTGCTCGTCCCAATCCCACTCCAAAGGGTCATTCTTCTTCATTATCACCGTCTTAAAGTGCCGGACGATTATTGTGTAATCCAATTTGTTGTATCATTTTCGACAAATAGCTTCAGCCATCTTTAGCCCAGGAAAAAATGTTTATGGGCGCGCACGTCCGTGTTTCCACACTATATGCTTTTAAGATGCCAATTTCCTTAGCCGGGCTAGTTAGCGACGATGGAATTATGTTTTGCCAGCCTTTTATTATCCGCGTTATTAGTTTAGCGAAGGACATTTCTGGCAGAAAATGCTTTTTAAAATGCTGTTTTTAATTGCCTTGCTGAATCAGAGCTCCAGGGATAGGCCGCGGCCTTTGCTAATGGACTCCCTCATTTGAGCAGGTAAGACAATTAGCCATATTACCGAGCGCACTTAGCTACAGGCTAACCTGTGTGCTTCTCTGGCATCTAAAGTGCTCTGCTTTGCTGGTGTGGACCCGAACAAGTCGTGACTGCCAAAAGGCTAGGCTGTTTAAAGGAGGCATGCTTGCTTTCCGACTCAACCTCGTTTGTTTGTTTGTTTGTTTGCTTCTTTGAGATTCATCGAACTCTTTTTGTTCTAAAGGCGACGACGCAATTAATACCGGAACCGCGTCCCATCCCAGGCCGGATTTCGACCAGAGGTGAGCACGTTTAACCTTGGCCGTGATTGAGAGGCAGATGGCGCACCCTTATGTCTGTTGAGCGTAGCACTGTGCTAATGAAGTGATGTCTCCATAAACAGCAGACACGGGGTCAGTCAGGCTGCGGCGGGCCCTGTGAGAAGCTGTTGTTGCAACAGTGGACAGGCCTCTGGAGGACTAAATAATGAGCACTCGCTCTCGTTCGCGCTGGACCTCTGCTGCCAGCTCTCAGCCCTCGGGGACATGACAGAGGAAGACCAAACGCACACCTACACAGAGGGACAAATGCACAGACGTACTTGTGCAGAGTGAGAGGCTCCTATAAATACAGATGCACAGCAAGCAGGGCACACAAGTGCACAGAAAAGCAAATTCATATATTTACCTCAATATCCAGCTTCTGGGTGTGTGCTGCTCGCACAAAAATACCAATGAATAACTTTTGGGAAAGTACACATACGCTATACAGACCAAGATCAGTTATTACTTGGGGTGTCAATCAATTCAAATTTCATCACAATGTGCTGATTAATTATTTGGATTATTTGCAATTACTCGCAGATATAAATATTTGCACAGGAAAGTCCCAAAAAGGCCATTGATTATTGTGGCGGTCCCACTTTATATTAAGTGGCTTTAAGTACTATTGAAATTACTTACATTGAAATTAATAATTTGATGCAATGGACTTATTGTGTACATACATGTTTTTACATTGTACTTATATTTTAAAAATACCAGCATGTAATTACAGCTATAATTACTTTATGTAATTACATTTGTAATTACGCAGTTGACCCTCCCCTCACACCTTAACTTACCCTTAAACCGCCCATACCACCACACCTGTCCCTAACCTTACCCGTATCACACCTCAATAGCAGCAAAAGTGTTTTACAATACAACAGGAACACAATAATACATTGTGCTTATTGTTCAATGTAAGTACATAGTATGTAAAGCCACTTAATATAAAGTGGTACCAAATACGAATAACAATTATTAAATATTAGGGGAGGAACAATATATCGTGTTACCATATATCGCAATGCGAAAATGCAACCATATGTATCATGGATAGTGACGATATGTATTGTGGAAGGTTCACCCAAAATAGAAATGACTGTGTGTTTCTGAAAGTCTGAAGTTTTCAGAGTTTTAGTGTCAGACTCAGTACTACTTTAAACTACTTTATATAATGCTGAATACAATGTATAATAATGCAATGGAAGAACATTATTTAAATATATCTACTAGTCGTCAAAAATAATGAATTCTGTATTTTCAGCTTTAGAACCGTGAATATTTGTATTCTGGTGTCACCATTGTCCTGAGCATTGGGTTACCAGCACAGAGTCCAAGCCTATTCATTTCCATCCGCAATGTAATATAAAATTTTGCATTTTAATCAACATTTTTTGTTAACCTATCGCAATCATATCATATCGTATCACGAGTTCAGTATCGTGATATGTATCGAATCGTAACATTAGGGTATTGTTACACCCCTATTAAACATCATATTTTTAATCTTTATCTTACACACACACACACCACATATATATGCTTGTAATATTTAATATATGCAGTAGCCTAGCTGTATGAATGTTATGCTGTGCAAAGGGTGATGTTGAAGCTTCATTAATTTCTGCTGGTACCAGTGAGCGCTTCTAATTGCCAGAGTGTCTGTATCATCTTCAAAAGGTAACTGATAAGGAGTAGCTTTCTGATGAGGAATATAAATTGTCGTTAATCTAAAGTGCAATATTTGTTTTAATTCCATATCTCTGTCTATCACTGGCTTATGCAGCCCAAGTTGTATTAATGCATTATTTACAGTTAATACAGAATACATTTTTTATTAGTATATATTACAAAAAAATCAGAGGTGCAGGAGGCTGTAAAAAAATAGTTCATACTGAATAAAATCTCAATATATGTTCTTGTATTTCCTTTTATTTAAGCCAAACTCCAGCTGCAGAGTGTGATGGTGCGAGACATGTTTATTATGAGAGCTCCCAAGGAAGGGAGAGAACAAGCATCTGAAGATATTCACAGTCTGATATAAAAAGCACACAATCTCAAAACATTGCCTTTAAAGCACAAATGAAACAAAGAAGTCGGTGTCCATGACAGGAAGCTACTCCTTATCAGTTAACTTTTGCAGATAATGCAGAAATTCCTGCAATTACAGTGAGAAGAGCTCCCTGGAACCAGAAGACATTAATGAAGCGTCAACATCACCCAGTTTGCACAGCATAACAGTCATATGGAAATTGCATATATTAGATTTAGAAGACAGATCCAATATAACACCAGCGAAAAATGAGTCAAATTAACATAAAAGAATAAAGCATTAATATTAGTAAATAAATCAAGAAATATATAATGTTAAAAATATGCGTTATAATTGTATGTAATTTATTCAGTGCAATATATTAGTACCAGATTTACTATCAGATTTTGCTGAAATAAGAGTATTTTTAATGGCCATTTTTATTATAGTGTGACAACATACCCAGCTATGTTTAATGAACTGTATCCTTTTTTTCTCTCTTATTTTTGAAGCCAAGACCTTGAGGTATGTGCCTGTACAGAAACTGACTTTAAAAAACTAAATCTACCTCGAAAAATAAGTGTGATAAACTTTTATGTTGGTTTCACAAAGCCTTATCTGAAGGTTTGAAAGAGTTACAGTGCTGGTGAGAATTATTTGCCCCCTTGGTAAATATGATCAAAGATGGCTGTTAAAAATAAATCCTTTTATTGTTTATCCATTGTTTATTGTCAGCATTGTTTATCCTTTCAATATTTTATCTAACCTCTCATCAAACTCTAACCTTTCACATTATGAATTCAACGTTTTTCTCCAAAACACGTTGGGAACAATAATTTCCCCCCTTTTATTAAATAGTTTTTGCAAGCTCCTTTTGCCAAGATGACAGCTCTGAGTCTTCTCTTATAATGCCTGATGAGTTTGGAGAACACCTGACAAGAGATCAGAGACCATTCCTCCATACAGAATTCCCAGATCCATGTTGGCAATTCTTCTCTTCAGTTCAGCCCACTCATTCACTATAGGGTTCAGGTCTGGGCACTGGGATGGCCATTGCAGATGCTTGGTTTTGTGCTCAGTGACCCATTTTTGTTTTGATGTTGATGTTTGTTTTTGGATCACTGTCCTGTTGGAAGATCCACAACATGGCCCATTTTAGACTTCTAGGACATGCTGTCAGGTTTAGATTTTTTTATCTGTTGGTATTAGGTCGAATTCATGATGCCATGTATCTGAATAAGATCTCCAGGACCGCTGGCAGAAAATTAGACCCACAGCATTAAAAATACAGCAGAGTATTTAATTTTACTCATGGGTATTTTTTTATCCCTGTGTGCACCAAACCCATCTTAAAGCTGCAGTCCACAGCTTTTTTGGGGCGATAAAAATGATCAAAAATACATATAGAAAATACTTAACTAGCCAGTGTTCAAAACTATCTGCTTGTCTTAGCTCGATTCAAAGCGGTAAGCTTGTAATAATGTTTTTTTAATTCCAGTGGTAGTGGTGGATTTCCGCGGGAGATTCGAACATGTCTTTGCGTCATTACGTCACATCTGTACACATAAAGAAGAGTCTCGGCTAGAAGGCTATATTGCGTGTGTGGATGTTGGAGGTGGAGATTTATAGCCTTGCACTTGATATAATTAAATTTACCAATTTGATGGCAGATCCAGAAAGGTTCAAAAGACTTCACCCATTGTAAAACACAAAAGACTGCGTTCGGACTTCGGACTGGCTCAAAAAAAAAAAAAAAAAAAAAGAGAGACTGCAACCGGACCCATGCGAAAACAAGGATAATCAGTGTATAAACAGTGTATCTGATGTTTTTAACATGAACAATTTGAGAACAAAGTATAATTTGCACGGTTTTGCGTGATGTGATAAATGATTTTTAGATTTTATCAGCGCGATTTACTGCAGTGTCAGAACCAGAACAAAAGTGGATGTTAATTGTTCAGATGACATTTTACGGTAAAAAAATTCTTATGTTGGTCATACTTTCAAAAAGAATAATCTGTGATTCTGAATGCCGGTATCCACACCGCCGCGGTGACTGACAGCCAAACACTCTCCTCAAACTGTGGCACTGTGCCGTGTCGAACTCACCTTAAGTTGATAATTCCGCGAATAACTGCAATTGTAGATTTCAAACAGAGATGGCGACAAAGAGGAAAACCAGCTTTAAGTGTTGCTGCCAAAAAACATTTATCAAAAATCTGACCATCTGTCGGTGTGGTTTTTGTCCCGCCCCTCCTCCACTGTGATTGGACGGCTGAGTAAAAAGTGACACGTTCTCTTCAACTCTCAGCGAGCAGTAAAAAAAACGCCGGGCGCTCCTCACTTCAGCATGAAAGAAACGCTCAGCGCTTCGTCAAGCTCATGACGTTTAAAAAACGTGTCAATTGAAAAAAAATACACCAGGCGCGTGAGCCTAATTGTATAAAAGTTTTGACATGCTTTCAATGAAAGTCTGACTTTTCATAGTTTTGATCAAAAATCTTAAGTCCAATCAGTCAGAAAAGATTTATTAAGTTGAACAATTGTAAGGTCTGGCCTGGGTTTGGTTGTCGTAGTTTTAAAGCACTAGGAGGAGATACTGTTTAAATATAGTCTTAGAAGAAGAAAAAGAATAAGAAGAAGACACTTAAATAGATCTGTATGCTGGCTTTGTAAAGCCAACATAATTAAAGGCCACAAAAGTGTCTGTGCTCTCTGGAAGCAAGCCTTCAAGAAAAACACTCACCATTTAGTTCTCCTGACATAAGCCAGATCTCACCTCTCCGATAAGCTCACAGGTGGCTTCACAAGCCAATTATCCAAGAATCCTTCAGATAGTCATGTTCCCAGCAGCATTGCTTCATACTACTGTTAATAATAAATAATAACTGAAATGCACATGTAATCATTAGCTCACATGCTCAGTGCACTTTCTCACACAATCTTTCACAAAGATTCCTCGCAGTCTGCATTAGGCCCAGTTCCAGTCCTGAGCTCTTTAGCTAGACTTTAATAGAGATGAAACCCCTTCATTCATAAATTTAATTGTCATGGAACTTCTTAGGCATGGTTCATTATATGTGCAAGGTGTAAAGACCATCTTTTAAATAAGGACATTGGTTTCTTTGGGAGAACTTCAACACCCGAAAGAGGTATGATTTAGTTCTTCCTGAGAGGATGCAAATGAAGAGTACTTAAGAAGCGTACTTGTGGCACGTCAGAGATCTTGTCCCGCACTCATGATTCCCACTTGAGATAAGTCTTGCTTTCCTGTATTAAAACTCTTATTACTTCAAGTCATGAGTTAATGATTGAAATACATATAGTGGATCTTGGGACATGAGTGTTACTGCATGAGTGTAATTTTTCAATTTTTGTTCAACCCCTTGGTGCAGAGAGCTGTAACACACGTGTATTCTTTGAATGTGTTTCTTAGAGGTTGAATTCATATCAAAAGATGCCAAACTTCTCATATTACTTCTGTATAGGATGTCTACCTCTTGAATTGTATGAAAATTGTGGAAATAATAGTTCAGATCACTCCAAACACACATGGAAATGGAGTGGAGCAATGGAGTCTGGTTGTGACCTAGTGAAAAAGTTTGGTACTGCGCCCAAACAAAATCTTACTAAAAGCTCATTTTTTGAGATATCAACCTAAAATTTGAAACACAACGTGTTCAGATTTTTGACTTTGATTTTTCGGCAGTTTTAGAGTAGCCCAGGTTTTGAAAACATATTTTTTATAAAATATGAATAATTAGTTTTTTGTTTTTTTTAGATTGTACATTTCTGTATACTCAAACGTTATAGCTTTTGTTTCTGTTTCACTTTCTTAATTTATTTCACTTCTACAAAAATCTGCCAAATATCTTCTTTAAAACAAGACCAATCTTACGTCTATATTCCAAAAAATTCTTGAATTGCAACCATTTAAATTCGAAATGTGCATAACACCCAAAAATGACCTGCCTCCAGCACAACACAGACTCCAACACAAACTCAACATATATATAAAAAACAAAACAAAAATGTATCTGCTGAAGCTCATCAGGCCAAACGTGAATCGGATCAACTTAGGACTAAAACATGGAATAACATCAGCAGAGCGTTTGAATTATGGAGAGACCTCCGCTATTTTTAGTGTGATGAATTACAAGTTTTCAGATATGCTGAAATAATGGTAAACTGTAATGAAATAGCATGGCAAACTACAACATACAGTATATACAGTATACAAAAGACTGTTCCAGGATAACAAAAAGTATTTTATTACTAAATTTTATGTACTAGATTGTCTAACGTCACTCATCCCACTACTATCATATTGTTTATAATACACATATCCAGACACTTTCAGTACAGTAATGTTGCTTCCTAAGCTCTTACTGTTACACTGAAATTGTTCAGTCGAGTTCACTAACTGTTTTCGTTATCATACTATACATTCACCTATGTTGGCTTTGCTGATTGTGAAGGATACATGAATAGTCAGTGAAATGCCTAATGCTATATAACACCACAAATGTAACGTTATCAAGGTACGAGCATGGAGTATTAGTTCAACATCAAGCTGATAAAAGTAGCCTATTATTGTAATGGTGCAGTGGGGGTTAACGTGAGTTTCCAGCATGCTGTGTGATGCTTTCTCCGGTGTGTTTCTCAGTGTGACCGTGTACAATGAGTTCCCACTGAGAGCACGAGCTCTCTTGTAAAAATTGGTTGCAATCTGAAACATCAGTGATAGAGGCCGCTAAAAAATACATATAGCACCTTTAAATGTGAAAATGCTGCCACACTTATAAAATGCTGCCTTACATTATATATTTGAGGTGCTGACGTTATGAAATATTACTGAATTTTGTAAAACCGAATTTTGAAAACTGACTTTTTGAAACCATTTTGCAATGTTTTAGAAAAATTGATATTTAACTTTAATTTAACAAAGATTAAAATTTGTCCTTTTTTGACTGGAAATTGAACAGAAGCACACAGAACAGCAAATCTATGTAATGACGGACATAACATTTTATTATTATTGTTGCTGTGCTGCTTTCTTTTGCTATTTAAGTGTAAGTTATTCTTTGATTAATTCTCATTTTACAGTGTACGATGGCTTTGCTTTAATTAAAATGCATTACTTTCATTTCTAAAGTCCCTTTGTCTTTGGTAAACAGTAAAAGATCTGTTTTAAAGGCACATAATGGGCTTACAAATGGTCTGAGGCTTTCGCTAATTGAAGTTTTTTTCATGCTACTTAGATATTGATGCTTTTATGCTTTTACTATGGACATTCATAAGGATCAATCTAAAAAAAAAACAAAAAAAACTAAAAGATTATTTGCAATCAGCTTGCTGGGAGAAAACAAGCCACTGAAGAACCCTTGATTTTCACATACTTGTTCTCATTTAGACGCATAATGACAAAGCTACTGTTTGTTTTCAGTGCGGCCACCATAGATCAACCCACAGACAGCCTATTCCTTCCCCTTCCCGTCTTTGCTTTGGTTTTTGCCACAGAACAGCCAAATCCACCACTAGCATGTAATTACTGCCCATTAAGAGACCCCGAACTGTTTTTATGACCCACATTCATTTTTATGCACTCTATTCTGAGTGGCTTCTTTCTCTCTCCCAGGCATTCCTCCCTCTTTTTCAAAGCCTCTCTCTTTTAGACTGTCTGATTCTTTCTGCTCTCTACCCCCCATCTGCTGTGCTGGCACTTTGATAGTGGAATAGCCGAGGGGACCCACATCCCCCGAGCCTCCAGTCAATATATCATATCTATACCTTGAAGGAGATACAGAGGGCAGTTGCAATGCAAATAGGCTAAGATGTACGGCACACACATTTGACTGTGTTGCTAGTTGATTGTGGGCGATAAAGGTCAAATGTCTAAAAGCAATTTACATCTATCTCTCAAATTACGCTGCTTGTCCTTTCACAGCTTTTTATGTGCCGCACTGTTGGTGCAAAATAAATGCGTTGTAATTAAAAATCTGATATTAGAAATCTGATATTATCCAGAATTTTTCGAAATGATTTGTGATTATAAGAGTTTTACTCAAAAGAAAATGTAAGAAATGTAAAAATAATAAATTCTCAGAAATTTTATATATATATATATATATATATATATATATATATATATTAGGGCTGTGCAAAAGTTAATTTCGATTAATCGCATCCAAAATAAAAGTCTGTGTTTACATAATATATTTGTGTGTGCTGTATATAATTATTTTGTATATATAAATACCTAAGCATGCATGTATATATTTAAGAATTATTTGCACTTAAATTCTGTATATATATGAAGAGTTCAGATGCAAAAGCCTCTAAGTGCCATTTGAAATTTTCTTCTAAAATGATAATTTTTGTCAAGCTTGTATATTTAATTTCAGTAATTTCACTTAAATGGCAATGAAGATTACCTATTAATTGTCATTTAAGTGAATTACTGAACTTAAATATACAAGCTTGATAAAAATGGTCATTTTAGAAGAAAATTTCATATGGCATTTAGAGGCTTTTGCATCTGAACTCTTCATATATATATAAATGCATAATCTATATTATATAAATATAAATATTTTATATATGAATAACACATTTTCTTAAATATATACATGCAAGTGTGTGTATTTATATATACAAAATAATTGTATACAGCACACACAAATATAATATGTAAACACAGACTTTTATTTTGGATGCGATTAATCGCAATTAACTTTTGCACAGCCCTATATATATATATATATATATATATATATATATATATATATATATATATATATATAATAAATGTTAAAATTTTTATATTATTCCTTCTGCTATACAACTATTATTTTTTTATTGCATTAACACAAAAAAAGTCAAATTTATACTTGTTATTCTTCATACTTGAATATTAAATATATTAATTAATATATTAAATTAATAATATATTTTATACTCAAATACATGTTGTATATTATTATTTATGTACTTGTACTATTTACGTCTGTATGTACTTAAATATAAATGATCTATTATTTTATTTTCAAGATAATATTTTTCATGGTAATCCTTTTTATTTTTCATTATACAAATGGATCTTTATAAACATATGCCACTCCTTTGGCAATATGTGGCATCAAAAAGTTAGACTCATTTTGACAATAATAATCTGTTTATCTAGCACTTTCATCCGGGACTCAAGGTGATTTACATAACATAAAATAACATATTTTTGCTGTGAACAGTAGTGAGACAAACTTGGTTGAAGAGTCAGTGAAACATTAGCAAACAATAACTTACTGAGTGCAATTTTATTCTGTAGTTTAATTATTGCTTTGATTCTTTCAAGAGGAGCAGGAATGGTGTTCTCTAACCAGAGTTATGAAACTCTGAACAAGGCCTGATTTGTTCTCAGGGCAGGTTTCCATGATAACAGCGAAATATCACTTTCAAAGGTGCGTTGTAATGCTAGCCACGGGCTCCAGGTAGATTGGGTCTTCACTTCGTTTCTGCCAACCCCTATTTTCTGATGGTGCAGGTGTGCAGTCCAGATTAAGGTCCTCATATTAAACTCCCCAACCAAGAAAGGGAGTCGCCAATAAGTTCACATTTCCCACACTCTGCTTTTCCCGAAGTTCTCAAGCTTTCTTTAAAAAAAAAAAGACCATGTGCTTACCATATAATGAGTTGCTGAGTCAAATGAAGGCAGATCAAGGTCAAAGTTTCGCATCTATCAGAAGGTGATAGCACATACAAATAAGACAAAGATGTAACATATTCATACATTGCCGTTAACAAATCGTGAATCCTGTCAACATCCTCAGATTTGCAATCTATCAAAAATGCTTACACGTTAGACTGCAACATATAATACACACTCAAATATACCTTTCTACCTAGAATCCACTTACAGATATGCATTGAAACTGGAAACATGAGAAACACTGTTAGAACTTTCTGAGAAATGATTAGTGTAAGAGGCAGCATTATTTGACTTTGCTTTCATACAACACTTTAATAAACACACTGTTTATTGATTATTATTATCTGATTTTTTTTTTTTGAACCAGTACAGGAGTTCACAGCGCCACATGGTCGACTCATTCTGCTTTCTTGCATTTGTTTGTTTAATATCAAACTAGGCTTCCTCCATGGCATAATTAAATTGGTTCTAATGTACTATTTATGCATGCAGCCTCTGCATTATTCAAACAACACTTTTGCACATTATTGCATTTTTGTTGAAACACAAGAACTTGTGAGGTTGCCATTATTGAACAGCAAAACGTTCTCCCCATAACCCCTCCCGAGATGCCATTTATTATTAATTTATCCCCCGCCACCTCTGAAAAGGAGCACAGAAGCTATTCAGAACGCATTCCTTTAGAATGCTGCATTAGCATTTTACTCAAAATGAGCAAAACATTTTTCTGTATGAGCATTAAAAAAACAAAACAACAACAAAACCACTGTTGTTTATATTATTGCTTAGAATGGCAAGGCATTGTGCTGATATGATGGTGAAGTGGAAAGGTTTTATCCTCTTGGTGCTGTGCTGAAGTTGCTGGGCCAGCTGTATTGTTTGTTTGCCTGAAGAGATCTATCAGTGAAGCAGGGAACAAACCAAACAGAAAATAAAACCTCCATTAAATTGATGAAAAAAGCAAATATAAAAAGTAACAGGGTCGAGAGGCCTTTCTAATGAAAGACAAGAAGATGCCAACCGGAAATGAGTTGGAGAGGACTCACGAATTAGAACACTTCATATGCACTTTCGGTCTTGTGGACTTGCAATGAAGACTTCTTTTCTACAGTCAAAGTGGGATTACTTCATGAAAGTGTGGACTCGTAAGAAGACCCTGAGTGTGAAGGGTGTAGTTTGGGACGGGACCTTAGACTGTTAAGTCTAAAACTGACGAAAGAAACTACAAAAGGAGATCATGAATAGCATGAAGGGCTACGGGAACTGCTTCAGAAACAAACTGCCAGCCTTTGAAATCACTGGGACTGGACTGTAAACTGAGGGGGTGTCCTTCCTTTTTGTGATTTTTGGATATCCTCGAGGGCCAGTGTCATGCCTTTATTTTCACACACTATCAGGGTGATTAGATATCTGAGCTCCCGAGGCCGACGTGCCCTGTGTTTCCTGGAAGGAGGGAAATACAGTTAAAATAAGTTTTTTTTATTTTAATTAAATGTTTGAGATCAAATTACTGCTAGATGTTTCAATATAAATTACATACATGGCATCTGAGGAATATTTATAATTTTTCTCAGTTATTTCACTTTTATTTCCAGATTTAATCGGTAACGCTTTGTTTTACAGTACAGTAGTGGACTTACTGTGTACTTACCTAGAAAGGTATAAGTACATGGGTTGATATACTAATATAAGGTAAGTACATGGGTTATGAGTAGGTTTAGGGGTAGGTTCAGGGTTAGTACCTGGTTATTACCCAGTAATTGTAATTACAATAATAAGTACATGTTCATGGGTTACAGGACTGTAATCATAGGCTCGTTCTTACATAGTAGAGCGCGTTCGCAAAAAACGTCCCTAAAGTGCGAAGTGTTCGTCTCCAAAAACGATGCTTTGCATATCTTGACAAACTCAAAGATGTCAAACACATCTGAATGTATTCTAAATAAAAGACACAGGTTGTACTGAATGTCAGCTTGCTTTTTTTTTTGCTTAAGATACAGATTTATTAAGTCCACATGTCATTCAATTTATAACCGCAGCTCTCGAGCTGTCAACTTTGAGATGCTGTTTGGGAATGTTCGTTGGAACGATGGTTTAGGGAATTCACCGACTTGTTGAACTATGCTGACAATGATGGAGATTATGACCATAGTTGGCTAACAATGCGGAAAGCATTTCCATGTGATCCTGTGTGGTATGGCAACTTGACTTGTCTAAAATGTTAACAAGCTTTTTTGCTGTTGCACTGTTCACATACACTGTGAATTCTGAAAAGTTTTCTGTGATGTTTTTTTAAAGGGTGCTTTTGTAACGATTTGGTTGTGGTGGTGAGACAGCATTTAGCAGACAGAGTGAAAATCCAAACGCAGTTTATTTTTCAAATGTAATCCAAGGTCATAGTCCGTACCAGGCAGAGGGTCAAGCACATGTATCCAGTCCGAAATACAAATCCAAAACACGGGAAAAGATAAATATCAAGAAACAGGTAACTGCTCAAAATACTGACAGAGTGTAAACCAAACTAATAAAGCAAGCAAACAAACAAGACTCTATCCTGAATGAAGGCAAAAGGCATTTAAATAGACAGGGGCCCTTTCTCAATATGCCTTCTTGTCTGTTCTTGTGTTCTTGTGGACTTGTAAAACGTCATCAGTCGCGGCCCAAGTACTGTCCCAATACACAAGTTTGCATTTAGGCAAGAACGGTTAAAAATCCCGGATGTGTTCTTGACACTCCCATTTTACCGAGGATGCATCGGTTGGTAACTTGTGTGAACTTGACGGCAGATATATCCCATAATTCATTTCGGCATTCGCGGAAGGAGTGGGAAGCAGAGAGAGGCAGGTCAAAAGTTACCTGAATATTACCTGCATTGTTCCCCGCCGTTGGCTAATGATGTACACAAACAAACAACAGAAGCAGAATTAAAATGAGACGCATGTTGCTTTATTGTTGTGAATATACATTACATTGTAGTGTATGTAGAGTAATCCCTTATAGGCTTGGGCGATAAAGCCTGTCTGTATAATAATTCTCGTTGTGTTTGGGCACTGCAGACGGCGTCTGTGCGGATAACGTTACTATTGCGCAATACCAGCAAGAGAACACATCGTCTCAAACTGTCAGCAGCGTTCTGTGTGCTCGTCACCTCGTGAGTTCGTTCTTCCAAGAACAACTAGCAGAGCTCTTTTTCCAAGAACACAAGTCCGTTCTTCGCATTCTTGGTTTTGAGAAACGACTAGGGTGACGATCAAATGAAACCAGACACAGCTGAAACAGATAAACTAATAATGAGCAAAGGATTCTGGGAAATGAAGTCCAGGAAAAGTTGAAGTCTAATGTAAACGGTGAGATATTAGGACGCCATCAGTTGGCACATGATGGCACCTGCAGCTGACAGATGTAACAGCTTTGGTGTGCATATGAATTATCATTCGGTTATTTGGTGTCTTTTTGGAGTCTCCACGTTTCGTTTTATGGAAAGACACCTACATTTACCTAACTTACCTTAAAAGTTTGTGGCTCTGCAAATATTGAGTTTTATAATGTTAATATATTTATTTTTTTAAGGAAAAGGAGGAGCAAGTTAAATTAATTTTCTAGTACTAATCATGTCACAAGAAAATGGTTCTAAACAGTAACAGACTAGGGTTCCTCAGTCTGTAGCAGCATACGTTTTTATAAGGTTCCGTAAAGAACCTGCCAGGCTTCTGTCCCTTCTGTCTAGTTTATGTCTTGGTTTTGTAACAGAGCTCAACACTCCGGTTTTGTCATGTCTTAGTCTTTCTTGTCTGTATGCCTTTTTACATGTGCGGGGCATGGTGTTTGGATCCCGGCACATCAATCTTTGGTTTTGGTTCTGTGTCGGGATTCAGACATTCATGATCCGTGTGTTTGTATTCTGTCGTGAGCCTACTGGATGATCTTTCAGTCACCTCAAGTCAAGTCAAGTCTGTGTTGTTTCCCCCCTCTGGGTAGTTTTTGTTTTATTTTTATTATTAATAAAAAAGCCCTTGTTTCTTGCACTTAAGTCCTTGCTACTACACCTATCCAAAACCTGACAGAACCAGGTTTCAAAAGTGCTAGATAAACTTGGTGTTGTAAAGTACCTTTTAAGAATTAGTATATATTTATACAATTACTTTTTACCCCTCTATTGTCTTACAATACCTTTTACTATAAAAATGTTATGTTGATTAAGTGTTTTTTTTATTGACATGGGAAATCAAAGCACAAATGACTGCTGTAACATCAACTGAAGAAAAAAAAAATACTTGACAAAATAAAACACAAAATAGAAACCCAAATTAAATGTAATGAAGACCAAGTTCCAGTGAAACATCTTCACAATTCTCCATGGTCTTTACGTCCATCATAATGATGAATACAAAGTCATTAATGTCATTAAGTTTTAATAATATTCGTGTTGCTGTTCTTTAATAATTTTTTTTCTTCTTTTTTGATTTCTTGCCATGTTTATGCATTAACCCAAGTAATAATTGAAAACTTTAACAATAATGGATCATGAATTCAATAGATCTGTCACTTACTTAAGAGGAAAGAAGCCTCAACTGAAGCTGCACACACTTACATGGTCAAAAAAAGAAATTGTCTTTTTATTTTTTGGGATGGCTGAGCACCAAAAAATCAATGAGGTGGCTTTTGAAAGATTTCTTTTAACAGTTACAGATTAAAATAAATAAATAAATGAAATTTGCAGGAACAAATACCTCTAAACTCTAACACAATGAATCATTTTAGAATAAAACAGCTCTTCAGGATGATATGGTTCCAAACATAACTGTTAGTTATGTTTAGAACTACCACAAGTGCTGTCAGTTTAAGCTTAACTTGTATTGAACCTGGAATATTCTATAAAGTCATCCTAATGATTAGGACTGCTCTCCAGCTATAGAAGTTAAACTAACACATTTGAAATGTGGTCCAACATTTGCACAATCACATTCCGGAGGCGGCCCGTTACATAACTCACACACTCCGCAAATGTTGTCTGATGATGTTAGTATCAAAGAAAGCATTTTTATAGCCAAACATCGACATTACTTTAATGACCCCTTTGACTGATAGAAAACATTATGTTCATTTCATTGTGGTGCCATGACGTGCGACGTCTCCATCGTTGCAAATTGTGTGTGAAATGCAAGATCTACAGGAGCAGATTGCACCTCTTCCCTAAGGTAAGCTGTGAATAGGAAGCCCTCCAAGAGGAACAGCCAATGTGAGGTTAATTAAGCAAAGTGTATTCCAGGTTATGGTTCAAATGAAAACACAAATGACATCTGCCGTCGTTTGTCAATGTCGCTCGCTCTGCATGCCTATCAAGCAATCATTGTGTTTCGGAACTGCAGCCGAAAGGTCATGTGAAGAAACCGACAGAACACCGCTCCCATTTGTCTCCGGTGATACGAAATGCATTTACTTGGATGACAACTTTTGTCTGTAGCATGTGGCTGGTGCGAGAAGAGCTGCTTATTCACTTTCTCTTCCTTCGTGATTCGATCTCCACAACAAGCTAACGTTGTTACGCTGCAATATTGCTACATTCTGACTTATTGTGTGGATTGTGTAGTGTACACACACAAATATTTATCTGTAACTTTGCACCAGGAGTCAAGAGGTTCCCAAGTTTCATCCATGGATGAAATTGCTTATACATTCTGGATTTTCATATCTCCGTGACTCTGTTCCCTGCGCGCCATGCATGTAGATAGGCAGTGGAAATATTTTTTCCTCTGCAGTGTCTTTTCATGTATTCTGGGTTCAGTACAAGTTAAGCTCAATCAATAGATTTTGTGGCATAATGTTGATTACCATAAAAATTAATTTTCAATTTGAATTCTCAAATAAAGGGTCAAGAAGAGGTGCTTACAGTGATTTACAAGCATTTTTATAAAATGTGAATAAAGCATCTTTTAAAAACTTGTTTATTAGGCTACACTTTAAAATTGTTTAAATGATAAGTTTAATGCGGTTTTAGTGTTTGCCCTTCTGTTGTCATGGAGACAAAGATTATCGATACATTTTTCATCGTAAAATCCTGTGAACACTTGTGACTTGTGGCTATACTACTGAAACAGTATTTCACTTCCATTGTAAGTGTCTTACTCTTAAAAGGTTTGCCTAACCCTTTTTTTTTTTTAAAATAAAAGTTTGTGGTGAACAACATTCTGTTTATTGAGCTTAACTTGTACTGAACCCAGAATATTCCTTCATTATTTTGAAAAGGGTTTCACTTTTGACAGTCTAAGAGGTTTCATATGATGCGCTGAAATCGCATTCATTCCATTTCATTAGAAATGTAGTGCTGCGTTTCTGTGTTTAAAAGGCTGTTTTCATCTCTGAGCTGTTGTTTTTGAAGAAACTTTATAAGTCTTTATAAGCCTGTGTTCTCCTTTTGCTTGTTTGTGCTTTGCCAGTGTGCTGTGTCGGCTGTATTTTACATCGATTGACGCAACACTGTGAATATTTAAATGAAACTTAATTAAAGCTTTTCCAATTTCATCCCATGAATTTCTGACCTCTCATTGATGTTATTCTTGCTTTCTGCATTTGATACAAAATAGAACTAACCCACCACGAAGCCATTCAATTTATGCTACGCTTCTCATTCGTTGGATTACATTTGATCATGTCATTTGAATACAGGGACTAAAAGTATGGTTGGATGAACAAAGCCAGACTGTAGAATGCTAAGTATAGGTATTAACATCTGTCTCTTCCTCTGTCAAACAAGCGAAAACGGAGAAACCACAGACAAAAACCATGAGAGAAAGCTTAGTGTCAAACTGCTTTAAATATGTCAATGTAACCTGTGAAAAGCCATTTAAATTAAACAACGGCTTCGCGTGTGTGGCACTTGATTTGTAACAAAGTATTCAAAGATATCTACAGTGTTTGGCCCGTAACTCAAGTGTTCCGTAAAAACGTTAAGTGGGACCCATTTCGTGAGATTTGCTTAATAATTTAACACGGCCTTAAACCAATTCACTTCAAGTGCCCAGATGGTGTTTTTATTAGGCAAATGTTCAGTACTCAAGTAGAATAATTTACGCACCTTAAAAAAAAGCTCTGCTAC
This sequence comes from Cyprinella venusta, assembly GCA_038021265.1. Taxonomy (NCBI): domain Eukaryota; kingdom Metazoa; phylum Chordata; class Actinopteri; order Cypriniformes; family Leuciscidae; genus Cyprinella; species Cyprinella venusta. Next base: position 18,454,334 of record CM075879.1, read on the forward strand.
AGTACCTTCAAGCCCTGTAAACCACTGAACTCAGAATAATTCACCACATGCTGCTCTGCTGATATTCAACTCAACAATAAAATGAAAAGAACAAGTCTTTCCGGGATATCCATCTGTTTGCACATGGGTTTGCGGACAGTTTAGACATTTCAAAGCTGGTTCTGACATTGTGAACTTGAGTCAACACACTCTGGTTCCTGAAAGACGCTGTGATCAATCCACAACGGTTCTTTCTTCAAGTAAAGATGTGTCTACAATCAACCATGTGGATGTTGAATATCTCGCAGCTTGAAGCAGGGAATTCACTCAAATTTGGTGGAGTGGTACTTGCTGTGAGTACCTATTAAACGTCTTGTTTTAATTTGAATTGAGAATTAAAGTTGTACCAAAATAGCCTCTTTAACTTGTGCTCTGTTTAGTATGCAGAGAAGAATGTTAAAAAGTCAGGTAAACGAATTGGTCTGTCCTAATTGGCATAAAAGAGCACGTTCACATTTCTCTCATGTTTCTTTTGATTGGATCAGACTAGCGTCGTTCTTCTGATATGGAAATTGAGCTACCAACTCAGATGAGCGAGAAAATGTCAGCGTCATTAAAATGTGGACGACGGCCTTTTGATTACTTTCATTCTGGGCAAAAAGACTGTCGCTGAGGAAGTGAATTATGAATAACTTGGAGAGCTATATTTGTTTCTCACTGGTTTAAAACAGTTACGTCAAATGGGATACAGATCTTTTACAACGGATCACAGCATGTAACGCGGCAGACTCAGCTATGATCAAAAGAGAGAGAAACAAGCGAAGTGTGAAATAGCTTCTTGTGTTCCAGTCTATAGTATGCAGTCGGTTATATAATGCCTGTAAGACAAAGGTTTTTTTTTTTTTTTGCCTACGGGCAACCTACCTTACTCATTCGTGGAAAGAGTCAGACAAGGGTTTACACTTGAGACCAGAAGCACAATTACAAAAATGTTACCATGGTAGGAGAGAATGATCAAACATCTGTAACTCAGGGCTTTTTTATTCTACATGAAGCCTATGTTTCTCAAAATTTGATTTAATTTTCGATTGTTGTTTTCCCAGTGAAATCTTTATATTTTTACACACAGTGTTGTACCAGGAATGAGGTGGTCATGTGTGATTTCTCTCAGGAAACTAATGGTTTCAACACTTTATTTTAAGGGTTTTTTTCTTACACGGTATACATTTAAGTACTGGGTAATATGAAGTAACTAGATGTAGCCTATAGGGTTAGGATTAGGGTTTGGTTTGGTTCAGGGTTATTTGCATGTAAGTATGCATAATTGATAGTTATCACTATAGTAACTGCATGTGATGTAACAATGACACTGTAAAATAGTGTTAACCTAGACTCTCCTATTCATATTACCTTAACAAAATAATATTATTCAATTATTGGTATTGCTGGTATTATTTATTTAATTATTTTTGTCATGACAGTGGTGGTAACAATCATAGATTTGTTATAGTAATTGTCACCATGGTAAATTTTCAAAAAGGAAAAATTGTTGCTAGTGTCACACCTTAATGATCGATTGCCCAAACATTCTGAAAATGTTTTGACTTAATTGCCTGATATCATATTGGATGTGATTGGATGGCCAATTACAAAAGGTAGAAACATGCATATAGGTGCGTGCGCTACTGCGGAGATGACGAGTCAGCATTGTCAACTTCATCACTGCAACCGAAAATACAGAAAACTCTAACATATGTAGTGCATTATGGATTTTGATTATTTTGAATACACTCACCTAAAGGATTATTAGGAACACCTGTTCAATTTCTCATTAATGCAATTATCTAGTCACCGGGTGTTCTTCTCCATTAATAGTCTGGGTTAAGACCGCTCCTAACCCCGTATCAGAGGCATCAGTTTAAAGAGTGAAGGGTTGAGAGAAGTCTGGGGTGTGCAGCACTGGAGGGGAAGACAAAGCGGCTTTAAGGTTTTGGAACGCCTCATCTGCTGCGGGACTCCACTGTACCTTGTTGGGTTGGCCTTTGTCTTTGTTAGGTCTGTGAGTGGAGAGGCCAAAGAGGAAAAATCCGACATGAAACCGCGATAATACCCTGCGCGATAGTACCCTGTTTCTTGGTCATGGGCCAGGAGCATTCGTGGATTGCCTTTAACCTATCTTCCTGTTGCAGGATGAAGCCCTGACTGATTCTGTACCCCAGGTAACGTGCTTCAGAGAGACCCAGGTGACATTTTCGGGGGTTGGCAGTGAGTCCAGCTTGACGCAGTGCCGATAGCACGTCCCTCAACCGAGTGAGATGGTTCTCCCAGCTCTCCCAGTGGACGACCACATCATCCAAACAGGCAGCAGCGTATTGCTGGTGGGGTCTTAGAACTACATCAATCAACCTCTGGAACGTAGCGGGATCCTCATGCAGGCCAAACGGAAGGGTCCGATATTGCCAGTGCCCTGAGGAGGTGTTAGAAGCAGTTTTATGCTTGGAATCTGAGCTTAGGGGTACCTGCCAATATCCCTTTGTGAGATCCAGAGTGGAGATGTACCGGGTCCTCCCTAGTCTCTCAATCAGTTCGTCCACTTGGGGCATGGGGTAGCTTTCGAACTAGGAGACGTCATTCAGCTTCCTGTAGTCATTACATAAACGGAAAGTGCCATCAGGTTTCAGGACTAATACAATTGGGCTGGACCAGGGGCTTTTCGAAGGTTCTATGACCCCCAGCTGGAGCATCTTCTGGACCTCGTCCTCAATGGCTTGTCGATGGGCAGCCGGAACCCTATAGGGCCACTGCCGGACAATGACACCAGGTGGGGCTCGAATCTCATGGGAGACAACTATGGTGTGACCTGGAAGATGTGAGAAGACATCTTTGAAGCTGTCATCCTGGGACTCCTTTCGCTGATTGTCCGAAAGCTGGCTTGGCAGTACCATCACACGTCCGCATTGATTCCTGGCCAATGGAAGCGGTCCCTGAGCCGGTCCCTGAGCGGTCCCTTGAGGAGTGTTGTTTGCTGCAAGATGGCCAGCCATTGGGTATATGTGAGCCAAAGAAATCACCTTATCAGTTTTCCCCCTTGGCAGAACTAGGAGCTCCTTCTCTTCTCTCTGCCTGGTGGCCACGCAATATAACAAGCCGTTCTTTACCACAAAGTTTGGAGTGGGGTGGGGAGGTGGCATATGGTCCTTTCCCTCTAGAACTCGAAAATTCCTCTAGAAGAGCGAAAATTCTGGCCAGTTGATCATACTAGAATATCAAAATCAACTGCAGGTGGTAGATCTTTCTCTCATTTAGCAGCTAAATTTTGGAACTGTCTTCCTAACATTGTCTGGGAAGCGGACACAACTCTGTCGGTTTAAATCTAGATTAATGCCGGTTTAAACCTGGCGTTTATATAGAACATTATACATTTCATTTGGGGATATTTAAATGAATTAACCAATCATTAATACCATTGATCAGCTCTACCAAACGTGGATGTTTTTCCACTAAGAATCGAACATTGCTATTATGTTTTGATTGATATTGTGAAGCTGCTTTGATGCAATCTATATTGTGAAAAGCGCTATATAAATATACTTGACTTGACTTGACATTTCTATTATTCAAATCAGTTAAGTAAATGATTATCAGGCTACATAGATTAGGTCAGCTGGAACCGGGGACACTTCCTATAAATCCTGATGCATCACTCGTTACATCATTAGAAGAATGACATCTTCAGTAATGTTAGTCTTTGCCACTGTTGCCTTGGATTTTGGCTTGCTTAGGTGGGGACATTGAAAATTCCACAATATTATTGATCTGCTTTACTTGAGGTGGATGATGATGATGCGATTTTCTTCTTTCTTTAAACTTTGTTGTATTATTTTCATGTTTTCACTGTGACACTGCTTTGATGCAATCTGTATTGTAAAAATGGCTTTATAAATAAAGGTGATTTGACTTGACTTGGCTTGAAGCAAAAAGATCCATATTAATAACTTTATAACGGCCGTAAGCAAGTCGAGTTCCCGCTTAAGAGTGAACTCTGACCTGACGCATTATGTACAGTGTTGCTAACTTAGCGACTTTGTTGCTATTTTTAGCGACTTTTCAGACCCCTTTAGCGACATTTTTTCAAAAAAGCGACTAGCGACAATTTTAGCGACTTTTGGACAAATCTCAGTAACCTCCAAATGTTGCCAGTACTGTCCTGCTAGCGTGAGCTCTTGCTTTCTCCCTGCCGTCACTCTCTCTCGCTGCGTCTCCCCTGTTCAGTGAATGGCTGAGGCCCCGTCCACACAACTGCGTTTTCGTTTAAAAACAGAGACCTTTTGCTACGTTTGCACCTCCCTTCCAGACTAAAACGGGAAAAAGGAAGACCTAAAACGGAGAAGTTTAGAAATGCTGCAGCTCCGACTTACTCGTCTATTGCAGTTTGGTTGGTGGTAATGTTGCCTGCCCGATACCGCCTCCCATGGCCGAAACTGGTATTACGACACCTGCCGGGCCGGGGCTAGTAATTTAGCATGCTACTTCAGGTTATTATCTCGGCAGCACTATAACTTGTAATTTTTTTAATGACATCATCAACCTTATTTTTTCTCATTCTTTTGATGCATGTAGCTCATTTTTGGGATATTTTAACCTCAATTTTTACAGATGGTACCTTTAAATAATTTAGTTCGATCATTCATTTTATTTCTTTTCTTGTGCTTGTTATTAATTGCAACCATAACACTCACTAGAGCTTTGTTCATCCGTTCTCTAGATCTCTCAATTCAGATAATGTTCCACATAGGCCTATAAAAAATGTAATCATTCACTATATTATCGTTACTCGTTCATTGTCTGACAAAAAAAAAAATAGGAAATGAAAACAGCTTTATTTGACATTCGGCTAGGCTATATTGTATTAGAGAGAAAACGCACTTGGCTGACAGGACGTAAGTACAACGCGATGACGTATGTAATATGCTAATTAGCGTATGACGTCATCTAGCGAGATTTAGCGACTTAGAAAATAGTTGGCAACAATGATTAGGCCTATGTGCGATGTAGCAGTAGCATAAGCTTAGGTGAGAGTATACCTCTGGTGATTCAAACAAACAGGGCTGGGCAACAAACTCAAGCTCCTATGACATTTCTTTTTAAAAAATTGTTGCTTTAGACTTCTAATTCGTGACCGGTGTTTTGTTTTGCTCTCTGCACTTCCGTGTTATGTGTATGTTGTTCTGCTCTTGCCAGAACTTGACTTGCGTAAGTCTGTTACCAAGCAAATGATTATAGTTTATAAACTATAAACATGGATTAAAAAAAAAAAAAAAAAACTACTACAAAAATGAATCTTTTAGAAGGCCTTTATTAACCCCCTATGGATTATGATGGATTATGATGGTTGAATGCGCTTTTTGGGGGCTTCAAAATCTCAGGCACTATTCATTCCCATTATAGAGCATGGAAGAGCCTTGATATTTTAAAATATTACTCCGATATTGTTTGGCTGAATGAGAAAAGGTCATAAATACCTAGGATGTCTTGAGGGTGAGCAAACTATGGGATAATTTTCATTTGTGGGTGGACTAATCCTTTTTAATTAGGATGATCAGGCCCCCTCTAAACACTCTTTATTAATTCTCCACCTGATTTCAGCTCCAAGTTATTTGAATCTGAAGTAGACATGTAGAACGTGGCTGGTAAACTGTCAAGCAAGTGTGCTGTAGTAGTGCGTCTCAGTGTGTCTTTAAGTAGTACGCTGCGGTAGGAGGAGTTGTATGGGTTGTGACGCCGTGGTGCTGAGTCTGAACAGCCACTGTCCACCTGCAGTAAGGCGAAAGACCGAGCGGGACAATATTCTCTGCGCATCGCTCAGCGGAACCCTGCTACCGACAGCACATCTCACAGGAATTATCTCCGCGTTTGTGAATAACAAACACCTGCCTCCTCTGCTGATGGCAAAAATGAAAACCGGCTGCGCGGTTCTTGTGGCGTGTGCCTTAGTTGTGTGCACATCTTTGGTAAGTCCAAATGTTTTATTTACAAACATCCTGGAAGTAATAGCGCTTGAATTTAGACTCTCGTAGGCTGGACAAATGAAATAATACACTTGTATTTGTGCGTTTTATGCGCGTACCACTAACTAAAAGAATACAGTGGCGCATCGAGCGTTCACTTTGACTGTTTGGAAATCAAAAATTGCCTTCTCGGCACTTCTAGAACAGGCGATTTCTTTTTCTTTCTTTCTTCTAAATAACATTCAGACGAGGAAATCAGTTTGTGTTGAACACTGGTCGTCTATCAGTAAGCTGCAGTGGCTTGCAGCTGCACTTTTAACACACATTGCAGAGGATGCGGCGATGCCTGTGGTGTGTCTGATAATAGTGCGGCTCTGTCGTTACCGAAGGAGTATGTGAATATGCAAATCAATTGTATTAATATTAAGATTCACGTCGTAGAGGGTTACTTGTCCCATTCTTAATAGGAACATCAGGAGTGATTTAACTTGTAGCATACTAGGGAACTAGTTGCTTTGGTCTGTGATGTCTTACGTTTAGGAATTATGAAACATTCATTCAAGAAGGAGAAACACGCATATGAAATCTAGGAGGTGCTGGGGTGTTGCTGTTGAGTAAATATAAGTTCTGGAAAAAAGACACACATTACCCTGTTGGATGTATAGCAGATATTGACATTCTCTTTGATGACTCATTCAGAATAAAATCTGTATCTGGGGGTGAGATATAGCTATAGAGCTGCATTCACATGGTGGGCAGAGGCAGCGCTGCTTTAGAAAGTAACCATCTCACAGCCCTCTGACTAATGTGATCTGTAGGGATGCTTTGACAGACTTCCTCCGTGGATACATGAAAAGAGCTTAGAGCGTCGGGTCTTTGTTGTCTTGATTTTTCAGGTTCATAGTTGTCTGAAGAATCAGGAAAAAATATATAAGGAGAGAGAGACTCCTAAAGGCAACCTCTCGTTCAGTTTAGACACAGCGAGGCCTGAGCTTGAACCCTGAATCATTTTAGAAAAGCCCACCATACTGAGACTGGGATAACCTGAATATGACCCACCATCTAATTATGCTAAATCTCCATGGTGAGCACTATCCATTGATGCACACACACACACACACACACACACACTAGGTCACTATCCTAAAATAGATGCCACTGTAATGGGCACAATTTCTCTACTGATTCACATGGCAGAACTCCAGCGCAACCTTCTTTCCTCTGTACTTCCTGTCTTCTATCGCATCCTCGTTTTCTCCCTCGGTTTTTTTTAATCATCAAACAGGCTCATTTTGCTCTTGTTAATTTTTTAGAGAAGCTCTTGATGTTTTCACTCATCTCGTATAGGCCTAATTTATTTTTATTTTTTTTTTTAAACCACCATCAGGGCATGAGAATGCAGGATTCTAAATGACAATTAAATCACAGATTTGTTGCTTTTTATGTAGAATTTGTTAATTTGCGTATTTTCACGGAATTATTGTAATATTCAAATACTCAACTCGACTATAGCAGTGATTCGTAGCCAAGGGTACATGCACTCCGGAGGGTATTTAAGCAGGTTACAGGGGGTACTTGGAAATATTTAGGCTAGCTTTGTTAGAGCTACAAAAAAAATGTTGAAAGAATTTAAAACATAATTAAAATAACTAATCTTGATGATTAATGTTTTGCAATTTACAATTAGATTTGCATAACAACATGTTTATTAGAATATGTTTGACACATTTATTTATATTTTTATTTTATTTCACTCATTGATTGATTACTTGATCGATTCTATATATTAATGAATGATATTGACTTACAATATTGGTTATAATATAATTGATTAAAAGTGAATTATTAGTAATATTAAAAAGAAAGTCAAATTATATCAAGTGATGCATTTCTGGTTTGCCGTCATCAAGGGTAGCCTACATAAGTACAAAGTTTTGAAGCTAGTCTATTGAACAGTTTTTCCAACCCTAACAGTAAATAGTCGCTTCCCTGCTCTGTGAGTTTGCCTCCTGAAGGTATTTATATCGGTTTCGATAACCTTGAATAAGAACCACAACCCTGTGGTCACAAATCAATTTGCCTAACCACTTCCCCTCTCCTGTGTCTTCATGGCCAATAATGTCTGTCTTTCTCAGGGGAGTCACGGAAATGCTCAGACCATCGCTCCATGCAGACCAGGTTTCTCCCAGAGCTCATACACCGTATTTGTCCCCAGGGGTGTGCTGCAGGGCCTGAACATTCACAAAGGTAAGAGCTTGCAGTGCATTGCATGATTCTCTACAGGTTTATTTGTGTGTGTGTGTGTTTTAATCTCAGTGGAGCTTCAGCAACAGTTTTGTGGGTGAATGTAAATGCCCGTGCCTTCCTCAGTCTGTGTGTGTAGGCTAAATGTAATACGTTAAATATAATTTTAGCTTGATTATTGCATATTTCAATGACTCCCAAATGATCAGAAGGTGTATGTTGCAGAATATTCTTCTGGACTCTCAACCATGCAGTAATTTATACTAGTTGTGCTGTATGATTCCTCAAAAGGTTTTAGCAACGATTCAAAACCTGTTTCAGCCAGCTTCGAAATAAGCACAGTGTGGAATAACAAGCACAAATAAACGGTTTAGAAAGGATGAGCGGAGATGCAGATATGCCCGCGTGCTGAATGTTGATAGTACACACAGGACCAGTAATGCAATTAAAACACGTTTAAAACACACTATGCTTCTCAAATGCAATTTTCAAGGTCTGCGAATCGTCAGGTGATGCTTTTAAAAAACATGTCCATGGTGTGCCAAAAGCAACGCTTCCATCTAGGTGGGTGTCATAAGCGTGTACACGTTCCTAATCGCCGAGAGCTACAGTTGGCACACGTCTGCATTAATAAAATGCACAAAGGCAGCGTTTCCTATCAAAATCAATATGCATATTATTCAGCTTTATTTTGACTATCAGACAAACCTTGGCTGGATGATTAAAAACATAAATAAATAAAAAACGAAAATAAACCCTTAATCTGAATTTAATGGATAGTTCAGTGGCCCGGCTGGCTACAGAAGCCTCATTTAAATCTTCTGTTCGACTCCCGCTGGGTGTTTTTTTTTTTTTTTTTTTTTGCTGCTTTGAGCTTTAAGCTTTCGCTTTTTCTTTTTTTTCCCGCTCCCCCTCTGTCCTGCATGTAATACAGTTCCTCTATTCTTTCCCACTTCTTTTCAGCAAGATTTCAGCCGTCCTTTTATACTGTCGCTTTTCATTGCCATTGTGCGTGCATGTGTGTGCGTTATGCGAGGATATGTATTATCTGTGGAATTTGTTTTGCTGTTATGGAAGGAGAAAAGACGTCGGGGGGAAAATTGGACTTGCAGAAACAAATCATACAAGAAAATGGCACATTGATTCGATCAATTACCTGTTTTTTTTCCCACTGCATTCAAAACTTTGATTTAGTATAACTGTTATCAGAGTAATCAATGGATTTATTCACATGAGCGTGGTCGTGTAGAGAGAGTTTTATTTGTTGTTCTCAATCGGACTGCAACTTTGCGCTGATGCGGGAGCACAAAAAAAATCGAATTTTCGCAGTAATTGCAGAAATCTGCTTTGGAAGGATGTGCTCTTATTCTAAATATTTTATTCCCTGTTTATCGTACTTCTAAGGCCTGTTTGTTTTGATCCCAGCCTGTGGAGGTGTTGAGGGAACAGTGACATGTCAGATGTGCTTGTTACACAGCAAGTCGGTTGAGTGTTGGCGTGCGTGTCCAAGTGCTCATGCATGAGTCAATCGTTTTGTTTACTCGTGGATTTAGTTATGAGCGTTTTGCAGGGATCAACTCCTAAACCTGTGTCCACAATATCCACTAGCGTGCGCCGTGCAGGCAGCCACCTTTCCTTCAATATCCAACAGTGCACTCTTCATTTTAAAAACATGCTTACCCCAGCACAACTTGGCACTTGGGTGTATATCGCCAGGCTGCAGTATGAGCCCTTACAGAGAGTGATTGATGTACAGGATCCGGCCTGGAGAAAGGGTGATGTGTTCGGAGGAACCGTAGTAATCGGGGAGTGGGGTCGCCTCACTGGGACGTTAATGATAACAGCCTTGTGTAACCCAGAACCGTCAAAGGGGAGAGTAATGGGTGAGCCAGTGCGCTCGGTTGGGCCAGCGAGCGTCAAGTCGAGAAAATCCAGCGTCAATTTAGCCGTGATTGTAAACATTGGTCTGACACCTCGAGAATGCTAATGCCGAGATGGGAATTCTCAGGGGCGCGGTGCGGTCTGAGACTTGAACTCGGCAGAGGAGTCGAGAGTTGAAAGTTCCGCTTGAGTTGCCTCCATAACTGTTTAATATGGCTGCGGTGCACTGGGGTGAGAGTGAGCGATTCATCTCAGTTCTCTAGGTACTGCTTAGCATTGGTCTCTAAAGCCTGGCCATCCAAACAGAATCAGATATGACTTATTTTTTATGGCCAGAGCAGTCAGGGTGTCTGCCAGCTGTCTGCTGGTCTCGCAGCTGCTTGCCATGCAATTTGCTGATTCCGTTTAATTACACCAGTAGCTTGTTGTGTTTATTTTCTATTCATTTACGAAGGTGTTTGTTCGAGCTGGGTATTTAATTAGCAAAGTTTGGGCATTAATGCAACAGTGGTGCATTTATGCCTATTATGCTGTAATCCTCATGATCACTTTTATTGTACTTTTAAGGAGAACAAGCTTATTAAAGACACGGCCCCTCGAATGAAGTTGACCGGAGTGGAAATAATTCAACCATCCAACATTTCTAATATCTTTTACACACTAAAAACAGACAGCATGAGTCCCTTCAGGCGCTCTGCCTCACTAGATGTGATTCATCTTCACTCGGCATGTGAAAAGATTCATCATTTATGCTGACAAAATATAAATGCCAGGGTTGTCACATATTCAGCTGGCCTCGGGAGCATATGAAAGGCACCCAATGGCCACAGTAAATAGGTATGGTAAGCATTTGTGTTTTACATGATTGGATTCCAAGTCCTAGATGGTAAGTTTCGAACCCCATACAACATTGACTGATGATGTGGTCATTTAGCGTTGCTCGTTATTGCGGTAGGCAGTCTAGCTCAGGAGAAAATGATATTTTATGAGGTTTTATTGTGTTACGTCATGTCTTCCGGCGTTTATGCATACATTTATAGACGTATAAACTCATGCATAAACAGCCCATCTTGCTGTGTTGACATGTACGGTGGGATCCAGCGTTTCAGCCCACAATTCCAGATATGAGATTTAAAAGAACAAAAGAGCATTATATACAGTATATGAAAAGAACAAATATGTGACATTTGAGCAAAATTGGCACAATGATCATGTGTGCAAAAGGTCACAGTTCATGAAGTTCATGTGCTGCTGTCATGGTAACGTTTTCGACTAAGATTCCAATTGTTATTATTATGTAACATGAAATTACAATGAAAAATACTTCTAAAGCATTAATTAATGTTAATTCCATTCATTTACCAATACATCATTAAGTATATATGTATATATATATATATATATATATATATATATATATATATACTTAATGATGATTATATATAAACTGTTAATAGTATTTAATGTAGCTAACATGAACTAACAATGAACAGTTTTATTTTTATTAATTGATGTATTGCCTGACAAAGGTATGGCTTACTGTTAGTTAATCTTAGTCAATGTATTAAACTAACCTTAACTAATGGGACGTTATTGTTAAGTGTTAATGCTGTCATTAAAGAAATATGAAATTTATATTTTAAAATGTAATTTATTCCTGATGGTAAAGCTGAATTTTCAGCATCATTACTACAGTCTTCAGTATCACATGATCCTTCAAAAATAAGTTTTATTTGCTGATTTGGTGCTCAAGAAACTTTTCACATTATTATCATTGTTGAACTAAAACTATAATATTTTCGTAGAAACCGTGATACTTATTTTAAGCATTCTTTGTCTAGGCGTTAGTGGCTCAATGGTCCATGTAGGTTGTCTACAAAACAGAAGGTTGGTGGTTCAATCCCCGCTTCCACCTGACCAAGTGTCGAGGTGTCCATGAGCAAGACACCTAACCACAGCAACCCGGTCTCATCCCAATTCGTCATATAACTGACATTTTGGGACGTCTTTTGACCATTCGTCAATATACGACTTTTTAGGGCCCCCTTAAACGTCGGTAGATGACGTTATGGGATCCTAACTCTACCCCATACCTAAACCTAACCCTAAACCCAACTCGTCACCTAACTGACGTTAAAGGTAAAGCGTCAGTTGTATGACGACCCGGGATCGTCATCTACCGACGTTTAAGGGGGCCCTAAAAAGTCGTATATTGACGAATGGTCAAAAGACATCCCAAAACGTCAGTTATATGACGAATTGGGATGAGACTGTGTTAACCACAGTTGCTCCCAACAAGCTGGATGGTGCCTTGCATGGCTGACACTGCTGTTGTTGAATGCCTTGGGTGCCTTTCAACAATGAGTGAGTGAATGGGTGAATGTGAGGCAAAATGTGAGGTGGTGGGGAGGATGGAGAAGAATGGAAGTGTCAGCGTCTGCGAACTCAAACATGTGTAAGTACCGGTCTTTAATACCGCAGGTATTAGACACGATTGGCTTGGTGAGAAGGTAATAAGTGACGTAGCAATTGAGTCTTTCTGGCAGAACGTAACGCTAAAGCTTCAATTTCTACCAGAAAGGCTTCAGGAGAATAAATTCTGTTACAATAAATGCATTTATTGATCGCCCAGCAAGCAATGGCGTAGGCCCCGTCCATAGCTCGCAATCCGAGGGTCCAGAATCTGCATTTCCTCCCTGAAGACGAAGGCAGGGGTGCAGCCGTCCCCCCAAAATAGGTGGAAGATAATTTCACCAGGAAGGAGCCCACCCCCAAAGAATGGTAAGAAAACATATACGGACCAGTCATGAATCCAGTAGTTCCTAAACAAAGAGAGGAAAAAGAAGAGTTAGTGTATAGTATGACATAGAATAACTCATTGGCCGATAGTTAATTGGTAGGGTGGCCAACCAGGGAGTGCGTTATGCAATTTATTTTTTATTCATTTGTTTTTATTTTTTTATTTGAGCATTTATCCATTGCTGACGCTTCCTCCCAAGCGACTATTGCTATTCAAGAAGCACTTTACGTCTTATTTGTTGCTCTCGGGAAAATTAACTCATGATTTATTGTTATATTCTCCAACGCTGTACTAATTGAGCTGAGTTCAAGGGAAGCAAGGTGCTGGGGAATAGTGAAGGTAAACTGAGAATGCGGCTAGCATGGCAACAGGGACAGGTCATTGGAAGCGCAAGCCATGATAACCATACAGAGCAAGGCCACTACAGACAACATGGGACAAGGCCGCGATTGACCACACAGAGCCAGGCCACCTTGGGCCACACAGAGACAAGGCTGCATTGGACCACACAAAGCTAGGCCACCTTGGGCCATGCAGAGAAAAGGCCGTGATGGACCACACAGAACAGAGCCACATTAGGCCTCATTGGACCACATTGAGCCAGGCCTCCTTGGACCACATAGAGCAGGCCACCTAGTGCCATACACAGAGCAGGCCTCATTAGACCGCAACTGGGCACATTGGACCACATGGCCATGATAGACCACAGAGACAAGGCCGCACGGCCACACGACCTTGCTAGACCACAGAGACAAGGCCGCAATGAGCCACAACGGCCTCTAATGCCGCACATAGAACGAGGTAGACTGGACAAGGCCATGCAAAACCAGGCCAAGAGGACCACATGGCCATTTTTTAGCGAGGCAACAATGCCTCAAGGCCGCTTGGCCACACAAATAACGGCCACTTAGCCACATTGAGCCGCACCCACTGGCCATTTTTTACATACAAGACAAGGCAACAATATGCCACTATAGATCACACGGAACAAGCCAAACAACTTGGGTTAGTGCATTACAACCTAAATTTACATGAATCCTGCCCTGGGGGCATGATTTATAGAATATCGAGATAGAAGAAGCTAATGACTTGAGATAGCTTCGCATGAGCTACATAACGACCAATGACCATTAAGGAATGTTATCTATATGTTGACGCTTGAGTCTCTCCATCTTGTATGATTCCGGTTGAACAAAGCGAAAAGTTTTAAATTGTCGGTGAGAGGTAATTGAAGCTGCAAAACGAGCTGTTTAAACTACGACTCCTGTGCTGGTAGCAGCAGCCCTACCACCTTCAAAGGAACAGACAAAATGATATGCTTACTCACCCTGGAAATGAACATTCCAGAATACTATTCAAAAATATCTGTGGGGCATTCTGTGCCGAACCCTGCATACACACCGGAGACCCACCGCATATCTGCAAAAAGGGCACAATTATTCTCCTTTTTTATCTTTGACATACAATGGCCCTCATGTATCAAAAGTGCATACACCAAATTTCCAGCGTACACCTGCCGTACACTCAAAACCACGGTGACTTTGAGATTTATCATGAACTTTGGCGTACGGCATGCTCAAATCCTACGCCAGCTCAGGAGGTGGTGTACTTATAATATTATATATATCAGATCAGCAGTAATTATCAGATCACGCCACGTCATCATGGACACCAATTTGAACTCTGCTGCTGATGTAGGAGGCAATATAGAAACACTTACCTGAATGAAGTTTAATCATGGTAGAGGTGACATATTAACAGTGGCTGATGGAAGCGCCTACCAAAAACTTGAAAAAACGACTTGGAAGTGGAGCTTTAACTTGAAACCAAAGAGAGAAGACCATCTCATGTCTTGCAAAGAGCGAAGGTCTTTTGCTGGACAAATTGAGGATGACATTGCAGTTCTCTTCCTGCTGGATTATCCTGGCTGAGCTGACCCTGTTGAGGCTTTAGATGACGTGACAATAGAAACTGATGGGTTTCCAGGGTGTATTAGGCCTAGACGAGCAGAACTTCTCATGAGAGGCCTTGGCTGATCAAAAACTCTCCGAAGACTGCTGTACCAGCACTGAACGCAGAAACCTCGACGTGCAGTAGGAGATATGGCGGGACATCAATCGTTGGAACTCGATATAATTGGAAACAATATGCGTGTCCTGAAACATGTTGCCTAGCGACTGAATGGGAGCATGAATGGAAGCGTCAGCATCTGCAAACTCAAACATGTGTAAGTACCGGTCTTTTATACCGCAAGTATTAGACACGATTGGATAGATAAAAGGTACAAAATGACGAGGCAATTGAGTCTTACAGGCAGAACTTGAAGTTCTGAACGCTAAAGCTTCCATTTCGGGCCGAATCCTCTCGGAGCCTTCCCCTGGACAGCATGCCAAATACGCATTAAACTTTTCTCCGTCTAATTGTACGTGAACTCGTAAAACATGCTGTTACTTTCTCTTTGTCATTGTGGATTACCTGAGATTTTCATTAAAGAACAATTTTGTTTCTAGACCATTTTGCAAGATGTAAACAACACTGGTCCAGAAGCACTTCCTGTTTCAGTTTTTTAACACTACATAAAAACTGGGATAAAATACAACCAACAGAACATTTATAACTGAATCAAAAAGTTAAACACATCTTTAAGATGTTTTCTTTACATGTGAAATAAAGAAAACAGTTACAAACCGAAACAGGAAGTGTTTCTGGACCAGTGTTGTTTACATCTTGCAAAATGATCTATAGAAACCTTTTTGAACTCTTCTTCAACTGGTGACAGGATCCTTGCTGAATAGGCTACATATGATCAGATGTTTAGATTCACATGAAGAAAAATAAGGATCCAGTGTACTACATAAATAAAGGAAATGTTTATAAGAGAGTATGTTGTCCATGAAGACGAAACAGAGCATTTGACCGTGGGCATTTTTCAGAGCAGAACCCCACCTGGGAGAGATAAGCCATGAAAACGGATATTCCACTGATTGCACATTGTAGTGTAAACCATCATCTTGGCCTAAGAGCAGGATCAGGCACTTTGAAGCCAAAGACAGAGAGATGGAGATGGGGGGAGGACAGGTACACTCTCTCACACAAAAGAGCAATCTGATTTTAGTTGCACTTACCCCTAAATGGTGGGCTGAAAGGATGCTGTCAGAATGTGTTCAAGAGAACATGAGCGATGAACTTCGGTGCATAACCCTTTAATATCCGACACAGTGCTGGTGGGAAATGGAAGTCAGTCGCCTTTGCTGTTAGTTCAGAGGCGGCCATTAATCATCTTAATTACTAGTGCTTATGCATAGTCAGAGTCATTTGACTTCTCTGGCAGATTTGTGGCATTTGCAGTGCCACAAAATATAGTGCCTGCTTGGATTTCCAAGATATTCTATGCATATACCACATTTTATCATCAATAAAATATAGTAAGTCCCCACTTCAGTTCCCCTTTCGCTTTAAAAAATATGCCTCTGCCACAAGGATATCCATTAAATCCAAACGCACTGACTTCTTAAGGCAGATTTACAATAAAACCAGAACTAGGACTCCACCTGTGAGATGGAGACGCTCTGTGCATGGACTTCCAGGCTCTCTTTCTGCGTTCCAGTCGTGTCTTAAAGTTTACCTCATTATCTAGCAAACGCATTGCTCTTCATACTTACACCGTGCTGTGGAACCTCTCATGGATACAGACATTCACAGAAGCTCATTAGGATGGTACTGCTTGAGCCCTGTGTGCAATTGCAAACAGAACAGTGTTAAGAGTTTATTAAAAAAAACAGATTTTCGACTGAATTCTGATTGGATGTGCAGCATTCAAAATCAGTGTGTAAAGGAGACGATTATAATAATAATAGTATTATGTAATATAATGCATTATTGTTGATAGTTGTTGTTGATGAAAATTATAATACACTATTTTGTTGATATGGCGAGCCTACATCTATTTTTTTTTTCAGTTTCTGCTGCTTCCATCATGGCCATGAATTGGAAAATAGCAGAGAAATCTACAGCTTTTGGTTTTGTAATAACCAACTTAGCATGATGAGCAATTGAAGCAATGTTCTGTTGATCTATTCTATGTTGCTCAAGGATATTAAACACTTCACATGGCTGAAGAAAACTTGTTTTATGATGTTTTCTTAGAAGCAAATGTGATATTTCTACATTTACAGTATGTGCTGTTATTCATGTGAAAGGTATGCTTATCAGCTCAAGTAGACCAAGCAAGAGTGTGCCATATAAACACATTGGTTTGTTTCATGCCTGATTTACTTTACATTGCATTTCCATCTGGATTTTTTTTTCACACTGTGCATAGCGAGTAAGGTATATCAATCTATATTAAAGGAAAATCTTGACTTACGTGGATATTTTATTTCCCATCCCTCTTTCATCCTCTCTTTCTACAACTCACCTAGCAGTTCTTAATTAAGTTTTCTTATGAAACCATGGCTCAATGTCTATTTGAATATAAATCAGATTGGATTTTCATCTTAAAGGCAGACTTTTCACTATACTGGCTGTGTGTATACTATTAGTCAGCAAGGCATTTCTCATTTACATTGGCCCCGTCACTTAGAGTTATATTCTGATCTAACATATTCAGCTGCTAGGGTCATTAACCTGAGATCGAGGTGGTAGAAGTGGGCTTTGATTTTGTGCAAAGGCCTTGGGTACTCTGCTTTTGAAAGAAAAACATTTTTGTCGATTCATTTATCATTACCAATACTGAAGTGAATGGGTTTTTTTGTATAGAAATGTCATTTCATTATATATCAGTGTGAAAAATATGACATGTATGCAAGGACACACCAATCCAAAAACAACTTTTATCTACAGTAAAAAAAGAAACATTTGGGATCAGACTATCAATGGCTAGAATGAAATGAAAAGGAAGTAGAAAGAAATAGTTCATTTATGAACAAATCTTACAGATGCAGATTCATTGACCACATTTGACCTAAAAAATAATCCAATTAATTTGTCGTGATTAATCAATTTGGCAGCACTAAATATTGTATATATTGAATGTACTGTCCCTTTAAGAGTATTTTTCTTATTGTGTATGTATAATATACAAAATACATGTTTATATACAACATGAATGTTAAACTAATCAAGCTCTTTCACTTTTTCTATATACTTATGCATCTGTGTTTCTCAGCGGGCCATTATGTGTTTCATGACTCTGACCTGCCGGTGTCTTTAATTCCGCATCGTGCCCTTAGGTTATGTTTTAATTACTTCTTCCTTTGACATGGTGGGTTTATTTTAAGAAGCAAATACTAAAACGCCACCAGGAAAGCGAATATGATTCAGCCCATAGAGGCTTGAGGTTTGGCACCAATCTACACCGAGTAGAAGGAAATAGGAAAGAGGTGAGGTGTAGCACTTTTTTCTCGGTGTTGGAGATTGCAGAAGGGCCTAGGGGGGCGGGGGGGATGAAGAAGGTAGCATGCTAATTGTATTCATAAGATGCAGCCTTAGTTTATCCTATCTATATGCTTCTCTCTCTCTCTCTTGCTCTTTGAGTCTTGGATTCAGACAGCTTCACTTTAAGTCCTCAGGCTGTCTTAAAGAGATTCTGTTGAGAGGGCTGTGGTCAGGGACTATTGGACATGCGTTTAGTCTGTTTACTTCTATAAATGCGAGAGTCCAGAGGAGAGATAAATACAAACGGACAAACAGAAAATGGCTTACACTTTATGAATCTGAATCGCATACGCAAACATGGGCGCACAGACTCTTCTCAAGCCTGACAGTTTGTCATTCGGTTGTGTCATTGGGGTTGCGTTTGGTGTTTACAGCGTTTTGACTTGATTGACAAGGGCCACAGGAAGTGGAAGCATCCCTCCATTCTGTGAGTGATTATCTTAAATGGAGAAATTAAAGGATTACAAACTGGCCCAGTAATCCAGCTGTCAATCTCTTGACTCATTAAGGAGTAGGAGGAGAGAGGGACAGAGAGAGAGAGAGAAAGAGGAGAGCAAACTTAGGTGTTAGGAAGAGAGAATTGGTGTTTTAGTAACTTGCTCGTGTCTTTGTAAATTATGTGTCATTGTAAATGAAATTATCATGCACACAATGTTCTGTTGACAGAGATGGTTCATCCAGAAATGAGAATATTCACCCTCATGTCTTTTCGAACCCGTTTGAAATGTAATTTTTTCGTAATAATTTTAGTTTTAGCAGTGTTGTTTAATTTTGTTTTACCTTATATATATATATATATATATATAAATGAAACTGCTGCATTTGGTGATAATGAATATTGTACACACTTGCAAAATTTAATATATGAATTTTTTATATATGTAATATTGACGTCACCATTGACGTTGACGTCACTGCGCCATTGACGTCACTGATTTTTGGTCTCAAGGCATGCAAGAAGCTGCATCAAATGATGTCGAGTCGATGCACCAGATGTTTTTTGCAGTCTATATGATTTTTTTAGCCTCTTTTAGAGCAGAAAGAAAGACATCTGTCCCCCATTCATTATCATTGTATGTAAAAGTGACAGAATATTCTTTGAAAATGCACCTTTTTGTGTGCCATAGAAAAAAAGTTATATGGATTTGTAATGGCGTGAGGAGAACTATTCATTGAAGTTTGCTTTGAGGCAGACTTTTTGAGAAGTTATGAAATATGTTTTCCTGGCTGGTGAAATGGCAGATTAATAAATCAGACTATAAAGAAGGGAAGATAATAATAGAAATATTGTGGACTTCATAATATAAATCTCAAGCATTTGGTTATTGATTGAGTCTAAGCCATGCATTGTCTACATTGACAGGTTTTTTTCAGTCTCGGGAACAGACTGAACTATCCATATCTGCGCCTGTCCTTTCATTGATTTCTTTTGTTATTAAGTCGTTTATATTGTCCATAACGGGGAGGCATCTCTTGTAAATTATGAATATCAGCTCAAACTTGTAGACGGTTCTAGAATCCTGGAGCTGCTTTGGGGACTGGCGTAAGGCGAGGAAAAATCAATACAAATTTCCACCGTGCTGCCAGTTCAACATGGTCACTCACTTATAGCATTGATCGCCTCTTCAGAAGAATCTTTTTAGTTTTATTTATACGTTCATACATGCATTCATATAAATGCAAACCTTTTTGAAAAGTAAAAATGCTGAAGGACAAGAAACCAGGTGAGATTGTGGAAGCAAAAAAAGGAAGAAATCAAAGATCCAAGGTCTCTGTCTTCTTAAATTCCCAAAGCTCGCTGGACGTCGGCCAGAAATACAAATATGATTATCAAAAAACAACTTCTGCAAGTGCTCGGACTGTAAATCGTCCTCTTTAGACTTTGTATAAATTTTCCACAGGCCTGCAACAAGCTCTTCGTGTTCACTGAACTGTTGTGGTCTGTAAATAAAGCGACGTACTGTATGTTGGCACAGGCTTCAGCACTTTTGCCCTGATAAAGAGCTTGGCCATTGGTGGGTAAAAATTGTTTGCAAAAGGACTATTCAAATTTCATCCCTAGCTACCAGTGGCTTAATTTGGAATTTTGCAAGTGTGTACAATATTCATTATCACCAAATGCAGCAGTTTCATTTATATATATATATAAAAAAGTAAACCACCAACAGACCCTAGGCTGATATTCAGTTTGTTTATTTATTCAAATCATGAATGCTGTTTGCAACAGATAATTTGGAGGTGAGGTATGAGACCTGAATGTGAATAAAAAGTGTCCATAATGTCCAACAGCCATTGTGTTGGCCACTAAATGGCACAAATAAATCCATTTCCTCTTCACTCACTGAGTCATCACTCCACTTGCGCTTATAAAGTCTTGGTTTTAAATAACCCTGCAAGATTTCGCTTTGGCAAAAACGTATAACTGTAAGATGCACTTGAAGTGAAATAATAATCACTTAAACAGGTGCTGCCTGTAATTTATAGTGAGAGACATAGTTCTAAAAACTAATTATCACCATGGTCATGTACTGCAAGAGTGTTATTTTTGTGGCAATGCTGTGAAGACTGTGCTAGTTCACATTCTGAAAATCTATTCATCGCTTTTTGACAATCTACAGGAATTTTCCTAAATATTTATTTATTTATTTATTTTTTTACTTTTTTTCACAAAAAAATATTTCGATCATTGGCTCGGACTGCTTTAGGAATTTTGAGAGTGTTTTGAGGGTCTACCACATCATTAACATCGATAGTGTCATTAAGTAATATACCTGTGGTTTTGGCTGTACTAGTTGGATCCAGTAGACCGCAGATGGCTTTCCTGCTAGTGTGAAGCTGTTTGTATCTGTTTATGTGATTTTGTGATGAATGATGTTGGCAAGGTTAAATATTTTGGGTTCAAAACAAGTTAAGCTCAATTAACATTTGTGGCATTATGTTGATTTCCTGAAAAATTGATTTGGACTTGCCCTTCCTGTTCCTTTTTTTTTTTTTTTTTTTTTTAGTTTGGATTAAAAGGCAGAAATGTGGAACTTATAATTTTATAAAAAGACCCTAGGTCAGTGATATTTTTTTTTCTGAGAGAAAGAGATTGATACTGTTATTCAGGAAGTATATTCAATTTGTTAAATTGGTCAAAAGTGACAGTGTAAGATATTTTAATTTTATACACGTTTTCAATCTCAAATGCTCTTTGAACTTTCTTTTTATCAAAGAATCTTGAAAAAGTATTACATTTTGCATAAAAAACAGCACAACTGTTTTTAACATTGGTAATAATAATAAATGTTTCTTGGGCACCAGATCAGCTTTTTAGAATGATTTCTGAAAGACATTTGACACTGAAGACTGCTGAAAATTCAACTTTGCCATCACATGAATGAATTATATTTTAAAACATATTAACCCTCAAATGGTCTTCGTTTCCTGTTTACACTTCTGGGCTTCGGGGTCTATACGACCCCAACAATTGACTACAACAAATATACATTTTTAATCATACAAATAATATATCATTTTTTTTGTTTACTTCTCATCTATTCATTAATGTTGTGTCTTTGGAGATATAAAGTACTTTTGTATCCATATACCACACAATTCCTCAACTACACCATTAGCTTGCACATGAAATATTATTATTATTTTTTTTATACATTACATTTATGCTCTAGTACTAGGCCTTCATTTCTGTGTAAAACAATTTCAGATTTATGCTGGATTTTTTTTTCCTTTTTGACACATGAAGAAAATATATTTAGTTTTTTTTTTTTTTTTTTTTTTTTTTTTTTTTTAACATTTCCCATTCATTTCAATGTGGGGTCATGGAAGACCAGAAGTGTAAACATTTTTTTTTTTTTTTTTTTTTACACACACCTTCAGAACAACCAAATCAAGCCCAGTTTTTGTGTGTTTGTACAGATAATGTATGAAAAGTCACAAAATCTTATTCCACTGAGATGAGGGGAACCTTTTTTTTTTATTAAGTACAAGTCGATTGGGGTCATTCACTTACACTGTAAGTTCCCCAGTTTTTCTTCCCCTCCAAAATTAATATTTCTAGTTATCAACATTAGGCCACAAGTGTGTTGATTGAGCTTAATTTGTACTGAACCCAGAATCCTGCTTTTAAGCAGCCCACCTGTTTAAAAAGGCTCCTCTATGAGATTTTTCATAGACATATATAATAACTCAACACAATGCACAAAGATGCACAGATGTTCAGACACGTGTGCAGTGCACACACACAAACCCAGATCCTTGCAACCCCTGTGAATGTGTTATTAAACGGTTGAATTCTGTGATGTCATTGTGTTTAGATCTCAGGAGAAATGCCTATCTTAGCTGAAGCAGCAGGAAACTTTTATTCTCTCCAAACATCAGAACCGGAAAAAAAACTGAATTTTCCCTGTCACCTATGGAGTTACAAAACTGAAGGTTCACTTTTATGCTGCAAACAAAGCTTAGAAAATATGCAAACACTCATAGTTAGTGGACAGAAAAGTGCACACAAAACACACATCCATTCAAAGACACACTCTGTATTACTGACCTGAGGAGGTCATTTCATATGAAAGTAATGATATTAGAGGAAGCACCATCAATGGTAGGTTACACAGATCAAAAGGAAGTGCTGGTTACTTCCTGATCCTGTGGCCTCTGGCTTTTTGCATTTTACAGGATTTTATCCAATCCCACCCACCTCTCTCTCTCTCTCCATGTATAAAGGCAGTAGGGGGCGACAAGTGACTTGTTTTTATTAGTGGAACACCGAATGAATCACTGATTCATTCAAAAGGCTGATTTATCCAGGAATGAAACACACAGCTATCCCCGTGCCCCAGTGTGCACACCTCCTAAAAAGCAAGCGAAATTAAAATAAGTTTGTACTAAAGTACTATTTCCGGTTGATTTTCGTAGTGGCCTCAAACCACTGCGCATTGGGGAAGGATTCGGTTCAGAACTACAAACAAGAATAAACTGCATAGCACGAGCATGACGCGAGCACAACAGGCTTTTAAAGGCAATGAGAGATGAGAGTCTGATTGGTTTATTGCACTTTATGCCCAAAAAAACTTCCATTACCCATTAAGAGAATAGGGACAACCATTTTAGACCATGCCGTGCCGACCCTTTTTCCTGTAGTTAAACTAGCAAAAGTGGATACGGACATGCTCTAAGTGCAGTTGCACCCTGCGCTTTGTGCTTAGATCGTTAAAATAGGGCCCTGAGTGTGTTCATGATTCAGTCAGAATCATTCGGACAGCTAATTCAGTGACTAATTTGAAGCACATTCTACCTTTGTACAAGAGTAACCGGATATTTCAAACAGCAGTGAACAAAAATGAACTGGATGAACTGGATATTTACTTACAGTCAGTTGAAACCAAACCTGCAAATGCATCCTGATTTGGTGAAGATGAAGTGGCTCTTTATTAAGTTCTACTCATGCAGGTGTAGCTTGTACTGCAGTTACATTCGCCAACTAAAGGCTATCATAACACTAACAGTGCAAAATACAATGTACCATGGCCACAGGTCTAATCAACTTTATTAGAGTTTTAATAATCATTCTACAACCCCATTTCCAGAGTAGTTGGGACATTTTGTAAAATGCAATACAATCAAGAATCTGTGAATTATCTTGAACCTTTATTTAAGTGACATGTAGATTAAAAAGAATAAGTCCAATATTTTCACTGACCAACTTAATTGTATTTTGTAAATATGAACAAATTTTGATTTTGATGGCTGCTACACGCTCCAAACAAGTTGTTACACAGACATGTTTACCACTGTGTCACCTTTTAATGAACTTTTTAATCATTTGGGAGTTAAGGATACTAATTGTTGGAGTTTTGCTAGTGGAATATTTTGTCCGATTCAAGACAGCCGCTCAATAGTGTGTGGTCATCATTGCCTGATTCTCCTTTTCATGATGGCTCATACATAAGTTGTTTATATCTCTGTGCAATCCAAATATATACCTCCATGTCAGTGGTGCCATCACACAAATGCAAGTCACCCATGCTGTTTGTACTGATGCCTCCCAATAACAGGACAGATGTTTGCGTTTGCACCTGTCTCTGATGAAAGTCTGGATGATCCCTTTCGTCTTTGGGACTGAGAACTCGATGTCTGTTTTTCCCCAAAACAAGCTCATCAGTACACACACCACAGTACACATTTCCACAGATAACTCACCGGCATCTCCACATATAACTGATGTAAAGCTTTCTCCTTGCGTAACAGAGATTCAAGTTGCATTTTTTGACTGTGTTATGTGAAAATGTAGCCTGGATGCCAGCCCGAACTCCGCCCACAACATTTTTTGGACGGGAAGTTCGGTCTGGACTCAATCCATTGAGGAGAAATTATGATCGGTTCAGAAATCATCGGGCCAATCAAATTGCCAGGGCGGGCTTTATACGATGATTGACAGGTGGTCTTCAGTAACGTAATCCTCACGTCGTCAAAGAGCGCTTGTCAAAGATGAGTGCAGCTGGAGAATTGAGATGTATAGATTCCGCTGTCGCGTCTTTTGTAAAATAAATCGACAGCGCATTCATTTTTTAAAAAAAACTGCGAGAACTGCAATCAAGGCATTTGTCGATCGGAAATATATTTTTGGCGTCCTTCCTACATGATTCGGGCAAAGTGTAACTTATCAGCTGGGTCTGACGGTCGTTAAGAAGATGGGACGTAATGAAAGGCCTGTGGTCGTTGTGGTTTCTCCTTTGGTGGCACTCATGGAGGAGTAAGTAAAAGAAGTAACACTTGTTATTTAACTTCTAAAATAAATAAAGTAGGCAACGTTCTGTATTTGAAAACTGCGCTATGCAAAGGAGTTGACTTATGCGTTGCTCTGATTGGTTGGTAGGTCTACCGACTATCCAATTGAGTGCAGAGGTTTTTTTTTGGCCTGGTTCGGTTACGACACGCCTCATAATTAAATTTCAATTGAGTGATTTCAGACTCATATTCTCATTAGAATATGAGTATGACGAAGTCAGGCTAGTGAAAATGGTTTTCTAAAGTACTCTTGAGCACTTGTGGCTGTATTTAACAGAGTAGCATGATGGTTTCTCATGCAGAGGGGTGCAGAGGTCTCCTGCCTTGCCTTGCCCTATACAGAGATTTCTTTGGATTCCCTGAATATTTTCACAATAGTATGTATGGTAGATGGTTAAATACTTTTTTTTGCCATTTTGCATTGAGAAATGTGATTTTTGAATTGTTTGACAATACTCTCAAATGGTGAGCCATGACTCTTTTACACCCAAATAAGATACCCTCATATTACCAATTCACCTGCTCATTGTGGACTGTTTTATTTATATTTAATATATATAATTTGTTTATGATTAGGAAATACAATTATGTTGGTCAGTGAAAACATTGGAAAACTTTTCTTTGTACGTTTGTCAGTTAAAAAAAAAGTTAGAAAAGAGCCACAAATCACAGATTGAACACTTTATTGAATTTTTTAAAATGTTCCAAATTTTCTGGAAACGGGGTTGTAATTCTATGAGAATAGGGAAGTCAACACCAGAAGCTGATGAGTGATACATATCCAGATTTGGAGTAGCTTGCCCTACACTGCTGACATCAGATCAATGGTAGCTTGGTTGCCCACAATGCCATATTTCTTTACACCCCCTTGGCAGCAATGTAACATGCTTAACTATGCATAGACATGGATGTTGACTCAAGAATCACGAGCAAATCACCTACTTAAAGAGCACCATAGTGTGTGCCCTCGGGATTATGCAGCTGTCTCGTGTCTTTGTGTGAGAGAGAATAATTGTTTTTTCTCTAATTACGAACGTGAGATGTGGCTGCTGGTGTGGTTGTTTCACAGCTGCCATCTTTTCATTCTTTTTGGCACCTATCTGGCTGAAAATGGGATTTACTACCATCTGGATGTGTGGTTTATGCTGATGAAACAAAGTTGCTCAAGTGGAATTGAACATGGTTCCTGTAAAAACATTCTCAGTGCATAGCTATAAAAAAATCTGTTAGTTTTTCCATAAACAATTTGTCTAACTTTAAGGGGTGAAATCACTAAACATATGTGGTATTTTAGCACAGAGATCCGTCTTATTCACTAATCAATAGCAGTAAAATTTAATCAGCCAGGAAATGCACAAACAAGAAAATAATGCTTGTTAAGGTTTACGAAAACTCTAATTGTTATTGTTGCGCCAGTAGCGGAGTGGCAATCGGGAGAGTCGGGACTTTTCCCGGTGGGCCGGTAGTGTTTCGAGGCCGCGAGGGCCGGCCCGGTCTGATAAAATGTATTTATTGGAAGTTCGTCATGGCCCAAGCTAAGGGAAGAAAACTTTTTTTTTTACATTAACGGAGCATATATTTGCACTAAGTGCCTTCTCTTTACAGCAAAACGACGGTTGTCTTGAAACAGCCTCAGTGGCGTAGGTCGTAAGGCGTGAGGTGTTTGAGAGCAGCATTTTGATGCGCTGAACGCGAGTTCGAATCCGCCTTGCCGAACTTTCTCTTCTCCCTTTTCCCAACACAGATATATAAAGATGTAAAATGTAAAACCCAACATTAAGGTCTCTAGCGTTATATTTTGCCAAAGAACTAAAATTGAAACCATGAATATGGCGTTGCGCAATTATAATAACTGACATTAGAATAGCATCCAGTTTGTGCGCTTGATTACTTTGCTCACGCGATCATCATGGTCAGGCTGCTGGTGTTTTCTCCTAAATAAAAGCTCAAGGGTTTATTTCTTGCAAGTTAAGAAATTAGGACAAAAGTATTTTAATTTTCCTATGTTATAGTTTAATGTAGGTGAAAATATACTTTTGAAATACTCATTTTCATTTACATAGTACATTTATAGGCTATAAATGGATTTTACAGTACATCATAGGAATAATTATAAATCATAATTACATTATTATAATAATTGTTTGGCATCCTAAAACACTATTGATAATGTAATGTAGACTGAGACTCTCATAACTAAAAAGATGTTTGAGCCCTCTTTATTGTCCTGGGACAAATTAATGTTTTTTTCTTTGTTCAACGAGCAGTTCATGGGTTGAAGCTCTTAATTTCGATCTCTCAGAGAGCACGAGATTAATGCATTATAACCTTAAAATGTCCAAAATTTTCTGCCGGGGGAGCATGCCCCCGAACCCCCCTAGAGGCACAGAGTCCTTCCAACATAGTTTTAGAAATTACTATGGGAAAGAATGACCATTTGAACTTTATTCCAGCATAGTACAACAAAGTTCCTTTTAAATCAGTAAAACTGTAAATGCTATCGGCTATTTAAATCATGCACGTGACGAGGGCCGGTGGTCTTCGAAATTTCCCGGTAGATTTTTTGGTCCCACTCCGCCCCTGTGTTGCGCTATTACCACCTACAGAAAAGCAGATGGTAAACAGAATTTTACTGAACAAGCATGAGTCACGCGTTAACTAGTCACAAACCTGATTTAGTTAAGCGGTCAGAGTAATCTGTATGACTGATAAAAACAATGATATTTGCTGCATTCCTGTTTTCGGCAGTGTTTTAGCGAAAGTATCGCTAGTATTTAGTAAAAGTTGAATTTTGCTACTCAAAATATTAAATAAAACTACGAAAGATCACCGTAAATGACCCTGAGCGCCTCATTTGTTTTGATGCACTACTCACTTTTAATCTGTAGAAACAGTAAAATGGCACAATTATGTCTTACGGTTATGTAACCGGACTCCGGTCCGCCATTTGAATAACACTACATTATAAGGTTCATCAACAAACCCCTCTATCTTCTGTATTTTAACTTTTGGTAACACTTTAGTTTAGAGTCGAATTCTTACTACTAACTAGTTGCTTATTATCTTGCATATTATTGGCTGATTAATAGTATTTATAAAGCACATATTAATTCCTGATTCTGCATCACCATATTCTACAACTCTTAATCCTTCATAACCAATTCCTAAACTTAACAACTACCTTACTAACTATTATTAAAGCTTCTCTGTGTAATTCTTTTAGTTTATTCTGAGCTAAAAACACTTAGTTCTTTCAAAAATATATGTGCTCATTAATGTATATTTGCTTCGTTCAAGTAATAAAGTATTCTCGTGAGTGTATAATATGCCATTGAAAATACATACGGGTAAGAGGTTCTAATGTCGGTCGCCATGTTGCCCCTCCATCTTGAAAGTACATTAGCCAAAGAGGGACATACCCGTTAATTCAAGCTTCGCCTTCCGCGTTTACGTTTGAGTTAACACTCATGGACGAGGTCGAACTGGTAGCCATGTTAATCTTGGACTACATTGGCCACCGTAGGAGTTAAAAACGAAATCGGAATTGAGAGGAACAGAAACTAATATTCACTGGATGGTCATATACCTTTTCACCACTAGATGGGGGCTAAAAATCGCACAGTGCAGCTTTAAGCAATGATTAGGAGTTTATCGAGGCAAAAGTTGTAGATGATAGTTAGCTATCGTGAGAATTTGAACCTAATCTAAAGTGTGACAGAACTTTCTTGTAAAGTAGTTGTATCAGTGAACTTTGACCTTTGACTTTTGTTTGCAAGCAAGGCTGTGAGCCAGCGCCCCGGTCCCAGGAGTTACTCGTGTGTCACCAACAGTAACCCTTGTCAAAGTGATGGTGATGGCCCGAGGGGTCTCTGCCTCAGTGACAGCTGACAGAAGAGTGCAGAATGAAGCTGGGCCCTGGGAGGCCAGCCGTGCTTTTCAAACAGAAACAGGGACTACAGGTGTCAGAATCCATCTGTCCAATATGATAACAAGTCCTAAGATACACTCTAGCCTGTTTTTCGGTTGTTTAGTGTGGTTCCACTGCCTAATAGGGATAATAAGCTATTTAAACCCATAACGTCCCATAACATAAAGTATTTTAAGGGATTTAGAAATAGATACAGAAACCTTATTTTGTAAATATTTGTATGCATGTATAATGGTATTTGATGCCATTACAATGAAATTTCACTCAAAAATCTGCCAAAACCTGAGTGAATTTGAACTTAGTGTATCATGAACCAAAAGTGCCCAGAGTTGGGAACTGTGGTGGAGGGCAAGATTTGAATTTAATATAATGTGTCTTTTGATATTGTGATTACAGTGTCTTTTGGGGGATCTCATGTTTGAACGCCTCCATGCCAAACCTTATTTAGTTTGTATGAACATGCAACCAAGCGAAACACTGATTTGTTATTTATGAGGCTCATCTCAAGACCTAGTTATGTTCTGTTTATTTGATTTATTGGCTCAGACAGTAGTCTAATAAAGTCTGAGGATTCTGTGTTAATTTTCCTGTTTGTTTGTTTGCACTCACATGTAGTTTTGTTTATGATTGTTTAATTATGTATTTCTGTTTTGTCTGTGCAAAATCTCTTTTACTTTAAATCACAACCAGTAGCTAAGATCAGATTCAGCTTTCTAAGTTTATTATTATATTATATTATATTATATTATATTATATTATATTATATTATATTATATTATACTATATTATATTATATTATATTATATTATATTATATTATATTATATTATATTATATTATATTATATTATATTATATTATATTATATTATATTATATTATATTATATTATATAGGGCTTTCAATATTAACAAATCCTTAATATCAATCCTCAACGAATTAAAATAATTGAACGGAAATAACGCAAATAAATGACTGAGCGTGAAATTGGCTAACTAACGTAATTTGCGTCAAACATCACTTTGACTGAGCATCTACAATGACGCAAGCACCATAAATTTCCATTCTAACCCTTTAACCCGATTTCGCTTCTCTGTTTGAGATCAGATCTTTATAATATGCTAAACTTTTCTATCCAATGATCCAGTAAGCGAATTCATTCAAACAATAAGTCCAAAACAGAGCTAATGAAAAGAAAATACATTAGCGAGCTACCAAAACGTCTGCTCAGCCAAATAAAGCAAAATCTAACAATAGAAGGACAAATTTACTGATGATTGTTTCTGGTTCTTAGTGAAATAGTTCTGTTTAGTTGTAATTGAGTGATCCGCAGGGGGAGATTATGCAAGTGAACCTTCACAGACCCCATTAAACAACTTGACAAGTGCAGTTTTTTTTTTGCCTCTTTTGTTATATTTTCAGTTTAGACAGGAATTTGGGGAAGGACCAGCCAAGTTACTGTCTTTAAGATGAATGAGAATGCTAACAGATAGCTGTCTCTCGGTATTATAGACCACTTGCTATTGCAAGTCCGAGATATGTGGTAGTATGAGCAGGCATCAGAATATGTTGTCCATTTTCCCAGAAAAAGGACTATAAACTTTAAAGGTGCAATCTGCTTAGAGTTATTTTTGTCAGTTTTTTTAGGAGAAAGCTAGAATATAGATGACCTCGAATCTGACAGGCATAGTCTAGAAGCCACAAAACTCCAGTTTTGATGTCATAGGGTCTTGAGTCATCTTTAGTACATTGCCGAAGATGACGAAGGATGAAGGGTGCTATTTTTTGCCTCTGGGTTACTCCGTCTCTTTGTCTGTCTATCTTTATCTGTCTATTTATATTTACATCCACATTTGTTTTCCCCCTTACTGGCTGTATTTCTGTCTCGGATCAATCATCTAACCTTTGTGTCCATTATTAGAGCTCCCATTCACGTGTGTTACGTTACATATGCGATAGACACATGATTAATTTTTTTACTCACAAAACTACATAGTGTCCAACTGTCCACCTGCAAAAACACCCCAGCAAGGGCAAAAGACGTGCCTGACATACAGACACGTCATTTCACAGACTGTATGTATTGAAGCTATTTAAATGACTTCATTAACTCTTTGAGATTTCATTAGCTACTGCCACTGTGCTTTCGGCAATGTCACGTTTGGTTCATTTGGTAAAATGTTCAGTCAACAAAGGGAACATCAGGGTTTAAATGCACCCATTTCTTTAGAGACAATTACTCTGTGAAGTGCTTTTAAGGCTAATTCTGAACACTCTTAATGTCTCTCCTAATGAGATGATGTTACTTTGCTAACAGTTTTCACTGGCATTTACCATATGTGCTGTAAAATATTTAAACTATAATTCTAAAAACCATCTAAACTAAACTATACAAAATGATCAGGTTATGAAACAAATGCAAGTCACAAATGAGTCTTTATATCATTCAGAAGCAAACAAAGCAGCAATGACATGCGGGAGGTGTGCAAAAAGGTTTTCTATAACCAAAAAAAAAAAAAAAATGGTCAGGGAAAAACATAGAGAGATTCTGAGGGGCAGGGTGAGGTGTGATGTTTTCGCTCTGAAAGTCAAGGCCGTACCGGCCTGGCCTGACAGAGCCGTTTATCACACTGTCCTCTGGTGATGGATCTTAGATTGCTTCACTTGGCTTGTATTAGCTTCAAGGAGGCTAAAGGGGCTGTACTAGACACACATACACAACTGTGTGAGAATATGGACTAGCGCACTTGCCAAATTAAACATATGCTTAGAAAGGCCAAGAATAATAAACTGTTGCTATATACTCAGCCTTAAGTTTTTATTTATCTATTTATTTATTTTATGTATTGGATGCATGTATGAATGGATGGATTGGGGGATGTTTGTATGGATGGATGTGTATGTGTGGATGGATGGATGGATGGATGGATGGATGGATGGATGGATGGATGGATGGATGGATGGATGGATGGATGGATGGGTCAGTAATTTTTGGAGCTTAAGTGTCCTGTTTAATGGTGCTTCAAAAATTCCATTGTTGTGTTCTACTGGGAAAAAAAAAAAAAAAAATATATATATATATATATATATATATATATATATATATATATATATTTTTTTTTTTTTTTTTTCAGTAGAACACAACAATGAAATTTTTGAAGCATATATATATATATATATATATATATATATATATATATATATATATATATATATATATATATATATATATATATATAATTATATTATATATTCCCCTTTGGAACATAATTGAGTAAAACATCCCATTTAAACATGCACATTCACACTTAAGCAAATAGAATACTAAATAAATAAATAAATAAATAAATAAAACTTAAACTAAATGACTCACTACACTTGCACATGCCAACAACTGAGCAACTAGGATTGTCTTTTTTCAGTGTCAGTGACTAAATTCTTTTTAACAGTGAGTGAGCAAGCTGAATAGAACCAGTGTTTTTTCCCCAGTAAAATCATTCGATCCATCAGTGTCCGGTTTGATAACTCTTTGTTCATGCTCATTTAGATTAGTGCTGGTCAGTCTAGGTCTATGACGTTGAAGGATGGGCCACCAATCAGAATTTCCTGTTCTTATGTTTGCAGTGGCCAGCTATTTCAGGTAACAGTTGTTCATGTGGAAAATAGCTGTAGAAAAAAAAAAATAGCAAGGCCTTCATCTGCTATACTGCTAGACTGTACAGGAAAAATGTTTCCCCAGGACCCAGGTCATTCATAAATATTAAAGAACATCTGTCCCTCAAAAGAAATCATATGCCCCCATACATTGCATATATATTGCAGATTATGGTTTAATTCTAAAGGAATTCAGTAAATGGACTCAAATTCTGTATGATGGATTTAACTCTTATTGAATGCAACAGTCTGGTTCTGGAAGTAAAATAAAATACAAATTCATTTTGCTCATAGAGAAGGTGTTTTTAGCAGTGATGTATAAACATGTTGTTGATCAACGGTATATCATGCAGAATTCATAATACAGTATTGTTCAATAAAATAAACACACACACAGTCACTGTTTTGGGTTAGTGTTAATTATAAACCATCACTGACCAAGTACAACCAAGTAAGAGTTAACAGAATATGGATCCCATAATAACATTAATTGATTGCTGCGTACAGTGTTGGCCTCATCTACCTCTCTTTTTTTCCTCTCCATTCTTTCTTTTTCTGCCTTCCCAGAAGATGTGCATGATGTACAAAGTAGAGCACTATTGGTATGTCTGGATTCTCAATTACTCCACATGAGCTTGGAACAAAATGGCCTCGTAACTGAGAATTGTAATCATTGCTCTTTAATTGGGTTTGAGTTGTGCCGTTTTCTCTGTGCTATTCACTGGAGAGGCTCCATCACTTTTCATCAGCTTGGCCATGTCTGGGTCTGAATGAACGGAATTCCAGTGTCATGGGTCCCTTTCACTGAGGCTTAATGAATGCGTAGAATTCAACTGGTCCTGCAAATAGAACACACGCACAATGGTCTTCCCCCGTAGGAAAAAAAAAATACAGGAGGCCTTCAATCTACCTCCTCCAAATTGGTATTCAGCTGAGTGTTACTCACTTTAGGGCTGATCCGAATACCATTTTTTGAGCTTTGATGTTTCGGTAGTAATGAACATTGAATATTCTTCGGAATCTCTATGTCTGTCTGTCCGTTTGCATTTTGATTATTTCGAGAACCGTTCATCCAAACAACTTCACAAAGGAGTGCAGTGTCACATTTAGATTGTTAATAATATAAAAAGGATAATATATTTTGTTTCTATTATTCTACTCTCCATTCAAACTTCGCTGCTCTGCGCTCTAGCCAGAGAATACTTCCATTGCAGGAACACTTTTAGTAGTCCAAGAAGAAGCAAATATAATCATTAAGTTATTTATTATGTTAAATATATTTCACCATATAATTAATCAAGTGCGAATGAGAACCGTTTTGAGTGGGATGCAAGGTGTTAAAAAAAAATCGAATATTCGAATGTCACATTTTCAAATCGAATACCAACCCACCGAACAAGTTCGGGCCCAGTCCTAACTCACTTAGGAAAGGCATTTAGGACTTCCTGTTACCATCTGGCTGAGATTTTCAGCCACAAAAAAGTTGAATATCATGCACAATGTTATACATTTTAAAAACATTTGTTTCTATAGCTAAAACGAATTAAAGATGGAACTGATGTTGCTGGGTTGAACAGGTTTAAAAAGTTAATTTTGCCCTTAAAATTATGTTTATGTAACATAAACTTTATTTTTATGTGTCTTCTATGTGCTTTTCAGTTCACACATTTAATATAAAAAATGCAAGAACAAACAGCAAAGAGAAAGACAAATTAAGTAGAATTATAAATAATTTAAGACACCAATGACAAATATAAGGCCTCTCTCTCTCTCTCTCTCTCTCTCTCTCTCTCTCTCTCTCTCTCTCTCTCTCTCTCTCTCTCTCTTCTCTCTCTCTCTCTCTATATATATATATATATGTGTGTGTGTGTGTGTGTGTATTCATAACTTATTATTCATAAAACTTCATAACTTAATAATTCAAGATTATTTATAATCTTACTTAATTTTTCTTTCTTTTTGTTCTTTCCTCTTGCAAACATTTTATTTTAAAAGTTTTTTTATTTGTGAACCAACAAACTAAATTACACGAAAGTGGTTAAAAAATGAAACAACAACAACAACAGCAAAAACAAACAAAAAAAAGGAATAGGAACAACAACCATGTAGAAAACACTAATAACAAATACATGTATGTGTATGTATATATATATTTGGTGTTGGTATGTCTGGAAGAAATGAATAGCATGGCCTTTCTGATGATTCTGGAAGAAGTCTTGCTGGTTAAGTTAGCTTAAAAAGCCTGATGGGAACACCAGCATCCCATCCCACCCAAAACATATGCTTTTCAGCAGAGTTGGTTATTAACCTCCAGGATTTTGCCATGCAAATGCTCAGATGAGGAATTTTTGGCAACTGAACTTTTTCTCCTCTTTACTTGTCAAACAGGTGTTGCCTGTTGTTAGAATGATGACACAGAGCATATGTTTCCTTCAGACTCGCACCCGCTCCTGAGCGAGGTACCTCCTCACAGTACGCCAGGATCTATTCCCGGTGGGACCCATTACTAATTTTAGC
Source organism: Cyprinella venusta (assembly GCA_038021265.1). NCBI lineage: Eukaryota > Metazoa > Chordata > Actinopteri > Cypriniformes > Leuciscidae > Cyprinella > Cyprinella venusta. The sequence continues at coordinate 18,489,567 of CM075879.1, forward strand.
AAAAAGCTGACAGTTTGGTAATCACTGGGGACATTATTAACTCAATGAACTGAATTTTAATGCAGACCCACATAAAATACAGCTCACAGCAAAAGTGGCGTCTGTCTGGGTACGAGCTGTTTTCTCAAAACTGCCCTTGAGTGTAAACGGCACACTTATCCGAAGGTTGCCAACGGTTTAGCTTCTCGAGATTCAGACATAAAGCTGTTCTCGCATTGTCAACAGCGACACAAAGATAGTATCTGTGCTAAGCCCCTCTTGAATGTGTCTCTCATTTTCTCTATGAACTTGGCACGGCTGGATTAGCCAGTGGGTCTAATTTAGCCTTTTTTCGAAATCCTATTCAACGAGACGGGCATAATGTGTGAACAAAAAAAGTGCAAACACTTATACAGGGGAATTGGTCCCAAATCAATTATGAGAATCTCAGTCCCCTTCCTTTCCAAGAGTCCCAGCGCTGTCAGCAAGGCCCGAGCCTTGAGCTAACAGAGAGCATGATGGAGGGACCTGAAAAGTGGGTGAAAATGGAGGAATGTAGACCCTAGAGAGCGGCTCTGGTTCTAGACACATATGAAAAAGCTTACAAACGAGAGTGGGAGAGCTTAGAAAAGAGTGCTGTATGAGGCTAGACAGGATACTGTTTGAATAGTAAGATGGGTTAACTACCGATCAAAGCAATGCTCATGTAACAATTCCACTACCTTAAAGGGATACTGCACTTTTTTGGAAATAGGCTCATTTTACAACTCCCTCAGAGTTAAACAGTTAAGTTTTACCATTTTAGAACCCATCCAGCCGATTTTCTGGTCCCATTGACTTCCATAGTAGGAAAAAAATATATACCATGGAAGTCAATGGGACCAGAAACTGTCTGGTAACTGATATTCTTCTAAATATCAGAAAATCGGCTGAATGGATTCGGAAACGGTAAACCCCAACTGTTTAACTCTGGGGGAGTTGTAAAATGAGCCTATTTCCAAAAAAGTGGAGTATCCCTTTAAGCATTATTCAATATGAAATAATTATTATATTTTAAATACTATATTCAAGTATTTTTTTTGGAATTAAAGAATTGGCTCCTTTTCAGTTCGTGAATGTAAATTGATATTCCACATCCCACAGGAAGTTGAAGTTTAGTTTGAATTTGAATGGAAAAGCAATTGAAAACTGAGCTGCAATTACAAACAAATTCAACAATGTATAAAGTGTGATGAAATAGCTAAACGCACATTTCTTTTGGTTGCATTTTAAATGTTCATTTATTCATTAAACTTCAAATTACAGCTCTGTATTCATACTTATTTTTATTTATTTTTTTATTTTTTCAAATTTAGGAACTGAATTGTAATTTAAAAGATATTTGATTAATTTTGCCACCAGCTAGACGATTATAAAAAATACGTTGATTACTGTATTACTTTATTAATTAAGTACCATAGTTTTACAATTTGACACACTGACATCACTGTACAGCTATTCCACTGTTTTGCTTTGTTGTTTGGCCTATGCAGTTTATTGTTACTGCAAATGAAGCATTAAAACCAGCAACCATAAATCATTTGATTTGTTATATGGTAGATGTAGTCAGGAGATGGTGAACTAGAAGTGTCATTGCTGTCATAAATATCCGTGTGTCCTCGATTACCAAAGTGCCCCTCTGAAATGCGTTTCACTTAATCATTGCTCACTGTTGGTGTGTGATTATGGTATATTTGTTTGTCACTGGCCTAGAATCATGCTCATTTATTTAATATTTCACACTTCTTAACCCAAAGCAAAGCCTGTGTGGACTTGAATTGACTTCTCGCTCTCTTCTTCGGTCGCCCTTCACAGAGCTCTGGTCATCTGATGAAGTGTGGCGGTGTGTGTTTGTGTGTGCGCGTCTGCCTCTCAAAGTGGTCTGTGATGCATGGCGACGCCTTAATTCGATATTTTGGTGTGGGTGGGTGTGTGTGGCGGTGAACTGGGCCAAGAGAAGTGAAGAGAGAAGGAATAGGCAGTGAGTGAATTCAGTCGACTCAGCAGCATGTGTCGAATGGAGTAAATTAGATCTAAACTGAGAGGGAGAGTAAATGAGAGAGGAGATATTTTATTAACAGTGACCTTATTCTGGCTACTATTACTGTCTGCTTTGACCTGTCTATGTCCCTGGACTTCAAAGAAAACTTGATACGGCGAAATGGTGAAGGCCAATCTGAGGTTGAAGGAAATAATGGTCTGGTCGAGAATGGCTGTAGCTAAAAGTTCATTTTTGACTCAAATGGCTTTACATCAATTTCCTCCAATAGACATTTTAAAGGTCAAAGGTTACAAGAGTAATGGCCACATGGTGCAATTAATGTTGGTGTAATGGTGGCCACATCCCCATCTCTCTTTGGTAATGGATTTTAAATGATGCTGGTTTCCACAGCACTGTGGAGAACGTTTCATTAAACTGGGAGAACATGATGAGGATAATTTATCTCATTCTGCTTTTACATTCGTCTGGGATTTTTTTTTTTCTTCGCCCATCTTCAGATGTTTCTTGGTCATTCATTTGACTCTTGAGGAATGACTACTGCAGAACACTAATCTTATGAAAACAGTCTATGAAAAATGCTAATGACCTTATAAATTATGGCACTCGCACGTGGTGCAGTCGATATTCAGCGACGAATTTGCTATATTTCACAAGTATGTGCTTGACATTGAAGAATGAATGGCAATGAAAAAAGGGCTAAGCAGATCTCTATTGTAAAAAGATGAATGGAGTCAAAAACAGAAAAGTGGAGGACTAAGATATTGTGTCACACGCTGGCAGAGGCTGGGATTATTCACACAGGTGGTTGTTCAGGGGCATGCAATCACTCTGGTGAGATTTTTGTTATTAAAACCATAAACATGCATGAAGTATAAAATGTTGGGGTAATATCCCTCACTTACAGGTAGCCTACTTTAATAGAAATGAAGCTTAGCTACTGAACACTGCAAATTCAACATGTTTCAGTTCAGCTTAAGTTGCATCAGTTTTACATCTCTGCAACTTCAAAGACAGGCATGTAACTATATAGTTCAAAAGAGTTTTTTTTTTTTTTTTAATCAGAGAGTCATCTTTCATTTCATATCCTGTATATCTGATCATATAATCAGGGACATTTTCAATAATAATTTTGTGTTAAGTCTAAGGCTCTGTTCCTAAACCTCCCTTGACATCATTTTAACTCATAATATACAAACTCGTCAAGGAAAAGGTAGGTAACTTCATTTTGTTACGTAGTTTTGCCAAAATTCTAAGGTAAACAACATTATATTTATCATGGAGTGACAACAAAAAAAGGTAATAAGTTATAGTAAGGCGGAAGTTAAAAGCATAATCAAAGAAGAAATGAGAAAGAAGTGGCAAGAGGAGTGGAATAAAGAAACAAAAAGCAAGAATGTATTACAGTATCCAGAAGAGGGTAGGAGGTATGAGAGAAAATAATAGGAATAAAAGGGAAGAGGACATTATTTCAAGAATGAGATTTGGCCATTGGATTGAATAGTATGCTTAAATTAATAGGGAAACATGAAACTGGGATGTGTGAGGTCTGTAATATTAATGAAACAGAAGAGCATGTTATTATTACAGTAATTCTGACAAGTATAAGGAGGACAGGTTTAGAAAAGAAAAAAAATCGATTTGAAATGAAGGAACTATTACAAATGAATTCAGGCATGTAGGGTATAGAGCGATATTTGTGTTTTTGAGTAAAACAGGGCTTAGTGGAAGGATATGAGTTTAGTTGTCTTAGAAAGTTGTATTTATTGATAATGTACGAATATTAATAATGTTATTAGATATTTATGAAGTTATTTATTGGTTTTATTATGTATTTATGTATTAATTTATATATTTATTTCAAGGGTAGTGAGGAAAGGCTATTGTGATCCACACTCCATATCAGAAGGTGGCGGTAATGCACACTTAAAAGTTGTTTGCCAACTGCCATTGAAAGAAAAAAAGAAGAAGAAGGAAGAAGCAGATCATGGAGTGACAATCCCAGAATGCATTGTGCTAAGCTCAGTGAAAAGAATCCATCCAAGATGGCGGATGAAACAAGAAAAGTAAACCCACGTTATACCCACCAGACACTTTAGCACGCCCGCACCATCTTGGAACAGTCAATGTGTTTGTCACTCAAAATTAAGAATCAATGATGCAACAACTTTGTGCAGCTTCAGGTTGTTGAACCGCAGAGATTTAATTTCCAGAAGAAATGGGATAACAGGTAAGAATGTGTTGGTTTGTGTTTGTATATGTATCAACTCAATATGACAGTTTTTTTTAAACTAACTTTTTAATGTCATCTTAGCTAACTCCTTCCTCTTGTTGTATTGTGTGTAGCAAAGTAATCTGCTGTCAATTGGAGATATAGATAATCATACAGTGTTTGAGTCTAACAACTGTTGCAGACACTTAGCTTGCTAGCTAAACTTGCTAACAGACTAGCTTTGACCAATTCAATATTGCTAAAATCTTAGTACGTACAGAGGCCCACAGAAACAGCCACTAATGAGTCATCTATGGTTGATTATAAATGTAATTGATTCCATTCTGAAAACCATGCAATAAAGTTTCTTTATTGGCATCTATGGTTCCATAAAGAAACTTAATTAACAAGAAGATAATTTTAAGAATTGTTCACGGAAAGATTCTTTGTGGAACCCACATTGGTTCTTCAATGGCATCACTGCGAAAACCTCCTTTTGGGGTGATTATGCATATTGCTGTCTACTATCTATATTTGTGTATTTGAGGTAATTTCAGAAAGTTGCCCTGCATGCTTTGTGACTATCAAACTGATCTTTAGCTTAGCAAATTGCTAATATCAAACTCTATTGAAATCAATTGAGAGCCTCTCTTGTGTGGTGCTCTCTTGAGTTCTTTCTTATATGGAATTCAGAACCAGTCACTTATGTGGTTCCTTCTCTGTTGGAATGCTAAGTAGGAAGCGAGGCAACACACTAGGTTTTGGAATGTGTATGTATGTTATATTTTCTCTCCTAGATCTGGGAAAAATATATATGTATTTGAGAAAGAGTCAAACTATTTAAAGAGACTGCAAAAGACTGGCAATTCTGTTCATACTGAGTTCAAAATTATTTTACACTACTACTATTACTGTTTTTAATTTGATTTCCATTTATTTTCAAGTCGGCCTGCTTGCAAACAAAAGATTCTCTTTTGAATCACATGTATGAATGCACCGCTTACATCGTTTGTATATTGAAATTGTGGCGAAGCAATTTACAAATGTTTTATGAGGCTGGTACTGAAGAGACAGGGTAGTGAGAGTGAATGTGGCGTCATCAGCCGGTTACATAAAACATGTTTAATGTAAAACAATATACAAGAATTGACAAGAACTAGGACAGGGAATAGGCTATATTTAAACATAAAACATGCTCTTTTCATCACTGAACAATCAGGCATGTATAAGTTTGAGAACAAACCTATTCAAAAGATGATTTTGAAAGAAGTCTCTTATTTTTGTGGAAACCCTGATACATTTTTAAGGATTCTTTGATGAATATAATGTCCAAAAGAACAGCATTTATTTCAAAAAAGAAGTCTTTTGTAACATTATACATGCCTTTACTGTCACTTCTGATCAATTTAATGCATCCTTGCTGAATAAAAGTACCGATTTCTTAAAAAAGGACATTTTAACAATAGTATACTCTATGCATTTGTTATGAGCCCATAAAAGTGTATATAAATGTATATTTGTGCATGCATATGCAATGTGATCTGCATATGTGAACACGTTAATTTGTTGAATGTTTTGACGCTGCTTGAATTCTTTCCATACTGATTAGTTTTAATCATGTCGTGTATTTCCAACTGTTCTACTATCTCTCACATCCACAACATGTCAATCTACTATTCAGCCCTACTTTTTTCTTTTTCTGTGTCTGTTTGACTTGCATCAGGCAGCACAGCTGGACTCCTCCTCTTGTTGCACCTTCCTCAGTCGATGCTAAAAGCGAATTTATTCAATGTTTAAGAGAAGACTTGCATACACTATCATTCTAAAGTTCAATTCTAAATGTTTAAATCAATGCACTTTTTAAAAATAGTTATATGCATGTATCATGGTTTCCCCAAAAATAAACAAAAATACAACAACATATTTCTTGAGAACCAAATCAGCATATTAAAGGTATACTCAACTTTTTTTGGAAATAGGTTCATTTTACCACTCTCCCAGAGTTAAACAGTTGAGTTTTACCATTTTCAAATCCATTCAGCTGATTTTCTGATATTTAGAAGAATATCAGTAACCAGATAGTTTCTCGTCTCATTGACTTCCATATTAGAAAAAAAATATATATACTATGGAAGTCAATGAGACCAGAAACTGTCTGGTTACCGATATTCTTCTAAATATCAGAAAATCGGCTGAATACATTCGAAAACGGTAAAGCCAAACTGTTTAACTTTGAGGGAGTGGTAAAATGAGCCTATTTCCAAAAAAAGTGGAGTATCCCTTTAAAATTATTTCTCATTTATCATGTGAACATCTCAGGAATAAATTACTTTTAATATATATATATTAAAGGTAAGGGTAGGCAATGTTTTTCATAAACACTTTTTGTTATACTCGTTGAAACTTTCCTAATCAATCAATAATAAAGGTGGTCTAAATATGTACATATCACCTGTGGATGTCTCGGGACCAACAAATGTTCATCTAATCATTGCATTCGGTCTGATGTCTTAACTGTCTGTCAACCAGAGGTGCGTTTCCCGAAAGCATTGTTAGCCAACTATGGTCGCAAGTTGGTCGCAATTTCCATTGACAGAACTTGCGACCATAGTTGGCTAACAATGCTTTTGGGAAACGCACCCCTGATTTGCACACCTCTGGGTCCGCTCACCTTGCTCACGCAGACGTCACACGTCATCGCGTTCTGTAAAATCTATGCAGAGTTGTAGAGACACAAAAATGTGTCTACAACTAACACCGAGCGACTCAAACAAACACTAGCCACCACAACTACCACAATTGAGAGAAGGCATCCCATAACATGTTATATCTAAGTTGTTTATGTTCATTATTATTGTAAAGTTATGTGCTTTGGGACATGAAGTAGTTTAATGTTGTCTCTCGTGACGCTCTGCAGACTCTGCTGTTTGTGTTCATGTGTTTTGAAGGAGTCGTGGCTTTGAGACACTCTGAAAGGGAGGGTGGGAGCTGATGCCTTCAAAGCTCACTTGCTATTGCTAGCCTCTCCAATTTACTATTACTGTTTTTACTTTAAACGATCAAATAATTGCAGCTTTGACGAGAAAACTACACAAACAATGGATTAAAAAAACAGCAAATTTAAATAGGCTGACCAATAGTATGCCTTGGCCTCAGTTTATTGTGGCTAGAGTCACCTTGTTCCCCACTAACGTTGATCCTGATCATGGGACAAAAAGTGACATTGTTTTCTTACTGGCAAGTCCTGAATGAGAAGTGGCTGAAGAGCACTGTTGTTTTTGGAAGTCCTGAGAAGAAAATCTTCTGAGAGCTACAAGTGGAACCTCTCTTTGAACTTGAGGATGGGATTGTCTTGTGGGTTTTAAGGCTATAGGTGATGAGAGGGTGCCTGGGAAACAGGGAGGGGTTGTGTATGTCTGTGTTTGTGTGTGCGTGGGCACACAATTTGCCCGACCTGACAAAGCTCTCTTTGTTTAAAGTCAGTGCCTATGGGGAGATGTGGTTGAAAGAGACTCTCTAGGAACAGAATTCTTTGTAGCTATTCCTTCATTTTTATGTTATAAATGGGAGACTGAGTACTGTTTACAAAGGGAACTGTTTGCATTAGGTGTTAGACTGTTTGTAATTCTGGTCAAGTTGGTTATGTTAAATTAAATTGTGTTTACACCAATTATGGTATTATGTTTGAAGTATGTAATATCAGCTTTGGATTTTCAATCACATATTGTTGACGAGTCATTACATGCGCATTGGATGGTCACTTAAAGGGACAGTTCATCCAATAATGAAAAATCGGTTTCAAACCCGTTTGACTTTCTTTCTTCTGTGGAGCATAAAATAATTTAAAGGATATTTCAAATGTTTTGTCCATACAATGAAAGTCAGTCCAAAACATTCAAATTGGTCCCCTAAAATATCTTCTTTTGTATTCCACAGAAGAAAGCCATTGAGTCGCCTGCTGTTTACTGCTTTAAAGCAGGGCTCTTCAATGTTTTTTTTCAGGGCAAGGACCCCTAAGGTGACAGAGACATGCAGAGACCCTGACAGAAAATGTGTCAAACAGAGCTACATACGTATTAATAGAAACTAACTATATTATAATTAAGATTAAGTTATATTATGTTAAGACTGCAAATTGTTGTTGCACATGCATCACTGTCTGTATGTTTTTTTCTTTATTAGAATTTCAATTTATTCATAATAATAGTGCGATAGTTGTCACTGTCATAAGCAATTCTGAGAGTGAAATTAACTTCAAAAAATTCCCAGCATATAATTTGCCTTCGTTTCTTTGCAGCATGAAAAACAATACTTTTATTCAAAGAATTATACTGTAGCTATATAGGCTCAAAGGCATGAAAGAGCACTCACTTTACAATCATTAAAAAGCAGTCACTCATCTTAGTTCACAATCTCACAAAGTTCCATTCAAATCATTAAAGTTGTCTATACACACTGCATAATGAATATCTTACTAACATCATGTCTTTGTTTGCCAATGAGAGAATGTGCGAGAGCGAGCAGAACGTACTGAACAAAAAATAAACTGGTGTTTTAAAGGTACAATATGTAAGAATTTTCTAATAAAATATCTAAAAATCACAAGATTTTTTTTTTATTTCAGAAAAATTCCAATTTGAAATAAGTGGCCAACCCAGAAAAAAATGTCGCCTGTCAATGACGCAATTGCCACTCGTACTGCCATTGCCATGACGTAACCATGGCGACAGACGTGGAAAACTGCGTTTGGCGTAGCATTTAGCGGCACGCTGTTGTTGTTTTGTTCAAATATTATGGACCATGACAAGCAGACTTAGGGACAAAAAAAAGAAGTACTTGGATGTGGATCAATATCAGTGTGGCGTTTTCGAGATGCCGAGAGCTCCACGTCTGCAACTACTGTAACTTGGAGCAACACCGCTCTTGCATGTACTTTATTAGACAGATGTGAAAATGTACATAAAATAAAAGGACTTTATAAACTTTATTTTTCATGACATTCCAGCTGATGAGGGTAAAATATTGTCCGTCTGTTCGCTTCATTTCACTGAGGATTGTTTTGTCAACAAGACTGGATTTGCAGACCGATTAAGAGTAAAGAACGGTGCTGTGCCATCTATATTGGATCTGACAGGAATTGTTCAACACACGGACTCTGGGTCAATCATTCCGGTTGCCATTTTACAACATTGGACGTTTTCAAAACAATTTCCCCCACGTGCACCGTCCGGAACCGACGAGTGAGTTGAAACTCATTATAATATGCAAAACTGTTCTCCACTCACAGCAGTGGGCGTTTACTTCAGTCTTCAGCGTGAGATGCCCATAAAGCGTTTTTGAGCTAGGCTCAATGCTAGGTTGAATGCAAAAGCCAAGCGAATGTCACAAGTTGACCTCAGACAACAGTATAAAAGTTCGTGACCCCTTTAATGTGTACAATGTTTTGTTTTCCTTTACTTTTTTTAAATAAACCCCTCACATGTCAAGTTATATCTACACTTGTTTGTAGAATATGCTTGGTAATCAATCAAGCAAGCAAACAATCTGTTTATATAGGTGATTAAATTAAAATTTTGGGGTAAACTATTAATTTAAGCTTAAAATATATATATTTAAAAAAAAAAAAAAAAAAAAAACTTTTGCTAATTGCCATTTATGTCAATGTGAGGACAATTACAAACCATCCTAAACCAAACAGCTGTTTTATTTGATCCACTGAGCGGAACTGAGTTTCGATCACCTTGGTTTGGCAACATGTCTGAAAACAAATTATCCACATTCACATGCTTTTTTTCAGTTGACAGTGTTTATCCTTAGAAAGTTAGCTTGTGTTCAAAATATAAATTATTCCTTCAATACTCAGTATGCATCAAAGAACACGTTCCCAATTATTTTTTCTATAGCCTAGGGCCATTTGTCTCTTTTCTTTCTTTTAATCTTCTTTTTTTTTCTCACACAAAACTCCAAAGGTAATTTAATCTATCTTTGAAAATAATAGTGTTTTTTTTTTTTGCATTAGGACATTCAATTACTATTTTCCTCAAGAAAATGTTCCAGCTGTCTAGCGCGCTCTGTCTAGCCTCGCCACGCTTAACGGTTTTCACAGGTACAATTTCAAGCTTGGCTCAGGCGTATACCTGCAAACAGGTGACTTTGCTCGCAGATGGAGGTTTTGTTTCCCTGGAGATGCTCTTCTGTGTCGTTTGCATCTTAGCCTCATAAATCTTTCATAAAGGATGTCAGTTTTGCTTACACGAAGCCAAAGAAACTGCCCCACTGGATGGAAGAGAATACATGTGCAAAATGCGTGAATCCCACAAACTGTTTTGTACAACGCTGTCGTTTGAGTTCGCTTGGTTTGTGTCCGGCTGAAGTGGCATTCTGTGCACAAAGCAAATACACAAGACCCTTTGCCATCTCGACTGGCGGTCCAAACCAGGAGTTCAAAAGAACTTATGAATAAATGCACTAAGGAAAGAAATAGACTTAATAAGTCTTTTTGAACCATCGCTCTCCCTCTCCCTGCCTTTCTCTCTCTCTCCCTCTCTCTCTCTCTCTCTCTCCCTCTCTCTCTCTCTGTAAAGTGTTGGATAAATGTACACTTTGTTCTTGCTGATGTTTTTGTGCCAGCATTCATGGGGGGGTGCGCTGCTATAGTGGCGACTGAGTGTCGGATCCATCGCTCATATTTCTTTGATCATTCCATCCGCACAAAGCAGATTTCTAGCAAAGTGCTTTGCTAAAAGAGTGCACTTGTACCTGATTCACATTAAGCCGCTGTTATTGTGTGTAAACTTCACTTTAGAAAACATTTTTGGTCATTCATTCATCCGTTCATTGATTGACTCACTCTCTCACTCGCGCCCTGAAAAGCTCAAAGTGTTCTGCTCATTATCAACATGATGTTGGTATTGATTTCTGCCACCAGTCTTGTGGTATACAAATTTAGGTATAAAGTGCAATTAACCTGGTTTACTGCATAGATGCACAGTCTGCCGGGCGCTGGTCAGCCAAGCAAATAGTTTAATCAATATTCTTTACCCTCATTCCTGTTTCTTTTTTAGCTTGTGGATGTGGAAGTCTTGGACCGAGTGGCTGTTTTCTTGTATTAGGGTCAGGGTCTGGCTGGATGGCATCCACTGGTAGACACCGTCTAAACTGATTTAGATAAGTGTGATTTAGATAATTGTGAAATTAATTTAGGTCAATTTAGATTTCATGTGATTTGTTGCACCCCACCAAATTTTAATTTATCTTTGCACCATAGATGGACGCTACTAATTCTCATATTTTTAAAACATACACTTTTATGAACTATCATATTTTATGAACAGTTATGGTTTTTTTTTAATCTTAACTTTCCATTTTAGGATCAACATTATTCTGAGATTTGATTCAAACAATTTTGAGCATATATATATATATATATATATATATATACGTGTGTTTGTGTGTGTGTGTGTTTGTTGTTCCTGGTGTTGATCATAGTGTTATAGGTAAAGAACTGATCTAATTCAATATTTTAAAAAAAAGTAATTGTATGAATTGTAATAACATCTTCATTCGTCTTAACGTTAGGGATAATATATATATATATATATATATATATATATATATATATATATATATATATATATATAATTTCTATTTATAATTATATTACATTCATTCTAAAAAAATGTATACTAATTTTATAAATCTGCTAAGCAGATTATAGCATTTTACCGGTGGGCCACAATTTTCATGATTTCCGTGCTTTGAGCTAAATTTTGCAAATGTTTCCATTTTTTTCCCCTTAACATATTAATACATTGCTTGATGCATCTTTATTCTCTAAATGACAAGTCATTTCTAAATGGACACTTTTCATAGACTGGTTTGCCTTGTGGGTTTAACTAAATAATTACAAGCGTGCAAAGCTTTTGCGTTGAAAGCGTCTGGAAGCTGTGACATCCCAAAAAAAAAACAAACCATGGCTAACAATCAGATTCAGCCATACATTTCTGATCCCGAATCGCGTGCCGATTCGGCGCCGTTCATCCATGATGGTGGGAGCACAGTTCGCCTTTTATTTAACACAAACGAACTGTTATTCAACTAGAGTTGTTTAATTTGTTACAGATATATACCGAGCAATGTTTTAAAAAGAATGAATTGCATTGACGGGAATGTCCGATCTGTCCACTTAACGTTGCACGGCAGGTGCAAATGCACGTATCTGATTCATATCGGATTTATTTCCACATATGAATGAGGCCTGAAACATCAGGCATGACTGAACACTCGCAGTTTAACGTTACACAGGTTTGGGGGCTTCATGTATTGCACCCAGCCACAGCAGAATTGTTCATAAGCTTCTAATGACTTAATCACTCTTGCATTGTAATGTGTAGGGAGTAACGTTAGGCACTGATGCCGTAAACCAGGTAATTGACTATGTCACGGTATGTAAAAAGGTGGTAGTGCTTTGGGTCTTTCGTCCATTCTGTAGAAGGTCATACGGGTCCCTGTTGATGATGTCAAGTAGTTTCTCTTAATAATGCTGCTTGGTGTTGTTATTTAGTCTCTCCCGATAGAGCCCCTCCCCCTTCTTCATTTATTCCCAAGAAACTGTGCCTTATTGCAAAAATGCAAACAAATATCAAACTGCTCTCTCTCTGTCACTATTTCTCTCAGTCTGACTGGCGGCGCTTGATGATGCTTGAGTTTTTTAAAAGTAGAAAAGCGCCGTGTTTTTAGAACACAATGTCATGCGCGAGTAACTTACAACATTTGTGTGTTTACTCGTGGCTTATGAGGACATGATTTGGTTTTACAATAAACAGACACCTACAGTGGCCAGCTAAACAAATGTATTTAAAGACATTGTTAAACTAATCCTATGCAGCGGTGCCAATGATTTCCTGTTGAAGCGTGCTCATCTGTGCGGTCTCGCTCTCCTCTGGTCGACGTGTGCGCAGGTGCATTTCTCCGAGAGAAATGATCATATAAGCAGTTCCACTCTCGTCTACGTCATTAAATTCACGATAAAAAAAAGCACAGAAATTCTCTGTTATGCGTCCAAAATATATATTTTTTTAAACTTTGGCCATGTTTAACTTGAGAATCCATCTCTCACTGAAAAAAAAAAAAAAAAAAAAAATATATGGATTACAAAAAAAGTACATCGGTTGCAGATGATAATGTAAGGTGTACCCAACATGATTTATATATGTTAAAGCTACATAATGTATGTTAAATAAACATGATTTATGTTAAAGCTACATCATTTGTGCTTGTTAAACAAACATGCTTTTAGTGTTTTTCCATTGATATATTCTGCGGTTTCAATTAAACTAACCTGATTAGTTAGACAAATCTGACTTTAATCACACTTTTGCAACTACATTACTGTACAGTTTAAAAAGCAGTAGGACAAGCCAACACATTTCTTGAATCAAATGGTTGTATCCTCTAAGTTACAAGATTGTCTCACTGATTCTCTGATTCTCTCAAGATTGTCTGAGTGGTGAAGAAGTAAGGTTTCTCTGTGTTAAAAAATAGTTTGAATTCCATGAACAATGGCAACATATCAGTTCATCAAGTATTCGTATCATCAAGTAAAAGACACAGTCAAAACATGTTGTGGAAAAGGTGAACACTAATGGCCATCCAGAAACAGTCAAATGCAACAGAACAGTAATAATCAAGTAGTCCAAAGCTTTCCTTGACATTTTTGTTTTCGATTTTTAAAAGCATAAGACCGGTCAAATTGCTGAATTATTTTTTTAACAGTACAACACATTTTCCTTTTTTCCAACACAAGTGCTAAAGAAGTAAGCCTCCTCTGCTTGTTAAAAATAGCTTCAATTACATGAACAAATGTCAATGAACAATGACATCATATCAGTTTTATTCAAATCACTCTACTCATATCACTCATATCACTCTACTTATATCGCTATACTCATATCACTCTACTTCTGCTCATATCACTCTACTCATATCACTCATATCACTCTGCTCATATCACTCTACTTCATATCACTATACTCATATCACTCTACTCATATCAGTCTACTCATATCACTCCACTCATATCACTCTACGCATATCACTCTACTTCATGTCACTCTACTCATATCACTCATATCAGTCTACTCATATCACTCTACTTCATATCACTATACTCATATCAGTCTACTCATATCACTCCACTCATATCACTCCACTCATATCACTCTACGCATATCACTCTACTTCATATCACTATACTCATATCACTCATATCAGTCTACTCATATCACTCTACTTCATATCACTATACTCATATCGGTCTACTCATATCAGTCTACTCATATCACTCCACTCATATCACTCTACTCATATCACTCTACTCATATCACTCTACTCATATCACTCTACTTCATATCACTATACTCATATCACTCATATCAGTCTACTCATATCACTCATATCACTCTGCTCATATCACTCTACTCATATCACTCTGCTCATATCACTCTACTCATATCACTCTACTTCATATCACTATACTCATATCGGTCTACTCATATCACTCCACTCATATCACTCCACTCATATCACTCCACTCATATCACTCTACTTCATATCACTATACTCATATCACTCTACTTCATATCACTATACTCATATCACTATACTCATATCAGTCTACTCATATCACTCTACTCATGTCACTTTACTCATGTCACTATACTCATATCAGTCTACTCATATCACTATACTCATATCACTCTACTCATATCACTCTACTCATATCACTCATATCACTCTACTCATATCAATCTACTTCATATCACTATACTCATTCAGTCTACTCATATCACTCTACTCATGTCACTTTACTCATGTCACTATACTCATATCACTCTACTCATATCACTATACTTGTATCACTCTACTCATATTACCCTGCTTCTACTCATATCACTCTACTCATATCACTTTACTCATATCACTTTACTCATGTCACTATACTCATATCAGTCTACTCATATCACTCTACTCATATCACTCATTAAAATTTATCACCCACCCCACCCTTGGGCATTCTGAATACATACATGGATAAGGGCTCGTACGCCCAAAGTGTGGATATTTGAGTTTATAATGGTTTAGTAATGTCATACTTCCGCTACTGAGAAATGTGAAAAATGGTCCATATATGACATTTTATCAAAACACACTTCACAATTCTCCTGCAAACATAAAATCCCATATTTCCGAGTCGTCCTGAACCAGTCGAGCGAGAGGCATGGAACTGAATAGAAACACTGACATACAGTATCTCTATCCAAGTACGTAGACCTTCTTGGTTAGAACGCCCCATTCCGGAGAAGAGAGCCTGAAAACGTTCACTAATGCTGCTTGGCCTGAGCCACGTCCCCAGACTCTGAGTGACAGTAAATTGCTATTGATTGTGAAGTCGGAGAGCTGAGGTCGCTGCCCTGCTAAATACTAACCCTGTTCTAGGGCTATTATTAGTCAGTCTCTCTCTATCTCTCTCTCTTTCTGTCTAACTCCTCTTGGGAGGTTAGGTGTTCACTCTGCAATGCACAGTTTGCCATACTGTTATCTCAGGAGACTGAGACGGCCCTGTGGCTGGACACTAATTTACGAGGAGATGCTTATCAGCTTAAATTAGGAGGAAGAATGAAAGTCGGGACGAGATAATTGTTTTTGACAATCCATGCCTTACCACAATGAACTCTCCCAAGAGGGATTAGATTCTATACTTGGCCCCTGGAGAGCTTCTGTGCATGTGTGTGTGTGTGTGTGTGTGTGTGTGAGTGTGTGTCATTTATCTGAGCAAACTTGGGGGATCAAGTACAAGGCATTCATAAAGGTTAAATTTTCTATTTATCGATTACAATATCAACAGCATTTCACTGTTTTCATACAAAAAGAGTTGACTGATATAGTACTTGTGTCTTTTTCAAAGATGTTTTTGATAAAAGTGTTACATCACTGAGCGTCTAAATTATGTGTCACTTAATGTTAAAGAGTTTTCATGGTCAAATCAGCAAGAATAATAATAATAAAGCTTGCCAATTCACTTGCCTCCCTTTATCATGACATTTTAGTATCCATTATCACATATTTCACTCCTTTATTCAATCTGAGCACTTAGCAAAACAGGATATTAGATAGCATAAATGTTATTATTATAATGCTGAGACAATGCTGCATTGAGCTCAATACAGAGACAGCTTTGTTAATTTTTTTTTTTTATTAATTTCATACACATGCTACAGACATAATATGTGCTTGTGCTTGTAATTCAAGTAGTCTGCCTTCAATCACACATACCAAATAAACTAAACACACAAATCACAAATGGAGACCAAAAACGGGTGTGATTGAATTATATTGAGCTCATATGCCCAGCTGAGTAAATCAGCTCTTGCCGTTTTTTTTTTTTTTTTTTTGTCCGATTACTTCATTCCCACCTGTGCTATCTACATAATGATCCCAAAAAAGCACTGGAATCTGTGCCAAACTTTTATCTAAGAGATCAGTTAAATGAGCATAAAAAGCATCAACTGCAAAGGGGCAGTTTACCCAAAAAAATGAAAACAATCTGTAATATTTTTTCACTCATTTCGTGTGAACAGACTGGAATGCATGCCATTGTTCACTGAAAATCACCCCCTCCTGTCAGCTGTGAACTACTGTGACTGAATCATTAAGCCAGTGAATTGAAGACGATGGACTAGTAAACCCATGTGCAGTTTTTTTTACAGTGAACCAAAATCCAAAATGAGAAACATAAACCATGAATTAATGGCAACATACACCCGATTACATTAATACTAAACATATTCATACTATAGAACATACTTTTTTTAGCAGTCATGCAGTTATTACATACAAAATAAGTTCCTACACAAAAGAGGATGCATGACAATATACAAAATTTAAATATATATATATATATATATATATATATATATATATATATATATATATATATATATATATATATATATATTAAAACTGACATAGATGTGTTAGAACCACAATATGATTTTTGTTTTTTTCAAAATCTCCAAAAAGCTTCAAAATATGGATAAGACTAGAGTATTGATTTAAAAGTGAGCATTTCATACCAGAGTTTGCAGTCAGATGTGCAAATCTACCTGTCGATTGAACGTCCTTGTTTACACCATGTAGAAGGAAAGTCATTTTAGAGGCAGATTATATATATATATTTTTTTTAAAAGGAAGTAAATCAATTTAGATTTAGTGCTGACTTTAAGTTCACCCATAGTAGTGCAAATATTCTCACACAGCCATTTCTCATTGTTTTTTTTTTAATTTTTTTTTTTTTTATATACAATCAAAAGAGATTTTTGTTGTCATTGTTGCTCTTTAAGTAATATTGTTGTGTTAAGTCTTTGTTATTGCATAAGCAGCTGGGTATAGCTGTTGCTCCTTGCTCGCATCACGTCTCCTCTCATTATGAAATGTGGTGTGATATGAACCGACAGAGCCTTGGGACTAGATATAGATCTGCCTATCCATATGTTACACACACACACACACACATAGACAGCGCACAAATAAATGAGTACAGGCACTAGCAAATCAATGGACTGACTAACACTAGCTTGATGAAATACACAATCATTATTCTTTTGATTCAGTATTTTTCACTTTGTCAAGCTGAGGAAAAGGTGAAAAAGAAATGGAAACGTTTATACAAAGGGATTGATGGTGAGAGAGAGATGTATGAAGGTATATTTGGTGCAAAACAACTGAAGGCCTGCAGTGAAATTTGTAGTTGTAGAATATCCACACGTGTAACAGTAAATTTGAAGTGAGCAAAATTTCTCTGTGACATTTTTTGAAGGGGTGTGTAAATGTATTTTGCACCATAGCAACTAGCAAAAATGTGAGCGTACGAGTTTCTTAATTTGTGATTTGTAGAATAGGATTTGTCCACCTGCAATGAAGAATTTGAGAAGGTGTAACTGTTGTGTTTGTGGAAGATAAAAAGGTTTGCAACTCTTAAAACGTTTCTCTTGATTTTAACAATGATGAAATTAGCATTAATTAAGATTAATAAATGCTGTAGAAGTATTATTCATTCTTAGTTCATGTTAACTCGGGTACAAAGTACTTTTTAAAGGAAAACAAAAGTATATTTACTGAACAGAAGTGAAAAATCGTAAAAAAAAAAAAAAAAAAAAATTCTGCTTTCCACAAACTTTTAAACAGTAGTGTAATATGCTCTTTTTTGCCATTTTAACCATTGTCATGGCCTTAATGTAAAAAAAAATAATTATTTTTATTTAAATGAATAAGAATTCATAGAATTCTAAATTATTTTCTGTGATAATCAAAATTATGGAAAAAATGCTGTTGTCCGAGCTTAACTTGAACCAAGAGCCATTCCTCTAAAGCTAAAAAGCCCGTCTGTATTCTGCGGCCAGATGAATCCAATGTGGAATGAACTCGACGGGAGCTCTAGGATGTTCTGGTGCATGCACCAGTTGAAAAATGTATTTGTGAGGAAAGTGAATACAATATCAAAGTGACACTACTGTGAACTATAAAAAAAATAAATAAACTAGACTGACTGATGCCCATCTCCAGGCAATTGTTAGGGTGTCCGCTGCCAACTCTCTCAAAGCAAACGTGGTTCATCCATCTCAGCAGAAACACTGCATGCTGTCAGGGAGCAACACCAAATAAATGTTGAATTTGGCCACTGGCTCCCCTGTAATCTGAGTTTAAGACCCTTGGCCCATATGCTGCTGCAGAAACAAGCATTTACACAAGCTTGGCAGATTCCATGCATGATACTCTCTTATCATGTCAGGACATGTTGTATCATACTAGACACTAATAAAAACTTATTTTTTGGGGGAAGAGAGTATTCATGAGGATGAATTATTCTTAGTGTCTAGACTTTTAAGACCACAGGCTATTCATTTATCTTCAAATATCCCAAACCACTATATCCTAAAGGCATGTCTCTATTTTTGCCTTTTTTAACTTTTTCTATTATTTAAATTTAGATTATTTCTGTTTTATAAGCCCATATTTCAGTGAATAGTACATTCTTTGCGTCATACGAGTCGTGCTCCCGATAACTAATATCAATATACAATTTTAGATTTTGTCTGTACTGTTTCTAATTACATTATGGTAGTTTTTGTCTGTCTGTATAGTTGTAGCAAAACTAGTTTAAACATGAAAGTCCTACCAGGTTTTTTTTTTTTTTTTTTTTTCAAAATAAACGTTTTGTCAGTTATTGTCAGTTTATATATCAGTGAAATATTACAATAATATGTATTTTAATATTTTATATATAAATACAAATCTAAAATATATAAAAATGTTACTATAAATATAGTTAATATGTGTCGGAATGCCTATCTGGGTAGTTTCAAATCGTCCATGAAAATATTTATCCCATAACCCTGAATGCTGAAAGTAAGTCTGCTTGGGCCTCCTCTTAAAATTCCTCAGATAAACTGTTCCGTGGTCGCATTTTGTGGTGAATAGTAAAGCTCTACAGTTAATTTGTGGCAGCTGCATAAAAACAATAAAACTGTGCATTGTTGACAGTTCTTCGCTGCATGCTAAGCTTGTCTGATTTATTTGTCCTGACATTTCAGAGGTGGAAACGAGCTCTCACGTGGATGGTGAGCCTGAACGCAGGTTGCGACAATGGCAGACTGTGACAAATTTAATGTCTGTCATGTTTTGATTATGATCAGAGTTAATTAAGGCCTTTAAAAAGCCTGTCGTTTTTAATTAGCATTGTGCTACATGGCACTGCTTGGCTAGAAAGAGAGATACAGATAAAGCTTTTCTGGACAAGTGCCGATGCCTGATACGTTGCGTACTTTGACCTTTTGTTCGTGTTTAACACAATGAGGAAAATGAGCTATGCAGACGGACTGGGAATCGAAACTAATTTAAGCACTTCATAATATTGTTCTTTCTCGGGTATTAGCGGAC
Source organism: Cyprinella venusta (assembly GCA_038021265.1). Lineage (NCBI taxonomy): Eukaryota > Metazoa > Chordata > Actinopteri > Cypriniformes > Leuciscidae > Cyprinella > Cyprinella venusta. The sequence continues at coordinate 18,509,792 of CM075879.1, forward strand.
CAGTTTTCAGGAAGAAATCAGAATGATTGAGCCATGGCGACCTGCTTTTGCAAATAACCGCCTGTCCACTCACTGCACCACACAGCGGGGCCTTTGCTTTCACCGATCAAAGCGCTAATGTCTCCGAACATCAATGTCATAAGCCACTAGATGCCACTTGTAAGGAAAAGAAGGGGAAAATAGTGTCGACTAAAATGGAAACGGGGGGTAGGGAGCGAGCGAAAAGAAGAGATAACAGGCCAATTTCCTCCGGTGTTAATAGGCAGATAGCACTGCAGCATTGCAGCTCGTTAGCATCTCGCTATATTTAGCCACCTTCTCCCTTTTAACTGAGAGCTAACACATCCACGGGTCAGCGAATGAGGGATTAAGGGATAGAGATACGACCACCTTTCCTCAGCATCAGCATTATAAATCTCGAACACATGCACATTGAAACTCGCTGCTCTTCTCTGAGAGCGCTAGCTGCTTTTCAAAAGCACTAAAGATGAGTGCAGTGCTTAAGCAAAGCTGCCATATTTCTCTTTTATCATTTTTTTTCCCCTCGCAGGCTTAAAGCTGATATTCTTTTCCTCCATTTCTTTAGATTTTTTTACATTTTTTATTTATTTATTTATTTTTTTTTTTTAGGATTTATAGAACTCGGCTACATGCTGACCTAAACCTTTCTTGTGGTTGAGAGTGAGTTTGCGTGCCTGACTGTGGCAGGTTGGGTCGCACCTATGCCATCCACCATCTTTATTCCCTCAGGAACATTTTTAGAAGGTCACTTGGCGTTCGGAGTGCGCAGGAAGAGAAATTGAGCAATCAGAAGGTGGAGCAGAAGGACATATGTCCTGTCTGTGCCCCTCAACACCCACCCACTCAAGACTACCGTCTGAAACCTGTGAGGCTAAGGACAGGTTAAGAGAAGCTGTCATCTTTTTGACAACAAACAATGATCAATAGTGCATCGTTTAAATCAGAGAAGTTCAAAATATAATGTTATACTTTGTATGTCCATGCAGTCTGTCTGTCTGTCCGAAAAGTTGCAGCTTGACAGCCATGACCTCCCATTCTAAATCAAAGAAGATACGCAAAATATATGTGTATGTTTATAGACAGTATGCATTTTTACACACTATTTTTTAATATGTGGCAGTCAATCTGCTCAAAGTGGCAAAAAAAACAGTACTATTTAAAAGTAGCCCGTATGTACGCTATATTCTGATGTCTTGCTAATTTAATTTCTTTTAGTCCGGAGGGTTACGACTTCATCATCCATCATGGACCGCAAGCTAAATTTGTTTGCACTCATTCCACTGAAGAATTACTATTAGTATTGAACTTGTGAACCAAATCATTATTTATGATCAAAGTTGGGTCATTCACACTCTCTTCAAAGTGTTTAGAGAGAACAGGACATTCATTGTAGTGCCTAAACGAAGCCTTTGATTGGTTGAAGTTTGTGGCATCCCTAAAATAATGACGCAATTTTTTTTTCAAAGGGTTCAAACGCATAACGAAAGATTGATCAGGACTCTTTATTAGTCTTTGCGAAGAAGTCCCCATCTAATATTGCATTTTCACAGACCCAAGCAAACATATTTGAATACACACACTCTATTAGGTGTGGAAGCTTAATTTCTCTCCTCTTATGCCTTTGATTCATTCCATCTATAGTTTCCACTCACCCACTCTTCCTTCCTTTGTGTTTCCTTATTATCTCTCATTCTGTCCTACTATTTTTCTCTTTCCTCCTCCTTTAATTTATATACCCCCCCCCCCAAAAAAAATAAATAAATAAATAAATAAAAATAAATAAAATACTGTAGTCCAACAGGTGTGCGAGCAACTTCTCTTTATCTCTTTCCTTTCTATGTTACTCCACACACACACACACACACACACACGTGTACTGGGGTGAGGAGTCGGGTTCTCTCACAGACACTGGGGACCAGAGATAGCACTTGAGCTCCATTATCTGAGAGCAGTGGCTGCTAAAGCAGAGAGCAGGGAGGAGAAAAATCAATCCAGCCCTAGAGCTCCACTCTCAGCTTCCACCCTCCTCCCCCTCTACCCCTATACAGGTGCAATCCCTCTCTTTCTCTTCCTCCCTTCCGTACTTCCTAACAAAGCAGACTCACAAGCCCAACAGACGCACACAAACACACTCTAACGCCTCGACTTGCTGCTTCAGTGCAGCTGTCAGTTTCAAGTTCTTGTTGTCCTAAAACCTGATTACGCAGAGGGCACAATTCCACATCTCCGTGTCTTCGAAGGTCCCTCCCCACACACACACGCTCACACATATAATCATCCACCCAGCCTGCCTCCAGGATCATCTGCTGCGATGCAATTTTGTTTTATCTGTTGAACAGCCAGTGGGAATTTGTCTTAAATATCACCACGTTCTATTTGGTATTATATCAGCACAAAGGGACACTCTTTACTGAGCCCATAATGTTTTGCTCTCGTAATTTAACAAGATATATGTAATTAGAAACTATAACAATTATAAGCAAAGCATTTGACTTACATTAAAATGTACATATTAAATCACTTATTACTTATTTATCCATTTAATGTGTTGCTATTTATACTATAGCAAGTTTCTGTCAATTAAATGAAACTTTTAAAGGTCTTTGGTATGTGTTTCATTAAATATAAAGCTGTGTTATTCAAGACGCCTTCAAAGGAGATAACAAAGATGAGCATAACCGATGACTTTCGAATATGAGAAATGAGTAAAATGGCAAAAATAAAAATAACTAGCTTTGGCTGATTTAAAAGTCACCAAGATATCACCATTAGTTTATTCAGCTGTTATTACTTTCTTCGACAAGTTGATGCAAAGAGATCTGTTTTCCTTTTGACATAAAAACTCAGGTTCAATCTCATGTTAATCTTGAGTATCTATAGAGTAGTTTTGCATCCTTCATATCTCCAAAAAGTCTTTAGTTTTATTATATTTATAAAAGAAAGATAGGCTGTACTGAGTCTTTCCAGAAAAATAAATAAATAAATAAAAAATCCAGAAAAAAAAAAATGAGTGGTGGAGGCGTGCCATGTGGTTGGAGCTAAATAATCACGAGCGTGCAAAGCTTTTCCGTTGAGAGCGTCTGGAAGCTGTGACATACCAAAACAAACCATGGCTAACAATCAGATTAAGCCTTACATTCTTGATCCGGAATCAGATCCCGAGGCTGAAATTGAAGACGAGCATCAGCAGCAATGGCTAGTAGAACATGAGTTTTACAATTAACAAACATACACCTATAGTGGCCAGCTAAACAAATTTAAAGACATTCTTGAACAAATCCTATACAGCGCCGCTGATGATTTCCTGTTGAAGCGCGTTGATGTGTACATGTGCGCGGTCTTGCTCTCCTCTGGTTGATACAGAGCCCCTCCCCCCCCAGTCCCACTTTGTCAAAAAATAAATAAATAAATAAATATATAATTATACTCAAGATAGTAACTCGAGATTCGAACTTGAGGCCACAAGTTACTATCTTGAGCCATGAGTTACTATTTTGAGGCCGAAAGTTACTATCTTAAGGCCACGAGTTACTTGAGGACACAAGTTACTATCTTGAGCCACGAGTTACTATCTTGAGGACACAAGTTACTATCTTGAGCCACGAGTTAGCATCTTGAGGCCATGAGTTAACTATCTTGAGGCCTTGAGTTACTATCTTGAGGCCACGAGTTACTATTTTGAGGCAACGAGATATTATCTTGTGGTCACAAGTTACTATCTTGAGCCACGAGTTACTATATTGAGGACACGAGTTACTATCTTGAGGACACGAGTTACTATCTTAAGGCCACGAGTTACTTTCTTGAGGACACGAGTTACTATCTTGAGCCAAGAGTTACTATCTTGAGGACACAAGTTACTATCTTGAGCCACGAGTTACTATTTTGAGGCCAAAAGTTACTATCTTGAGGCCATGAGTTAACTATCTTGAGGCCATGAGTTAACTATCTTGAGGCCATGAGTTACTATTTTGAGGCCACGAGTTACTATTTTGAGGCCACGAGATATTATCTTGAGGTCACAAGTTACTATCTTGAGCCACGAGTTACTATATTGAGGCCACGAGTTACTATCTTAAGGCCACAAGTTACTATCTTGAGGACACGAGTTATTATCTTAAGGCCACGAGTTACTATCTTGAGGACAAGAGTTACTATCTTGAGCCACGAGTTACTATTTTGAGGCCAAAAGTTACTATCTTGAGGCCATGAGTTAACTATCTTGAGGCCACGAGTTACTATTTTGAGGCCACGAGACATTATCTTGAGGGCTCGAGTTACTATCTTGAGCCACAAGTTACTGTCTTGAGGCCACGAGTTAACTATCTTGAGGACACGAGTTACTATCTTGAGGCCACGAGTTACTATTTTGAGGCCACGAGTTGCTATCTAGAGGCCACAATTTACTATCTTGATGCCACGAGGGCCACACGATACTATCTTAAGAACACAAGTTACTATCTTGAGGCCACGAGTTACTATCTTAAGGACACGAGTTACTATCTTGAGGCCACGAGATAGTTATAATTATTTTTTTTGACAAAGTGGGGGGCTTCATAGGTTGACATGCTTCATAGGTGGACTAGGGGGGCTTCATAGGTTGACGCGTGCGGGCAAGCTCGTTGTTTTTGTAGAAAGTCCCACTCCACATTACTGTATATTAATTATTGCTTTGATTAACTTTGAATGAGCACAAACAGTCCTCACTGAACATATGTGCTTATCGCATGAAAAGCATATGTAGCGTGTACAAGTTTTAAGATTTTTCACCTTGCTTCTTTTCTTGAATATTTGTGTCCTAGCATGCTCCGGTGAATTTCAACAAAGCTGGCGTCACTGAAAGTGTGACAGTTGTTAGGAACGGACAAACCTTTTCCACCCATTAATGTTGAATGTCATGCTAAGTACCACCCCCGGCATGATCGGGTCATCGGTGTTAGAAGACAATCCTGTCAAATCGCACTAAATGATAATAATAATGTTAGCGCACTCTCACGACTCCTGACATTAACACTGCCGGACCAAACCAGACCAACTGCTGTGAGAACTCTCCCTCATGCTGCCATTAGCGTTCATATCTTAACTGCAAATTTATGTAGGATCTCTTAAAGCCATGTGACGCTCCGTAGGCATGGGAACACACAGAGAGAATGGGAACGAGACAGAAAGTCAGAATGGCAGCGCCATGCCCTCTCCATCTCTTATCTGATCGTGTTCTATGCCAGTTGGCATTATCGCAGTGGCAGAAGTGCCCTTGTCAGGTCAGGGCAAATACTAGCATTAAACAGCAGGTCCCCAACAGAAGAGAGCAATAATAACTGCAGTTTTATAACTAATTTAAATGGAGCTCAGTGGAAAAAGTGACTTCTTTTAAACGCTCATTGCTACTTTCTCTTTGTCAACTGCCTAATGAGCATGGATGAAAAGGGCTTTGTTAAAACACTAGCATATATAGCGAGAATACAGCTCTACCACATGTCTGCGAGGCTATTTTAATGCCCTGCTGAGCTTTAGCACAAGGCCGGTAGACTGCGCTGGAGATGTATGAATTTTTTTTTGAAATGAGCATTGAGCTCTAATAGCTCCTGCTTGTTTAAGAAGAAGAGAGATAGGGCTAGCTCTGGTTCATGGCTAGCACGCTGCTTCTGAGTGACTCACTGCTGCTTTGACACACAATGGCTCAACCCCCTTCTGTCACTGCCAGGAAAATGACAGAAGTTTTTTTTTTTTTTTTTTTTTTTTTTTTTTTTTTTTTAAATGTGTCTTGAAAATCACACGCTTGAATGAGTTAAGTGTTCAAAAAAAAAAAATTGTTGGACCAGAGTGCGGCTCCTAGCATCTAGGCTCTGTAGTCGTGGAGTTTCAGAAGTAGCTGCCTGTTAGCTAAAGTGTAAGTTTGCTGCTCTTTGCTTTGAGTTATCGAATGCTACTTCGGATTATGTTTTCAAGGTTTGGTTTGCTTTTGTCTTCGTCGTGTTTAAAAATGCATTCGATTTTCTTTTTAGCATGCTGCAGATACTTGGACAGAGATGTCGGTTAAACTTCCCGCTTTCCTCAATAGTAGTTATCGTGTCGTATAAATGCTTTATTTCGAACAAAATAAAAAAATAATAAAAAAATATATATAAAAGACTGCAAAATGTATGATATTTCCATCAGTAAGTGAAAAATAAATAAACTAAACAGATAATAATAAGAAAATATAAACTATATATATATATATATATATATACATACACATACATATATATATATATATATATATATATATATAGACATACACACTCACATATACAAAATTTACAAATATTTCTTTCCTATTTTTTTCTTTTTTTTAACATAAAAAAAATGCTTGGCTAGCAAAGGAAATACCACCGCGTTCTCATCCTAGGGCGCCATATAGTGACACACCAAATTTCGTCTAAATCCAACTCACATGGCACCCTTTAGCGTCAACATAACACGCACAGAGCTTTGTGAGATAATTCTTTATGAGATCATTCTAACCATGATTCTTTTCACCTACTGTATGTTTCTGTGGCTGCTGTATAAGCATTCTGAATTCACTGTGAAAAAAACATACCAAAAATGCCATATTATGGTTATAATGAACAGCCCAGACAGTCAAGGAAATCTGGTGAGCTGTACATTTATAGATTGTTATATACAGCGCTAATCTTTCACACAGAGAGAGAGAAAGAGAGCGAGGATGCATTTAAGAATTCATGTGCTTGTACAATTTGTTCCTGCCTCGGGCCTTTCATGTCTCCATTTTAAAAATCAAGTTCAAAATTGAAACCAAAGGCACACTGACAGGCCCTAACACCGACCCACCATCCTCTCATGATAGAGGGGGAGAGCAGGAGTGTGAAAGGAAACTAATGGATCTGCCCATCCTTTCCATTTGCCTCTCCTACCTGTCTTTCTTTCTCAACCCTCTCTCTCTCTCTTTCTCTCTCCGCCTCCTTCTCTGTTTCTTTCCCTCTCTCTCTTGAGTTTACTCATGGGTGAAATGAGCTGGTGCTAGTGGAGTAGACTGATATCTGCTCCAGCCTAACCGAGACTGAAAGTGTCTCAGGCTGTGTGTGAGTGATGACGCAGGCTAAGGTACTCGCTCTCCCCAAGTGTGGCTTATTTCCCTTGGCTTATTAAATACTAGCCTGCAGGTTGAAGGGCAGTTGTATAGAACAGTGGAACAGGGCCTTAAACACACAAGGCTGCTCATTGTCTCAAATGTTTAATACAAACACTAAACATTTACCAGGTTCAGGAGTACCATGCATGCATTAAGGGGCACTAGTAGCGGTATTGGTTCCCTTGGTGGCTGGGGTGAGAAATTGTACAATACATAGCTGTAGTGGTACAGTTGTAAAAGGGATGCAATCAAACAGTATTCTTTTTAACATAAGTTTATAATGTAACATAAATCCAGTATCAGATCTAGGCAGGTGGAACTGGTTATATACACTGTAAAAAAGGATTTTTTGGTGAAGTAAATACTAGTGAAAAAACCCAATGTAATTTACTTGAAAAAGTTAGTTCAGGCAAGAATTTAAAATACTAAGTAAATTCCATATCAGTACTTAATTCAAGCGAGTAGAAATGAAAATGTAAATATCAACTCAATAAAATTAAGTAAAAATTACTCTACTTTTCTGATACTGGGGTTCCCATCATGCACTGGACCTTGAATAATTAATGAGGCTCATTTTTCACTGGTTTCCAGCTGTATTTACACTGTTTTATCATTGATTTTTGTTGTCGGTATTAGTAAATTGCCATTTTGTGACATTTCGAGTAAATTTTTTTGCTCAAAATGACACATTCGAACACAAAAACGACCGATCAAATGTTACCGCCATTGTGTATTATCTACCAAGTATTGAGGTGTTTGCATTCACCTAAGGCTTAATATCTGACTTGATGTACATATAAATTACTTAGATGTTCTAAGTAAAGCACATACTAGAAATGACTAGTAAAATTCAAGATTATTGTTTTAGTGAAATGTAATACAAAGGCAAAGGAAATCGATATTAATCAACCTTTTACTAGCCGAGTTAAAATTACTTATTTTTTGTGAAGTTTACTTAATTCCATATTCCAAGTAAATTTAACTTAAAGATTTATAATTAAAGCTACTGATAAATGTTTAGGTTTTTACTTGGCAAATCTTTGTAAATTTACTAGCATTTTCTGAGTGAGATAGTTTAGCAAGGTTTTTTCAAGTAAATCCTACTCCAAATTTTTACAGTGTATATATATATATAACTATATATATATATATATATATATATATATATATATATATATATATATATATATATATATAACTATATATATAATATAGTTTTATATATGTATATATATATATATAAATATATATACATATACAGTGTATATATATATATATATATATATATATATATATATATATATATATATATATATATATATATAATTTCTGTGGAAACTGGGATACATATTTCCTTCTGTCATGAAATTCAAGAAATTCTGAACTGCTATATTTTTCCTTGCTTATAAGCTCGCCTTATAACAAAGAGTGTGACATATTGTGACCATTATCTCTAGCTCTAAGCCAGGGTGTGAGAATTCTCCGCTGTGGAGGACAATGAGAGACGTGAGATGTATGCATGTGATGTTCGGGTTGGATTGTGGGATATGCAAAGAGCAAAAATAGCTGCAGTTGTAATTAGCACTCTGTAAATTACAAACAGTGTGACAACCACTTCAGACCGCAGTGGTGCAGCGGTATGTCACGGTATTCTTCACTGCGGTCTGCAGCTTGTTTTCTCTGTCACATTTCCATTTTCCTTCCCTTTCCAGGACTGAATTATTCCCTGGATAATATCTGTTAGCAAGCTAGTGCTGTCATTATGAACAATGGTGTCATTCTCTATTCAAAGGAGGGAGGGACTCTAACAATTCTCTATGATTGTTCCCAAATTGCGCGTTTGGGAGAATGGTGCGTTCTCATGCTTCGGATCCTCCTGGGAGGACTTTGATCTGGAAGATTTCACCCCCCGCTATCCATTTCAGATTTAGAATATGTGCCATTCATCTAAAGGAAAAACTGAAAAGCTATTTTTGCAATCCCTAGAGTGAACCACACCAGGCATGAAGTCTGGTAATATTTGTCCAATGCTGCTGTGGCCACTGAATTGAGTGAATATGCTGACTCTCTTTTTTTTGAAAATTGCATTTTTGTGTATCGGACATTAGGTCGGCTGGATGAAAAATCAGCTTCTACTTGAAGAAGTGATCGGTCAACAGCAAAATGAGGTCTCCCAAGCTGGAAAAGGGTTGATATGCAAGTGTAAAGAGTTCCATAGGCGGAAAAAATTTGATATAATTTAAACCCATTAAGAAGCAATATGTTATCCACTTTAATGTTAGGGCTCTAGATTTACAGCAGGGCTGAGCCAATTGTGTTGCATTAAAGGCTGTAGGGGCTTATGTTATTTACAAGCTCAGACTACCAGAGATTTGAAGCTGCAATAGAAATCATGCTAAGAATTACAATATTGACATGCTTGCCTTTCAAATCAGTTTCGCAACTTAACCATGCGGGGCATTCCTGGGCACTGTCACTCTGACAGTAGGATTCTTGTATATTCCGTTTAGTTTGTTTTGTAATAATGGCAGGCTCATTACCTGCAGTGATACCACATTATAGGCCGAATACATGTAATTAAAAATGACAGATGCACCGATGTTGTAACATCGTGCAACTGATTATACAGGAATCACACACACCAACATGTCTTTTTCGTTGGCCTTTTAATATATATTTACTTCAAAATTCTCTAGAACATTATTAACAATAAGCACATTGCACAAGTATATTGTAGTCATAAAATAACATTTTGTTGGAGCAATTTGGACTATAAATTTGATGTTATTTAAGTGATTCATTATTTAAAAAAATCTGTAATTATATGTTTAATTAAAAATAAACTAAGTAGTAATTAGTTTAAAGAAAAGGCACAGAACAAAAGGTCCTTAAAACTTTTAATTCCAAACTTATTTTAACTTTTTACAGCAACAAAACAGTCCTTCCTGAGATAGAATGAAAAATAATTGCTGTGAATTGTAAGGCAGTGAACGCAAGTGTTTGTTTATATTATATTTGTGATATTATTAATATTATTGTTTGAATTATATTTTTGATATTATACAATATATGATTTTGAAGCTACTTTTTGCAATATATATATATATATATATATATATATATATATATATATGATCAATAAGTTAAATGTTTACATTGCTTTAACTCATCAAAATAAGTTAAACAATATTTTTAATAAGACAAGATTCAAGACATTTGAGTGTAATGCAAGTTTAAATAACTTCCAAGTAGATTGTACTTAGCATTTTTTATTAAAATGTTATAAACTTATAATAATTATATTATATATTAATATACAATAATTAATAAAGAACCATATTGTGTTAATGTTATTGGTTGACAACAACACAAAGGATCATATTTGACTGGTTTAATAGAGTCCTATAATGCCTAGATGATCTAAATATCCATTTTGTGTGTATGTGTTGAGAGAGTATTATTGTGAACTGGTATGCTTCTGCCATGTGACTGGACAGAAATCACACGTGTGCTTTAGTCTCACTAAATGTTTTGTCCAAATGAACATGGTTTTCTTGTGACCTTTCCTGCAACTTCGACAACTTCGAGCCCATTATCTTGTGGTCGCAGGAGAAGTTTTCACCTCTCCTTACTGAGCTTATCATCCTTGTCTCATCACTTGTCGTTTTTCGCCATGATGGACTGACTGACCTCTGTCCACTTTGACCTTTTCTCTCTCTCTCTCTCTCTCTCTCTCTCTCTCTCTCTCTCTCTCTCTCTCTCTCTCTCTCTCTCTCTCTCTCTCTCTCTCTCTCTCTCTCTCTCTCTCTCTCTCTCTCTCTCGCTGTTTTTTTATTTTCTGCATTGATATGTTTTTCTGGCCATGCAGGGCTGGTGGGTTCATGAAAAATAGCACACAAGATTATAATGCATATAGTCAATGATGTATAATGGTGTGTGTGTGTGTATATACACACATACTGTACTTGGAGCTCATTACTAGGACAAGTAATTCAGTACAATGTGGAATCAGACTTGATATGTTGTGTTACTTGCGCAGGAAACCAAATTGCTTATTAGGATTTTGTAGCTGTATCACGTTTAACAACCTTATGTCATATTTAGTCATGTAATAATGACTTTGTTCTGATAGCAATAAAAGCTGCAAAATGTTACCTAACTAATGCATCAAAATAGACTTGAGTTGCATTTGCAATTCAAAGAATAAAATCTCCTTTTATGACCAAAATACAAAAAGGCATCTTTGAATAGTGCGATGCCACAGGCAATATTGATGAAAGTCCCTGTAAGTCAAGTCAGTCCACTTGGCGGCCATTTTGGCAACACCCTCAGGCATCTGTTTTCTATCTGAGCAGCTTGTTTAAATATGTTTCAATTACTTACTGTATGTTAAATCACCCATTTAGTTTGGCAAACAAATTGCCTTAAATCAGGCTAAGACTAGGCTATATATATACTTTTAGCTTTATAAATGTATGTGTGTGTATGTATGTGTGCATTTTACTTATTTCTATTCAGGGCAGTGCTTTTACTAATGTGATTGGCTCTAATGTGAAGACGGAACTTCCTTTCTTCCAGCCACCATATTGAATGCTGTGATTTCTTGTATTCATTTTTCTACATATAGTCTTTCTTCTGTCTCTGGTATTGATCTTGGTCCATTTCCTCATTACTGCAGCTGTAAGTTTCATTTCCTTTCTCTGTCCAACTCCTCTAAAGTTAATTAAAATAGTACTATGCCATTGCATTTGGTGAAAAATAAAATCTATTCATTTGGAATAACCACATATTAGTTCTGCCCTGTTTTGTTGCTGAAAAAGACGATGCCAAGAAAATGAGTTCCTACATAAACTCCCTGCTATTTAAACACTTGCTGTGTTTTGCTTTGTAATTATTTGGCCCCATTTTGTTTTTTCAATTATGTACGCTGGATTCACAGATTTTAAGAAAACTGTGGCAGCTTTTGAAAAAAAAAAAATACTGATTACCCACATTTATTGTTTACCCATCCACGTTTACAGTTGGACATAATCATATTGGTAAGCTGAGGTATTCCGTTTTTTTTTTTTTTTTTTAGGATTTGAAGGATTTGAAGGTGAAAGTCTCCAGGATTTAAGCATTTAGAGTCTTTTCTTATACCAATATACACAAACAGCCTACCAGAAGAGGCATCTTTGGTATACTTTCATACATGTATGCATGAAGTGCATACACTCTTTGTCCTTCAACATCTACTTCTAGTCCAGGTGCACATAAGAAAAAAACATGAGATACTCTAAATATACATTTTGCATCTGATGCAATGGCAGTCTGAACTATATTGGGTCAAATTAGGCTAAAAAAAAAATCTTGACCATGATTCTGGCAATATAACCATCTAATGTGAGTGTACAGGGTATGTGTGTTTTTAATAGTCCAGACAGGGATTTTATGGATGTTTTCACCTCATTAGTGTTACCTTGCCATCAGTAGAGAAATACTGTCGCAATTGTTTGACAATGTTACTGCACATGGCTGGTTTTCAGAAATGTACATATAATTTAAATATTGATGGACTGACGCTAATAATGAGGAACTTAGATGAGAGCTAATGACGAGAAAGAACCTCGACTGCTAAATGTCACACTTCCATAGTCTTCTCACTCGATTCTTTAATAACCCACAGATACAGAATATTGCCATGTGAGAGGGCTTATATATATCTGGCTAAAACAGGGACAGGGGCTATACAGGTGTATTCCCTTTCTAGAACAGGCGGAAGACTTCATCTGCCCTGCAGTTCCACTGGGGTGTGTCTTTTGCTCTGGTTAGAATTACATTTTCCCAAGACCGTAGTACACAGGGCCAGATTAATGGGCCAACAAGACACATGCCCATGGGCCTCCTAATACTTAGGGAGACCCATATTGTATAAAAACAATTGACTTTAGTTTTCTTTGTTTTGTTTTGTTGTTCTGTGTTTTGTTTTGTTTAGCTATTCATTTAGCAGACACTTATATTCAAAGTTTTGTTTTGTTTTGTCTAGCTATTCAGTTAGCAGACACTTCGATCCGTTTTGTTCTGTGTTTTGTTTTGTTTAGATATTCATTTTGTAGACACTTATATTCAAAGTTTTGTTTTGTCTAGCTATTCAGTTAGCAGACACTTCGATCCGACGTTTTGTTCTGTGTTTTGTTTAGCTATTCATTTAGCAGACATTTATATTCAAAGTAGGGCTGTCAAACGATTAATCGCGATTAATCGCATCCAAAATAAAAGTTTGTATTTACATAATATATGTGGGTGCACTGTGTATAATTATTTTAATATATATATAAATACACATACACATGCTTGTATATATTTAAGAAATATGTTCATTTACTGTATATAGATTTATATATAATATATAATTTATATTATATATAAATAAAAATATTTTATATATAAATAATATTTTTTTCTTAAATATACATCCATGTGTGTGTATTTATATATATATATATATATATATATATATATATATATATATATATAATTATACACCCACATATATTATGTAAATATAAACTTTTATTTTGAATGCGATTAATCGTTTGACAGCCCTATTTCAAAGTTTTGTTTGGTTTTGTTTTGTGTAGCTATTCAGTTAGCAGACACTTCGATCCAACGTTTTGTTGTTGTTGTTTTGCTTTGCTTTGAGAGAAAGGGAGTGGAAATAAATGAAGTAAGATGATGAAGTTGTTTTTCCTAACAGGACACAAATTAAATGGCACAACTAAAAAAAATAAAATCCCTATTCAAAATCAGATGCACCAAATTCCTTTATTCAGTTATTTTAACAAGGTTTCAATAAGATCACAATGATTTGATTCGCTGCACTGACATAAAGGCCAATAATATCAATAGTAACACCATCCTCAATATGACTAGTAGCGCAATAACAGCCTAGTAAGTGACAGTCCTTTTGGAGACATATCTCCAACACCGATCGGTAACCGAACAGGGACAGCAGAGGAGATCCTTACATTACTGTTGATAAAAACAATGTCTTCTACTATCGAATCATTGGAGAGGAAGGAAGATAATGTCCATTGGTGCGAGAGAGCTACCGACACATCGCTGCGGGAGATGTCAATATGAGAAATATTCTGAGTAAAAGAGCGACATCTGCATTTCTTAACATGAGAGATAGATATTGAGCCACAGTCAGTGTCAATGTTGAAAGAGCTAGGCATTAATGATTTACTCCAAGGTTGTTTGTATGAGCAGGTATTGCTGTTTTTTCTTGTATGATTTGTATTATACATTTAAAACCAGAAAAAAAAGATCTGCACACGGAAATTGTCCAGAGGCCACAGATAAATTGCAAAAGTGCACAAAGTGCAAGGTGTGCAAAACATTTTCGAGGATAACCGTACATCAGTGCCAGTAGTGTTTGGCACAACTCCTTTCAATTCTCTTCTGTATTACACATTTTAAATGAGTAGTTTTATTGTATTATTATTTTATGCATCATTATTATTATTTTTCGTGGTGATGACACATGAAAGTGTCTCTGCCTTTTTTTGTGTGATCAAAATATTTG